>OY757187.1:103987970-105187970 GCA_963583895.1 Melanophora roralis | reverse complement strand
CGATGTTTCTGGCGACAGCTTGACATCCTCGCCAGCAGCGGCGATATTATCGGCAGAACCGGCGTTTCGGGGCCAGCCACTCTTGGCAGCTTCTCGTGCGGTCCCATACTCTTTAAGGTAGGTGGCCAAACGGCGCAGTGTTTGCGCAGTCGGGGCCGCAGGCCCGGGGAATCGGCCACGGAATTCGCGCTACGCAAACACCACAGCCGAATTGTTACGCAAAAAATAGACACGAGTATTCCGCGTTCTTAGGAAGTGTATCGCTCAATGGCTTGTTCACTTGTTTTCTTTATCTGTCTGGTTCACAAATGTCAAAACAGATTTGACATTGGCCGCCATTTGCAAAAATAAGAACCTCTTCCAATAGGGTGATTTCTTTTGGCCCACCTTGTATAAGCCAAAAATTATACAATTGACAGGATTAACCGATAACGATTCCGCAAGCAAATAGGCATATATCTTAATGGAAGTAAAAAATATATTTTTCCTATTTAAGTATAAGGAAGCACAAGATTTTAGTAGAAAAAGACCAAAAAAAAAAAAATCCAAAATAAACTTAAAGTTATTTGTGGTCAAACTTTTTGACAGTGAAGAAGACAGAGAAACTTTCGAATTGAATCGAAATGCAGAACAGAAGTGATTATTTGAATTTACTATACAATACAAAAAACCCTACTACCTAATGTTTCGATATTAAAAAAATTTTAAAACTTTTTTTAAAATCCTTTCTTTAGGTACGAGGCGCACCTGCAGAAGCTGAAACTATCAGAGAACATTCCGAAATTATAATTTCTGTAGTACAAAATGGTTGTGAATCCCTAATACCACCAGATCCTTTAAATGATGATGGCTTGCGTAAATTAGCCGACTCACTGGTGCAAGCCGAGCGTTGGGATTTGGCTTTAGAGGTTCATTTAAAGTTCGGGTTTCCAACTACGGGCGTTATGGCTGCCCATGGTATTTCATGTTTGCGTGTAGGATGTTATGATACAGGTAAGTCCATTTCATTTTAAAAATACATAAATATAACTTCTTACATCTTAGCACGCGAGAAATTTTATCACTGTATGCCAAAACTTACGAACGAGACCACCAATGCGGCAATTTGTAAAGTAATTTTTAACGCTAAACTAACCCTTAACACAAATGGAAATTTTGACAATATTTTGGGTCTGACAAAAGACCATGAGATTACTGTTATACGTAGACCTCAACATGGTCCGCCGTTATTGCAAGAAATTTTAAAATTAATTGAATCTTCACCATTGATTAAAACTCAACCGGAAACCCTACGACGAGCTTCCATTATAAGAAACTCAAATACTTCTTTGGGGCCTTTGCTCTCAAAACGTAAGGATACTTATGTTAAGCGAATGCACGAGCCGGCCTTAAATATTTTAAATACTTTGGCTGCTTTAAAACGTGGCACTACCAGCAGTGATGTTCCCGTTAAACGTAAAATTTTATTTCGTAAAACTTGCGGCTTTGAAGAATGTATTTATTATGTCTTAACATATGGATCTCATGCTGATATTTTAAAATTCCTTATACAACACAATGACATAATGGCCGCCTTAAAATATTTCCTTTTACAAAAACTCGAACCTGATCTATTTACGCAACACATTTTGCTTGAACAAATAAAAAAGGGACAAATGCCGCAACTAATCAGTCATCTGCAGGAATTTGACAGCAGTCTGGTGTTATGGCGTACAGCATTGATACATGCTTGTCGTTACTTAGAAACTCAAAATTATCTTAATTGCCTCTACCAGTTGCAAATACTTTTAAATGATCCCATACGAGCTTCAATGACGTGCGTTAAGTTTTACACCATGAATTGTGATAATTTCCAACAACAACATTTAAATGCCCAGCATTTACACAATGCCCATCTGCACTTGCAAGAGGAATTGGAGAATTCAAAATGGGAAACAATTAACTTTAGTGTGGCCAAATCAACTCAAAAGAATGACAGCACTAGTCGTAGATCAAGTTGTGCCAGCATTGCCCCTTCGCTAAGTAGTGTAAACTTTCAAATGCAAATGGAACCTCGTTTATTAAATGCTCATATAAATACGATTTTGAAACAACTAGACGTAGCAAAATTTCTGGCAAAATGTGAAGTGGAAAATAGTGCTGATAATGAATTGATAACGGCTAAATTTTTAAAGCAGGTTAGTATATTAGAAAAGAACAGAAAAGTCTTCCCTGGCATACTCTTTTAAATTCTATTGGGTCAAAATTTCTTTTAATATTTCTTAAGATAAATAACCAGGAAAAATTATTACATATTAAAAAAATTTACTTTGTTTCTAAGCAGTGTTAAAAAGGACACGAGTATGTACATATGAACATATATATGTAAGATTCGGTTTAACCGAATACGACAATCTTTTGTTTTTTTTTTATCTACAATTATTTTACATATTTTCAGCTGCGTACTGATTCTACTAAAACATTGCCAACTCTATTTGATAAAGGTCAGGAGAAAGTACAACTTTGCATTTTATTACTTTTATGTGGCAAAAATATTGAAGAAGGTTTCGGTTTGGCCTACAGGTAAAATTTTTAAACCCAAAACACTAGAGTTATAAACATAAATTGGATAAAAAAAATTTCTAATACTTTCAGAATTATTCAAGATTACAAACTATCAGCGAATAAAATATTTGCTGCTACCGCCAAGTTACTAACACGCAATCAACGCCTTAATGATGTTGATAAATTGTTGAATTGTATTACCAGTAATAACGGCATTAGTACGCGAGATATTGATGATATTTTAAGTGTTGCCATAAATTCCGCCACAAGCAATCATGAGCCTGAAGTCAAAGCCGCTCTTGATAATTTAGCAAAAAAGATAAACAGCGTTGAATTAAGAATATCAGCACACATCTTTATCGGTCAATTGAAATCGGCATATTTGCTGGCAAATAAATATAAACGATTATCGGATATTCGCAAAATACTAAGACAGGCAGAAGCAACAAATCAAATACATATTAAAAAGTTGTGTGAAAAGAAATTGCAAATAAGTGGGGTGGAAGAAGCTTCTCAAACCGATTAAAATAAAATATTAATTTGTGATAAGGGACAATATAACATTTAATTTTAAGAACTATTTTATATATTGATTTAATCTTTGTGTTTTTCTTTTTTAGATAAAATAAAATATACAAACATACATACATGTTACCCATTTACAATTTTACATAAAATAATAAAAAAGCTGAGTTTTTTTTTCTTTTTTTAGAAAAATAAGAATTTTGTTTAGAAATTAGAAGCAAACTGTCTTATTAGCCTTTCTTCTAAGAGTTAATGGACATTATATTCTCACTGAAACGTAGTGGCAACGTATTTTACTTAAATGCTGGCTTTGTAAACTTAGCTTCAATTGTCTCAATTTTAATTTTGTTATCCTCTTATATCCTTTTTATTTTATATTTACAATTACAATTATTTCTTTATTAATATCTTAATTTAAATAAATTTTTTAATTTTATTTACACCTTTAGTTCGCTAACCAAAACAACAAGCATTTATTTTTATGTCTCATCATCACCTTCCAGAATACTTTCAGCATCCATTGAGTCATTACATATTGACAATTCCGATTCGGTTTCCTGTTGACTTTCGTTAAGCTCTCGCAACTCCTCTCGCTTAATATCATCACATTCATCGTCGTTTGTATCGATGTTAATAGTATCCGATTCAGGATTACCATTTGGATTAGTGGTGATTTGTGTTTGCCGTAGAAGTGCCAAACGTTGTTGTGTTATTTCCAAATGATGTTTTCGCCATTTGATTCTACGATTTTGAAACCATACCTTTACTTGAGCCTCTGTCAGTTGTAGTGTGTGTGCCAAATAGAGACGTTCCGGTCCCACCATATACTGTTGACGTTCAAATTCAGCTTCAAGCCTTTCCAGCTGTTCGGGTGTAAAAATGGTACGTACACGTTTATTTTTTAGCGAGGATTTTTTGCCGTTGTGATCTAAAAGGGGGAAAAATTAAAAGATTACTTTTACAACTTATACTTTTAACATACTTTTACTATAAGCTCCTGCAAAAGTGGTGTCTATGATCACTTTTTATTACTATACAAGAGATGCATGTAAAAACGTCTTTGTCATTTGTAAATCTAAGTTTTACTTTCCTTGATTGTCAGGCTCTTTTGAATTTTTGGTTACGATTCATATATATGCAGTAATAAATTACAACTCCCTTTTTATACACTTCACATAAGTGATAAGGGAATATATAAGTTTGTCATTACCTTGTAATTTTTTTGTAATCCATTTGCGACCCCATAAAGTATATATATTCTGAATCCTTATAGATTTAGCCATGTCGGTCTGTCCGTGTTATGGTTGAAATCCACAAAATTTACAAAAATTATGTAAAAATGCCCACAACTTGCTCAGGGTCAGCCTTAGAACATAAAGTGTACGACTGACCCCCATTAGTTTTCCCTCACAAACATATTCTTAGAAAATACTTAACCCCTGTCTCCACGCTCTAAGGGGGTTGCCATACAAAATTTAAAACAAAAGGTAAAAATCTTACAACTTCCCCGGAGTCGCCCCTAGAGGAATAAAATGTATAGCAGACCCCTATTAGCTTTCCCTCCGAAACATGTTCCTTAAACATTTTGGCCCCCTTTCTCCATCAACTAAGGCGGTTGTCATACAAAATTAACAAAAATGATGTAAAAACGCCCATATTTCCCCAGAATCGGCCTTAGAGAAATAAAGAGTATGACTGACCCCCATTAGTTTCTTTTCGCAAATATATAACTAGAACATACTTACCCCCTATATCCACGCCCTAAAGGGGTTGCCGTACAAAATTTGAAAAATGGGGTAAAAACCCCTACAACTTCCCCAGAGTCACCCCTAGAGCAATAAAATGTATCACAGACTCCCATTAGTTTTCCCTCCCAAACATATTCCTAGAACATAATTACCCCATATCTCTATCACATAAGGGGGTTGCAATACAAAATTTAAAAAAAATAAAGTCAGAATCGCTATAAAATTTGGAGAAAAAGGGGTAAAAGCCCCTACAGCTGCCCTTATCACCCTAAGAGGGTTAAAATATGACACCGACCCCTTTTTGAAAATTAAAAATATTTCATTAATAAAAAAACAAATAAAAATAAAAAAAGGTTCCGGGTTTCGAAATTCCAATATGAAGGGTATCTAAGATTCGGCACAGCAAATATAGCGCTCTTACTTGTTAACTTTATACTAGACACGGGATTTGAACAGATGGTCTTCCAACGTTTTTCGCGAAAAGAAAAAATTTTTTCACCGACAATGTTTGTAAAGATTTTCAAATTTTTTTCTTATTATTTTCTTATTTATTTTACACAAAAAACGACGTAATTTGACTTATTCCAAAACTTATGTTTAAACACTAAAATTTGCGGCCCACACGGATATTTTTGTTGTGTTAGCAACAGATTTTGACAATTGCGAACATACAAATTTTCAAACTTCTGTCTCGTGCAGACTATAAGTAACACTAAAAACTGTTTTCGGTAGAAGTTTTCAGTATTAAAGGTGTATGTCAAAAACATGTGACTCAATTTTATTGAATTAAAAATAAGAAGATGAAATTTTAAAATTAAAATTGGATTTTCTTAACACATGTATGGATTTATGTTTTTGAACATGCAACCTTGTAATATTGAGCAAGCGATATGTCTATAAATTTACCTGACTTTAGTTTATCTCTTTGAAAACTTAAGCTCGTCTGATGGGCATGTTGCTGATGCAACTGTTGCAAACTTTGCAGGGCCGATGGAGCGCCATTGACCGCAGCAGCGGCGGCTGCAGCGGCAGCTGCTGCAACAAAACTATTTGCTCGAGCATGTTGTTGATGGGTTATAGCGGGGCTAGAGGCAAACGAAACTAATGAAGATGTGGAAGCCACCACATTTGCAGCAGAGACATTTGATATGGCCGACGGTAAATAACGATTCATTAAAACAGTTGCAGCATTTGCTGCTGCATTATTATCACAATTAAAGCTATTAGTAGAATTATTGACGGTGGTAATATTGTTGTTTGCACTGTTGCTAGTACTGCTATTGTTGTTGTCGTTACTAACAGAAGTAACATTGAAACTATTGCAAATATTCAACGACTTGGTCACATTCAAGTTACTAACTTCACTATTGTTATTGTTATTGCAGTTATTACTGTTAAAAGTATTATGTTGTGTTTGTAAAATATGTTGATGAGCAGGTTGCTCATCTTCAATATCAGATGGTGGTGTACTGTTTGTGGATGGTGGTTGTTGGATATTGGCGTTGTTGTTGTTGGCCTGGTGGTGGTGGTGTTGGTGATGGTAACTGCCACCATTTAATGATAGGTTAATAACATTGTTGCTATTCTCCATGGCACTCTTTTGTAAACCTAAAATGGCGGCTATTGTAAAAGATTTGCCAGCATCAAGGGTTGTGTTTGCTGTAGCGGCTGCTGCTGCTACAATTAATTGTTGTGTCTGTTTATGATGTTGGTGGTTTTGTAAATTACGATGGTGGTTGTGATAATGAAGAAGCTGATGATTATTGTTGAATTGTTGATGGTTATGATGGTGCTGTTGTTCTTTTTGTATATCAGTAGGTGAATTATGAGAGTTGAAATGTTGAGATGCCAACTCAATTGCTTTATTATTATTGTTGTTATTCGATAGGTGTTGATGACTTCCCAGCAGAGTAGGGTTGGCATGCTGCTGTTGCAGGTAGTGATTATGCTGAAATTGTAGATTCGTTACATTTGAGGCCAAGGTATGAGCATCAGCGACATTGTTATGTGCCGTTTGGCAATTGTGTAACGCCAAAAAATGTGACAAAGGATTTTGATGATATTTCTGAAGCATTCTTAGTATGGCCGTAACTATACTGTTGTTATCCTCGAGAGTTAATAATAAATTGATTTTTTATTACTTAAAAACACAGTAGATATTCACTAGGGAGATAGTATTCCACGTTGTTGCCACTTAGGTGTCACTTTTGCAATAAGGTCTCATAGAAAATTATCTCCATACTTTTAGTTAGAAAATCTTTGGCTAATTGTTTTGAATGCTTTTGTTTGTATGCGTTTGCTTTCTTTTGTTTCCTTAAACAATGGTTAGTTATAGTCTGGTACGGTCAATGGTCTTGTAAAATGCATTTAATGGTTTACATTTGAAAAAAAAGCACAAGAAAACACTGTAATGAAATGGAATAGGTGAAAGAAATTACAATTAGGTTTTAGGTTTATCAATTTGAACTTCACTAAGATTACATATGTACATTTGTATATGTATTCACAGATGCATACATACACAAATACATAAATAAGTGAATACATATGTACATACATACATACATACGAATGTAATTATGTTTTCAGCACATTTTTTTTTTATCAATTTCTAAAGACATTTGATATGGCAATCACTGCTGGTGGGACAGTTTACATAAACCAGGTAAAAAATATTTAAATGCCACCAGAGAGCCCCTTAAAAAACAAATGAACTCACTGAAAACAATGAATAAATTGTTTTCTAAGCACAACCTTTTTTTTATCTATTTTACTATAAATAAAGTTTATAAAAAGTAAGAGTGCCATATTTGGTTGTGTCCAATATTATATACCCCTCACATTGGCCTCGTAGTATACCCGGTGATCCGTTCAAGTTAAATTGTTTTCAAAACGTTATTATAAAAAAATTACTTTGTCGTGGTTTTAAATAAGGACAGTTCTATGTAAAACGATCAAAAATTGATAAAAGTAATTTAATTCCTTAAAAAGAATCAATAAATTTACGTCTACAAGATCATTAAAACGATAGAAATATAAATTAATTGGTGAATAGAATATTTTTATTTACTTGGAAAGAGTTTAAAACGAGCATGTACTGAAAACCCGTCTCTTATTTTTTACGCTATGATGAAAATGTCAGTCCCGTCCTATTATCCTAAAGGGGTTTTCTTAAGAACAAGTTGTTTCTTGCATAAATAAAGTGTTAAATACGATTTGAACCATCTGGCTTAGAATATAAATTGTAAATGTAAATTAAACAAGTTAGAGCAGTATATTCGGCTGTGCCGAGTCTTATAAGCCCTTCACATTGGCTGTTCTACACCACGACTCTTTTTTTTTTATGCATTTTTTTCTATTTATGAAATAATTCTAATTTTTAAATAGTCGGTGCGATATTTTAACCCGCTAAGGGTGAGTACGGAGAATTTGTAGCGGGTTTTACCCAAATTTTTTTTAAACTTTGTAATGAAACCCTCTTAGGAGGTAGAAATAGGGCGGTAGTATGTTTTAAGAAAATGTTTGCAAGGAAAAATGAGCTGGGGTCAGTCCTGCATTTAACCTGTCCACGGGCACCCTGGAAGCTGTAGGGGCGGTTTATTACAATTTCCCTTACTTTGTATAGGAGCCCCTTAGGCGACGGGAATAGGGCGTAATTTTGTTGAAGAAATATGTTTAGGAGGGCAAACTAATGGGGGTCGGTCGTACACTTTATTTCTCTAAGGCCGACTCTGGGTAAGTTATGGGTATTTTTACATTATTTTTGTAAACTTTGTATGGCCACCCCCTTAGGTGATGGAAATAGGGAGCAAGTATGTAGAGGTTCTTATGAACACATTTTAGAGAAATAAACAGAAGAAGTCTTGGTTTATGGCTTATATCTCGGTCAGTTATTATGCGATTTTCCTTTGGAGATGCCATTATAAGGGTGCAATATAAGACCGACTTCCATTAATTTTTCCCAAAATACTTACACCCTATCTCCGCCCCCTAAAACGGATGCCATACAAAATTTATTCCCAAAGGAATAAAATGTAAACCCAGGCCATCATTAGTGTTCCCTCCTTGACATACAAAATTTACAAAATTATGTAAAAACGCCCATAACTTCCCCAGAGAAGGGAAAGAAAGTGTACGACCTACCCCCATTAGTTTTTATTTCCAAACATATTCGTAGAACATACTTACACCCCCTATCTGCAGCACCTAAGGGGGCTCCCATGCAAAGTTTGGGAAATTGTACACGTTGTAAAGGGTATATAAGATTCGGCACAGCTGAATAAAGCGCTCTTGCTTGTTTAAATAAGAGTTACCCAACAAAATTTTTTGAAGACTGGTCCTCTGCACTAAGCAAACTTACATTATTTATTGTACCTCCTGTACTTATTTAATTTAAAATCAATTGTGGTGCCGGGTATAAAATGCCCAGCTTTAACTTATTTAAACTTTCAATTTTTTTAAATCCCCACTACATATGTGGTGGGTGCATTAAGCGTTTGTGCAGGTGTTTGTAACACCCAAAAACAAAAATTTAATAATATATACCGATCGACACAGCATCACTTTCTAAGTCTTCCTTTCTAAGCATGCCCATCCGTCTTATCTATGCATTTCTGTAATCCGTTTTTTTCGCGTAGCCCTTGTACAAATGTACTCTCGGAATAACTTATAACTGCCAAAATAAATTGCCAATAAATAATAAAAGCTTTCGAATTATTTTAAACGTGCGCAAGTCTCTTTTAAATAGAATGGCTCTTACAAGTTAATTGAAGATTAGTTCATTATTGACCGAACCTCCCACAGTAGGTGTTTACCCCAAAATAACGTTATCCTCATTGACGAAAGTCACCTTCACCTGCATACATTTAATTAAAAAAATATCCATATAATATATAGTAACATATGTATGTATGTAAGTAAGTACAACCAAAGTACATCTTCAATAAGTAAATGAAGTTTTCGTAAATATTATGACAATTTATGTTAAATTATTCAATTGCAACACCTTTTTGGAAATATGTTTCAAAGGCGAGAAGAGCAACAACAATCTTTAAGTGCCTTAAGAGATATTTGCACTTAAGATTATTTCACATAAACTCACTAACATACATATGTATGTATATAAAAATGTTTTATACCTAAATATCATAGAACACAAGAGTGACTTTCGTATAAAATTTTGTGGTTTGTCCCAAGTAATCATTCATATACATATATGTATTAGGCAGGTGCACGAATATACTTGAACTTGTTGTATACTTGAATATTTATATGAATAGTTTCCGAGATATAGCGTATCGAAAATGTCATAAAAAGTTTTTATTTGTATGGGAGCTACCCCTTCTCCTGCCCCTACCCAAAAATTTTTCTTCCAAAATGTAGGTTTTATAGTCCATTTACTTTTTGTAGAACATTTGAAGTTGATAGCTGTTATAGTTTCTAAGATTTAGCGCATGAAATATTTCGTATTTAAAAATATAATTTTGCCACTAAACACCCTGTATTTTCTTATTTACGATCACTTTTTTATGTATTTCTTTTGTACCAAATTTATAAATTATTGTATTTGACACACTACGGTTAAGATATCTTCCGTACCCTTACACTTCGAGCGAATACATGTGCATCCTCTCTTTTACGCCAAATTTCAAAAGTTATTTGAAAGCTTATACGCTGCAGACCTCTAATATGTATAATATATATGTATGTATGCATGTATGTACATATGTATTTATGTGTATAAGATTTTAAGAAGTTCCTGCATATAAGAACATGCATATTTAAGTATACATGTATGCATGTAGGTAATAACTTTAATGCACAATACGTCTTTTAATACGAAATCTACAAATTCGTCGCATAATTTTCAAAGATTATATAGCCACTAAAAATGTAAAAATCCCTAAATAACCCATTTATATACATATGTTCCAACCAGTAACAGCAGTCAGTCATACCCGACCATTCTGTACCCTACAAAACAATCATTATTTTTTTTGTATGTCAACATCTGTTGAGGAGATTTTCGGGATTTCAGTTTTTTTTGCACTTTAGTAAATTATGGATCAATTGACGAGAAATTTTGAAATTTTTTTTAGCTGCATATAATTATATAATTTTCTTTTACTTCTCTGAGGAACAGCGCTAGATTTGCCTATATACCAAATATGCATAATGTATTTGTTAGGCTTAACATGATATTCAGGTAAGTGACTATGGGAGCTACAGTCAATAATGCTTTTCAAGAAACTTAGTGGAACTATTTCAGTTAAAAAAAAAATAATTAATGTATTTGCACCTAATAATATTATCCTTTTTCAATTTATGTGGTAGAGAGTAGGACTAATATGCGCTTCATTTAAGTTATAAGGCAATTGCAATAAAATTAGTAAAACATTCGCTGGCGCAAAGCTTTTATGTGCAATATTTTGTAGAGAAAATTTGCACAGAGGCTATGGATATAGACACCCTGCTGGCCAGACTGACGAAAGGATAAATATCGTTTAATCGATTCTTAAGGTGTTTTTGATTCAATTGGTATTAATTAAAGAGTTTGATAAAAAATTAATTAAGGACATAACAAACATCCGCAAATGTAAACTAATCATGTAGGTGATGCGGGCTCAAAAATAAAAAAAACCGGAAACAGTTTATTCAAAACTATTCCAAAACTCATTGACATTTCACATGAGTGCTGTGAGTTTATATGTAAGTATATAAAATTTAACAAATTTAACTGTTGTTATAAGCCTTTGACATTTCAAACGACGATATAATTTAATATTCTCAAGTTAACTTTCATTTCAAGAAGGTGACAATAGAGTTTAACTATAATATCAACTTACTACAATACTTGATTATCACACGACAATGTCTAAAATCGTAATTATCAAATAACATTTTGCATGTGTTTGAAGTATGTCTGAGTAGTATTTAGGTACATACCAGGACAGCACTTTAGTAAAGTGTTAACATGTTTAGGATTTAAAGTATTTTGGACCATAATAATGACAGAGTAGTTTGCTTAATAATGAAATAGTGAACATACATACATACAGTATCGGTTAATATATATTCTAACATGTAAAAGAGGAACAAAAACAAAAATGCAACATAATATTAGTTACAATTAACAAAAAAAAACTTTTTGTAAAAACAACGCTCCTTGAAAAATGGTATCAAAGTTAAAAAATTGGCCTAGATTTTAACCGTGACAACAACTACAAAATGGCAAAAGAAGTCATCCGATGTTGTTTGGCTCTCACTTCTTTTTTAAATAAAAAACTTTGATTCTGTTCTTCGATTTTGGTCCTTTAGAATTCAATTGGTCAAGTTGAGAGGTTAATATCGGCTAAATGGGCGCCGTCACAACTGATTGCTATAGGGGTTTAATGACATTTTTTACCACTTCGGCGCGAATTTCGGGCAACAGATTCTCGCACTCGTGTCAAATGTTGTCTTTGAGGGCTTCCAAGGTATCGGGCTTGTTCACGTAAACACGGGACTTCAAAAACACGGGACAAAAAAAGTCTGTAACGGTTAAATCGGACAATACTGCGGGCCAATGAAAATTGAAAAACCGTGAGATGAGGCGACCCGGGAACACCGCCTTTGGAATATCGAATTTGGCTCGCGCAGTACGTGCCCTTGCTCCGTCTTGTTGGAACCACATGTCCTCCAGTCCTAAATCGTTCAATTGCGGCAGAAAAAACTCGGCTAACATGGCCCTATAGCGAGCACTGTCCACTGTTATCGTTTGATTAGCGGCGTCCAAAAAAACAATGGCCCGATGACTCCTCGAGCGTAAAAAGCGCACCATACAGTCACTTTGAGCGGGTGTAAAGGCTCCTCGTGCATCACTCGTTGATTTTTGGTGCCCCAGTAGCGATAGTTCACGTACCCGCTGAGGTGGAAATGAGCCTCATCGCTCATTATGATTTTGGTCCAAAAATCGTTCACTGTGGCCTTGAGATTGAGGATGGCTTGGGCGTATGTTACACGCGTTTGGCGGTTGATAGGCAGAAGCTAATGTATGGACTGGACTTTGTAGGGGACATGCGAAGGTCTTTGACCAAATTTCGCCTTAGGGACGACCGACTGATGGCTAATTGCAAGGCACGGGATCTGGTTGATGTTTCAAGCGACAGCTCGACATACTCGCCAACAGCGACAATATTCTCGGCAGAACGGGCGCTACCGGGCCAGCCACTCTTGGTAGCATCTCGTTTGGTTCTATACTCTTCAAAGTTGGTGGCCAAATGACGACCGGGGAATCGGCGACGGAATTCGCGCTGCGCCAACACCACAGACGAATTGTTACGCAAAAAAATAAACACGATTATTCCGCGTTCTTGGGTCACTTGTATTCTATATCTTCATAGTTCACAAATTTCAAAACAGATTTGACATTGGCCGCCATTTGCAAAAATAAGATCATCTTCCTATAGGGTGATTTCTTTTGGCCCACCTTGTATAGCGATTTCTGTTTTTTCCGATATACCTAAATTAAGCGAAGCTTGTATTTGAAATACACTAGAGTTTAAAGTCCGGTTCAGGCCGACGGCTATAGCAAAGCCGTTGGTTTAAATACACAAGAGTTTTTATTCCTTGCGATCCAGCCAAAAGTCAGCCATCCACCCCGCTTTTATTAGAAAACCCAAAATTTTTAATTTGTTGTCAGCGAAGACTGGCTGTCTACAATACCTTTTTAAAGAAAGCGTACAGTACTACATTATACACTGGCGTTAAGATTAATGAAATAACTCACAACAATATTTTATTGGAAGTTATTTCTTATTTTTTTTAGATGTGTAGCAGAATAATATAACAGTTTCTCTTTTTGCCGATATTTCTAAATTAAGCGAAGATTGTATTTGGAAAGCCCTTAAACTTGAAATCCGGTTTAGGCCGAAGGCTATAGAAAATCCGTTGGGGTTTTATTCCTTGTGATCTAGTCAAAAGCCAGCCATCTACGCCATTTAACTTTTTAAATCAGACCAGCTGCACCAGAAGTTTATTCCACAAAAATTAGTTACTTAACATGGCTTAAGGGCCGCTATTATGTTCCAAAGTTTTTGAATTAAATAAAAAAAATTTCACAAAATTTTGCGGCAATTAGTTCACATAAGCAGTTTCACTCAAAATTACCCAAAATGGGGAAAGATTATTATCTCTTGTTTGTTTTCGACGAATTTACGTATAAAAGAAAATTAAAATTTTTGCCATTAAAACAAAAATGGTTCATATTTTATTTTAAATAATTCGGGAAGAGTTAAAAATGATTATTTATTGAAACATCGGCTCTTCTATTTACGTTTTGATGAAAATATCACGCCCGTTACATTTTCTAAGAGATTTTTCCTTAAAAAAATATTTTTTTGTAAAAAAAGTATTATATACAAAGAAAAACGCTTTAAACCGCCAAACTAAACCCGTTCTTAAGAATATTTTATTAAAAATTGATTTTTTAAAGAAACAAAGTATCCAATACGATGAAAAACATTTTAAGCCGGCAAATTTAAACCGTTCTTTGACCCTAAGTCCATGTGAACCTCATTTCCAAAAGTCACCTACCTTAACCTGCATATAATTTTTATGTTAATACTAATAGAAAATAAAATGAATTATGGTGTAGAATATAAATTAAACGGGCTTTTCTTATTTGTTTATATTTTGTGTTGTTGTTTCTATTAAATATTATTATGCTTGCCAGACTTTTTAAATTGTTTTTAATTGGAGTTGTTTACAAAACATTAGTTAGGGGTTATCCAAAATTGTTCCACTGTAGAGTTAATCCAATAAAAATTGTTTTTTTAATAAAAATTTAAATAATAATTTTTCAATGTATTGGAACTATGTATATTAATACTTGTTTTAATTAAAATATTTTTTATGTTAAACTTGTCAACACCGACGGCTAATCGAACGGAAGATAATACAAGTTGGTTGAGCAAGTACCGTTGTACTTACAAAAATCTAGGTAAGATTTTAAAAATCGTTTAGTTTTATTTGCGAAAAATTTAACATGTTAACGTTAGCTTATAACTTTTATAACTGAAACGATTAAAAATTTTACTCATATTTAAAAAGGCATAAAATACTTGTATGTTTATGGTATGAAACAAGTGCAGTTAGTCTATGCCCGCTTCCTGCCGTCAGAATTGTCTGGCTGTTTGTAACAGAAAAGGAATCCTTCGTTAGGGGTGGGTGTACGAAAAGTACCGAAAAAAATAAAAAAAAACAAATTTAAACTTTTTTCATACTCATTTGCAAACATTCTTACATACATAAATGATGCTCTCTAGGTTTAAGCTCTTAATATTATGTTGTTGTTGTTGTTGCTATGGATTATAATGTGATAACATCATTATTAACTAACGGTATGATGACCAGCCAGCAATTCGCATTGTTATAACAATAATATCAACTATAACGACCCTTTTACTCACCCCGTTTATAAAGAGAATCTTTGTATATGTACGAAGATGTTATTAAATGAATATCCTGTTTAGGTTAGAGTATAAACCTATGAAAATGTGCTTGAACACAGATACAAACACATAGACAAATGCATATAATTATGTTAACATGAAAGTGTGTGTGTGTGTCTTCGTTCACAAATTTTATTAGGTTTTTGGAGAGTATATTACAATAATAAAATTGTTATTAAAGCAGTTTGTTAAAGCAAAAATTAAAATTATGTTAATTATTAAATAATCTCTAATTAGCTAATTAAATTATATTGCCAGTTTATAGTTTTAATAAAGTAAACAATATTTTAACCTTTACTTGTAAACTTAAGTAAACTTTAATTTGAAGGAAAATTTTATTTTTTTATACACATACTACAAACACACTTAGTAGGTGTATTGTGCGTTTACTCGGATGCTTGTAACGTCTTAGGCCTATCTCCAATTATTCCGGTTGTTTTCTGAGTCGATTTAATAATGTCCGTTCCTCAGTACTGCTAGATGGGCGTCCATATATTCTTGTTATTAAAGTACGGTCGCGTCTTCAAAAGTTATATAAAAAATTTTTAGGGACAATTCCTATGGAAACAGGCAATACCATACAAAGGTCTCCTCGCCGGAGAGTCTGATAAGTCTACTTAAACCTACAATCTAAATTAATCGGAAATGTAACCTTAAACAACTGTTTATTCATTTAAATTAACAAAAAAGTTAATTTAAATTTAAACAGTAGAAACTTAACTTGCAGGAAATCGTAGAATTAAATAATTTTTCATTCGTTTTTAATGACCAAATATTAGAAATGAGCGAAAGCTGAAAATACTTACAAAAATTTGTGAAATAACTAATTTTGATAAGTTATTTTTTTTATTTGGCTTTAGTTTGTTTTTAATATTTTTTGTTAAGAATAAACTAATATTTTAATAAATTTTATTTAAAAGAATCTTATTGGAAAAATAAATTTTTCTTACTAACACCAGCCAAGTAAAATGTATCTTCGACAGGTACGGATTTTTATCATCAGTACTGCTTAAACGGTAGTAGTGTTTTTGGTTGTAAGCATCACATATATAAGTTACATGCTATCCAGAAAAGGAAACGGAATTTCTTTTTTTTTAAGTTTGAACGAAGTGTATTTAACTTATTGTCCTAAGACAAAACGACGAAAAATACAAAGCATATTACTGATTTTGATGTTATTTTTATAATTTTACAGGCAATAAAAATGATTTAGGACCACCCATTGTTGACCACCCAGATACTTTTGACTTTTTAAAAAAATAACTGACAAAATATAACTCCAACTAATAATCAGGGGGGTTATTATGTTATTTAATTCGAATCGAAAATCTTTCGATAACCCATGTATATATGGGTTATTCCTATATATTTCAGTAAATATTGCCACTGTTGCCACACGGATACTTTAAAAACGCTTTGAAGACAGCAAACTAAATTGGCACTATTTTTTTGGATAGGAGACACAGAAGTGGTAGCACCCCTACAATTGCATAAATTTTATGACATTTTTCATGAGCTACACTTTAAAAATAATTAAAATTATGAACTTTAAGACCGCTTAAGAGTATATCTTGTGTATTGTGAATATTTTGAAAAAAATTAGTTGGATAGGAGCAAGGGGAGTGGTAGCCCCCAAACAAACGAAAATTTTTTTTAAATTTTGATATGGAACATCTTGAAAACGATTACAGCTGTCGACTTCAAACCTGCTACAAAATAATGCTGGTATAATTTGTACATTTTTGAAAAAAGAATAGAATGAGGGGAATAAAGGGAATGATAACCCCCTTCAAATAAACATTTTGAAAGTCATATAAACCTGCCTACATCTTCAGCAGATACATCTCTGTACTGAAAAAATATTAAATATAATGGACATATTTAAGCTTAACAGACTATAGCTTTCTTATTTGCTTGTTGTTTTTCAAGCTATCGCTTTGATTTCAATAAGAATCCAGGACTTTGTGTTGAAGTGTAAAACTTATTTCTTAAAGTTTTCACGACATACTTAGCTATGTTTGCGCACATTGATACAAATCTGGCTAAAAATTTGCCTTTAATTAAAAAAAAACATTTTCAATCGAAGATAGTGTAGCAACAGCAGTGAATAAAGGTTTTTACGAACATTTTTAAGAAACCAATTTTAAGTATCAATATTAAATAAAAACCCGTATTTAGCTTATATACTTAAATAATGATGTGCATAAAAAATGTCATGAAAAACCTAAAATTAACATAAAAAATAATGATAAAAAAATATGAAGATTATAAAAGCTTGTATTTAGTAGTGAAATGTTATACATACAAAAACCATAAAACTCCATTATGAAAAATATTACGAAAATATGAACCAATAACAACCCGTTTAACTAAGCATCAACCACCCACCCGCTTTGACACTAAAAGGTTACAGTAAAAAGGGAGAAAGTTATCAGCAATCCAAACTCACAAGCAAGCATACATGTATTTAAATACGAGAGTGTGTGTTAACATCATGTACGTTAAAAAAAAACAATACATTTCAATCATCATTAGTGCTAATGTACCCACAAATATTAGGGGGTGTTTTAACTGGGTCCCTTGTTTACATTTTGGCTTTTTAGACATTTTATAAAATACTCCAACAAATTGGAGAGAAAAGATTTACAATACAAATGCGCATAACAAATAGAAAATCTCTCTTTGTGTCGTTCTCAAAAATACCTTAATGTACAAACAAAAAATTACAAAAATTCAGATTTATTTTAACCCAAAAATAAAAAAAAATGGTTCAAAAAAGTTTGAGAGAAAAAATATTTTCATGTTTTCCCGTTGTATTGTTTAAAAATGATGTATTTTACGTAGGTTTTAAGTTTGCTGCTGTGTGCAAAGCTTGTTGTGTTTATTGTTATTGTGTTGAATGATTTTTATAAAGTTATATTTACCACAATATTAATACATATTTCACTCTTTGTTGCTCTTGTAATTCAACATACGGAAACAAGTTTATATTAGCGTTATTCATTGCATAAATATATACAAATTTATATGTTTTTATACCTATTAAAAATATATGCACACGTGTTGGTAATAATTATAAAGGCTGCCATTTTTTTTAATCTTTATAAAGTGTGAGAGCAATATCTTTTCGCTTGAATAAATATTACTTATACCTATTATCTTTTCGCTTGAATAAATATTACTTATACGCTTTAGAGCATCATCCGGTAGATCAGTGCGAGAATATAAGTTTTATTTCATGTAAACAGAATACAATTTATTTAAAATTTTATTGAAATAAACAACTTAAATATTTTTTCACAAAAAAGTTTCAACAAAAATTTTAATTAGATATAAACGAATTAAAAATTTTTACTACATGAAATATTAAAAAAAAAATTATTGACAAGTGTATCTTTAAACTGTTAAATTTACGTTGAAACTAAGAGAAAATATCTAACGAATTTTTAAATAAATTTTTAAGAAATGAAAATTTTATGTAGATTTTTTACATCAAAAATTTACTAAAAATTTTTTATCAACAACTAGCTTTATAAACAAAAAAAAAACATTTAACGAAAACACTGGGACTACTTATATATGATTGGAAGCGCTGCAAGTTGTGAGAAAAAGATTATGTTTTTTGCTGAATATACCATGCGACTGCCAGGCACTTATACCGCTCAAAATCAGAGGAATAACAAGAACCTCGAAAGAAAAATAATAACAGTCACTGCAGCTTGCATTTTGCTGGTTAAACTTCCAGGATACACAGAAGATCGCATATGTAGCTTCAATGACAAAAATGGGAGGAAAAAGACTTTGACAAAATTTCGCTTTTTTACAAAAGTGATTATTCAAAAAGTTTCTTAATATTAACATTAACAAAAAAATTATTAAATAAAAACAAACAAGAATTTCTTTCAACAGAGTAATTTTTGAAACTAATAAAAATTTTTCAAATAAAAAAACAACATTTCATAGATTTTTGCTCGCATTTTCCTTTAAAAAATCATTTATTTTTTTAAAAATTCCTTTTTTCGACTATTTGAAAAATCTCTATGTTAATCTCTAAAGCATAACTAAATGTGGCAACACTCTTAGTACAGTAATTGGATGAGAGTATGTTTGGTGGGTATAAAAAAAGTAGATTTTATTATTTTTTGCCGTTATAGTGGGTGGCTGTTGTTATTGGTATAATGATGAGGTTATAGTTATTGTTGTTTTTCCCCACACTCTGATAAAGACAACGCCATTGTTATTTTCATATTTTTATAACATTTTATAAACTTTGTAATTTTTTTATTATACAAAAAGACGCACGTTACCGGACGAAGTTCTTTATTTTTACATAATTTTGAAACCATATTTTTTCGGTGGGGTAGTGAAAATATTCACATCTTCTTTGTAAAAAGTGGCTTCAAAAATGTTGTTTATTCACATTTTTGGCTTTATATAGAGTATGTATCAGAGACTGACAACGGATGTATCTTCGGATGCTCATAGAGTATTATTGAAAAAACATGCATAAGTGCGTACGGTTACAGCTAAAAAAATACACTCTCCATAATACATTCGTTTCACTTTCGGCTTAAGTATACACAAGTAACCGAAATCGAAGTATTTTCGCGAAAATACCCAATACTGTACAGTGTATATCTAATTGGAATTAAGTACGTATGTATAATCAGATAAAAACAGATAAAAAAAAGTAGCCGTTTTATAATTCAATCGAGAGCTTCAATTTTTCATTTGTTTTGATATATTAGCAATGCACAATTTTAACTCAATTATAATGCTTGTGTTACAAAAACAGCCAATGTATAACGAAACATACATACACACACAAATTGTTTGTAAGATACATATTTATTTCTTGTGTTTAGGCCGCATGTATTTATTTGTGTATGTATATATGTTTTAATGAGTCATCAGCAGGCAAAATTATATTTACCAGCAGGGATGCCACAACAAAAATGATATTTCTGGCAAATTGTCTCGAAAACGGACAAAAATTTACAAAACCACTTTTTACAACAATTTTTCTAATATATTAATAAAGTTTTGTAATTTATTAATTTAAATAAATGTTTTTATGTATTAATTTGTATTGAATTTTTAATAGTTTTTATATGTTTCTTAAATACATTTTTGATGGCATACGTACTTAAAGAAACGTGTCACTTAGTCGAAGCGTATGCCATTATGCTGCTAATTTATTAATTTATTTTATTATTTACTATGTCATATAAATATTATTAATTCGCATCAAAATTTATAAATTACAATTTCGTGTTTCAAGTTTAAGGCCGGTACTTAGGTTTAAGAAAGCAAGTCCCAGGCTTTAAAAGCAGAAGTCTTAAAGATGTAAAAAATTTACAAAACTTGTTTTAAATTGATGATAGTGGCATCCCTGGTTACCATATAATTGTGCAGAGAGAAAATATTCTTATAATATTTCCAGCGTTGTCAACTTAGAAATTTCAAAACACACCAAAATGTAGAAAAAAACGCGACATATAAAAACGCAGAAAATTTAGAATTTACTTATTTTTTATTAAAAATGTCTATTGGCTGAATTTCACAGAGAAAGTATAACATTTTTGTATTAAAAATTAAACAGTAAATCCGTTCTTTACAGTTCAGGCATTTTGGAAAAAAATTAACAGAAAATAAAAAAATAAACTTCTTTGTATTAATTAGTACTAGAAAAAATTTTTTTTTAATTTTATAAATTCTGTACAAAACTTTTAAAAATTTTTATATAAAAACTATATTTGTTAAAAGCAAAACTTAACTTGTTTTGACCGAAATATTTGTTGTTTTAAATCCTTTATTTGATTTTTGTAAAAACTTTGTTAAATTATCTGTATTTCAACTTTTGTAAAAAAAATAACGTAAATATAAAAGGTTTTAGTTCAAACCGTTGAAAAATATTTACTTATTCCTAGGGTTTTTTCCCCGGACTTTTTTGCTTTTCGGGAAACGGGAAATTAAAAATTAATTTCCCGGGATTCCCGCTATTTAAATAAAAAACTGTTTTTATTTTTAAACTAAAAAATGTATATAAGTTAATACATACATATAAAAAACTTATGAATTCCAACAACCGTTAAAAAACAGTTATTATTGGATTTTATATGTTATAGTACTTCTAATTATTATAAAATTGTAATGTTACAGGATTTTGAAAGGTAAACAAGGCTCCAAATTGATCAGGCGCTTTGAAATTAGTAAAAAATACACTAAAGTATTTAACGTAATTTTTCATATGCAAAACCTTTTCGGTTTACAATTGGCTCCTGATAAAGAAAACGTATTCATAGATACTAATTTTTCATTCTTGTTGATAAAGTGCCTAGTAAGATTGGTATTTATGGTAAATGAGGTAAATTTATAATTTTTACTGGTGCTGTTGTGTGATTTGACATATTTACCAACCGAACATGAGTTTCGCTGTCAGCTTTAAAATACAATAGAATATTCTAAAGATCAACTGGACATTTAAAGATGTGCATTTTTAGAAAGTTGGGATTACATTGGCAACTGTGAAGTAAAATTTACTAGTATATTTGAAAAAATATAATTTTTTATATAATGGTTATTAAAAAAAAATTTTTAATAATATTTTTTTTTTGTTTAATTGATAATTTAATTTAATTATCGAAAAAAGAAGCAAAACAAAGGCTCAAATAAATAATTTTTTATAAAATTTAATAAAAGGTTATAATTTTAATGACAAAATTTAAAAACTACGTAATTTTCTCAATTTTGGCGATTTTTCAAACCTAAGGTTGACAACGCTGTTCCTGTATATCATCTACATGATACAACTAATCAGGTAATCTCGTCCCTGCAACAACTACAAATTAGTACCAAGTTGACAAACAAAAGCTCATAGAAAAAAAACGATTAGTAATAATTTTTGTTGTTTTATTTTTACAGGGAGAGCATTAATTTTGACATTTCGGCACTAATCAGCTAGGCCGACGGAACTATCTGGTTCTTTGTATCATGATCATCTACATGTATTTACAATTCTCTCACTTCAAGATGAGAAGTAGATTTTTATTAATAAAAGGCAGGGCTGGATAGGTTAATATGAACTGTGGTGGGTATGGTCTTACAAATTCAAGTTTAATTAAATTTTGGCTTTAAGAGCGTTGTGTAAAGCGCACATAATTATTTTGAATTATTTGATAGTTGAAGGCATACAAACTACAAGGGGTTTCTTTATTTTGCATAGAATGTTTCGTGTCTTACTTTTATAAATATTGTATTAAGCGTATAGCTGTCCTTTTTGTATTTATTTATTTTCTTCCGTTTTCTTTTTGAAACATGCATATATAAAGTTGTCAATATGTCTCATAATTACTTTTTGTAATAAAGAACAATAATAAATATAAAAATATGCATGTGAAATAACACCGAAAACTCATGCAGTAATTTATGAATAAGTACGTACATACATATGTATGTGTACACAGAACCTAAACAGATAGCAAGCAGGTAGACATTTTAATTGCTGGAAACCCCAAGCATCAAAATCCATCAAACATTTTTTACAAAAAATTATTATTTACGAATTTACCTGCTACCGATCGATGTGCGCTGAAAATTTTGTCACAACATGCGCTAATAATGTGACCTCTCCAAAAAATGCTCCAATTTTTGAAATGTATGCCAATGCCGCAAAATAAAAATCGTTTATGTATATCAGGTCATTTGCACCGATCATGGGATCCCAGCTTTACATACTATATAACAACTTGGTCAACGTTTATATATTTCTATTGCTTTTCCCAACTAAGCTAAAAGTTTTTTGTTCTAATGCTCTTGTACTCAACATATGTGCTATTTATAGAACACGAAAGTCGAACATCTTGAACGTTTTGTATTAATTTTTTTTACAATAACATACAAATATATACAAAATGTCCAAGACGTCTCGCCTTTCGTGCTCTATAAAGAGTACGTTAGTTTTTATATTTGATAAGCCATTCAAATTCCAACTATTTTTATTTAAATTTATACGTATTTATTACATATGCTTGCTTACAGAATAAAAAAATATTAATATAAAAACGAAAAAGAAAATATTCCCATTCCTGATCAGTGCTAGTTTTTCTACAAAACATGAAAGAGCAGAGTAAATCACTTTACATGTTTTTGATATTTTTCTGTATACCATTACATTACATTATACTTAATGTCTTTTTAAAACTAGCTACTGTATACAGTTTATACAGTAGCTACTTTTCAATACTTATAGATATTGCGTGTTAGCACATGTATATTCGATTGTAAGGTATGTGTTTAAGGTATTTTTAAAAAAATGTATTGCGTATACATGTAACCGTACCAGCTTATGCATGTATAAGTGGATATTGTGTGCGGTGCATGTATAGTTATACTTAATAACCGAAAAAAATAAGTAAATATTCGAGTTATCTTATTTTAGAGTACTCAATGTCATTCTCTGGTATGTATGTATGTATATGCATGTATTGCAAATATTGTTGGTAACATTATTTTATTGTTGTTATTTATTTCTTATTACGATAAATTATTATACAAAGAATTATGTTCTGTAAAATAGAAATACAATACGGGCATCCATGTATAAAACTGCTACATAAGTAAAGATCCAAAATTTACATAAACGTGGTAATTGGCATTTATTGGGGGAAATTATATCCTTAATAGTCATTCTCCGAGTTGATGCATTATTGAGTTCTGTTTACGGAGCTAGGACTTGCAGTCAAAGGTAGTAAGCTAATTTTACTAATTTTACTTTATTTTTTTTTGACTATGGCCCAAAGATGTAGTTCACTTGTTGTCACTAAGGCCCTAAAAATACCTCACGCGGCTCAAGACATCAGTCTTTACACGTACCTATTTAGTAATGTGTGATGGGAAAGGCAGCAAGAAACTTTCACAGTAACATGGATACACTAAGGTATTACGGAAAATTGGTTTTGAGGATCTTAGTAAAGGTCGGAGATCGCAAACAGACTATATGGTCACAAAGTTTAAAAAGAACAGCAGCGGTAATATCCAGTGAGAAGGATTTTTGGTTGGGATCCGGTAGTCTGCATGAATAGTGTACAACTTTCAATGACGGATCTAAAATAACTGTTTGTTTTTGTTCGTTGCAGTTGGGTTTCTAACATATCTAAGACTAAATTAAAGGCGAAAAATATTGTTATAGCATATTTAATATGCAATTTAAGACATTTTTGCTAGTTTTTTAAACAGCTAGAGTATCAGCACTAAGTAGTAAAATAAATGAAAGGCACTGTGATCAACATCTGACTTTAAATTTAAGTTAAAATTACATTATCAGGTCTCTAAACAGCATACATTAAGAATACTTTAATAATAAGTGCAACTCCTATATTCAGCTCAACTCTGCCAATATGTATGTATACATGAACAAAAATAACGAAATAATAAGTGAAACCTTCTTTTTATATTTTACATTTCCATTAACAAACATACATATGTACGTATGTATGTATAAAGGATTTTTTTTATTTTTCTACTCTTAAGTACTCATACCACACTTACATATGTATGTATGAATATAATGTCGAGAGGTTATTCCTTTAATGTTGTGCTCTTATAATATACACTGTTAATTATAGTGTTGCCAATTTTTGCATAAATTTAAAAAACCTTTTTTTTAAGTTTTTATAAAATGCAAAATGAATGCTTAAAAGTAATTTGTTCTCATTAAAGATTAACTAATTGTTATATTAGCCGAGTGTAATACATTTTGGAAAGAAGTTGGGATTTTGTTGTCAGCACACTTGCCACTCGTAGAATTTTAATATTAGAATTATTTATTTAAGTTATATATCGGTGATACTAAGCCTCGCCAACATGCAACGTTTTGTTCTTTTATTCTCAGTTTTTTTGCATTTATCACTAGTGCTAAACTTTTAAAATTTCAAAAAGTTCCTAGAATCTTAAATTCCTTCATTCTTTAAGTAAAAAAATTTAGCAAAAGTTGGAATAAAAAATAAATTCAAATTTAAAAAAAATATTAATAATCAATGAAATTATGTAATCCAACAAAAAATTCTGTAAAGAACCAAAATTAAAATAAATTTTTAAAAAAAAATTTGCAATGTAACAAATAGCTAAAAGTTAAATAGAAAAAAATGGAAACGCATAAGTATATTTATGTACGAACTATTTATTTTATAAATTATAAAAATTTTAACAGCAAAATCAGCTGACAATATGAAAATATCAAAAAAATAAATTACATGCTACAAATTTTTTATACCCAAAAATCTTATGATTCCGGTAACCCTAGAACTTAATAAAATGGTTGCAAATTTAAATAACGGCTAATGTTTCATCGACATTAACATCTTTATTATAGTGTTGTTGTTTACAACAAAATGGCCTTTAATATGAGAATTATATACCGAAAATAAAATTAACATTTGTGGTGTTTTTTTTTTAATAATGTTGCCTTTAATTTAAATTTAATACACTAAGGCATATTTGAGTAGGGTAAGTAAATGGTATAGAGATACATACTTAAGTATATGAACGTGAATATGTAAGTCACTCATTTTTTAATATTAATAGTTCTGTGTTTTGTATTTTTTCATTAACTTTTAAGAAATATTAAGATTTTACGCAACTTTTTTAAAATACGAAATAAATTTTTCTTGCTATAAATACAGTACGAGTTTTTCCTCATACATACATAAATATATCGGGTGTCTGGTGGCAAATTTATATTTTTAAATATGCACTTATATTTCAAAAAGTAATAAAGGACCCGGAGGATGGTTGTCAGTTACGATGTCGCAGTGGATGAGTGAGTATCGCGTGTTCGCTGTGGAGACATTTTTTATGAGTAATGATTCTTAATTAATTGCTCGTCGCCATTTTTGTTTAAATTTCGGTATCCGGCAAATACTTGAGGAACCGAGTATAAATTCAACTGCTTCGGCTATGAATATCTACCTGCCAGGGCCCCCAGTCCATCTTCAAGGACTCCTGAAAACATTAAATTGGTTGAAAGCAGTTTACGTGAAAATCCGCGACTTTCAATACGGAAAAGAGCAGCCTCACTGGGGCTTCCAAGAGCGGTTATTGAAATTTTAAAAAAGGATCTGAAGTTCCATTATTTTTTAAAATTCAAATCGTTCAGGAACTGAAAGAAAGTGACTTTGATTTACGCAAAAATTTTCGTGGAACGATGATGTTGGAGCGTTTCGCACTGTAAATCCCATTGTTTTTGGAAATACGATGCTCATTCTGCTTAAATAGCCACGTCATCAAGCAAAACTGCCGTTACTGGTATCTAAGAAACCGCAACCCTCTATTGAAACATCAAAAACCATTGCATTGCCCCAAGGTAACTGTTTGGTGTGCTTTATCCACGCATGAGATAATTGGACCATTTGTATCAAAAATTTTTGAGGCCAGGCGACGATTTTCAACGGGTTAAATTATCGACGCATGATAACGGAACTCTTTTTGCCAAATCTGCGAGCTCATCCATCGTACTTTTTACACACGTGGTTTCAACATGATGGGTCGACTTCACACACAGCCAGAGTTTCGGTGAATTTGAATCGGGAAAATTTCCCACAAAAATTGAACAGTCGATTTGGGGACATCCCATGGCCATCGAAGTCCTATGGATTTTTTTAAGGAGCTACCTCAAAAAACGGGTTTATAATGACAACCCCCAATGTCTTATGGCTTTAAAGGAAAATATTCGTATTGAAATCAGCTGAATTGAACCAAGTTTACTGCAGCGTGTGGCGCTGAAGACAAGGCTCTACTTTGAACATTGTGTTCAACTAGACGGAAAACATCTGGATGACAAACTCTTAAAAAAATAAAATTCGCATTTTTATTCTATCGCTCAATGCTCTTTATAAAACTTTGTGTCAATTATTACGTTTTTTTTAAGTTGAAAAATATAAATCTGACACCAGACCCCATGTATTTAATTGCTTTGCAATATTTTTATGTGTAAACGTTTTCTTATTTTAATTTTATGTATGTATGTATGTTTATAACCAGATATACAAACATATAAACATATTGTTTGTGTACCCAAAAAAGCTAAATAGAAAAGCATTTACAACAAGAAAAACTTTTTTCTGTTATTAATTTCCTTTTACATTAGTTGTGTTCAATAACTTTCCAGTAATTACTAGCAACGAGAGAGTAAAAAGAAATATTTTCAAAATTGCTCTAAAAAATATTTAAAAGTAAATGAACACTAGTTGTGTTCAATAACTTTCCAGTAATTACTAGCAACGAGAGAGTAAAAAGAAATATTTTCAAAATTGCTCTCAAAAATATTTAAAAGTAAATGAACACTTTCACAGTCAAAACTTGCAAGCAAATGTATTTTGTTATTGTAAACTTATAAAAATTTAATACTTAAATTTTTTTTCAAAGCATAATGACAGAAAGACTGTTTGAATAATTTCTGATAGTAAAATTTTTACTAGCAGAAATTATCAGAAACATTTTTGTTTCTAAACATATTACGCTCATTTTTGGCTCTCTAGCTGCTAATTTTTTGTGTACGTGAACACTTACTAGTAATAATTATCGAAAATAAGTGATAATTTTCTGTAAATGAACACACCTATTGTATCATATTCAAATGCAAAAATATTTGGGCATACAATATTATATCTTTTTTTTAATATTTTTCTACATTTATTTTATAAAAAATAATTTAAAGAATTTTACAAAGCTTTTAGTAGTCACAAAAACAATATTGTTTTAAATGAAAAAAAATTTTAGGCAGATTTGATTGGATGTATGCACATTGTAAATATTTACAGTGACTCAAAGTGAAGTGAGTAAAAATTTTTAGGTATCGAAAGTTCAAGAAACTTGTTTTATTGTAAAAAAGGCAACATCAGTTGCCAAACAAAACAAACCAAAAGTCAGTTCAGTTTCATATCTTGCCCATAAAATATATAAAACGAAACAAAAATCATGTCAAACTGAAAATAGTCCACAGTTCAAAGCAATGATAAAAAACGGAACCATTTTATTATTATTTTTATTGTTTTTACTTACATATTTTCACAACATGCAATTGTGTTAAACCCTGTTTTTATTTGAATAAAAAGCTGAGATTTTTTTTATTAAAAACTCTGAAAATAAGGTTAAGGTCCGAAATTTTACCGTTAGCAAAATGGTAGAAGAACGCTGGCATTGTGAAAACCCTGTACACCAATTTGATGAAGGGAACTTTTTTTCGTTGTTATCCCGTTGTACATTAACATACATACAGCCATCAGAAAACCAGATGAGAAACTAAATCTAAGATCCTCGGAGAAGACGCCAGATCCTACACCATAGCCGTCTGTATATACGCTGGTGCCGTAATTTTCCATGGGAGTACCTCGACACCACTCACTTTTAGAGGATATAAGAACTCTAAACTTCTTATCAAAGCCCTTATATGCTGTATCATAGTCAAAAGGTTAGTATTAAATCGAGGGCAATGTTCCCAGGATCCTCGCATGGCCGTATGTTTTCAATCTCCAACATCCCAAAACTCTAAGCCACACTACGTTCATGCAATTCAAATTCAAGCCGTTCTTTGGCATTTGTTTAATTGGTCCCCCACATAAGGGTAGAGCTTACAATACCACTGAAGCGTAGACTTGTTTTAGTAAAGGTTAGGTTTAATTGGTTGGCCCTTAGGACCCTTTGGGTCCACACAAGATCCATGATTGTAACCCTCACCACAGAGTATATACCCTAATCGTAAAACTAAAGTGAAGCCTGAACTTCTATTATTAATGGTAAACTGTTAACCTGACTTAAAATATTATTGAGATAATTATAGTCTGCCATCTCATTCCGCTCAATAGCCCTGTGTCCCCGCGTCCAGTAAATGTGTATATGGGTAATTCCAGCAGAAAGTAACGTAACGCCAGATGAAACATTATTTTTCTGTTCATATAAGTGTGAAGACATTATTTGAGAAAAATTGCTTCTTTCATTTTGACTGTAATTGCAAAAATAAACAATTAAGCTTTTCCCCGGCAAAAATGACATATATGCCTATTTCATTTGGCGTTACGTTACTTTCTGCTGGAATCACCCATTTTACTATTGGCCTTATTACGTCCATATTGAGCCAGTGTGTCATCTCTGGATTAAGGCCTAGTTTGAAGCCTGTATCTCTTCTTCATAGCGCTCAACATCGGTAAGATATTAATGTTTGGTCCTCCTGATGGTAGTTCCAATTCAGTTGTCGATCTGGAAGTACCACCAGCTATTTTAATATTACAATTGTTTTATCGAAGAAAATAGCCTTGTCGTAATTCGTAATTTTGATTTTCCTGGTGAAAAGACAACCTTAAAACTCGTTAAGACTCACACTCAGTAGCTTTGGCGGCGCATAGTTATGTGCCATGTTAAAGGTCCTTAAACAATTAAAAATTCATTTTCCATTTTAGGGCTATTTTACGTCGAGTTACTCTATATTAAACATGTTTTTAAATGCACACGTGTTAAATTTAACTAAATAAAGGTAAATTATCTGTTTTAAAATCTTTGTTATATTTTTTAATGTTAAAGCAAGTGTAATTAGCGTATTCCAAAGCAACATAACTAAAATTACCAATTTCTTCTAAGTTCATACATACATATGTACATATATACATGTTTAGGTTAAGCGGTAAATATCAAACACACTAACAGAAATATCTTAAAGTACATATACACTTGTTGGGGAAATTATGGGAATTAATTGAAATTCCTTACATACCATAAGCTCTTTTGTATAATGCAAAATTACCATTATTATCATTAAACTTAGTAACGCACAAACACATCCACACAAAAAATTCTCAAAAAAAAACTCACCCCAATAATGGGGGCATTCATATCTCAACCCCTCACTCATATTATACTGACGTTATTTTCTCAATTATGTTTATATGTATGTACATATGTATATATGTATGTTTATATGTATGTATGTATGTATGTATGTATGTATGTATGTATGTATGTATGTATGTATGTATGTATGTATGTATGTATGTATGTATGTATGTATGTATGTATGTATGTATGTATGTATGTATGTATGTATGTATGTATGTATGTATGTATGTATGAACATATGTATGTTTGTATGTATAGTCTATACTAGAGGTGAGCGATCCCGTGATTTTTAGGGAATATCGTTAATAGTGAATGCGATTTTAAAATCACCGGTTATTTAAACAGTGACGGTGATCACTGTTTAGCATTTTTCACTTCTTGTAAAACAGTTATTTTAATCTCTGTTAAATTATTATACATAATGTTATTTTAAGCAGTGATTATGCGATTTTAGTTATTTTTAATGAACTCCTGAACAACGCATTGGAAAAATAATATAAATGATAAATAAGAACTTAAAATATTTATGAATAAGAAATATTAATTTTCAATAATATCTCATATTTATATTAATATTTTTAATTTACTTTAAACAAAATTTTGATACAAAATTTAAACTTATACCTTTTGAGATAAGTTTTTAAGCTCTCTTGGAGCATTGAGGTAAAGCTTTAATTTAGAAAAGCAGCTTACAATTCTTTTAAATAGATTCCAAACATAAAAATATATAAAAATAGTTGAAATCCATTGTAAAAAAAAAACAAAAACCTAAAAAAACAAATAACACAAATTAAGCTGCATATGTACATAACACAACTAAGTATAATATAACATTTGTGCGTTTTCTCGTTTAAGCGCGTTCATCGGTCATTTAGAACTTGTCCAGCTTTTGAAAATATTCTTTCGAATGGAACTGATGATCCTAATGCACAATAATTTTCTTGAGCTATTTGAGAAAGATTTGGATATTTATATTTATTTGTACTCCACCAATCAAAAATATTTTTATTTCTTGATAATTGAATGTGAAGTTTAAAAAGCCTGATCGTAATAACTAAAATTTAATTTCAGCTAACGATTTGTATACATATATCGCTTATTCACTTAAATGTCGTAATTCTAGAAATGCATTTTTGGCGTTAACGATTCAGAATTGTTTGTTATGCTATGCTTTATGTCGTATATACATACATAAGTTTCATATTTAAAATGTTTCTACTTACTCTACGTGTTAAAAAAATTTAATAATTATTTTCTATATAACGCAAGCAAACTAAAAACTTCATACGTATTTTTTTCGAAATATTTTTTTTATTACGGCGTTGTTTGCGCAAATGAGCGAATTTTTTATTGTTGTACCCTTACAAACATTTTCGCTTCTCGTGTAAAGTTATATTTTTGTTAGCTGTGCTTTTTTTCATTTTAGCTAACGATATGTATTTAAAATAAATGTGTGTAAAAATCTGTTTTTGAGTATTAATGCTTTAGCCGGCTCATAGCCGAATTTAATCCGCCGTCGCGGAAAAACAGTGCTCGGCGCAGATCTCTGACGACATCTTTCTGGTAAAGTTTTTAACACAACTTTCACAAACACACATATAAAAACATAAGCGCTTTACTTCTTTTATAGAACAAAATGTAAACATGATGCATTAAACACATTCAAGCAACAAGAACACAGGAACACACGAACACAAAAGTTCCTTGCTAAATTTGTGTCCGACTGGCTGCTACTGAAATATTTACTAGACTACCACTACAAAATAAACATATAAGCAATATGACTTTCTGTGGTGCCACCTAAAGTCTTTTTGTACTGTTTAAGCTATATTTTTTGCATCGTACCGTATTGGCAGCACTAATCTGTTATCTGTCGCGTATAAAAATAGAAATTAGTTTAATTTCGACCACGCCACAAAATTAGCATTGACAGCAACCCGTAGTTGTGTTGCATTGTAGCAATTAAAAAATTATTCTCATAAGCACACGTGTATTCTATTTTTGGCTGGTTGTGTTCGGTAGCCTGTAGCGAGGAATGTATTTAATGCTTGAAGCACAAAAATGTTACTTTACATTTTGCAAAGTTTAACATAATAAGAGTAACATCGCAGATAAGAGTTACAGCACAATATTTCAAAATGTTACTTTGAGTAACATAATAAATTAAAAGTAACACTATGGTAGAAACAGTTACTTCACGGTTTATGTCACTGTCGTTACATGTCAAAATGTTATTTGAGTAACATATTAAATTAAAAGTAGCAGTAGCAGTTACTTCACAGTTTATGTCACTGTCGTTACCAGTGATTTGCAAGTAACAGGTATAAAATCACAGGTACGGAAATATCGCTCATCTCTAGTCTATACAGTATTAAATTAAGCATCAACAATAACAATAAAAATGTCAGCCAAGTAAATTGGTTAGCGGATGGAAACCGAAAGCATGTAAAGTATTGGTGGTAGATTATTAGCTCGTTAGTAAATAACATTAAAAAAACAAAAGTTTTATCTTTGGTCTTATTGTTTTTATAGTTTGCAGTTTGATAATTTTAAATATTACTTTAAACATTTAAAAAGGATGTGCTAGTACTTAATACGTATATAAGAAACTTTAAGTTGAACTTACAATTAAGCCAAAAATGTAGCCAAACATAAAAAAATTATATTAAATCTAAACAAAATAATAACAGCGCTTTATACCGCTGTGTCGAATCTTACATACAATTCACTTAAGAAACGACTTTAAAAATTTTCCATTTTTAAATATAAAGTTTTTTATAAATTTTTATTTGAATACGAAGATTACTTATTACAAAGTTTTTAAGCGTCAGGCTTAAAGTCGATAACTATTATAGCTTTTTAGTATAACATTGAAAAAATTTCACTAAACCAGCATTAAGTATCGGGGGTACGGGTATCATCCTGCATGATTTAATCCAACAAAATGTGAGCAAAATGCCATATACACTCTAAACCGCTTTTGTTGAAAATTACGTCAATAATAGTAGGCAACACTTTACAGACTATTTTCGACCTAAAATTAGACACGTAATTTTATTCAACTTTTTGTTGATTTTTAAACAAAATATGTTTAAATTTTTTACACATATTGTGCCTAATTTTTTCTTCACCTTTGACTTAATTTTCAACCCATTTTTTAAAAAAAATCCATATAATAAATAGTTTAATTTTATTTATTTAAATTAAAAACACCAAAAAAAATACTTTAACTCTTATTTTATAATTTTTTAAAATACTTCTCCTACATGCATTTATATGTATGTATACTTATATACATAAAAAATACTGCAAAGCTTCATCGTTATCTATATATGTTCCATTAGAGTCTAGTACCAGCCTAGTGCCACTTAGCGAATAATCTTGAGCTGAAATTATAAAACAATGATCAGTTGCGTTACTAGGGCAAATACTATGATATATACGCATTTGAATTTACCTTCCGTGTTTTTTACCTCCCCTTTCTTAATATCTGGTCAATCAGTGGCTGGCACTTGAATTTTGAATGAATTTTTTATGGAATTTTTTTCACATATTTTGTCGAAAATGTTTTTTATTATTCTAACAAAATTTACTTTTTATATTTTCTTAAATTTTTAATTTAAATAATAAGTATTACCGACTACAACCAATCAACAAATTATTATTATTAATTATAATATCCTTACACACTAGATATTATTTTTTAATTCTGTAGAAAATCACGTGTTCTTTTATAAAATCGTATACATTTTTATGCTTCTTCTTTCTTAACTGTTTATTCCATACATTTTAATAGTGTTTTTAGACAGATATGCTTAATATTTAACATTTTGATGTTTATAGACACATGTTGCTAGCTTTTAAGCATATATTGATGAAAAATAAACAGTTTTAACAGAAAAATATTACTTTTGTTTAAAATTACATAATTTATGTTTTTTTATTTCTAATAATATAAAAATCGACCCAATTTTAGGCATCAAGACTTTTTTCAACAATAAATTAGGTCATATATGATCGTAAATTTTTAAAAATGTTTTAGAGTGTACCAGCTTTGTAGAAGGCAGCTATTTTAGTTTTAAACAAAATGTCTTATCGAATATAAAATTTATCCGTTTTTATGGGGCTAACAATCCCTGTACTCCGATCCAGCAAATTTTCCACCAATAATAAATATGTATATGGTACTAAAAATAAATTGTGTCACGTTTAAACTTAAAAGCAATAAGTACAGTTTCGACAATATGGAGTATTAAAAATTTCATAAAAAAGTGTAAATTTGTAAGGGGGTAGCCCTTTGCTCCTGACCAAAAAAAGTTTTTTTCAAGTGTCCTCTCCTTCCCAGTAGATGCCACCAAGATTGTGCTGAGTGCTGGGTAGCACTCTTTCTTAAGCTATAAATAGTCAATTCTACGCCAAACAGCTTAAATTGGGGAAAATCCATTTTTTCTAATAAAGAAGAAAATCCATAATTTCACGTCTAAACGAAAATTACAGAAATATAAAAAAAATTGTTTTATAATTAATATTTAATTATTTCGCAAGAGTTTAAAATGAACACACACTAAACAACCGGCTCTTCTTTTTTAACGTTTTGGTAAAAATGACACACCCGTCACATTTAATAGTAATAGTTTCTTGTCAAAAAATTGAAATAAATGCGATAAAAAACTAGAGTAAAAATTAAATAAAGGGTATCTTACACAACTCTTTATACTTTTATATAAAAAAAATTTTTTTTTTAAACTCAAATTTACGAGGTCACACCCGTCATAGTCTTCAAGTGATCATTGTTAGCAAAAATTATGTTCTTTCAGTATCTACTTACAACTAATCGCTTAAAAATATACTATCGTTGAAAATCATAGCCCTTTTTCAAACCAAAATTTTAAACTACTTGAGTTACAAGGTGAGCCAAAAGAAGTTATCCGATGTTGTTTGGCTCTAACTTTTTTTCTAAATAAGAAACTTCGATTCTGTTCTTTGATTATAATTATTTATACCTTTAGAATTGCACTGGCCAAATCGAGAAGATGATATTGGCCAAATGGGCGCCGTCACAATTGATTGGTTTACGGGCTCGCTTTATGGGATTTTTTTTATCATTTCGCCATGAACTTGGGGCAACAGATTCTGGCCCACTGGACTTCAAAAAACCCCACAAAAAAAGTTCTGAAACGGGGTAAATAGGGCGATGTTCCGGGCCAAAGTAAATCGCCAAAACGAGAGATGAGGCTACCCAGGAATGCCGCCTTCAGAATATCGGTTGTGGCTCACGCAGTGTGTGCCGTTGCTCCGTCCTGTTAGAACCACGTGACCTCCAGTCCTATTTCGTTCAATTACGACAGAAAAAACTCGGCTAACATGGCCCTATAACGCGCACCGTCTACTGTTGTCGTTTAACCACACCGCCCTTGAAAAAATTGGCACGATGACTCCTTCAGCGTGAACAGCGCACCATGTAGTCTTTTTGAGCGGGTGTAATGGCTACTCGTGCATCACTCGAGGATTTTCGATGCCTCAGTAACGATAGTTTTGCTTGTTCACGTACCCGCTGAGGTGGAAATGAGCCTCATCGCTCATTATGGTTTTGGTCGAAAAATCGTCCACTTCGGTCTCGAGATTGAGGATGGCTTAGGCGTAGGTTACATGCGTTTTGCGGTCGACCGGCATCAGCTGATGCCCGGACTGGACTTTGTACGGGAACATTTGCAGGTCTTTGACAAAAAATTCGTCTTAGGGACGACCGGCTGATGGCTAATTGCAAGGCACGGAGTCATCCTCGCCAACAGCGGCGATATTCTCGGAACGGGCGCTCCGGGGCCGCCCACTCTTGGCAGCGTCTCGTGTGGTCCCATACTCTTCAAGGATGGTGGCCAAACGGTGCAGTGTTCGCGCAGTCGGTGCGGGACGACCGGGGAATCGGCGACGGAATTCGCGCTGCGCCAACACCACAGACAATTTATTACGCAAAAAAATAGAAACGATTATTCGACGTTCTTGGGGAGTGATTCGGTCCATGGCTTGTTCACTTATATTCTACATCTGCCTTGTTCACAAATGTAAAATAGATTTGACATTGGCCGCCATTTGTAAAAATAAGAGCAGCTTTCATTAGGGTAATTTCTTTTGGGCCACCTTGTATAAGCAAAAACGTGAGCAAAATGGTCACACCCGTCATAATTAATGGTCCAAGTGCTTACATAAGTGTGTTACAGAAGTCATCAAATTCAATTTCTCTTGCTGTTTAAGATTGAATTGAATCAGCATTATCTATGATTAACATAAAATTTATATTATTTTTAACGTTTTTGCATTTAAAATCACAAAACATATCGCTTAAAACTCTATTTAGCTGATGTTTATGTGATAAATTTCTTTTCAATATACATATGTATATGTATGTATATGTAAAACAATTTTTTTTTCTTGTAGATCATTTTAGCACTTTGTTTTATGCCATTTACACATAGTGTACGCTTATTTCTATGTGCAGGGTATAACAACACAAAGCTTGTTGTTTGTACATAAATTTTCGTATTTTATATAATGTTAGTATTTTATATCCACTTATGTTTGTACATCAGTGCATAACAAATGTGTATTCAACCACCGAAAAAACATATTTTTCGCATATTATTTCATATTTTTTATGGAGATACACTTGTAGTTGTTGTTGCCATAAACAGTTGCCCTTTTGTTGTTCCCTAGTATGTACTTCAAAATGAATTTTGATATTTTTGGGTGTTTTATTGTATTGAATCAATAAACCATATAATAATCCATTATAAAAGTCAAAATATTAAATTATCTTTACGATGATTATGATAATGCTGGTGGTGGTAGTAACAGTGGTAAATAATTTTATATTACCCTGACAGACATCAAGCTAGCTTAAAATTAACTTTAAGCTAACTATTTCGCACCTAGTGGTGACTGACACTTGGATTGCTTTTTAATGTTAGCAACTTACTATTTTAATATTATGTCCTAGGAGTAGTCGGTTTTTTGCTACTTTTAACTAACTTAAAGCTAGTTACATTGGAGTCATCTTAAAAACGCCAATTGTTTTTACTGTCCTGCGCTCCAATCCATCAAAATAGCTTTTTTTTATATATTTTTTTTTAAACTTTTTTAACAAATATGAAACAAAACAACACACAGCCATTATAGGAAGAACACAGACAGAAAATCATTTAGGCCAGTAAAATTGTTCCACTGTTTTATCTGCTAAGAATAGAGGAGAGAAACAATTAAAATTAGGTAGATATAAGTGTTAATTATTATAAAAAATACATTTTCCTAACCAACCCGAGTTTATGGTAGATTATCGGACTTGCACTCCTACCTCTCGCCCACAGCAACATAAAGCAATATAAAGTATTTAAAATAAACCTACATAAAGTACACCACAAAAAAGAAAAAGATATATAAATTTAAGAAAGCTGACTTTAAAAGCCTTTTATTTAGTCACAAAAAATTTAACTTTAAGTAAGTTATTTTTGTAGTCGACTACTGAACGTCCGACAGGGTATGTTAACGTACGGGTGTGTTATTTTGCACGTGTATTGTAAACAATTTTAAAAAAATAAGAGGGTGGGTAAGAGTAAGAGAGAGACAGAAGAAAAACAAAAATATTCGATTTACTTTATTCCATGGTGAAATTATGTTGATGAGGTGGTGTGACGAGAACAGCTGATCTACTTTTTTCATGCATAAATCGAGGCTGGGTTGTCAAAGTTGTTTACCTTTACATGTCGTTTTTCACACCTGAGCCAACGAAAACTACAACAAAAACTAAAATTTTATTCTCCAAATTTTGTTGTTGTAGAATCACCACCTGATGCATTAATTCGCCTTGCTTTATTCATTGAGATCAGAAAATTAAGTTTATTATTTTTCTGCTCCACGTCAAATATTTAAATATTTTAATATTAAATAATTAACCAAACAACTGATTGTGAGTGGGGTTATGCAAAGTAATTTCTCTGAAACCTGAAAAAATTTCTTTTTATTGCAGATTTTATTGGGAAATAAAGCCTTATTAATGGTATTTATTATACCTATTTAAAGTTTTTGCTGGTAATACAGCTTTTAATTAAACAAATTTACAATTCCAGTTACACAGCTACATCAAGTACTTATGCAGAATTTAGATTTTGAATAAATACGATAACAATCATCATAAACGGTAAGCAATAGAAAGAATTTGATATATTCACTAATGAAATGCAACAAATTAGTTTTCGTTTTAACAACCAAAGAGTTTGCATTTTGTAATTGCTTTCCCTTTCCTGATTAAAATTGTAAATGGCATAATTGTTTTAGTTTTTTGGCTTCATTGGAGGTAAAATGGTGGCCAATTATATTTTTTCAATTAAATTGGTTACAAAACAACAAAAACAAAAAAAAAATATTTTTAAATTAGTTTTAGAATTTGTTTACGTTGAAAATAGTGGGTTTATGTTGCCGCAACGCTACTATGAAAAAAAAAACTAATTTGCAATATTGTTGTTAATTGTCGTTGGTTGTTGTTGCCAATAAACAAATGCTTCACCAAAAAATTTTCATTTATATTTATAAGTGAAGCGCACACTTTACAAAGTTCTTTTTTCGAATATTGTTGGTTCAGAACCTGAAGGTATCATGTTTCATCTATTCATCCGTCTATCATTTATTCTTTACTTTTTTAATTCTTGCCAATTGATGAGTTTTGTTATGGTTACATGTTTGTGATTGTTGCAATTATATTTGTTGGCCATTTTTTCCGCGTAATTGGATTTTAATTAAAATGCTAGTCATGATAATAATTGCATTAGACAGATTAAGTTTTCGCTGGCAATTTGATATCATAATGGATTTGCTTAAAACGATTATGCTTGAAAGAAATTTTGCGATTTTTCTTAGAATAAAAAAACTTAAATAATAAAAAATAATAAATTATACAAGGTGGGCCAAAAGAAATCACCCTATTGGAAGATGCTCTTATTTTTGCAAATGGAGGCCAATGTCAAATCTGTTTTGATATCTGCGAACTAGACAGATGTAGAATACAAGTGAACAAGCCATGGAGCGATACACTCCCCAAAAATGCGGATTAATCGTGTCTACTTTTTTATGCAACAATTCGTTTGTGGTGTTGGCGCAGCGTGAACTCCGTCTCCGATTCTCCGGTCGTTTGGCACCGACTGCGCAAACACTGCGCCGTTTGGCCACCAACCTTAAAGAGTATGGGACCACAAGAGACGCTGCCGAGAGTGGCTTGCCTCGAAGCGCCCATTCTGCCGAGAATATCGCCGCTGTTGGCGAGGATGTCGAGCTATCGTCAGAAACATCGACCAGACGCCGTGCCACGCAATTAACCACCAGCTGGTCGTCCCTAAGGTGAATTTTTTTAAAAGACCTGCGCATGTTCCTGTACAAGGTCCAGTCCGTGCATCAGCTGCCTCCTGTCGACCGCCAAACGCGTGCAACCTACGCCCAAGCTATCCTTAATCTCAAGGCCGAAGTGGACGATTTTTCGACCAAAACCATAATGAGCAACTGCATGATGCGTTGTCCACGCTGGAGGAGTCATCGGGCCATTTTTTTTCGAGGACACCGCTGGTCAAACGACAGCAGTAGACGGTGCGCGCTAAAAGGCCATGTTCTGCTGAAATTGAACGAATTAGCTCTAGAGGAGATGTAGTTCCAACCGGACGTAGCAACGGCACACACTGTGCGAGCCACAACCGATATTCTAAAGGAGGCGTTCCCGGGTCGCCTCATCTCTCGTTTTGGCGATTTGCATTGGTCCGCAAATCGTCCGAATCCCCCGTTCCCTACTTTTTTGTGGGGTTTTTTGAAGTCCCGTGATTACGTGAACAAACCCGGGACTCCGAAAGCCCTCAAAAACAACATTCGACACGAGTGCGAGAACCTGTCGGCCAATGTTCTCGCCGAAATGATGAAAAATGCCATAAAATGAAACCGTATAGTAATCAATTGTGATGGAGCCCATTTGACCGATATCATCTTCTCGACTTGAACAATAAAATTCTAAATGTCAAATAAACGTTATTAAAAATACAGAATCGAAGTTTCTCATTTAGAAAAAAAATGAGAGCCAAACAACATCGGATGATTTCTTTTGGCCCACCTTTTACGTTATTCCCGTTAACAGGGATTATAAAACGGCATAATAGTAAATTTTGGATCAGAAAAATATTTGACTAATAGAATATTTAATGTTTATTCAAAAAGGCACTATTCCTGTTCTGTCGCATTAAAATTTAAAACAAAAAGTCTAAGCCACTTAAGCTTTACCATAATAAAGCATACACCGAAATATACAGAATTTGAGTAATTTCACAGCAATTCAAAAATTTATATTTTTGAATAGTTACGATTTCCTAGAATGGTAATACATTAAATGCTTAATTAAATGTACTTAGATACTGAAAGAACATGATTTTTACTTAGAATGGACTAGACCCTCTGCGTTCTTAGTGCTACCAAACAAAAAGAAACGATAATCAGTATAACTAATTCAATGTAATGAAACTTAGTGTGCTTTGTCTTACCGAAGCCGAAATATTTCTTCTAGGGTTTTCAACCAAAAAGACTTCAGATAGCTTGCTCTGGATCGCATGAGCGCTGAAAAGAGACACAGAGTATGCTAAAGAGTTTCCCTGTTCAGTCGACCTGCTATTTTGGTATGAGCAGCTGCCCTAATGACCTAATATCATCCCTACTAGAAGTCTTAAGTTCCTCTTTTGCAAAGACAGTAGAAATTTCGACGCCCCTGGGTCATAATATACCCACATCATTTTAATGACTTCACACGAAGTAGTACTAACCCAGAACTATGTGACTCTGGCTCTCACCGCAGATTCTATACCCTTATTGTAAAACTGAAGTGGAGCGCGAACTTACAGGGTGTTTGGTGGCAGATTTATATTTTCAAACTTAAATAAAAATCGTAATAATTGACAGAAAGTTTTACTTACAGCATTAAATGTTAAAATGGAAATGCGGATTTTTTTTAAAGAGTATCTCATGCAGATGTCTTCCGTGGAGTTAAGCACACTGTTCTGTGCCCCTCGCTGCAGTAAACTTGGTTCAATTGAGCTGATTTCTCGACGAATATTTTCCTTGAAAGCCACAAGAGATTGGGGATTGTTATTATAAACCCTTTCTTTAAAGAAGCCCATTAAAAAACATGGAAGTTAGATCGGGTGACCTCGCTGGCCATTGAATGTCCCCAAAGCGACAGAAAAGTTTTTAGGGGAAATTTTCCCAAAGCAAATTCATCGAAGCTCTGGCTGTGTGTGTAGTCGCTCCATTCTGCCGAAACCACGCGTGAAAAGAGTGCGATGGATGAGCTCGCAGGTTTGACAAAAAGAATTCGGTAATCATGCGTCGATAATTTTAACCGTTGACATTCGTCGCCTGGCCGCGAGAATTTTCGAAAAAAAAAAATGCTCCAATTATCTTAGGCGTGGATAGGGCACACCAAACAGTTACCCTGGGAAAATGCAATGTTTTTCGATGCCTCAATCGAGGGTTGCATGTTCTTGGAGACCAGTAACGGAAGTTTTGCTTGTGAACGTGGCTGTTTAAGTTTGAGTAAGCCTCGTCCCTCAAAAAAATGGGAATTTACAGGCCGAAAACGCTCTAACATCGTTCCACAAAAAGTTTTGCGTCACTTTCTTTTAGTTCTTAAACCATTTGAAGTTTGAAAGAATGGAACTTTTTTAAAATTTTATGAATAATCGCTGTTGAAAGTCCCAGTGAGGGAGCTATTTTCCGTATTGAAAGTCGCGGATTTTTACGTAAACTGCTTTAAATCAGTTTAATGTTTTCGGGAGTCCTTGAAGAACGACTGGGCCCGCCGTGGGAGGAGCAGATCAGACTCGCCGAGATTGCTTTGATTGTCACCTTAATATCAATACATTTGTTCACTTGAGAGATCCGCAACCCCCGCACTGGTAGATTTGCGAGCTTACTCATAAATCTAACGGGACATCCTAATAGCGATGAAGGAACTTTACCTTGTAGTGTCCCCCTGAACAACAACCTAACTTACGAATTTTTAAAAGAATAAAGGAAGTTAATGCTCCCCTGAAATTGCATAATTTTTTTTAAAGTAAACGATACGCTCTCTGTAGAAACTGTATGGACTAATAACTTTCAAACTTCTACATGCTCTTCCTAATTTGATGTCTACGTGTTGGAAAAAATTAGTTGGATAGGAACAAGGTGGATGGTAGCCCTTTTCCAAATGAACAATTACATATATAAAATATTTAATGCGCTGTCTTTGGAAACTGTTAGAGCTACCGACTTCAAACTTGTTATAAGGTGGTTTTAATGAAATGTGTAAATCCTGAAAAAAAAATTGGGTAGGAGCTAGAGGAATGAAAGTCCCCATACAAGCAAATACATTTGACAAAGTTTTTGCTCCGATATATCTGAGAAACAAAGTAATTTTTCATTATAATTAAATTTTTAAAACAACTTAACGATATCGGTTTACTAGGGATACAAAGAGACCAATGTGAAGGGTATATAAAATTCGGCACAATCGAATAAAGTGCTTTTATCGGCTTTTTTACGATATTATCTCTTTATAAACAAAAACCGGAACTACTTATTATCCTACCAATACAACATGTAACTAAGATAGATTATCAGTTTATTATTAGCAAAAAAAGTCACGTGTTACTACTCTATCAGTTTTAACAATTTTTTAAATGTTTTCGATATTAAAAAGTTAAACTCAAAAGATAAAAAAACATTAAATAACATCATATGAATATGTTTATTTTAATAGATTGCTACTTGTCGCCACAGATATCTGCGACAACATTATGTACTTACTAACTTCTAAACACTTAAACCATTCATTTTATTATCATTATCACCGTTGTCATCGCCGCCGCTTTTATGTGTAATACCTTATTGTCAAGTAATTGACATTTTATTTGTTAAAAATATAATAATGAACAATCAACTGCAAGGATAACGTGGTAATTTGTAATAAACATCCTTTCAAATGATTTCAATATTTATTTTATTTGATTTTATTGAAAAACAAACACGTGTTCTTTACAAAATCCCTAATAACTCGTTTGACAGTGTTTCGGTTAACAACCCCCATTTTTGTATGCATGTTACACATCATAAGGGGACGCATTAAAGATACTGTCATCTCTAGTCGTTTAGCATATAATCGTTTAAATCGAATTCGTTGCGGACAGTTGGTAATGATAAAACAAATAAACTTACTCACCCTTCGGGATGATGGTTTTTAATTTTGTAGCTTTTTGTGTAATAAGCGAACAAATTTATGTTTGACAAATTTTATTACAAAAAAAATTTTAACAAAAAAGTTTACTTACGATTATTCGAGTTATGACTTCAAAGGATCATAGAACGTAGCAAAGTGACAACTAGTATCGAGGGTTAAGCTGGCGTCAGATTTACAGTAAAATTGTAAACATCATTTTAAATATGTTTAAGGCAAAACCGTTGCACGTGACTCTGGGTTAATTGATCGAATTTTTAAGCTTTAGTTTTTAAATGATGATACTTAAGTTTAGTTTAAACTAGAAACATTTTTCATTTTTTGTTGCTTTTAGTATACTTAATCATAAAACAAAGTAATTAAATCTGAAGAAACAATTTGTTTTTATATATTTATGTACATACATACATATGTATGTATATAAAGTTTAAGGGTATTTTCAATAACAAAAAAGGTTCACTTGTTATGCTACATTTGTATACCCTTCACATTAGTATATATAAGTTTGTCATTTGGTTTGTAATTTCTTTAATATACATTTGTATAAAGTATATATTTTCTCGATCCTTATAGATAGGAACGTTAATTTAGCGATGTCCGTCTGTCTGATATCAACTTCTTAAAGCCCCTTGATATTTCTCGAACCTGCTGCTATTGAAACTCAGCAAAATCGCCCGATAACTGACAGATATATAAGCCAGCAACCACGACTAACTCTGTTTATTTCTCTCAAGTTTGTACATAAATACATCCATGTGTCCCGGGGTTGCCTCTACACGGGTGCAATGTAAGACCGACCCCCATTAGGTTTTCCTCACGAACATTTTTGTGAAACATACTTAAGCCCTATCTCCGCCCCAAACAGGGTTGCAATACAAAGTTAAATTTTTTCAAAATCGCTCCCACAGCTTTCAGGATGTTCCTAAAATGGTCAAATGTAACACCGACCCCAATTGATTTTTCCTCTCACGCATAGATATCTGTGGAATATACTTACCCCCTATCTCCAGCCCCCTAGAGGGTTGCCACACCAAAATCAAAAATATGGCGTAAAAACCGCTACAACTTCCCCGGAGTCCAACTTAGAGAAATAAAATATATCACAGTCTGCCATTAGTTTTCGCTCCCAAACATATTTCTAGAACATATTTACCCCCTATCACCATCACCTCAGGAGGTTGCCATACAAAATTTACAAAAATAGTGTAAAAACGCCCATAACTTCCCCAGAGTCGGTCTAAGAGAAATAAAGTGAATGATCGACCCTCATTAGTTTCCCCTCTCAAATATATTTCTAGAATATATTTACCTAATATTTCCATCGCCTAAGGGGGCTCGCTTACAAAGTTTGCGAAATTGTAATAAATCCTCCCCTACAGTTTCCAGAGTGACCGTGGTTAGGTCAAATGAAGGAATGGCCCCAACTCATTTGTCCTTGCATAGATTTTACTAGAACATAATTACCCTCTTTTTCCACCCCCGAAGGGGATTGAAATACAACATTTGAAAAAATTATGGTAAAAACCCCTGCACGTTGTGAAGGGTATATAAGGTTCGGCACAGCCGAATATAGCGCTCTTACTTGTTTTATTTATTTTATTTTCTTAATAATAATATTGGATAATATAAAAAACTAATCATCATATTCATGGTTAATTTATGGCAATTAATTCCACTTAACTGCATGAAATAAATTAGATCTAATAATTTTAAGCGCACCACTTTTACGCAGATAGACAAAGGAATCAAAGTCATAAATCTGGAATAGCATTCGGCAAGAAAAAAAAAATTAAAAGAGCACGGACACCTGTGCCGGAACAAATTTGAAAGTAACCTTATTGAAAACCAAAAATCATTAAATGCGAACAAAATAAACCACCCCTCAAATTAGGCCACCCTTCAGCTGTGCTTTCAAGTAGCTAATGGTAGTTAGAAAAATCGTTACACTTTAAGAAATGATATGCAAGTAAATAGGAGCTTAATGGGAATAAAAGCTACATACATGCATGAATCTACTTAGGACTGTCTGATTCACCATTGTAAAGCCCAGACTCGTTAAGCTGACTTAAAATATATGAACTTGTGGTTACCTCTGCCGATGTATAGATCGACTAAGACGGAATTTTGGAGAAATCCACACCCCCATACATGATAGAAACAAAATTCAAAACGCATCGTACTCTACCCCAGAAAAAAACGGGCCCTTGTCTGGCACTTTTTTCGAAATTTGAAACACTAAACGGTAAAACAAAGTAAAATGTATATGTCTGCCCCAGTTAGGTACTTATTGTGAATTTTAGAACCAAAAAAAAAATTGAATAGAACTACGTTCGACGGGTCCCGAAATAAAATGTATATATTTGTGTCTTTTTCTTAATTTCTGGACTCCTAAAGGGTACTTTGGTACTTTTTGTAGTTTACAAACCAGTTAAGATGAAAACATAGTTTTAATTACCTTCGACAGGTCTCGAAAAAGATTGAATACATTTTCAGTACTTTATTGAATTTTTGGACCATAAGGGCTAAAATTTATGTTTAAGAATTTTTGGTACTTTATATAATGCAAATTGTTTTCGACAGATTACAAAAAAAACCTACAAGGTTTAGGTAATTTTTTTGAAATTTTGGTCCTAAGGGAGGAAAACAGAGTTAAGAATTATGCATTGGTACTTTTTGTTACTTTAAAACTAGAGACAGAAACATAATTCAGGTCTTGAAAAAATATGAGTACCAAAAGCGTATAGCACTTTTTTGCTAGCAAAAACAAAAGATAAAAGTTATATTTTGATACTTTTTGTAACTTCTAAATCAATAAAGACAGAAACATAATTTAATTTGCATTCGGCAGCTGCAAAAAGTACTTTTTTTCAAGTTCGATACATTTTTGCCCTTTCAAGTTTAGAAATATAAAATTAAGAACTATTGACCCATAATATAAAGGTCGAATGTCAACTAAGTATTGACAAAAAGCACTTTTTTACATTTTTGGTACTTTTTTGCTTTTTTTTTAAAAAAAGGGACTGTTGGAGGAGAACAACATGCTCCTATTTTGGGTCTTTCGAAAACTTTTCTGTTTTTTAATCTAAAATATTTTTTAAAACTAGAACTTTTAAAATATATTTATTTAGTTATAGATTAAGATTGTATAGAAATCTGGGAAATTTCCTTTTTTATGTTAATAATCCTCTATGATACTTAAAAAAAATTCTCGCTGCTTAAGCTTCTCACAAGTTACAAAACAGTAGAACTGTTTAAAAAAATTCTTAAAACAGCGTTTACGAAGTTGCATGTTAGTTGCTGGCATTTTGTAAATTTATAAAAGGGAAGCTTTTACACACATGTTTAATCTCTCCAAATGTTTGAGTTTATAACAAATCATTTCAATAGTTTCGTTCTCTGTATATTTTTTCGCTACAAAGGAATTTTCGCATAAAAATATATAACTGCTTAAGAAGGGGATGAAAAAAGTAATAAATGAGATCAAAAGAATTGTTGGGATAAATTTAGCAAATTAGTTTATGAACAGGAATTGCCCCTTAAAATTGTCATAAAATGTTTGTAGACGAAACAAGAAGTCAAGCAACAAAATAAGACGGTCGTAAAACAAGTGATATTTTCTTCATTGGCATTCTTTCCACAACTGAATTCTATTTAAGATTTACTTTATTTGCATTTCGGTACAAAATCAGCCATTTATGGTCACAATATTATTTTATAATCCAAAGAAACAGAAAATTAACGTTAAAAATACACTAAACTTTGGTTGAGGTGTTATATTAGTTGCTATTGCTAGTTGCCGATTAGGTTTCTTATTGTTATGTGGTAAATAATTTCAACCCATTTATAGTAAAACTCAATTGTTGATATATAGAAGTTAAAGAAGAAATCTTGACTAAAATAAAAAAATCACTTGCACGAATATAATATTAATTTTAATTAAATACTTAAGGCAAATTTTGACATTAAATAGGATTTTAAGTCTTGTTTGATCGAAAGAGTTTTTGTTTTGCTTTTTTTTAATCTTTCACTTTTAAAATCATTTTGAATACCGTAGTTTGCTAGCTGCATTCGGTTCGGGCAGTTGTGTCAAACTATAAGAAATAGCCTGACTAAATTCAGGCATATCCCAAAACAAGCAATTTACCTGTCACTTTGTAAGTGCAGTTTTAAATGTCAACTAAAGTACAGTACTAAATGCAAAAATAAAACTTGCATGATTTGCTAAATCCAGGGGGCAAATTACGGCATTCGATTTAAATCGAAATTCTACTCGATCGATCGAGTTGTCAATGCTTTTAATATAGGGATTCTCATAAGAATTTTTGAATTTCGATTCAAATCAAATGCCGTAATTTGCTCACAGGATTTCCAAATTTTTTATTTTTAAAATTTAAAAATATGTACCAAAAATGTGAAAAGAAAGTCCTGCAAAAAACTGTCATAAATTGCCTGATTGGCAGTTCTTTTTCTTCAATAATATGACTTCTAACTTCAATCGGGGTTAATACACTTAAATTTCATATTTTTGAAACCATATTCTCAAAACTTGTAAAAAAGTACAAAAATCTGAGCTTATTGACTTTCGACCTTAATCTGGATTAATACTTAGTCATATTTTTGTAATTATTGGTTAAGAAGAGTTACAAACTGGACCATAAACAGTTTTTACTCTTTTTCTACCCCTCAGGGTTCAAAATTTGAAAAAATGTACCAAAAACATATTTATATTTTCGAGAACTATTAATCGACATTTGAACTATGTTTGCACATTAATTAATTTGGAAGTTACAAAAGTACCAAAATATATCGTTACTTTAATATAGAAAGGCCCTAGCTCTAGTTTTTTATAATCCCGAATTTTCGTTTATTTCCATAAATGGTATGCTCATATATTACAATTAGCCAAGAAAACGTATTCATATTTTAATATATTGTTATTTTGATATCAAATTATATTTTTCTTCTTTTTTAACCTCAAAAAGTATGGCGCGGACGGAGGATGGCGACGTTGGAATAATCGGTTGTGCGGATTCGTCAGTCACAATATTGCAGTGGTCGAATGAGCATCGTGCGTTCGCTGTGGAAACATTTTTTAGGAGTATTAATTAATACGTAAATGCTCGTCGACAATTTTGTTTGAAGTTCGGTATTCGGCGAATAAATGGTGGACCGAGTGTAAATATAATTCGTTTGTAGGTGCAGAAATTCCGCGCAACTGCTTCGGCTATAAATGTCCCACAGCCAGGGCCCAGTCGATTTTCAAAGACTCCCGAAAACATTGAACTGGTTGAAAGCAGTTCAACTGAAAATCTGCGACTTTTAATACGGAAAAGACCAGCCTCACTGGGACTTTCAAGAACGATTATTCATAAAAATTTTAATAAAGGATCTGAAGTTTCATTCTTTTTAAATTGAAATTGTTCAAGAACTAAAAGAAAGTGACTTTCATTTTCGGAAAAATTTGTGTGAAACGATGTTGGAGCGTTTTCGCACTGTAAATCCCTTTTTTTTGAGCGACAAGGCTCATTTTCGTTTAAACGGCCACGTCAACAAGCAAAACTGCCGTTACTGGTCTCCAAGAACCGGCAACCCTCCATTGGAGCATCAAAACCCATTGAATTGCCGTAGGGTAAATGTTTGGTGTGCCTTATCCAAGCATGAAATAACTGGGCCACTTTTTTCGAAAATTCTCAAGGCCAGGCGACGAATGTCAACCGTTAATATTATCGACGCATGATTGCGGTAATCTTTTTGCCAAATTTGTGAGATCATCCATCGTGCTCCTAACACACGTGGCTTCTTCAACAGGCTGGGGAGACTGCACACACAGCCAGAGCTTCGATAAATTTCCTTCGGCAAAATTCCCCCCAAAAACTGATCAGTCGCTTTGGGGGCATCCCATGGCCACCGAGGTCGCCCGATTTAACTCCCATGGATTGTTTATGGGGCTACCTCGAAAAGAGTGTTTATAATAACAACCCCCAATCTCTTGTTGCTTTAAAAAAATATTCGTCGAGAACTCAGCTTAATTTAACCAAGTTTCCTGCAGCGAGTCGCGCAGAACACAAGGCTTCGTTTTGAACAGTGTGTTCAACTTGATGAAAGACGTCGAAATGACCCTTTAGAAAATAAAATCCGCATTTTTATTTTATCGCTCAATGCTCTTAATAACTCTTTGTGTCAATTTTTACGTTTTTTTTTATTAAGAAAATATAAATCTGCCACCAAACTTCCTGTATAAAGCTATCGAGATTAAACCTGGTGCGAAAAATTTCGTAGTAATATTTAAATTTATTAAAAATTTATAACAAACTCCAAATAAGAAAAGAAGCGCTTTTACTTGTTTCAGCTTGATTTTTAATAAAAATTAACAAAATATTTTTTTCTTCTAATTGCTTACGTTTCCTAAAATTTCTCTCCTTGCCATAATTAAAACTTGAATTTTTAAGAACATTTAATAAACCATCAATAATCCCTTGAGCTTAGTAACTTTATGGTCATTTTAAGAGGTTGTCACAGAGTTACTGTTACCAGGCAAAGACTTAATAAATGTTTTTCAGACATGCATATTGTCAATTATGACAGACTAAAAAATTAATCAGAAGTGAAAAGGAATGAAATTATTTTGTTGTAAACTATTATATTCTTACTTTTATTAAAAAACTATTGATGAATTGCTTAAAGAAATATTATAAAACAACTCTTTTTATAGCGTTAAATTAAAACTTTTACTGCCACTTTAACAAAACAACAAAATGCCTGTTAAATTAAACAGACTAAAATAAATCGGTACAGCTTTATATTTTAAAAAACTAAATTTGAAATTATTAGAAAATTATTTGGTTACAATCTTTGTTAGTTAAATAGAAAACAGAAATTCATAAAAGTTGTAATTATGGATCTTTTACATCTCTGAGAAGAATTTAAAATTGTTTGTCACAACAAAGCAAATAAAGCTTTCAAAAGCATCAACAACAATAACAAAAATAAGAGAGGCAAAAAGATTTAATTTGCATTTACAAAAACTACATAAACAAAAGAAAACAGCAAAATGGACATGCAAATCCTTATGGTTGATGGTGACTAGAATGAGACAAGGGCGCACATTAGGTGTTTGGGTATGTGTGTGATATAAAATAATATTTTTGTTGAAAACAAAGAATCACCTTTTTAAAAGTACTTAATCCAATTTAGAGTGATTAAAATGTTTGGACATGATGCAAGTATAAAATTAAAAATGAACAAAGTTTTTGTTTTCTTTTGGTTTCCACTTCTAAAGCAGTTTAGGAAAAAAAACAAAAGGACATTTAATATCAAGTGAACATTAGACAGAAATTCATGTAATTGTAATACATATTTAGGTATGTATGTAGTAATTTTTGGTAATACAATTCAATATAATTAAATAAAACATTAATATATTTAATAAAATGTACAAATTACCTACTTGGTATTAAAAAAAATAATTATATTTTTAGGTTGAATTTGCAAGACAGCTCAATTTATTTTGAGTTTGTTTTTTACTACCTCTAATGTTATCATTAGTCAATATTAAAAACCAATGTTATTTTTGTTGAAAAGCATGAAACGGATATAGAAAGGGTTGTTTAATTTAAATGCTTAATGTTTACATCATTAGCCTTTCCCTTGTTCATTTGTGATGAGAAATTCTTTACTTTTCTGGTCGTTTTAAAATGTTTGAAATGCTTAATGTCAGAAAAGATAAATGGAGAAAATGTATTTGAAACCTTTGAATGTAAAGCGTTTATAATTTAGACAACTTTATAAGTTCTGAAACAAAACTATAACATTACAAGTTTCAAAATATTAACTCCCGATACACTTGGGACTTATTCGTTTAACTGCACTAATATCAAAAATGTTAACCAGCTACTTTTATCCTTTATGTCCTTATCGATTGATGAATTAATGAGAAAATTTGATTTACGCAAAAAGTTTTCTGAAACGATGTTGATGTGTTTTCGCACTGTAAATCCCATTTTTTAGAGCGTCAAAGCTCATTTTCACTTAAACGCCCACGTTAACAAGAAAAACTGCCGTTACTAGTGTCCAAGAACTCGCAACCCTCGATTGAAACATTAAAAACTATTGCATTGTCGCAGGGTAATTGTTTGGTGTGCCTTATCCACGCATGAGATAATTGAACCATTTTTTTCGAAAATTCTTAAGGCCAGACGACGAACGTTAACGATTAAAAATATTGACGCATGATTACGAAATTCTTTTTGTCAAACTTGCGAGCTCATCTATCGTACTCTTCACATACGTGGATGGGACGACTGCACGCTTCAATGAATTTTCTTCGGGAAAATTTCCCCCAAAAACTGATCAGTCGCTTTGAGGACATCCCATGGCCATAAAGGTCGCCCAATTTAACTCCCATGGATTTTTTTATGGGACTACCTCAAAGAGAGGGTTTATAATGTCCAACGAGAAGAAATCAAAAATCAATGATTTCCAAAGGCTTTTTTAACCATTGCAAAAAAATTAGAATTTTTTCATGAAGTTAAAATTAAAAAAATAGGTAAAAGTAAAATCTTAATCGCTCAGTACTTTGGCACGATTGGCATTTCAAAAAAAATTTATGATCGTAGCAAGATCGAACAGACCTGTTGTTTATCAGCCCGAAACGAAGGAAAAAACTAAATAAATTAGCTTTTGTTTTTAAAAAACAATAAAAAGCCCATAATATTAACATTAAATCAGAAAGATATGCCATCCAAATCGAGGAAGCACTTGTTTTCTCATTTAAAATATTTTTGCAAAAAAGTAGTAGGTATTCTGCATGGAAAACATACGAACAAATTGTAACATGTGTCCACCTTACCACAATTTGTTTTGTTTTTTGTAATCAAAAACTTTTTTTATTTTAAAAAATTATAAACAAGAAAAGTGTCGAAAATTCCTTCAAATTCATAGTGCTTCTGAAATTCTGGACAGGAAGGACACTTTTTATATTTTTGCCTTAAACATCACGGAAATCCAAAAATATAACATTATATATTAACAATAATTATATTACAAACAAAACATTATTACTTTTTCAAAGTAAATAATTTTGGTCAGAAAAATTGGATTTTGGAACAATGTGATATGTGAAGGGCATATAAGATGTGTCAGCCAAATGTAGGGCTCTTACTTAATAAAATGACTAGCCAGTTGTTACAAAGCTTAAAATTCTTGATTTTAATTTAAAAGTAATATATTTTGAAGATTTTTCTTATTTTTTGTTTTAAAACTTACATAAAACATGAAATTTTATTATTAATTCGCTAAACTTTGCACCTTTGGGCTTTTTTTGGCCCTCTGCCATTTATATAAAGGTTAAAATATTCTCATATTCATTCACAATAATGTCCACTAAATGCTTGTGGGCATTTTACCGTTCACAAAATTATCACTACTATTATTTCCTAACAAATAATCGTTATAAGGGTTGGTGGCATATCATCAAGAGTAATATGCATATAAAGGCAGTATTAATTGATTTGAGTGGCACTTTGCATGTAGAAGATCAACCTACACCAGGTGCCGTCAACGCTCTTGAAAGGTAACTTCTATTAATTATTAAAGACAGAAAACCTCAAGGGATTTGTTTTTTTTATATAGATTGCGTGAATCTGGTGTTATGATCAAGTTTGTCACCAACACTACCAAAGAATCTCGGCAAACTTTATTAAATCGGTTGCAAACTATTGGTTTTCAAGTCAATAAAGAAGAAATACACAGTTCCTTAAGTGCTGCTGTGGAATTTATAAAACGAGAAAGTTTAAACCCTTTTTATTTAGTAAGCAAAGATGCGCGCACAGATTTTCCGCCAAACGACGAAGGAAAGCCATTTGATTCGGTGGCGGTAGGTTTAGCTCCCGATGAGTTCTACTATGAAAATCTAAATAAAGCTTTTAAGTATGAATATTATTTGCATATTTACTTATGATCACATCCGCATTGTAACTATCTTTCTATCTCATCACTTTAGCATTTTGTTGGCCAACAATAATCATAAATTAATTGCGATACACGAAGGCAAATATTATAAACGGAAAGATGGTCTAGCTTTAGGTCCAGGTTGCTTTGTAAAAGGTTTAGAATATGCATCAGGTGCAAAGTCCATATTAATTGGCAAACCAAATGAATATTTCTTTAAAAGTGCCTTGTCGGATCATATAAATATAGATGAGTGTGTTATGATCGGTGATGTAAGTTTTGCCTTTCGTTTTTATTGTAAAAAAAATTAGTCCCACCAGCGTGTTTTTACTTTAAGGATCCAAAAGATGATATCGTTGGCGCCATGAAAGTAGGCTTAAAAGGGATACAAGTTAAAACGGGTAAATATTTGCCTAATGTTGTGGTCGATCCACCTCCAACCGTTTTAGTAGAAAATTTTTCCGAAGCTGTTGTTTGGATTTTGGAACAAAATAAATAAGCATTTTAAGGATAACTACATACACATTTATGTTCTTTAAAAACTAATGTTAAAAATTAATTTAAAAGAGAAATAAACACCGCTCGATCAGCTTATACATTCATAATTTACGATAACCATAAACGATGATCGTTAGTAAATAATAATACTGTTATATTAGGTATAACGATAGACTCTTGTTAGCTAGTTAATAATAAAAAAAATTCTCAAAATACCACACAACACCGTCCTGCCTTATTTTGAAAGGTTGGAAATACATATATTTGACCTCCCATATGAGAACTTATTTAAAAAAATTATCTAAACGCTAAGCAAATATATAAAGACGAGGTTAATTTATTAAAGACGTAATTCCGGCCATAACAAATTGCATTATCATTGCGGTATTTATGCTTTAGTAAGGTGCTGTGACCGCACGATCATTGATTAATTTTTTCTTTTTATTTCTTTCTAATTTAATTACATGTAATAAAAAGTTGCGTTTTGAAGATAAAAGCTTTACTTACTTCTATATTTGGCTTTTAAATACTGTTTTGATATTTTCTCCATTTGTAAAATCTGCAAATAAATACATTGAATTTATTAATAACCAACACCTTAAAATATTTATATAGCAGATCTTACATTTTGCCAATTTTTTAGTTTGAAATAAGTCTTAACTTTTTTTATATTTTGTTAAAAGGGTTTCTTTTTTAATTATTTAAAAGCTTAAAATACTATGAAGAATCTCAGCTTACAAAAACAAATATGTTAATAAAAAGAGAATTAGTTTATGTGTAATTAAGGCGTTTACTTTTTGTTTAAAATATCTTCACCATATAAAGCTGTAATGGCCACTAAGCGGGAGTCCAGGTAATTATGTTCGATTTCACAGCGATTACCAATGCCAGCAAGTTTAACAATTTGTTTAACACTTGAGTTACGTGGCAAAAATAAGGCAATATTTTCCGAAACTTTTTTACCTACAGCCATCAATTCTGACGCTTTGACTGGTAGTAAATATTTTTCAATATTAAACTCTTTTTTATTTTTATATTTTGGACCACCCCAGGGTGGACTTAAAAATAATATATCAGCTTTAAGTTTCCCACCAGCCGCAAGCTGTAAAAAATCACCCAATATAAACTCAATTTTGTGGGAGACTTTATAAATTTTAGCATTATGTTTGGCCATTTCCAATTTAACGGGATCAATATCAATGGCTATGACTTTATCACAAGTTAATGCAAACTGTATTATATTACCCCCACTGCCACAAAATCCATCGACAATTATTTTGCACTTAAGACGTTCGGCTAAATGTTTAGCTACTTTTTCGGGAGTTACAGAAAACCAACTTTCACGATCCAACTTAATGCCCTCATCAAAGCGTGAAAAGAGGCTAAAACGTTTGCGCCAATATTTTAAAAGGCCTTTTTCTTCCAATATAAAAGAGGGAACATTTTTTAATTTACGATTTCTTCTCCGCTTGTTTTTTTGGTTTATAGTTTTTTGTTGTACGCCGTGTAAGGTTTCCTCTGGGTCTATAATGGGGAAAGTCATTTCCTTAAAACTATATATTTCAATGTCATTTTCCGATTCATTTTCCATTTCGGAATCGGAGAAAAAATCACTATAGTGTATAGATTTTTTGGTATAATGTTTTTTATTAGAAATTTGCGCCCTGCCTCCAAATGATGTGGGTAAGCCCAAAATTTTTAGTTGTTCTAACTCCTCTGCTAATTTTAAGCCTTCGTTGTTTATATTTTCTTCTTTCTCTTTTTCTTCTTCGATTTCTTTTATATATTCTGATTGAAAATGTTCACAAGAATTTTTTAAGTCCCAAAAATAATTGCAAAATATTGCAGTAAATAATAAATACTGTTCACAGTAAATTTCTTCTCTATGATCTTTCCACAAATCTTCCCATGTTTTTTGTGGTAATTTTATATTGTTTTCATACGAATCCCTTGTGTCTAATAGTTCTTTTTCAGCCTCACTCTCTTTGTCGCACACTCTTTCTTCCAGCTTTTCAATGTTTTCTTCTTTTTCTTCCAGATAATCCTTGTATTTCGTATTCCAAGTTTGGAGTATTAACTCTTCGCCTTTACTGCTCCAAAATTCTTGCCAATATTCCTTCTGCTCAGATTCAAAATTTTCGCGAAATTCTATTATAAATAATTCAAAATCTAAGTCAGTTTCCAAGTTTTGAAAAACTCTACTGAAACTTAAAAAAATGGGCTGTTTACTTTTTGATTCTACGAAATATTGGTTCATTTTTTTATGCAATTTGATCTTGTAACATTCTTAATTCTAAATTGCGCTGTATTAAATCACCTGCCCTATCTATAGGTTGAACAAACCAAACTTTAATGGCTGGCTGGTAATTATTATGAAAATATTTCAATAGCTTTTTACGCTCTTCCTCATTTTTTGTATAAAAAGTTAATTGTTCTACAATAGATCTAGAAGTCAAGAGTATTTGATGATTCTCCTCAGGCTTTTTGGTGTTAAAAAGTACGAGCTCTCCAGATATTTCCACAATATTATTATGTTTCAAATCAGCGCCACAATAGGACAGGGGCAGTAAACGTATGCTTAGGGAGCCTTCAGGTAATGAATATTCGCTGAAAGTAAAACAAAAGCAGCAACTTTTAAATATAGCGTTTGAAAAAATAAACTTTTTCATAATAAGTAATTATACTCTTTTTAAAAACATATGAACACAAACATACATAAGCATTTTTTGTCCCTAGAAGGAGCATGGCGACCTAATTAACGCTTAGATAAAATAACATATTTAAATTTGGCAAATGTGTTTATATAAATTTTAAAATGTAAAATGTTACTTTTTTTTAATTATAAAATAAATACATACCTTGGCAAATTGGTCACTCGAACATTAGCCAAATAAAAATTGTTGTTTCTATGTTGTATCCTTCCAATCACACAGCATTTTCCATAGTGCAGCAAACGGTAGTCGTCCTCTAAACACAATTCTTCGACTAAAAGAAACTTACTATAATAGCAGTATTTTGGTAAACTATCAAGACTTTTTACTTCATTAGTTTCCAATGGTAATGGAAATTTTGAGGACATTTATTTAAAAACAAAATTTATTTTTATTTTGTTTGAAGGGAACTACAACACGAGCTATATGCAAAAATAGTTCACAATAAATATGCAACAGCTGTAACAAGCTAATAACTTTTATATGCAACCATTCCTTAAACAAATTGTAAATAATCGATAAGTTGCTCGATTTCGAATCATCTACTATTTAGATATTGAAGAGCAGTGGTGCAATAAAATAATATATGATATAAAAATATCTATAATTTGAAGTTAAAATAGTTACATAATATTAAACAATAGTTATGGTATATCATTCGTACTTGCTAATAACTTAGTATATATATTTTATATATGAAAATTAATTCCCCACAGGTGTTTTTTTTTTGTTTTTACTGGCAACATTTTATTTTTCAACCGCCGTCGATTAAACTTAGACGGCTTGCTTCTCTGCTTGTAATCGCATTGTTTTTTAAAGTGGTGTTAAATTTTATTAAAATTAATTAATTTTAAATTAAAACTTTTACATTGATTAATTTTAAATCATAAAATCAAAAAATATGTCTTTTATGAATCCAATTGATATGGTGGAAGAGGATGCCGCTGATTTGCAGTTTCCCAAAGGTAACAATCATTTTGTTTTATTTACAATCAACTACAATAACAAGCGGCTTTTAATAATTTTTATAAAAACTTAAAATTCTTTCAATCAATCCTCATACTGAGGGTTTTCTATATATACGTAATTTTTAATTTTATTTAAAGAAGTTCGTTCTACGACAACTAAAAAGAAATGTAGGCAAAAGATGGTAAGAGCTTTAGTGACACCAGATACCAAATATTCGGTGGCAGCCTATGACCCGCAACAATTTTGCAATCGTTTGGAACAACAGTTACAGCAAATAACAGAAACAGATAATTTTTGTTCATCTAGTAGATTAGAACATCAATGTGCCTATTGCCATTTGGCTCTGCAAGAACCCTATATAAAATGTGCAGATTGCTCGGCAGAACTGTGCCTGCAATGCTTTGCAAAAGGCAGAGAAACCATAAAACATTACAATAACCATGCCTATACCATTGTTAAAGATACTATCCAAATATTTTCGGGTCCTGGCAGTTGGACAGCGCGCGAAGAACGCATACTCCTAAACACGTTACAAACACAGGGTTATGGCAATTGGGAGGCGGTTGCAAAAGCTTTGCAATATCGCCATTCAGTTGTCGAATGTCGGCAACATTATCATGATAATTATTTTGGTGGCATATTTGAGCGTATATTGGGACTAAAGCATGCATCTCAAACTTACTTTCCCGAAAATATGCCGTATTTGGTAAAAATGCGTTCAGTTGATCCACCTAGACATGATGACATCTCGTCCACGCAATTTAAAACAATGGCTGGGTATCGATGTGCTCGTGGTGACTTTGATACACCCTACGATGTAACGGCTGAAAGTCTTTTAACAACCATATTAGAGTCTGAAGATATGGTATGCAATGCTCCTAACATAGAAGACGACGATGACGATAATACAAGTGCTTGCGTGGAAGAATTGAAATTAGCTTTAGTAAGAGCCTATAATCATCGTTTAAAGTAAGTTTTTTTTAGCTTAAAAAAACATTTAAAATAAAAGTTATTCGGTTTTAAATTTTTTAATTTGTTTCCAAATCTTCCCAAAATTTCATTTCATAGAGAAAGGCAACGCCGTTACAAAATAATGCGTGATCATGGTTTAATAATGGCAAATCGCTGTATGGGTTGGATTACAAAATATGCAGATGCCTTAAGGTCCGAACAGAACTGTAAACGATTTTTAGCTTTTATGCAACTTTGCAAGCCTATGGAATTTGATCTTCTAATGGAAGTCTTAAAATATTTCAGTGATTTACAAAAGGCAATATTTCGGTGATTATTTTCTGAATTTGTAGCAATAAAAACGAAATTCTAACAGTTTTTACCTTTTAAAGTTTATATGAAGTACGCCAAAACGGCGTGCGAACCCTGGTCGGCAGTTCTTTATATTTTAAATTGAAAAAGAAGCGTTTACACGAACAAAGAGAACGTGCTAAAAATGAACGTTTACGTCAATATGATTGGCGTAAACTAATTCCAAACGCCAATAACAAAATAGAATCGTTTTGGGGTGCTAACTTTATAGCACCAACTTCAAATACTTTGCCTCGAAAGAAAGCAGCACCCATGGATGTGTTTGGTAAGAAACAGTTTTAATAATTTCTCAATTTTTGCTTTTAAAATATTATTTTATTTTGCTACTTTAAAGGTTTACCGGGTTTTGCCAAGTTGACTGAGGATGAACGTCGATTGTGTAGTGTCGCCCGCATTGTACCCCAGTCATATTTAGATTACAAAAACATTTTAGTAACCGAAAACACGAAAGTGGGTCATATACGTTTAGCCGATGCCCGACGTTTAGTGAAAATCGATGTTAACAAGACACGACAAATATATGATTTTCTAATAGAACATGGACATATCAATAAATCTCACTGAATCTATTTAAAAATTTATTATTATTTTTTTTATTGTTAAAACAAATAGGTCGCTTGTTATTTAAAGATTTGTTTGTTTTTCCTAGTAATGGTTTTTAATCTTTTTGTGTTTTAAACTTTCAAGAATTTGAAAATGCTGAAACTTTGCTAATATCCGAAGTACACATGTTGTTGGATCATCGCAAGCGACAAAATGAATCTGCCGATGAGGAACAAGAGTTTTCGGAGGTATTTATGAAGACGTATGCGTATACGGATAGTTTTCGAAAATTTAAGAACAAAGAGACCATAGCAGCTGTAAGAAGGTACTTAAAAATTTAAGGTTTTGAAAACATAAAAACACAAAGATTATTAAATTAAACAATTATATTGATGTAGCTTTAACAATATGACCACCATCAACCAATAAAGTTAAGAAGTCTATTTATCAAAATATGTCTACTATCTACTTTTCCTACCCTAGAATTTATAATTCTGTTCCTAAGTATCAAAAGCAACCATCTGACTAACAACTTTTCTACTACTAGGCCTCTAAGAGCCCCATCTATCCCCTCCATCCTGACATAAACCCTTCTTCTATATCCTAGAACGCCACTAGCGTATATTCCTGTTCTGTATAACTAATCACATTATACAGCGCAATCTGAACAGATTTATCCCTTAGGTAAGCATGCTGAGCTCTACAAATAGTGTGTGGCTTAGTAATATTCCTCAGATGAAGATTTACCAGTTTTTCCAACAATCTTAGACAGAAAGATTTTAAATTCTTCGATTTTGAGAGGTCTATCCTAACAAACTTCGTCATAAAGGTTCGCCTAACCATTCGACACATCGTAGGTACATGTATTCGAAAAGAAATGCTCTTTACACGATCACCAGTAGTATAAGAAAATAATTTATAAAATTCTGTAGCATGGCATATATAACTTCATCTGGATCCTGGGAATTGTGTAAGCTTCTAAGGAACTTACCGCTTTTACCTGTAAGACTTATTCAGTTTTTGGTGTCCTATTGTTAATTTTTGCATTAGCACTTGCCTTGAATATGTGTAAACCCCGATTAAAGTTCGTCCCCTAGGGTCATAATTGCTTTAAAGCGAACAGAACCCTTTTAAAGCTTTATAACTTTCTAGAATTTTTATTTGTTTTGGCAACACTGGTGTAAGATGAACAAAACCCGGCCCCATCTTTTAAAATACGGTTAAATAACTCTATTTGTGTAATTCTACAAATATATTTACATTTTCTTTACAGTTTATTAATGCAAAAGAAATTGCATAAATTCGAATTGGCTGCTTTAGGTAATTTATGTCCTGAGGCACCCGAAGAAGCAAAGGCTTTAATACCCTCATTAGAAGGGCGTTTTGAAGACGAGGAATTGCGACAAATTTTAGATGATATTTGTACAAAACGCAGTTTGCAATATTAATTAGGATTAAGTTTATAATAAATGACTACTCTAAACAATTTTTACAATAAACAATATTTTTTTTACTAAATATGTATTAGAACTTTATTGAAATACAAATATAAAGACATTAATGTATGGTTTTTTGTATTTACATATATCATTAAAAATTGATATTTTTCGGAATTTATTAAATAACTACATATCGCTTGCTTAATATTACAAGGTTGTGTGCGGGCAATTTCATGTAAAACGGCCCAAAGTGGTGAAAAGCAAATCGATAAATTTATGTCCAAATTATCGGAATATAAACAAATTTGTACATAATTCATTAATTTTCTTTCATAATCGATTTTTACTATATGCTTTATTAAAAAAATATCCTTAAAAATTTTTTTCATATCAATAAATATTTTTTTTAGAATAAATACAACATTTTCTTGATTACAAAGAAATTGGGTCAATAATCGACTTCAGGATAAAATCGTCAACACAAAGCCGATTGAAAGATATAATTTTTTTCGGGTTTAGCATCGATTTTTGACTATGATCAAAGTCGACTTACCAGTTCCTAATACATTCTTAAAATAGATACCGATGTCAAGGCGAGTTGACAATGGGCAACTAAAACTACTGCAGCTACAAATTGGTGACGACGTCGACAACGACTTTTGCAATAAGGGGAGATATAACAGAATTCAAAAAAAAATATTTAAACTTTTAATATTAGGCAAGCGATATATACCCATGCACATATTTTTGCACATACATATGTATAATATTTAAGATAATTTAATTAACTTTTTTACGTTGTCTGCGAAGTGCATTGTTTTTGTACTGTTGCCCATATGACATTTGGTGTTGCATCTGCATCAATTTTTTCCAATAAATCATCTTCAATTGAACAAATAATTATGTATTTGACACGTTTGATTTTCTAGAGTTAAATTAAATAATTTGCAAATTTTTCCTTGATGTAAACTTAATTAATTTGTTTATTACCGCTGCATCTGCTGAACTTCCATTACGCACAATATTCCATAAACCTTCAGCTACCAAATATGACCTTAACTTTCGTGACCATTCATTATAATTTTGACGACCTTTTAAATTTTCTATTTGAAAATCATAAGACATTTTTTGTTTAGTTTTCTTAACGATTTTCTTCCCGTTTGTCGGTTAGTTGTACGTGTATTGAGGTCTTAAAATGTTTTGCAAATGATAAGATATGAATGTAAAAGCCAAAAAGAAAAGTGCATAAAGTTTTTGTACGCACACCACATTGTGTAGGGTTTTGTTAAAGATTACAATTACAGCGGCATGCCACAAAATAACATTTTTCGGAAGTGGTATAACTGAAGTTGCCCTTTAAGAAAACTAATAAATTTCTCCTAAAACGCAACGCCTTACAACAAAAACAAAATGTATGGAAAAGTTTTTTAAATTTTAATATTTTCCATACAATTGTTTGTGTTGTTATGCGTTGCGTTTTACGTAATAAGGCCCTACATTTTTTAATTATTTTTTAAACGCCTAACAAAAAAACCAGCAAGAGCGCTATAATCAGCTGTGCTGAATCTTATATACATATGTATGTACCCTTTACATTGTTTTTTTCGTTTACCCAGTCATCCGATCCAATTAAATTATTTTCAAACCTGAAAAATTTTTAAAAATTACTTTGCTGTAGGTTTTGTGGTCGATAGTTGTAATGATGTTGAAAGTAATAGAAAACTTTATTTATTTGCTCGTTTGTATGGGGGCATCACTACCCGTGCTCCTATCCAACAAAATTTTCTTTTGAATTGGAGAGACCATAATGTATTTACCTTGTAGCAGATTTGAAGTTAATAGTTGTAGTTTCTGTGATATACGAGGGCGAATCAATAAGTACGTGACTTTTCCAACTTCCCTCGTAGTTAAATGAAATGCAACACTGCTTCCATCAAGTACCACCTGTTTTTGGCAAGTTCTGTTATTTTGAAACATATAACCTAGTGGATTTTTTTAAAAATGGGAAAAAGCGAATTTCGAGTGCTCTTAAACATTATTTTTTGCGAAAAAAAAAACGTCAACCAAACAAAGGAAAAGCTTGATAGATACTATTTGAGCCCTGCACCATAAGATTTCAATGATAAAAAAATAGTTTACTGACTTTCAGTGTGGTTGCAGAAGTACAAATGACGCTAAACGTTCTGGTCAATACACCCGATAATTTTGAAAAAATAAACGGTCTACTAACTAGTAAACTAAACATAAATATGAAAGGTAAATTTTTTATATAGACTATTTTTTGATAAGGTCCCCATACAAATGTGTTGTAGGGTATAATATGGTCGGACTTGACCGACTATAACTTTCTTGCTTGTCTTTCGTTTTTTTAGGGGCAGTAGTTAAAAGATCTTTCTGATTTTCAATAAAGATTGTGTCAGGAATATTTCTAAAAGTTTACCAGCAGAACCCGGTGCAAAGAAGTTGCTTAAATTTGACTTCAATAGATAGGCACTGAGTGCCCACTTTTTGGGAATCTAGAATATATAGGCCCTTATTATCAGCTGCATTCGAGGTTCGATCTTCGTTGGTTATCGAATACCGACTATCGAATGTCAATTTCGTATTATGAGCTGGCAGCACTGTCGAAATTTTCGTTGCGCACCGAATTTTCTATCGAATGTATTTTTGCTTTCGAAATTTTTTAGCCGTCGAATGTAGGTCATAATACCAGATGAAAATTCGTTCGATCAGCTTTTTCGATCACAGTCGAAGATAGAATTTTTTTATAATAGGCACCATACTCTATGAAACGGCAAACGAATATTGTAGCCCAGTGGAACTCATTTTCGAAACTCGCTATAGTTTCTCGTCAGCACTTTTCGATCGGTTCTAAAGCATTGGTAGTAAATATCTTCTATTTAACATAATCAAAAATTGTATTCAGTAATTTTATAAAAAAATAGTGTTTTATTATTTTTTGATAGTTTACAATATTTTCTAAATCTATTTAACAATTTTTTTCTACAAAAAAAATATTTCTACTTAAAAAACTGTTTAGAAAACGGGAGACTTAGCAGGTCATTTAGTATCTATATGATCAATTCATTTCAATTTTTTTTAGACGTAAATTTGTTATTAATAAAAAAACTCTGTTTTTGTTCAGGACCGTTTTAGGAGGAGTTGCCCATATGTTTTTTGATATAAAATATCACTTTGCTTCCACCTCAGTGTATTGTTTTTGTAATGTCGTCCATATTTTATGAGGTGTAGCATCCAGCTCAATAAATTCAAATATGACATAATCAATTAAACATAACAAAATAAATTTAACACGTTTATTTTTCTAAAAAAAAATTTAATAAAAAAATGTGAAACACAATATTTTAAAAAATAACGGATGTGTTCGTAATAATTAAAGTAGGATTATTAATAAGAGGCTTTTTTGAAAGCTATCTATGGAACAATTACATAATTGCCAAATATGCCGTTAATAAATCTGCTATAACTATTATGAATACGGGCATAAATATTAAAAACTCACCTTTTCATTTACGGAATTTATTGAACTTACAGTACTCCATAGACCTTCTGATATTAAATATGTACGAACTTTCTTCGACCAGCCGTTGTAATTTTCGCGCCCCCTTAATTTATCTATTTTAATAACAAGAGACATTTTTCTTTAAAAAATAATTTTTAAATAAATATATGTAACTAGAGACAAATATAAACTAATTAGAAATAAACTACAAAAAAATGTATTAGATACTTGTAAAATAGGTTAAAAGAAATATGAAATAATCGTAGGGCTGTGCTTTTTGCAAAAAAAATATTTGGGTTTGTATGCATAAATGTATTTAAGTGCATATACTTATGTATGTGAATACACCGAACCAAAATTAGAAATCGATTCGAAAGCAAATATTTAAAGTGCAATCTCAATAAATTGAATTTGATTGTTTGTTTGCCCAAGTCTGTTTCTGTAGAGAGAGGGTAGAAGAGGGAGAGGGAAAATATTTCTCTTTAAATTTTAACCTAAAAATTAAGAACTTAGCAAAATTGACACACACATATTAATCAATTTTGCTTTGAAATATTTTTCAAAATTAAAAACACTTAACCTACGCTTTACACCTTTTCTAAATCAACCACTAAATAAAAATTTGCAATTTTTCTTAAAATAACTTTATTTTAGTAATATAAACGTTTGTTACTTATTTGAGTAATGACTTATTTGATTCACCGCAAAGAATGTTGTTTTTTTAAATAGGCCCATAAATCCTTAGCAGTACGTATGCTAACCATAAACTGGCATAATTTCTGTTCAATTAGGCACAATATTATAAATTTAGCACGTTTATCTTTTTGAAGGCTCTAAAATAAAAATACAAACAATTTTTTTAACACGCCAGAATGTAATTAAATAATTTTAACCCACTTCTTCGGTACCATCTGGTCCATTATCCACAACACCCCACAAATCTTCGACTTCTAAGTAGGCTCGTACTGTCATGGACCAAGCTTTATAATTGTCTAGACCCTTTAGTTTATCAATTTGCAATTGTAGTGACATGCTCTTAATTTGAAAATATGACTTTTTCGATGTGTTTCAAATGACCGTTGTTTAGAAACTATTATGTACATTTATGAACATGCTCTTTGGATTTTGCTTTTTTTCCAAAAAGGTATAAAATTAAAAGAACAAACATATGGGCATTTCCATGTCATCGTACGTGACATTTGTACGCCTACAAAGTGGTGTAGATTTTGCAAAAAGAGTGGTAACTGAAAAATTGTTTCGTCAATATGTTACATTTAGAGGGTACTACAATCTAAAAAAAAATTATGACTTTGAAAACCTTGCCGGCCAAAATATCGGGCGAAAAAGGTGCATATCGTACGTGACAAAAAACGGAAGTGATGTCGAGGTGCATGCACATATATACGAAAATCTGCGAATTGTAAAAGTTTTTTTCCTTTCTTTAAGTTCTTACACCAAGCCAAATATTTTTCCTTGATTATCCATAATTTTTAAATAAAAAAAGATTTTTAGATGATTTTGTTATGAACAAATCTTAATATCGTTCGTGACATACCGTATGTGACAGATTTTTCTCTTATAGTATTTGTCTGAAAAAAAAAATTGGTTTTTTAAATATATGTATACATAACAAATTTAAAAAGAATTAAAAAATGTTTATTCGGTGATAATAGCAATAAAAACAATAAAAGATTAATTTCATTTCTTACTATACACTATGTACTTGGACGCTGCCACTTAATTATTAAATTTTAATTTTTTCTCTTACTGAATACGCAGTTCGAGACACATTTATATACTGACTATCATGATAAGTAAGCGAATGAAGTTTTCTTATTTTTGGGATGGGCTGGACATTTTGACATTTTTCATGGAGATGAGCAGAAAGCCCTTTAATCTCTTCAGTAGCAACATAAAACAAATTAACTTTTTCCACATATTTATGAGCACATTTATAAAATGAGAAAGCATCTGGCAAGATTAATTTATTTGCTTTTACAATTTGCCAGACCTTTCTTTTAACAGTACCACCTACTCCATCAACTGCACCTTTACCATGTGATGTGGCAAAGAAGTTCCATTTTAAATGTTGGCAGCTAAATTTGTTTACAAAAGAGGGAATACTTTTTAAAATGAATTTGTTTTTAAATTGAGCGCTACTCCAATCAGAAAATATGTATATAGACGATATATCTTCATATTGTTCGCTTATTTCAAGCATAGTTTTTGTAATAAAATAGTAAACATCAAACTTATTGTGTGTTAATTTGTCGTTAATTATTTTTTTTGTCTTTTTTGGCTGCATCTGCGAACTTTTTTCGATAGATATGCTGTCATTCAGCCTCCTTTTTCCGGTACTTCTTTATTTTTTCTTCGGTTTTCTTCAAGTCCTCCCTCCATTTCTTTGTAGTCTCATAGCTATTTTTACCAATCTTAATAAAATATTTATAATTATAAAGGAATTTGAAAGTATTAAATTGAATTATGTTACTTACAATATCGTATGCTACAAACTTTGAAAGACTATAAAATTTTTATTGCATCAAATTTAAAAAAAAAATCGATCAATATTTGTTTGCGAGATTTATCTTGCTTTGAACTTTTATTTTTAAATACTTGCGACCGGTCGAATTCAAATGATGACGACAAATAACGTTTTTGCATTACGTACGTGACATTAGAATATCATTCAAAGCAAACTATAAAAAATACCGCTATTCGAGCTCTAAATTTTTAATTTCACAATGGATCTTGGCCATTGATGTTGTAACATTATTTTTTAAGTATAATTGGAATATTACAATTACCTAAATTTAGCCACTAGTTAAGTGAAAATAGTTAATTTCAAATTCTGGAAATTGATCAAAGAGATTACCAGTTTAATCTGCTATTTTTGCTCTTTGAAAATTATAATTAGCTATAAATACTTTTACATAATAAAATTTAAGTGTTTTATTGCTCTTTGGTATATTTAAAAAAAAGTTGCGATGACTTTTATTTTTCCAGCCGTGGTTGACATATTCATGGAAATGCCCATATTTTATTTAGATTTTTGTTTGACAAAAAATGGATAAATAACCACTTGACATTACCGCAATATATTGAATAAGATTTGAAAAAAGATAAAAATATAAAAGTATGAATAAAAAAGGAATGCAAAATAAGTAAAAACAATAGAAATATTCTTACAATCATGTGCATAAGTATGTATGTAGGTATATAACAATTATTACACCATTACTATTTGTAAACATAATTAGAAGAAAACTAAATAACCAAAGGTTGAGAAAAAATTATTTTTTTAACCATAAAAATATTTCATTTGGAGTTTGGAATATTGGTATAGTCTATAGTTAGTTGCCACTAAATTCCTGAAAATTGTATTAAATTAATAAAAATAAATTGTAAACATATAATAAATTGTCGTCTAAAATATATATAAAATATAAAGTGTTTTCTGGCAATGAAAATTTAACTTCATTTTATGTGAATGCATTTTAACAAAATATGTAAGCCCAAAACAGCTACAGTTAATTTAAAATGACTGACTTAATCACAAGACGAAATAGTTATATTGCATTGCATAGTTTTAGGAGGTAGGATTTATTCTGTTGTACTTCGAAAAGTTGCAGATAGTTTTACTAGTCTCCGGAAGAGAACGGAGGCAGGTTGTGGAATTAACTAAAACAGTTTCATTTTTTGTAACCAGAGGGTAAGTTAAAAACGGCATATGGGTAATTCCAGTAAAAAAGTAACGTAACGCTAGATTTCACATATCTTTTTTTAGGGGAAAGCTAGTGTTTTTTTTCAATTTGCAATTAGAGTTTAAATGAAAGAAGACTTTTCTTTAATAACTTGTATACATATTCAGGCATGTTCTGAAAATCACGTGATTTAAAAGCACTTGTGACTTTAAAATCACAATTCTGATTTTAAATTATTTATTTAATTATTTTATTGCAAAGCTCAAAATTAGGTTATTGAACATATAACCAAGTAATTTGTAATCGACAGGATTTTAACTGACTGCTTTTAAATCACAAAGATTTTAAAAGTTTTTGTGTTTCTTGCGATTGCAAATCACTTTCACAAGAAGTGATTTTCAGAACATGCCTGATTAATATACAAATTGAAGTACCTTGCTAACAAACAAGAATAGTTCGTTCTGGCGTTACGTTACTTTTTCCTAAAATTGCCCATATGTCACTAAATGCCATTTTTCATTATAATGAAAAAAAAAAACATTTTATGTACCAAGACACAGAATTTTTTTTTTAACAGACAGTTGATTGTTTTATACATATGTATATCCAATTTTGATTTCATTTGGAAATAGTGTAGAATATGCACATAAATTGCCAATTTGCTATTATGTACATATGTATTACAATTACTGTCTGTCTGCATTATAAGCTTTTGGTAACGAAATGTCTTTGGGACGTAGTGCATGGCTCGTCACCTTGACTGAAAAGCAATATAGAAAGGCATTGACATTGATTGCCTTTAAAGATGACCCATGAGACAATCACATGTGGACGCACATACATACATAAACGTATGCACAAACATAGCTCATGCAAAAAGGTATGTACATACATATGTATAAAAAACTTAATAATTTTAACAACAAAAAATTTTATAAATAAATATTATTATTATTAGTTTATTTATCCTTAGATTCTAAGCTTCAAATTTAAAAAAGAAAAGAGCACTAGCTACAGTAGCTATCGGCTTTGGTTTCGTATGTACAATGTTGTTATTACATTTAAATTTTTTTGTTGTCAGTTGCTGCAGAGATAGGGATGTTAGGTTTTTAGCTTGGTTACTTTTATAAAGCTGTATATTTTGGTGATATATTCAAAGCAGGTTTCCCTTAAAAGGTTGAGGGCAGAATTATCGCCGAGAAGCCTTTGTCTCTGGATTGAGAGTGATGGGCAGTCATTTAGGATGTGTTTTATTGATAGGTTACCAAACCACAAGTCGCAATAAATTTAGGTAGGTATTAAATCGGTTTGAAAAAAAGATAACTATGTACATTTTTTTTAACAAAAATAAATGTTTTTTAGTAAATTAATAATTTTAACAACAAAAAAAAATATAAATAAATTTAACTGTGTACATTTTTTTTTACAAAAATGAATTTTTTTAAATTTTATTTATTTTTTTCGTGTAAAGTTAAAAATTATTTTTATTAATTATATAAGTATTTAAAAAACTAATTTCAAAAACATTTTTTTTTTGAAATTAGTTTTTTAAATACTTACATATATGTATGTATAATTAATTAAAATAGTTTTTTAAATATGTTTAATGTTAATGTTTTTTTGTTTTGTTAATTGGTACATTTTGTTTTTGTACATATAGTGTTTCCTGAAGAAGAGCACTGATGACGCTCGAAATATCGAAATAAACATCAAGCAAATATTTAATAAAGCAAATTGTTTTGTTGAAGGACAATTGACCTTGAGCCCATAAATAAGCAACTTGATATACAAATTGTAAAGTCGGCATATTATTACATATAAAATTATATAATTATTTTAATATGCATTATAATCAGATAAAAACCTTTTTTTGTAAAAAAAATATGCATAAAAATTAAATGTTTTAGTAAAAACTGTGATTTTTTTCTACTTTCAATTCTTATTTAAAAATTTAAATTGAATTACAGATTACCAAAATAAAAAATTCTGAAATTGCATATTGTATGTGAGAAGTTCTTTAGTAGAAAGTTCTTAGTCGCCCTGTCAAACACGGACCGAATAAAAAATTATTATTAATTTTTTTTTATGTTTACTTGCATTATATTAAAAAAATATGATTCGCAATGTTAATAACTGGAACACTATTATATTCTTAAAATATTTTTCGATGCGAAAACTTATTGCGAGTTAAAGAAACTAGGTACAGGGTACACTAATACAGGTAGCACAGATCGCTGACAGGTAGTATCAGAGTACAGTAATGCAGGTAATATCAAGAGCCCAGCTGTTAATAAATACTTAAGAAAGTGGTTGTCAGATTTATTTTGTATGAAATTTTTTTTAAAGTCTACATACTCTCTCAAACACAAAAAGGAAGGTTAGGTTAGGTAGAACAGGCGGTTGCGGAAGTGATAAAGCAAAAGTAGTGCAGCCCACTTGGGTCCGTTTCCTCTGTCCCTTTGTGATATTTGGGAAAGAAAAAGATAGATAGAGAAAAAGACATTAGACCAGATTAAATTGGATCAGATATAATAGAGATAGTGTATGGTCAGCGGTAGTCGCCCCGTATTGGCCACTGTCCCCAAACCAAACGCTATCTCTGATAAAGGACGATAGGTTGGTTAGGCCAACGTTGGCCAAGTTCGACAGGCTATTCAGCCTGCCGATACCAAAGTGTCTGGTCCGAATGTCCTCCAGCGCCGGAAGAAAACACAAGAGTTGCTGTATGCTCTCAGTTTCCTCTTCGTCTTGACAGCACCACAGAAGTCGTTCCAAGGCATTCTCAATCTTTCAGAATGGGTGCCAAATCGACAGCGGCTGGTGATTACGGCCATGGTGTCCCTTATCCTTCATTTATCCAGATCGCGGAGAGATCTCGAACGACCCGGATCAATCCTCTGTTAGGTTATTCAAGTAGTTCCACATATGGATTTGTTAGACCATCTAGCCCCTGCAATTCTCTGAGTATTCCTCCACGGAACTTTACAAGAGGAAAAGGGAATGCCAAAAAAGTGGTTAATAGCCCGTTCATCCAATCCAGCACCATTTCTGGCAAGTGCATCAGCAGCACAGTTGCCCGCATTGGTCCCGTGCCCTCTCACCCACGCTAAGGCATTGTTAGAATGCATCGCCATCCAGTTTAAGGATACCCAGCATTCGCCGACTAATTGTGATGTAGAGTATACATCAGTAATGTACCTAATGGCATCACAAAAGGAAAACGCAGATGGTGAATTGTTTAAAGTCGCCTTGATACTACCTGTATTAGTGTACCCTGGATGCGATTCTGATATTACCTGTATCCTGACTAAATAAAAAAATTTTAACAATGCATATAACTGATTTTTTAAGGGCCATAAGTAATTATAAATTTAAAAACTATAATTAAATTTTTTTTTCCATCGTTATTGAATATTTACTTTACTTTGTAACTAAAACCCTTTCGCTTTACTAGCAACATTAATGCTTAAGGATTTTAAATTTTAAAAAGTTAACTTTTTAGCTTTATTGGTACAGTAAAAACTTCATATTTGAGACTACGTCAATACGATTTACACACTTCTTTTAAATATGGTATGTGTTTTAATCCCACTTTCTTGTTTCTAAAATATACTCTCCATCGGGAGACTCATAGTCTTTTATAGGTGGCGTAGCGACAGGACCTTTAAACGTTACCGGCAATATTGACATATCGGGTTGTATTGCTTCTTGAAACAATTCCTCAGATTCGAAACGTAATTCTTGCAAAGCTTTATTTTGTGATTGCATTAAACGGTCGATAATTTGAAAATCTTGAAGTTTTTGTTGGTGCTTGTAAAGGGCCCATTTCTTGCATAAATCAGCTCTTTGCTGCAAATCAGTTTCAGTCAAAGGGGCTAGTTTGCGAGCACGTTCCCTAAAAATAATATGCAGTTCATATATTTGTCAGGGTACTACTTTATTACTATATAATTACTTTTGTTCATCTACTAAAGTTAAGGGAACTTCAAGTTCTTCTATTGGTTTTAATTGTCTAGCATTCTTTTCTAACCGTCTGATTTGTTTTTCCAACTTTTTCTTGCGTCTGTCTTCTCGTTGTTTTATAATTTGTGGATCCAATTTTTTCTTTTTCTTTAAAGGTTCAGCACATAAGACTGGTGTCGAATGCAACCAGGCAATAGGTTGTCTCAGCACTAATGCTGTTTTATGAGTTAATCTAAATAAATGAACATTATTAAAAAACTTAAGGTTTTTTTTAATATTACCTGGGTAATGCATTTAATAATGACATAATAATTAATTTGATAAATTTTGGCTAAATTCGGCAAAAATAATTTTTTTGTAATTATTGAACACTATTCCCAAAATTGACAACCATTTACATAACAAAAATCAGCTGTTGAAGTTACCAGAAGTTACTAAACGAGAGACCATGTTCACACGGTCAAATTAATTTTTAGTTCGCTTTCTTATGTAACGCGCAGACGTTCAATTTTTGGCAACACACTTAAACATTTTTACTAACAAACTCAAACTTTTTGAACTTGAAAGCAACTTGATGATCAAATTTTCCATTCAAGTCACCTTTCAACTTGATGGTCAAGTTAACAGCTGTTTATTCTTATTTTTCATAAACATTTTTTCACGTGACTGCTTGCACAAATATTCCATCGCAAATAGTTTTAATTAAATTTTCGTGTATGCTCCGTATATTAACATTAATAAATATATTAATGTAAATAGTTTGCTTGTCGTTGTACCAAAATTCAATCGAAAATAAATAAAAAATGTAATAAGGATAGGTATAAAACAATTTTTGTGTATCGGTTCACAAATATTCTGCCGCGAAGTGACCATTTTAATGTTTATTCCTAGACGACGCCATCTTAAGAAATGATATTGATGATCAAGTTGATTATTAAGTTGCGTGCAGCCTACGCCACAATTATCAATTCGAATGAATTTGACAAACAATATGTGTGATCAATTTAAAAACTAAAACTTGTGGCTGCAGCATTATATACCGTTCGCGGCCAATAATGATTGCATCTCAGTACTTGCCTTTCAATTTTTTAGAAGCGAAACTCCCTGAATTTTGCCATGGTCCGTGAATAAGTACTGTCATCTTAGGCTTTAATAACTCATACTTACTATACCTATAGTAGGTTTATTAAGGGCTTATTTTCCAGATGTCTTAAGCATAATTTTCAAATAAGATCTGCGATAAAAATTTTTAATAAAATACATTGATAATTTTTATATAAAGTAAGTTTTCCCAGTCAATTTCCAATCACGTTTTAACTTATATTTTTTAAGCTTTCTAGATTCAGGGCTTACATAAATTTTGGTCAAATATATGTATATATCTACGCTCATGCGGTATTTTTTGTTTATTTTTATTCTTTTATTTGGTGTATACGATTCGGTCATATGCGTGAAAAATTTTATATGCTTGTACAAAATTGGGTCAGTTGATGGCTGAAGTGTGGAAGCTGTGAAAGTTAAAAAAGGTCTTTTGAAATAATTATGCCAAACAACAATTTCGTTAATGTAAAACGAGCAATGAAATAAAGATTTGTTTACTGACAGATCTGAGGAAAAAAATGAGGCTAAAACTGAAAGTCCATGGCACGCGTCAACGTCGCAATGCGTTGTAGCTTTCTAAACTTTTTGCACGTTTCTGCGGTTCAAGTTACATGCAATTCTTTGACGCATAGAATTTTTTGTTTATTATATTTGTAGGTCTGGTAGCCCTTAAAAATAATAAGCCGGCACATAGCATACCTGTTTTTGTTATATGACAGCGCGCGATTTTCGCCATTTCTATTTAGGTCTCTTTTTTATACACAAAATCATATTAGAGTGAAAGAGATGAGCTCTTCACTTTGTTATTAAAAAAATTGCGGCATATTTCAGTTGTTTTTTTTATCTTTTTTTGCAAAGAAAGAAAAATTCCAATTAACGCACTTCATTGCAAATATTTTGTGGACACTGTTAAAAAGAAAAGAATTGTTTTAAAAAAGAAGGTTATATTAAAGTGTTAAAAAATAAAAGAACTATAAAATTTGTTAACCGAGGTAAGTACTTTTTTATTTTATCTTTTTACTTACATACATACATATCTATTTACATAAAGCGCCATCCGTAAAAAAATTCATAATGAAATAAAAGCCAATTTTCTTTCTGGGTAAATACATATTTGCAATGTTTTATTTAAGACAATTTGCAAAAAGCCATGTGATAGTGAGTGTTTACCGATTTTAATTCTGTTTTTTATATTTTTTTGAATTAAGGTTGAATGAACTTTTTGTGGCTTAATATACCTTGGGTAAGTGGCTTTTATTTACATATGTAGGTAGGTTTATAAAATTATGCATATACATGTGTATATGCATACGTAGATATGGTTTACCTATTAGCATTGATTTTCGAAATTAATTTTATTTCATAGGTATATTCATATTTAAAAAAAAGGCAAACCGCAAAAAACAAATGTCCATCCTTTTGCGCCATTTCTCTTGTCTTTCTGTTCACATACTAAGTACGTTCACGTTTTGTTTTTGAAAACAGGACATCACGTTGATAGGAGTGTGCTGAAAACTCAAATAATTGCTTAATGAAAGGATCTAATCGGAGCAAATTGCGGCATTCGAAAGCAGTAGATTGAGTTTTCTTATATGAATTCTAATACATATTTTTCATAAAATTACATCCATGAAATTTTTCTTTGTATACAAAAAGAGTAATAAAGAGCCAGCCCATTTTCCTACACTCACTGTCAAGAAACAAAATTTCATGGAATTTATTTCATAAAAATATGTACATATGTCGACCCCTTATACAATATTCCTTTCCAAACCTAATCAAAAAGAAACAAATGTACTTTTTTTGACCCCCTTTGGCAACACTGCCAAGCATGTATGTAAAACAATTCAAATGTGTTTTCAAAAAATCAACTTTTAACATTCTATTCACTGAAATGCTATTGAACTCTCCTTTTTTCTGTTTATAATTGTAATTACATACATATATTTATTTGCCAATATGAATTTTGTTTTTTAAAACACGTTTATTTCAATAAACTCATTTGACATTTTTTTAAATACCTACACTCATAATATAATTATTTAAAAGATCAAAGACTTGTGATATTCATGTTCTTATGCACATATCAATATTTTTTTAAAATTAAAAAAATGGGTTACAAATGAGTGACGGTGACAATTGAAATTCCCATTGTTGAATATGTTACATACTAGGAAATGGTAAGCAAAGCCAAAAATCGACTTTCGATTTTACCATAAACTACCTATTTAATCTCGATTTTCAAAGTCGATTTATCGAAGCTCATAATCAATTATAATTCATAAATATCGTTTATGATATCAATGTATAAAATAAAGTAAGTCTGAATATTAAAAAAAACACACAACAGATATGTATGTAGACATTTAATTTTCAATGACGATAATTTTTTTGCTACTATACTGTGTACTGAGTTATTTTTTTCTTTTTCTATTGTTTAAAAATATTTCTAAATCTGACTAGAACACATTTAAATTTTTTTTGCGTCAATTATAAATTGTACCGATAACCGGGGTTTTTACTTTTCGAAATATTTGTTACCCGGTTTTTAAAAAAGTCATATAATCGGCGTTACGAATAATTTATTTCACAAAACAACAGCCATAAAGATTTATAAGAGGCAGGAGTAAAAGGAAAGGATACAATTTTTTGGTTCTTTCTTGTAAACTGTAGAGAAATATGTGAAGTAAAACCAAGCTGAAGTAAAGAAAGAGATTAAAAAAAAGATCATGATTAATGGTAACTGTTGTTAGGAAAGTTAAAAAAAGTACTGCGAAAGATAGACGGTATGAAAATTAAAACTATACATATTTATAATATTTAAAATTTTAAACTTCTTACCACTTAGATTACAAAGTGATTAAGTGAAATTTAAACTACATTACATTATAGCTTTAAATTAATACGATTCCAGTTTATTCAAAAGACGATTTTAAACATTTGATTATATCTTGATTTCCGTTTTATTTTGTTAATTTCTTAAGGCAAAGCTTTTACAGAAAAATAATTTTTAATTTCATATGGATTACTATTTTTGGATCTTAAAAATATATATTTAATATCGTTTGTAAATAAAGTGTGTATGTATATAAAAAAGCAATAAAAGCATTTTAATACATTTTTTTATAGAATTAATATAGTATATCGTCCCTACAACTGTGTCATAAACTTAGGTACTTCTATATCATTAGCAGTTTATTTATTATTTAAAGTGAGCAAAAGTAGATATAAAAATATAATATGTATATAAATAATTGAAAAAAAATTTGCATAAACTAAAAAAAAAATTTTATATACATATACATATGTATGTATGTACAAACGCATGCTTGTATGTACATATGTATGGCGGCAAAACAAAAAATGTTTTAATTAGAACGTTATGTTTAACAAAATTATTGGTAAACTTAACTATGTTTTTAAATACATTTAGCTTTATTCAATTTTTGTTTTTTTTTTTTTTAATTAAAGACACTTTAGAGCTAAATGTTATTAATTTTTTATTCTTTAGCAGCATTAATAATTGTATTTTTACGGCCATATTCAAATTAATTATTATAGGTTAAGTGTTTTGTTTTGACAAATCTCTATGAAAACTTACAATAATTATTCTGAATGTTTTCTTTTTATAAATTTTATGTAAACATTTTTAATAATAATCATTAGGGTTATATAGTAATAAAATATTTGTATTTATTTTGTTCTTAAAAAATAAAGGCCATATGACTAAAAAAATATTTTTTTTGTTATACATATATTTAATCTTTTTTAACAAAAATAAAATCGGAGCTTTCGGCAAACGTATAAGTTATAAAAGAACTAAAGTTTTTGTTTTTTTTAGCAAAAATACAATAATAATTGTAGGTGTATTAAGGACTTTTCGAAAATTTTTTTATACAAAGTCTTTAATTAAATATTTTGAATATGGGTCTTATATTATCTTAGGTTAATTTTTTTCTGTCTTTTATTCAATAACCATTAAAAGATAATACATATTTAAAAAAAATATTTAAGATGGAAGATACAAAATTTTAATAATAAAATAGTAAACAATTTTGGGGATTTTACTTATAGTTTTTTCAGGAAGTAAACAAATCAAAAAATCATTAATATCCCTTAATACATTTTTAACCGATTTTGTGAATAATTTTCAAAATGCTTAAACAAATACTTTTTATAAAAATAAACAAATACATAATATACAAATTTATTTACACAAACTGCATCCGTCTTGTTTATAAATATTGTTTTATGTTTATAAAGGAGAATATTTATCCTTAATTTTTAAAAACCCTTATTTATGAAATAATTACTCAATTCACAAGCTCTTTGTAATTGTACGAGACAAATCAATGCCTAGATAAATGTCAAAATCCAAATAAAAAAATCTGCTTTTTTTATACTGAGTTTGACGTTTGTCTAGGCAAGAATTTGTCTCGTCAAGAAGTACAGCAAAATGCTATCGGCTATTAAACTAGTAGCCTAGTTAATTTGCTTGTGAATTGAAAACGTAGTTTTATCGCACTAAAGGTGTTTTGAATACACCTTGATCGCACTATTATTGTTTTTAACCATGATACAACTAATCAGGTAATCTCGTCCCTGCAACAGCTACAAATTAGTGCCAAAGTGTCAAACAACAGCTCATAGGAAAAAAAAACGATGTGTAATAATTTTTGTTGTTTCATTTTCACGGGGAGAACATAATTTTGACATTTTGGCACTAATCAGCTGGGCCGACGAGACTACCTGGTTATTTGTATAATGGTATTAAACATTAAAAAAAAATATAGATTATTTATAAAAAAAATACTTTATTATGAATTCAAAATACCGTTTGTTTTTATTGATTGCAATTTTAAGCAAAATTTTTTAATGTGAATGCATCACATGATTGCGAAAAATATAAATAATTCTCACCCAGACAAAAACAAAGGATGATTACACAAAAAAAAAATTAGACAATAACAGGTATGGCCCATATAAGCCGAATTCCGACATTGATATTGTAAAATAAATAAAACCAGAAATATTGCGCTGGTTTGGTCTTTTTGTGGGGATAAATAAAGATGCTCCAGCAAGAAAGCTTTTTGAATACAACTCGAAGGAAAAGATTATGTCCAACTGGATCTGAATGTCCAAAATTGAAGAAAAAACTCCCAGAAGATCGAGACACTTAAATATGAATTTTATCTCAGCTATACACTAAGTTGTGGTAAACCATCCAAGAGAGTAAAATGGCCACAATGTAGTTACTCTGCTCACCAACATGTATCTGACTTTTTTCTCATTTTGGGAGCAGTTAGAAATGATAGCAACACTGCACGGCTGCAAGCAAAAATTAAGAAAACCAACTCACTTATATGCACTTTTAGGTATGAAAAAACATAAGGAAAGATCACTGAACCATATTTTTTTTTTAAATCGACAACAAAGTTTCGGTTAATGTTAGCGGAGTTCATTACAGAGCAATTATTGAATTTTTTGTGTCAGAGTTAGCCAACTATAACTCTCCTGCGCGAAATTTTTGGCTATCTAAAAATTTCGCTTTTCTTGGCTACCACGTTTGCCCGATATAGTCGCAAATTTTTATTATATATTTACCCGCGGATGGTCTCAGAACAATCTTGGCGCGCGATTGACGAATATTGACTTCTTTCGACTTCTTGCGGACGGTATTCATGCTTGTTTTTCTTGTTTCTGTTTTGTCCTACAAATTTCTTTGTCTTTCCTATTCTTAATGGGCTGTGAGCCTCTGGGTGTAGGTGGCGAGTTTCACTCCTCAACACCCTTTGCAATCTAACCAAATGTAAAGAAACTTCATAGGTCTTACGAACCTTTAATCGATGACAATAAGATTTTAATAACAAAAATACCTAAAAAAGTATGAAACTTTAATTAAAAAAAATTTAATAAACAAAATTTAAGATAAAATATTTTTGTCATTTAGAGACTTTTACTACTTCTTTCAACTTTTTAATTTTTATATAACAAATGAATGATTAAATGAAATACAAAGATATAAAAATACTTCAAAAAGTGAACTAAGCAAAATTGGTTCTGTTTAATTTTTTTTTCTTTTTGTTTAATAAAGATAAATTTTATATTTCTAATTGATGCAAACTTTCACATTACTTATTATAAATATTTTTTCTGTTTGTTTTCAAAACTAATTTTGTTGTAAAAAATATTTGTTTATAATTAAGTTTATATTTTACCCAATAAGTGGCATTATTTTTACAATAAATTTTTGGTTTTATATCAGGCTACTTTAGACATTTTTCGCTAAAAGTATGTATTTTTCAATAATTTTTTTTTGAAATTTTTACTCAAACATTTTATTTTTGTTTCTAAAAGCTTTAATTTATTCTCATTATTTGTTTGTTTTGCAGTTTACTTTTAAGGTACTTTTATTTTAAAACTTTAATAGAAATTGGTTTTTTAGACAAAAATACAATGTGAATTTAAGACATTACAATATAATTGCAAACATAATGTTAATTATACAATTCAGTAAAAAAATAGATGCATTTAAATTTAAGTATATGCAGGCATGGCATATGTATATTTAAAGTATTTAAAATAACAAAAATAACTATTTTTTAACAAGCTACATTTAATTTTGTATTTTATTACATATACTATTTATTAAAGCATTTTCTTAAGTATACTGCCATCTGGTTGATTTATTAGTTTTCTTAGTTTTTTTTTAAATCATTAAAGTGGAAAATGGATTATAACGCATTATTTTTGATAGCAGTATCCATAGAAGCGAAGTAATGGCACATAGTACTACACCACCCCAACCCAAATCTAAACTCCAAGATGTTAAAAATATTCTGGCTCCTAAAAGGGGTTTTGCCATTATGGCCGGCCCACCCGGTCTAGCCACTATACCATCCACCGTACCATCATAATCACTATCCAACATGGGTCTACCTTGTTGTCTTTTGAAATGTATTATCATCAGAGTAAATAAAGCAAATAATGCTGCAAGAAGAAAGATTTTTTATTTTGTTTTCTGTTTACTTTCTAAGTAATAAAATATTGATTTAATTACCTGCCAATAAATACATTACACCTGTTATCAGTATGGCACTTATTTGTCTTTGACACACACCAAATGCTCCTACTAAAGCTGCACTGCCCAGTATTATTAGACACACCAAAGAACATGAAATTGACAAATTCTGCATCCCTGTAAATGAAAGTTTTAAGTCATTTTTATTTTAAATTTATTTTTTATACGTTTAACTTTTTAAAAATATTTTGATGATAAACATTTAAATTAAATTGCTTTAGACAAAAGAAAATTATTAGATTTGCTTATTTTTTTTTAAAGAAAACAAAATGTGAACTAGAAGCAATATAAATGTGTGCGTGTGTGTTTGAAATAGAATTTTTTTTTTGTTTAAAGAAAGGATGGCAACTAAAACAAATTGTGGTATTGGTATTGTAATTGTATTGCAATCGACTGACATACTGGCTTTGAATTATAGTCAGCAGGGCAACAGATATAAAACACAAACAAAAAAAAAGCAAAGAAAGTGTTTAATAAGAAAGGAATATGCATAAACATTTAAATATTATAAAGCTTTTTGTTAATTTTTTTTCAATACAAAATTTAAATATTTTATCAAAAAGAAAAGGAAACAACACTAATCTCAAACGCTTGCGTGGTGTAAAAAGCCACCAATGTGGTTGTACCACATGGGCTTACTTCCATAAAAGTAAATTAAAACAAATAAAGGTTAACGTTGTCATTCTTAATTGGTTATTATTATCTTAGCTTTTGTTAATATAATATAAAATGTTTACATGCAAATTTTCAGGTTATTGTGTGTCAAGTAATATGTAAAACAATTTTAAGAGGTTTCACTTTATTGCGTTTTACAAAGATGCGATTTTGAAACATTTTGATTAATTTAAGAATGATGCAAGCAAGAAGTATTAATGTACAACTCATTTTTAATTAAAACAAATAAGAGCGCTATATTCGGCTGTGCCGAATGTTATATACCCTTCAAATTGGCCTTTAAAACCCCAAACTCTTTATTTTTTATCAATTAATTTTTATTTATAAAATATTTCTAATTTTTAAATCGGGGTCGGTCTCATATTTTGACCCTATTAGGGTGACTACAGGGAAGTCGTAGTGCTTTTTTCAAATGTTGTATTACAACCCCCTCAGGGGGTGGAGATAGCGGGTAAGTATGTTCTAGGAAAAGGTTTGGGAGGGCAAACTAATATCAGTCGGTCGTACACTTAATTTCTCTAAGACCGACTCTGGGGAAGTTATGAGCGTTTTTACATAATTTTTGTTAATTTTGTATGGCAACCCCCTTAGTTGATGGTGATATGGGGTAAGTATGCTCTAGGAATATGTTTGAAAGAGAAAAATTATGGGGGTCTGTGAAATTATTCTTCTAAGGGCGACTCCGGGGAGGTTGTAGGGGTTTTTACCCTAATATTTTAAAATTTTGTGTGGGGGTAAGTATGATCCACAAAAATGTTTGATAGGAAAAATAAAATGGAGTCGGTCTTACATTTGACCTTTGTAGGAGCACCCTGGAAGCTGTAGGAGCGAATTAAAAAATTAAAAAAAAATTCAACTTTGTATGGCAACCCTATAAGGGGGCGAAGATAGGATGTACATACGTATGTTTCATAAAAGTGTTCGAAAGGAAAAATTAATGGGAGTCGGTCTTACATTGCACCCATGTAGGGCAACTCCAGACAGTTGTAGAGTCTTTTGTGTACAAATTTTAGAGAAATAAACTGAGGTAGTCGTGGTTACCGGCTTATATCTCTGTCAGTTATCGGGCGATCTTGCTGTATTTTAATAACGAAAGTTTCGCAAGTATACCTGATGTTTTGATACCACAAACAGGTCCGAGTAATAACAAGGGGCTTTAGAAACTTGATTTCAACAGATTAACGGACAGGCGGACAGACGGACATAGCTAAATTAACCTTCATATGTATAAGGATCAAAAACATATGTGCCTAATGGTGTCGCAAATACATATTAAAGAAGTTAAAAACGGACTGTGAAACTTATATACATATACCTTATCACTAGTGTGGAGGGTATAAAAATATCTAAATGTGATGTATTAAAAAAGTTTTTAATTTTGTTTAAAAAAAACGAATGCGAAACTTTTAATTTAATACGTGTTTTTAAAATAAAACATTCTTTCTTTATGTGTATTAAAGTTGGGGTTTTTGTTTTATCTTTTCACTTTTAATTAAAAGCAAGGCTAACAAAAAGCGCATTGCCCAAAACAAATAAGAAAAAAAACAAAAACGCATAAGGAACAACATGCATCTTGATTAAGTATAAAGAAAAAAATTTTAAAAATATTTTATTAGGTTTTGGTTCTTTATTTAATTATGTTTTAAGATGAGAGTTTGCGGTACAACCTACGTGATTATTGATTGCCTTCTAGATGTTTAGTAAAATTGAATCTTAGAAAAAGTCTCTTAGGAGAAAAGATAATGTTAGTTATATTCTTCTAATTAATAATAATAATTTAAAAAAAAAAATTATTCAGGATTTAATCCCAATTTTCTTGTTAATTTATAGGGTTTGTTGTTGGTTAAGTTTGTCTATATGCATTTCATTGGTTCTTACACCAAATCATCAGTAGACTTCAACCACCCAAATTCTTAAAAAACTCATGAATATTTTCTGTCTTTATATAATAACCTCATTAAACAAAATGAGAATTATTAAAAGAAAACCAAAACGTTCAAGTTTTTTTAAGAATCCAACAAACCATTATTCGCTATTCGCTTGTTTTGATTTTCTTTTTCCCCTTACATTTGAATAACCATTGGTTATTACTAAATGTATTTTGATTTTCTTTTTCCCCTTACATTTGAATAACCATTGGTTATTACTAAATGTATTTAGGGGCTACCGAAAACAAAACCTTGTTGTTAAAACAACACAATTAAAAAAAAAAAAAAAAAAAAAAAAATTATTCAGGATTTAATCCCAATTTTCTTGTTAATTTATAGGGTTTGTTATATATAGACAAACTTAACCAACAACAAACCCTATAAATTAACAAGAAAATTGGGATTAAATCCTGAATAATTTTTTTTTTTTTTTTTTTTTTTTAAAAAATTGTGTTGTTTTAACAACAAGGTTTTGTTTTCGGTAGCCCCTAAATACATTTAGTAATAACCAATGGTTATTCAAATGTAAGGGGAAAAAGAAAATCAAAACAAGCGAATAGCGAATAATGGTTTGTTGGATTCTTAAAAAAACTTGAACGTTTTGGTTTTCTTATAATAATTCTCATTTTGTTTAATGAGGTTATTATATAAAGACAGAAAATATTCATGAGTTTTTTAAGAATTTGGGTGGTTGAAGTCTACTGATGATTTGGTGTAAGAACCAATGAAATGCATATAGACAAACTTAACCAACAACAAACCCTATAAATTAATAATAATAATTTTAAAATAAGATGTTTATATTGCCTTGCAATTTTCTATATGGGTAAATTTAAAAAAATCCTAAGGGTTACAATAAAAAAATGAGATTTTTAATAAATTTTTTGTTTCTTTACTCTTTTTTCAAAATAATTTTATAAAACATTTTATCGTATAACTTTAGTCCTGACAAAAATTATGGGTTTTCTAAACTGTATCTTTTAAATATCAAAAGAAAACATCGTCGTTGTTTAGTTATTTTTCCCTTTATTTCCTAAAACGCAAAGCCCGGGCGCGTCCTAATCCAAAAACAAAATGTATGGAAAAGTTTTTTCAATTTTAATTTTTTCCATACAATTGTTTGCGTTATTTTGCGTTGCGTTTTACATAATTAGGTCCTTTATCTTATTTTTTTATTTTTATTTTTTTATTTGCAGGTTTTAAAAGTATTTTAAACAAAATTCATTGCAACAAACATGCACTCTGAAGATCAGAAGGTCGACAAAAGCGCTGAAGAGGCCACCACTACATCTATGGAAAACCTATCCCCCGAGGCAAAAGCCGAACAAGAACGTACAGAAAAGATACTTAAAGCTAAAGAGCTCTACAGTCATGGTTCTCGTAACTATCTGGTTAAATCTTTCGCCGAAGCAGCCGATGAGTTGAGTCAAGTCTGTGCTCTTTACGAAGAATTATATGGCGAATTGTCCGATGAATTAGGCATGCCTTATTTGCTATATGCCAAATCTCTTATAGCATTGGCCTTAGATGAAAACAAAGTTATCGATGTACCCGATGAGGAGGAAGATGACGACGACGAGGATGAAGAGGAGAATATTGAGTCTACAAATGGTCATGAAAATGGCACAAAACTAGTGGACGTTAAAAAAGATGCTGCCGATTCAACTTGTGAAGAAGAAGAGAAAGAGGCCGTCGAAAAAATGGAAGAAGATTCAGAAGTAACTAGCACAGATGAGAAGCCTGACAACAAGAAAGAGGTTAAAGAGGGAAAAAATGGCGAAGCAATGGAGGCTGAAGAAAAGCCACAAACATCTGCGGTGGTAGATGATGGTGAGAACCCTTCGACGTCGAATGGAGAAGCTGTGTGTAATGAAGATTTAGAGGAAAATGAAGCGGTAAGTTGAACAAAAACATATTCAGTATGTTCGTATACCCTAAATTAAAGATTAAAAAGATAATATCCTCCCATTTCTGGGTAAACCTCGTAACTACATTTTTTCCCGAAGTTAAGATATATAGTTCCCCGGAGTTAAAAAGGAAACAGCCAGGTGTCTTGAATAAAAAAGCTCGGGGAGCATTCAAAAGCGGTTTATTTAAGCAAAATATGCCACAAAAAGGGTACAGAAACTGCTTCAATATAATAAAAAGGATCTCAGGAGGCCAAAAAGGGCTGGGGTCAAAGTACTATAAATCCATTGGCTCCTTAAGCGAGCTGTTTAGATTCAGAGGAATACTATCCAAGGACCCTTGTGTATTCCAAAACGTTCAGAAAAAAGACGGCTCCTAGGCGGAGTTTAGCTTAAGACCCTGAATCTATTTATCGGTTGCTTACTTCCTAGTATGCAGGGAACTAAGTGTTAGGCAGCTAAGAAGGGAAAAATTAACGAATTCAGGGAAGTTAGCTAATAGAGATAGTAGAAACCCTGGTAAGCCTTGATAGGGTAGAATGGGAGGCTAACACATTTTAACCCAAAAAATCAATGGGCCCGGAAGGTATTTTTTTTTACACATATTTTTATATTACATCTTGGATCAGTGGCAACTACTCCAAACAAATGTGTTTCCTGCTAGTATCACACTTGGCTAATATATCATTGAGTTGAGGGTAATTTTTAAACCTAAGCTGGGAAAACAAGCCACTTGAAACAAAGGGATTTCAGAGCGTATCGTATTTCTTGTTGTAAACGTTAGAACGACTGATTCATCTTTCTATAGGGATCACAAATGATACGCACGCCATTAGAAATGCTCAATATGCTTTCTAGAGGGTAAATCTGTTAAAAGTGCATTTCATGTTATGGGAACGCACTTAAGGGATTAGAAGCATTGGCATCCTTATTATGTGGATACATTCAATGCTTGGCAACAGGAGTATAAACTGTAGTTTCATAAATAAACACCTGAGAAGAGGCACGATCAAAGGGACGCCACAAAAACGGGGCTTGTTGCCACTACTGTGGATTAGATAGACACCTAGTTTTTCTCTTCTCTTTCATTTTTGTTGACAGCGTCTTTTTGTTTTTTCTACTGTGCCTTGTTCTTTTCAAAAGGGATTCACAATGGGTCTACCGGCCTTAGGGTGGAAGTGGCGAATATCCCTTGTCACGGCCCCTCGCAACCTAACCTAACCCAAACTAAAAGCGTTTTTCTTTTCTTACTAAGAAAAACCCCAAGAATTCAATATAAAAGCGTATTTAGGCATGTTTCATGTCAATGTTTTGTATTTAAAGTTGAAATAGGTATCTAATTGGAAAAGTTTACAGTGGCCTTGATAGGTTAGGTAGAACAGGTAGCCGTTGAAGGAAAGTGTACAGCTCACTTGGGTCCGCTTACTCGGTCTCTTTGTGATACCCGTGAGGAAAATAAAAAGAGTGGAAATAGTAGTAAAGCTAAAGTGTAGAGAATATTTCTGAAATCGAAACCCTTCACAAGTTACAAAACAGGACGTTCCTAACAGTTTAACCAAAAAATGTTCCTTTCAAGGGCAAAATATTAAATAATTTTAAACTAATTTTTACATTTTTAGGCCTCTAATCTTCAGTTAGCTTGGGAAATTCTCGAATTGGCAGCCAAAATCTTTACCCGTCAAGGTGAACGTGGTCTTTCCAACTTGGCCGAAGTACAAACAGAATTGGCAAACATTGAATTTGAAAATAGTATTTTAGATGCAGCCCGTGAAGATTATGGTAAAATTAGATTAAAAGCATTTTGAATTTAAAAAATGTTATTTTTTTACAAAACTTCTTTCTTTTTTGGTTTTTTAGAAAAAGCCTTGGCCATTTACAAAGAATTGCCGAACAACTATCGTCGTGCTATGGCTGAAATCCACTATAAAATCGGTTTAACATTTTTAATGCAACAATTGAATAAAGAAGGAGCTGCCTCTTTAAAAGAGGCCTGCAATCTAATTGGTGGAGAAATAGATGAAATTAAAGCTAAAACAGAACCAACTGAAAAGGATAAAAACAATATACAAGATATGGAAGAAACAAAGCAAGAAATCGAAGCGAAAATTATAGAGATTGAAGAAACACAGGCGCAGGTAAGAGAGGGAAATAGTCTCAAGTGTTTGAAAACTATTAAAAATTGCTTTTACTAACTTAAATATAAATAAAACCTTAGATGCCTTATATCAATAATTTTTGAAAATAGTTAAATTAATTGCTGTTTTGTTTTAGCCGAAAAAATACCTTTTAAAACTGCTTTAATTTTTTACAAAATTAATACCCAATCGCTTTACCATTTTATCAAGCTAACCAAACGACCATTACCATTAACTAGTTTTTTGCCAAAAAGTTTCCATTGTTTAATATAGATTTCTTTCGATTTGTGCCATTTTCACAATTTCTTTGCAGAATATGGCTGAAGTACGTGCTGCTTTGGACAGTTATATAAAACCACTAAGTAGCGGGGATGTTGATGCAGGCACTTCGAAATCTGCTAGAGCGTCGACAGAAGGAAACGCCTCAGCGGCAGATGGTATATCGTCGTCATCTTCGTCAGTAGCTGCTGCTGCAGCTTCGTCGTCGAAGCCTACTGATATATCGCATTTAATAAAGCGTAAAAAGCCAGAAGAGCCAACTTCCGAAGCTGAAGCTGCTACCAGTTCACCCGCTAAACGTCCAGCAGTCTAATTTTACAATCTTACTACGTTTACATATATTTTAGTTTTTTTTGTTGTGTCTCTGTGTGTTTATTCTTTAAAATTATTTTCAGTTTTACCTGGTTGAGAAAAAAAAGAAGAAAACAATATTCACACAACATGTTGCCCATAAATTAACTGCATTCCAGTGTTGTAAAATACAATAAACTAACGAGGGCCTCCTTCTACGTTTACTTCTTTTTTATCTTCTTACAAATTTATATAATTTTTTTTACCTCAAGTTAATATATTTTTTTCCTATTTTTCTATGCAAAGAGTGAAATTTTAAAAGTTTTTATCCTTTAACTGGAAAAAATTATCGCTTGGTTGTAAACTATTATTTTTCAGCTCATTCGTTTTTTAACTTTTCATTTCTCACTCAAAAAAATCTCATGATTTATTTTTTTTATTGTAAGATTTATTTTCTATTTTTTTTGTATTTACTGCTGGCAGCCCTGTTTTTAACAGTAATAATTTTGGTCTGACCTATTTGTATGTTTTCGTTTTTCTTATTATTATAATTATTTAATACTTAATTTTAATAATGCAGGAAAAAATTAATGTTATTCTGCTTTAAAATACTTAAACAGATTTTTTTTTTTGCATCCTAACATTTTGTATCTCGTTTGTTAAAAACACATATTATTCATGTAGAATATTGTACATTTCTGCGTCAACTTATATTCAATTGAAGTACATGTGTATAAAAACAAAAAAAATAAAAAAATAAAATTTTCACAAATAGTTGATAAGAAAACAAATAAACTGGATTTTTTATTCGATTTAAATAAAATATACCATTACCTTAATATAAAAACGCCATAATTTGTATCGTTTTATAAAGTCGGATTTACGTTTATTTCAATAAATGATCTGCTTATATGTATATCACAATTATATAAAAAATCTCGATTTAAAAAAATACGAGTTAGGGCTTTTCTATATTAAGGTAATTTATAATTGAAAAGCAAAGTCCTTTCAGTTTAAAACTGTATGTAAATAATCTTTCTTCTATTAGTTCCAAATATATTTTTTTAGTAAAATTGTCGATATGTAACTTTAAATTAGATTAAGCTGACCGTTATCGAAGATTCAACACACTTCACGCCAAAACTCTGAGCAGTCATACGTCGTTAGATTTGCGTGAATAGCTAGACATAGAGCATCGAGTCCCCATGTGTTGGAAAGGGGGGCCTCTGCTATTATACTTTCAATAGTTTTGCTCTTAATGAACAGCTATAGCGGGGGCTGAGCCAGTTAATGAACATCGTGATACCTTTCATTTCGCAACAAAGCCAGGATACCAAGAAAGAATACCATAAGAATTTCCAGGTACTATTAGAATTTGGAAACATTAAACACATGGCTCAGCGTTCCTGATAAAAAACCCCTGTTTAACTGAAATGTGAGCAAAATTATGCATATTATGCCTTAGTTGGCTTACAAACTATCTCTCTGGGTAATATGTATTAGGATTCTGGATACATCTAAAAAATGATCCATCACTCCTATTAATATCTTTCTCTTTTCTATAAGTTGCATACTTTCAGACGAAAACTATAAAGTTAAGCTTGTAGACGCAGTGCTGACAATCTGAATGTCTAGTGAAGGGTAAAAGAGGACTAGTTCCAAATCGTGTCTCCTCCGTCAGTCTGCCAAACCCAAATTGGCTTACCGCACCTAATCTACTGGTCACTCTTCGGATGGCAGTAGACCCACAGATAGTGGGATGCTTTGCCAATTGTGGTAAGCACCCAAAAGCTGTCCAAACCCATGCCGTTTCGAAAAACCTAGTAGGCTACTTATGCGTCCCCACATCATTTGCAACATCTTCATACATTCTTGTGCCCGGAATGTCAGATGTGGCTGAAGAAAGTCTCAAAAAACAACTTAATGTAGTTGCTGATAAGCTTAGTCTAGTAGAAGGCTATGGACTCTACGGCGAATTGCCTACATTTTGTGAGGATTTTTTGCAATATGGCGATTTTGATAGCAGACGCAATGGGATTGACCCTACTTAACTGACTTCCGGCGGATCTCTTGGCGAAGAAACTAGCACGGAACACCGTGGTAAGATTACACTCTGTGTGTAAATGCAGAAACAAAATATGCGGTCACGCAAGTTTAATTGGGACTGAGGATTTTGTTTTTAATCTCATTGACTACGACTACTCACACCGGAACCTTTTCACCGTTGAAATTTTCCTTTCTTGAAGTCGCCTCGAGACCTGTCGATCTGGGGATATATATGGGCAGTTGTAAGAGAAAAAGGCTGGTGTTAGTAGAGACATTCATTACACAAACGAGAGTGCGGATCTAGTTCAGACTTCCTAAAAAACGCAGTATACTTCAGGATAAACTGTCGGCTATTGCCAAATCGGCTTACTGTCTCCGGTGCTACAGGATATACACTGCATCACAAATAGTCCGTGAAGGCCAGACAATCTAAAACTGGTTGACGATGCATTCTAACATCACATTCCCACAAACTCTGCATGGATACATACGCTCACAGAATCCCAGGAATCCGATGGTCCAACGAAACAAGACGTAAAACCACTAGGATAACTGCCGAGGATAGACGTTTCAAATGTCTTCCTCATCTGGGCTGTCGATTTGACACCCATGCCAGGAATTGACAATGCCTTTTGACGACTTCTGTAGAGGCTGTTAAAACGCAGAGGAAATTTAGCACTGGGCAATGTTCGGATCAATCACTTTAGGGCCGGCAGACTGGAAAGCCTGTCGGTTGTGGCTAACATTAGCTTTACCAGGGTTAGGGGCTGGTTTGAGTATAGGGACTATAACATATAAACAGACTATTATAGGTTACGTAAGGGCGCAAAGTTTCAGACAATAGAAAGTCTGTTTTGCCGATTCCCGGTGTTCTCAAGAGGCAAGATCGGCAGTCTAACGACTACGTTGAACATTTATCGAATCTCTGCGGCTGCGACCTTTTTGAAATGCAAGGATACACCAAAGCCGGAAATGACTAACAGGCAGTTCCCAGACCGTTTTACCATTTTCCTCTTCACATTTATACACAAGGAACCTTTAACAATGTGAAGATACGACGCTATAAGCAAGGCTCTAAGGAACCTAGAAGTCAGAGAGAGTAAAGATATGAACTCCAGGCTAATTTGCTGGAAAGCAGTGATAAGTAAAGATGTGCACAACTTGGCATTACTGGTTTCAAAGGAAGACACCATCAAGCAGCACTATGCGTCATTTGTTACCTGGGTGATGGGATTGGCGGCAAGAAGGTGGACTAGAAAAGTCGAGGCTGAGCAATTTTTCTAATATATAAGCAACTTTGGGAAGTTATAGTAAATTGGCTTAGATGGTTTCAGTTAAGGCCAGAAATCGAAGACAACATTTATGGTCACAGAGATCAGATTAAAACAAACCACCGGATATTATCCCTACTAATGTGCTCAGGTGTTCTCTGCACAGCCTAAAATATTTACGTCTATTTAGGTTTTTTTGTAATTATTAAATATTAAGAATTCTTTATTATTGGCTTTACAATTTATATATACATAAATAAGTGGAAGTGAAATAAGTGTATACACACATACATACATATGTATGTATATTGAACCAACATTTTATTTTCATCTTGCATATGGACAATAACAATAATAAAAAAGCAAAATGTTTGATAGCAAACATAAAAAGAAAACAACACACAATTAAAATCTACTAGTTGTTCTTCAAATATAAGAGCACCAATTTACTAAAGAAACAAAACACTTCATGAAAAAAATTTAGATCACCTATACAAGTAAAGCGTTCGCCAATTTAACCAGCACGAAGTGGCTTGGTTGCTGTAGGTTTGAAACTTTTCTTTTTTTTTTGAAAACACAACAGAAAATAAAGCCGCGGGTATTTCAGTTGTTCTTCAAACTTAAGCGCACTCATTTAACAAGGAAAAGCAAAAAATTAAAAAAAAAAAGTACCACAATTTATATGCAGCGAGGGTGCGCTAAGTAAGTGAGCACCTGCTTGATTGTTTCTTATTTCAAACTTTATGTTTGAGTTGTGTGTTGCAAAGAATAAGTAAATGTGTGAATCATTGTTGCCAGCCCACAGCTTAGGTTACACTTTCCAAAAGTGAAAAATACCCAATTTTAATGATAAAGAACATAAAAAAAATATATTTAAAAATAGCTCAAGTCTATCGGCTGTATTCATAATAACTATTGCAGTTCTATTAGAGGGGTATTTGAATGATATATATGGAATAATTGCCAAATAAACCCTTAATAAACCTACAATAATTATTATAAATACAGGCATGTGTTTTTTTTAACATAATTATGTTTAAATTTACAACAAAAACCCCCAGTTCATAAAACGTTTGCACAACAAATAATACAAGTTCTTATGTATGCCCAATTTTTAGTGTTAGTAAAAAAAACTTTTTAATTTAGCCAAAGGTGGCAACAATGGTGTGTATGAAGTTATGTGAGTGTGAGGAACTTCAACTTGTGTTGTTTAAGTCATAAATTCTTCATTTTATGAATAACATTGACGAAGAGCAGACGTTAATTTTAAAATGGAATGTAATTGCGTAATTGAGAGTTTATTAAACAAACCCTTTTCGCAATTAAAAACTGAAGAAAAATCCAATTTTATTTCAAAAGGTAGACCAACACCACCTTTGCCAAATCTCACTTGCACAGTTAATTCAAAAAACCGGACTTTTACTTTTTTGATTTTATTAAACTCAAAAATGAATTAGTTGTATATTATTCGCATTTACAGTTCCGTGAAATATTTATTAAAGATATTCCTGGAACCTTAATATATTTAGATTTAAGAGACACCTTTTCTGAAATTTTCAATTTGAGCACATTAATACTAACAATTCCTGCATCAACCAGTTCCGTAGAAAGATCCTTTTCCGCTCTTAAAAGAATTAAGACTTATTCACGAAACCAAATGCATGAAGAAAGATTGTCTGAATTGGCAATTATTTCAATTGAAAAACAATTTCTTAAAAGCCTAAAAACAAAAAATTCTTTTTATGATGAAGTAATCGAAACTTTTGTAAAAAAAACTCGGCGTATTGAACTTACATATAAGTAAAAATATTATAAAAAAAAAATAAAACCCAAAAAAATAAATAAAAATAAATTAATGTGCTGTTTCTACAAGCCAATTGAGTGATTGTCTTGGACGATTTATGTGTATTTTGTTTGTGTTACAATAACAAAATACACATAAATTGTCTAAGACAATTACTCAATTGGCTTGTAGAAACAGCACATAAATTAAAAAAAATATATAAAAAATCAAAAAAACTTAAAACAAAAAAAAATACAAAAAACAAAAAAACTCAAAACAAAAAAATATTAATTAAATAAAATGGGACCTTTGTCTATCACGTCCTTGTCGTGGTCCTGGAAAAACCGAGTATAGACGTTATATAAAAGTTCAAAAGTAGGAGAGAACACCTTGACAAAAACCTCACGGCACGTCACTGATCCCTAGGATAGATTGTTGGTTGGGATCCGATCTGCATGAGGGTTTGGATAGCGTCTATATTGTGTGTGAATCAGATGACCTTTAAGACTATGTAATGAGTGCATTTCGGGCGGAGAAATACTGGTAATTTTGAGAGCAACAGGTCTTGTAGTAAAACATATTCTTAAGTATAGAAAAACGGCTCTTAGGGCTTTGAAGGCACACTCTGTCAAGCCTTAAACCTTGATGGAATTATGGACTTTTTGACGTCATATAATGTTGGATTTTTGGCATTGGCGTAGGAAGGTCATTCTGGGGGGATCGACCCCCTCCCGGAACTCATACCTCATTGAACATTATCCAATCAGAGCTAGGGCAAGCAAATGAGCTCGCTAAGTTATTAGGGAGTGCGTAAAAATGGAAAAGAAATGTAAATGATAGAGCTTTCTCTGTCACTGCCTAAATTTACAGAATCATAAAAGTCAAGTGATTGGATAAAAATTCCTAAAAGAAAAAAGTTATGTTTCACGGTGTTAATTGAAAGGCATCAATGGGTTCTATATGAAAATCAGGTGAGTAGGGCAACGGCAACTAGACTATCTTTTTCTTATAACTTCTTTTCTCTTTTATTTGTTGTCTTATTTATTTTTTGAATGGATGCACAATGGGCCCATGTGGCCTGAGAGTGCAGATGTATGAGGATTTCTTAGCCGTTATAACCCTTCCTTACCAAACCTATTACTGTTTTTTGTTAAAAATATGGCAAATTATAATTTTTTAAAGTTTATTGTTGGAGCTACAATATCTTTAAGATCTTAAAAAGTAATTATTTTGAAGCATCAATACCGCAAAATAATTAATGTAGAATACAACTAGTTGTTTCCTTTAAGATAAAATACTTCTAGAACTTTACGTTTCTGGCATGCGTCCTTTGGCTTAACTGCCTGGCTTTAAATTAAATGTACCTTGATAGAGGCCACATAAAAAATCACATATATATAATTGTTTGTTAGTAAAGACAAAAACCAAAAAATAGAGTGAGAAATAGACAATAAATTTACACCTAGATTGTACCATACGTACTTAAATGAGGCTGCAATGTGGTCTGTGACTCACTATGTTGCCAATCGTTTCGCTGCTCCTCGCCGCGGGCATTTTCCGATGACCCAGCCAAATAGTTAAGGCATGTCGGTGCACTACGGGGAAATTTAGGATGTCGTCTCAGCTCTTGTATTTCGTGCAGAGAAAGATCTATGCATAAAGTCCAAATGCCACCATGCATCGGTACCAGAAAGAGATTATCACGTCGAAAGCGATGGTCGGCTGCAATGAAAAGAAATTAAAATGATTTAATTATATTTTGCCTTTGTCCTTGTGAAGGTCTTAAATACGTTTAGAGTTTTTTGTTTTAACTGTGAGTCATTAAATATCTGTTTTTATATTTCTTTGCTCTTTTAGGTTGATAAATAACTTGCTTTTACTATCAACTTGAATTTTACAAGATTCCCTTGGTAATGGTTTGTTATGTACCATGCGTGTTTACTCATCGTTCAATGCCAAGGTAAGAATTTTTGTTTAGAAATGTATGACACTATTGCACACACACACTATTTAAATAAATTAATTAAAATTAGTCTACGCGACAAAGTGGAATTTACATACATATGTACTTTTGTATGTACATAAAATAATTTCAGCTTTATTAATAAGGCCTTAAACAAGCTAGAGTTTTACAGGATCAGACCATGGAAAGTGAAATCCAGTATACATAAAGTTTATTCGTTATATGAGGTTATTAGTTAAATCCCGGCAGGCTTCGCTACCCGAACTGTAATAATGATATTAATACATGCTGGCTGAACCAATTTTTTTTTAATCGTATATGGATTTCTCAATTGATTTCCTATTAAGTGCAATTTCTTCCTTTGTACTTTTAAGTTGTTTCCTCGTATTAAATTTTTATGTTACTTTGAGGTAAAATCTCATATAAAACTTTTAATTTTTATCATCAAATTTTTGAAGTTCTAAAAAAGTTGCGATGCTTGCCTATTTTTGTATATGGATTTTCGAAACAAAACAAATATGAAACCTTAAAAGTAGGCTGCAAAACAACAATTTGATTTGAAGTGATTTCAGATTCAACGTGGAATGAAGAATATGCCTGATAATAACAGTTTGTATCCCTTTTTCTTTTAACTTCAGGAAATTAAAAAAAAAACACATTTAAATCTTTGCGGGGTTAAGAACCCACGTCAAATTATGTTTCTATTCTTGTTAGTTAAAAAGTTAAAAAAAGTGACAAAAAATACTTTGATGTTAATCCCCTAATTTTATCGAACACCATTTGCTGATTACTTTTAAAAAATACGATCTTTTTGGAATATATATTTACATCTTTCTTAGTTCTATTTATTTCTTTTTATTTATTAATTTCTTTTATGAAGATTAATAATTTAAAAAACAAAAAGTTTCAATACTAGGAGAAACGAACTTGCTATCCACTATTTTTGATCTAATTAAAATTCAAAATGTACCTGGTATATGTATATTAAACAAGTGAGAGCGCTTTATTTGGCTGTGCCGAATCTTGGATACCTTTCACATTGGCCTTTCGAAACCCCGACCTTTTTTTTATCAATTTTTTTTAAATAATGAAATATTTCTAATTTTTAAATGGTGGTCTGTATCATATTTTAACCTTGTTAGGGTGACTACGAGAAAGTTGTTGGGGCTTTTACCCTAAAATTGTTCTTAATTTTGTATGTCGAGCTGTCGCCAGAAACATCGACCAGACGCCGCACATAGGGGTATTTTGCCAATCTAGCCGGACATCACTTTTTTTTTTAATTTATATTACTTCTTAAAAGTTACTGCGTGCCCCTAGATCAATGAAACTTGGCAGAAACATGTATTGGGGTCATAGGCTGACTAAGCTTAAAAAAAAACAAAAATCGAACCAAGGGGAAAAAAGTTCCCCTTAGAAGAACTAATGCTACCTCTGAAAAATTCAGCTTTTTATTTAAATTTCCTGAACTTTCGTTAAGCAAATGCAATTTTAAACACAGGCGAAAGTTAAAAAATCTAAACTTTGGTACAGGAGATGGTAAAATTTCATTTTGCCCCCCCCCCCCCTCTTTGTGGGCGGTTCCATAAAATGAAATTGGCAAAAATAATGTTTTTAATAATAGAAATGGATAACTTAAGCCTAAATACCAAAAAAAATATCTTATTAAGCTTTTGTGGGAGGAGGGGGGTACTTCTCCAATGCCCCCCCTCACGAAACGATCCTGTAAAAAAAATTTTTTTTTTATTTTTTTTTTGCTAATTTTCACAAAAAATTCATTTTTAAGCTTGTTTGCCGCTTTTTTGTATTTTATAGTATTTAATTTATTTGAAAATAATTAATATATTTATAACAAAAACTTATTTAAAATAGTAACACTGTAGCTAGGGTAAACCTTCTTATCGGCACTGCGGATTATCTCATATTGCTTTCGAGAAAGATCAGCTTCCACAAATATAGAAAGAGCCTTAAGGGGTGTTAGCTGTTTTACTTTTTCTTCTTGTACAGCTTTGTATGCTTTTTTCAACTTTGAAGCTCTTGTCGGGGAAGACACAATTTTTTTAAGCAGACTTGATGCATCTTTTTTCCCACATGTTTGTAATTGTGTTTGGGCTGCATGCATTAATAAATCAGCATCGAACTGAGTTCGCAATTTTTCAGTTTTTCTTCTCTTACTTCTTTCGGTCAGTTCAACGAATGGCTTTTGTAGTCGTTTTGAGGACGAACTGCCAAATAGAGGGACTGTCACTGTTCCTTCCAGCCATGTGGCATTCAAGCTTAAAAATCGGTCATATTTCCTTTGTGCTGACTGCCAATGTATTTTAAAAAATTTTTTAAAATTCTTTATACACTCCTTTACCGCTGAGATGTCACTATCTCCTTGACATTTTGAAATTTCGCACAATTTTCTATCTAAAAATTTAAATTTTTCTTCAACAGATTTATCTTTACATTCCTGTACTATTTGGAATAACTCTAATCTTGTATACACTTTTTCCATTTCACTTTCGAAGCTTTAAATTGGTTCTGAAAAGAATTTTGTGCAATGCCCACAATATATATATTTAAAAACTGAGCACCTGAAGCACAGATTTGTTTTTTTCCAAAGAATATTTTTAAATTAAAACTTATTTAAGACAGGTACATTTATTTTGTTCCATAAAATAGCATCATTAAGAAAACAGCTGCACAGGTGGCTAAAACCCATTTATGGGTGGGTAAAAACTACTGTTTCCACATTCCTTTTTTTACTCAGGTAAAAAACAGATATACATATTAAAAATTTATTTCAATGTACCTGCAATAATTATATGAAAAACATCTACATTCGTACAATTATAAATAACTTTTATGACTGACAAAGGGTTTCTTAAGTATTCATATGTAAATATACAAGATAAGCAAAAACAGAAAAAAGGTAAAATTTTCAAAAAATCGCCAAAAAAAGTGGCGCAAAAACGCGCAACGTTTTTTTTCACAATCTAAAAATAGAGACTTCAAATTTTATCGTGAAGTATAACATTTTTGGGATCGCGATTACTCTGACTTTCAAAAAGTTTTTTATTTTTTTTTTTTTTACAAAAAAGTGAATAAAAAATCCGTTTTTTTGATTTCAAACGAATTTTTTTTTATCATAAAAATTTAAAAAAAATAAAAAAATAAAACAGCATAACTGCTAATATGGTTTTTGATAGAAAAAACCAAAAATCATTGTAAAATCTTTATTCAATTAGCCACAAAAAAATATGTTGTAAACCTCTCAAAACCGTAAAAAGTCAATAAAAGCGCATGCAATATACTCAACTTTCCTGACTTTAACAGCGCCCCAAAACGACAAATTTCAAGCAAAAGCCCTAAAAATTCACTATCCGATGCAGAATTTGGTTATCTGTCGATCTGCGTACTTTAATTTTTACATTTCTTAAATTTCATTTTTTGCTTAATGTCCGGCTAGATTGGCAAAAAACCCCTATGTGCGCCGTGCCTCTCACTTAGCAATCAACCGGTCGTTTCTAAGGCGAATGTTGGTTACAAAGTCCAGCCCGTGCATTAGTTGCTGCCTGTCGACCGCCAAACGCGTGTTACCTACGCCCAAGCTATCTTGTCTCGAGGCCGAAGTGGACGATGTTTTTACCAAAATCATAATGAGAAAAGAAGCTCATTTCCACCTCAGCAACTGCATCAGTTGCTGCCTGTCGACCGCCAAACGCGTGTAACCTACGCCCAAGCCATCCTCAATTTAGAGGCCGAAGTGGACGATTTTTTGACCAAAATCATAATGAGGGATGAAGTTTATTTCCACCGAAAATCCACGATTGATGAACGAGAAGCCATTACACCCGCTCAAAGTGACTGCATGGTGCGCTGTTCACGCTGGAGGAATCATCGGGCCATTTTTTTCGAGACACCTCTGGTCAAATGACAGCAGTGGATGTTGCGAGCTATAAGGCCATGTTAGCCGAGCTTTTTCTGCCGCAATTGAAAGAATTAGGACTGGAGGACATGTGGTTCCAACAGGACGAAGCAACGGCACACTCCGAGTGAGCCAGAACCGAAATTCTGAAGGCGGCCCGCAAGATCGCTGGACTTAACCGTTCCAGACTTTTTTGTGGGGTTTTTTGAAGTTCCGTGTGGACACGCCTGGGACCCTGGAAGTGCGAGAATCTGACACCCGAAGTTTTTGCCAAAGTGATGAAAAATGCCATAAAACGAGCCCGTATAGCAATCAATTGTGACGGCGCTTATTTGGCCGATATCATCTTCTCGACTTGACCAATAAAATTCTAAAGGCTCAAAAAAACAAACAAAAAACAGAATCGAAGTTTTTTATTTAGAGAAAAATTAGAACCAAACAACATCGGATGATTTCTTTTGGCCCACCTTGTAAAAACACTTTTTTTAAAGAATGACTTGTGGATAAAAATTGGAAAAGTTGTCGGCATCACAACTTGGAGCAATTTCTGTTAAATGACTGTTCGTGAAGTTGCAGCCGACGTTTCAATTTTGAGCCTGTTTTCTCTGAGTCGTTTTTGACTGAAGTTGCGATCGTGCTATGTTTTATCATTTAGGCTGACGTTGTCGTGTCGACTTTTGTTGGTTTCGACACAAAAACAACAAGAACACTACTTGTTTATTTAATATTGGGGTATTGATTAGACAACAGCAAAAAATAAAACCGCCAACCAAAGTAAGATCGAATATAAGCTGTAACGATGAAGCTGTCGTCTACCTTATAACACACAGACGATTGCAAGCAACTACAACTGTAATTGTGTATCTGTGTAGCTACAGCCGCTTATATATTCAGAGCACGATACGAATACATAACAGACAAAGAAGTACCTGCATGTGTAGGATGCAAGAGTTTTCGTGATTGTTTTAACGAACTCATCTTTCTGCTTTTCTCAATTACATACTTGTATTAAAAAAAGTTTATTTCTTTTAGTCACAAAATACAACCTGCATACGTATGTAAATTTTTTGCTCGAAAATTTCAAAATTTAACTTTTTGTTAAACGCAACTTGACTACAGTTTTTTTCTTAGCTTCCGCTTCCTGCTTACCAACTAACAGAGTAACGAAAATAAAAGTTTTTCTGTTAAGTTATAAACGTGAAGTAAATTTTGTTATAAGTTTTTTTTTTGTTTTTTCCACTTCATTTTCTGATTTCGCTGACATTGTTCTTAAAAAAGGGGGGAGAAGGGTTCATATGAATACAGTATTAATATCTTTACTAGTTAAAGGTTAAAACATTGTATTTTTTCAAGAAATAATATTTGCTCTTGCACAAAAGTTTTTGTATGCAGTTATCGACACGAGTAAACTGTCTTAAATAAGGTCAAGGTTGTGAGCCTGACGATTAAGATAACGTTTTTAGTTTATTTGTTTTCTTTAAATATAAAAACAAATGTAACGTTTATTTAAAACACGTAAAGAAATGATATAACAATATGTTTCTTGTATAATGACGTTTTGGTATGTCTACACATCAATGTTTACATAAAAATAAGACTTTAATCTATTTTTAATGTTGAATGCTTTTTTATTTTAAGTATTTTACAAATGTTTCTTCTATATCCAGTTTTTTGCATTATTTCAGTAAACATTTTTTGGGCATTAAAAGAAAGGATTTTTTGAATAATAATAAAATTACACACTTTGGATAAGATAACAATAAAGTTTTTTGTAGTTTAAGTTTTGTGGAATATAGTTAAGTATAAGATTGTCAGAGGTTTTTCTTATCAATTACGGTAATTAAATAAATAAAAAAAGCCCAAGAAGATGTACATGCAATAATCAAATTAAAATATATATTATACGAGGTGTCTGGTGGCAAGTTTACATTTTTAAATACGATTATTTCAAAAAGTAATAAACGGTGCGAAGGAAGGGTTGCGCTGTTGGAATTATCGATTGTGCGTATATTTCAATCACGATGTCGCAGTGTTTAAGTAAGCATCGCGCTTTCGCTGTGGAGACATTTTTTAAGAGTAATGATTCTTACGTATTTGCTTGTCGCAAATTTTGTTCAAAGTTCGGCATTCGGGGAATATGTGATTGAAGAAGTGTAAACTTAATTCGTTTGTGGGTGCAGAGCTTCCGCGCAACTGCTTCGGCTATGAATGTCTTACGGCCAGGGCCAAGTTGATCTTCAAGGACTCCCGACAACATTAAACTGGTTGAAAGCAGCTTACGTGAAAGTCCGCGAATTTTAATACGGATAAGAGCAGCTTCACTGGGACTTCCAAGAGCGATTATTCATGAAATTTAAAAAAAGGAACTGAAGTTTCATTCTTTTGAAATTCAAATCGTTCAAGAACTGAAAGAAAGTGACTTTGATTTACGCAAACATTTTTGTGAAACGATGTTGGAGCGTTTTCGCATTGTAAATCCCATTTTTTTGATTGAAACATCAAAAACCATTGCATTGCCCCAGGGTAACTACTTGATGTGCCTTATCCACGCATGAGATAGTTGGACCATTTTTTTCTACATTTTTCGAGGCCAGGTGACGAATGTCAAAGGTGAAAAATATCAACGCATGATTACGAAATTATTTTTGCCAAACCTTCGAGCTCATCCATCGTACTCTTCACACACGTGGTTTCAACAGGATGGGACGACTGCACACACAGCGAGAGCTTTGATGACTTTGATTTGGGGAAATTCCCCCAAAAACTGATCAGTCGCTTTGGGGACATCCCATGGTCACCGAGGATTTTTTAATGGGGCTATCTCAATGAGAGGGTTAATAATGACAATCCCTGATCTCTTGTGGCTTTAAAGGAAAATATTCGCCGATAAATCAGCTCAATTGAACCAAGTTTACTGCAGCGTGTGGCTTCGTTTTGAACAGTGTGTTCAACTCGACGAAAGACATCTGGATGACATACTCTTTAAAAAATAAAATCAGCATTTCCCTTCTATCGTTCAAAACTTTGTGTCAATAATAACGTTTTTTATTTAAGTTTGAAAATATTAATCTGCCACCAGATGCTCTGTATTAACGCCGAAATTCTGTTTTTTTTTTGGCTTTTTATCAAATTTCTGTTTTTTCCTGTTAGCTGCCTAAAAGGAGTTTAGAAATTTCAGCTTTTTCCAAAAGATATTCCATTCAACTTCTTAATTTTAACAAAACTAATCCCCTTAAAATTAATTTAAAATTTCAAATTTAAATGACAAACAACTTACCTCTCTTATCCGGCCTTAACATTGCCACCTTGTTCTCCATTATCCATTCTAACTGTAAGTTAGAACGATTCGAATAACGATCCAGGCTCAGACGATCCCATTTGACATGTTCCCAATGATCCGTCATAATTGCAGCGCATAGCATTGCCGTGGCACTGGTTGTCATCAGCAGTGTGACAAATAGGAAGAGCACAGGCGGTGGGCCCATGCAACAACTTGAGCAACATGATGAGGAGCCAACATTGCTGTTGACATCAATGGCCGAGTTAAGAGAGGTGGGACTGTCTAAACTGCCACCCATACCGCCACCACTTGATTGGTGCATAATTTTCGAAGAACAACTGCTGTTGCGCAACAGAATGCTATTGCTGCGCCGTAAGGACTCAACTGCGGCGGCAGCAGCTGCTGTTGTTGCGGCCGAAGTATGAGGATCGAATTGCAGTGAGCTGGCAACAACAGCCGAGGGATGTTCATAAATGCTATTGTGGCGAGATGGTGAAAAATAGTAACAAGTCGTTTGTTGTTGTTGTTGTTGTTGTTTTTGCAGATCGCTACAGCTAGGATTGCCACCACCAAAGTTACTGCTACTACCACTGCTGCATCTACCACCATTACTATTTGCCTCCACACCATCTGCTGATGCACATTCATTAATGGTAGTCAAGTCCTCATTGCTGGAGGAGTATATAATGGACTGTCTAAATTGATTTGAATAGCAGTTTTGTTTGAAAGTTACTGACGGTGCCAGATACTGTTGCTGCTGTTGGTAGTTAGTTTTTGAGTTTGCCGCATTGGGTGCATAGAGTGCCTCGTAATCGTAGTGATGGGGATTGCGATAGATCACTGGCCAGGAGCGTGTTGTCTTTGAATTGTGCGAATAGGTAGTGACAGTAGTTGCAGTAGTAGCAGCAGTAGTGCTTAAGTTATAATGGTGGTTGAAAGCGGAGCTGTTAAGAAAAGAAGTGGCAGTAGAAGCAGCAGCGTTGGAATTTATTTGATTATTCGCTATTATGTTATTGTTAGGCGAAGCAAAAGACGAGCCAATTAAAGTCCCAGATGGCTGTTGATGTGTTCGTTGTAAGTTTGCGAAGAGAGGCGTGTGTTCGTTCGTTTGTGTTTGGCTGTCGTCGTCTTTTGGTGCGGTTATATTCGACGTCGTTGTCGCACGTTTCGGCTTAGTTTGCTGTTGGTGAGTTGGACTAGTAGTTGAAGAGGCCTGTTGACGTTGCAACACATTTCTAACAGTAGCTGCAATTGTCGAACAAGGTCCCAGACCAGCTGACGGCGTTGTTAAAGTTACAGCGTTACTTTGTAGCTTCAGAGGCGGCAAATGTCTGGAGACTTTGCTATTGTTCCCTTTGGTAGTCAAGTAGTCGTTATTGGTGGTGCTGATAGAGTTTGTGCTGCTGGCTATTATAATATTTGCTGATGTCGCTGGTGTTGTTGTGGTTGTTGCAATGATTGTGGTTGTAACGGCGGTTAATTCATTAAAATCCTCCTCTTCTACTAAAGTTGCTCCTGGGAATAAAATTTTGCAATTATTATCTTTTTCGGGGTTAGAAAAACAATCAAATGTTTTACTTTTACAGTTTGTCTGTTTTATTGAAATCTTCAAATTCTTGATGTTGTTGATGTTATTTATACTGTTATTGTTGGTATATATATTTGTATTGTTAATGTTTTTGGGGGTTGTGTTATTGGGAAAACTATAATATTGGGCTTGTGAAAAACTAAGGGATGGTGTTGTGTTTGTGGTGACTGTTTGTAGTGATTGCGTTTGTTGTGTTGTTGCTGCAAAAATTGTAGTTGCTGCATGATTTTTAATGCAATTATTGCTACTACGAATTATATTACTGTTACAGCCGTATAAACTCTCTGTGGTTGGTTTAACGGGTGATGTTATACTAACTTCCGGTACACAGCATGCTGTCACTTTATAGCGACTGCCGCTGCTAGTGCCTAAGCCCAAGGCACTTTTAGTACGCACCAGTCATAAATCAGTATCACGTTTTTTCATTTTGTTCGTATTCATGATGTTTTGCGTGAAAGAAGGTGCAGAAGTGGAGGTGGTCTTTTTTGTCGTGGTCATAATTTTAATTTATTATTGTTGTAATACTTCTGCCGATGATGTAGACGGCAGCGGTGTAGAAGCGGATAATGCTAATTATGTTTTAAGTGTTACTATTTCTGCATAAGTAAAGGTTGCTATGTTACAGGTTGGTGTAAGTGATTGTTGCTGGGTGTATTTTCAAAATGTTGGTGCTAAGTGTTGCAAAAATAAATCAAATTAAAAATAATAATGTATTGTTGTTAGTGTGTGCTTATGTGTTTTAGTGTAACAGCAGTTTTTGATCCTTATAACCGTTGCAAGATTAGCTTTTGTTGCCCTTTAATCTCTATTATTTGCTGTTTAACAGGTGCTTTTATTTTAATCCTTAAAGTTAATTTCCAATTAAGGCTGCAGTAAAAAGATTTTTTTGCTTTTGTTGTCAGTGTTCTTTAGTATAATTTTAATATACATTTTATTTTATATAGTTTCTACTTGTTTAATAAAGATTTTTCTAAGTTTTTGCTTAAGTGAACTATGAATAATTAGGAAAAAAGAAAAAAAATAATTTTAAAAAAAGAAAAACAGAAGGAAGAGAAAGAAAAATATTGGTTAGTTTGCTTTATAACTAATTAAGAGCGAATATCTTAAAAAAATGTTTTAAAATATAGAAAAGCAGGCGAATACAAAGTGCTTAAGACAAGTGACATCATCATGCTATAGGGTGCAAATTTAAGCAAACATTTAAATAAAATAATATAAATATTTTTAAACAATATAAGTGCAAGAAATACATATTGATTTTTTTATAATAAAACATTAATAACATTCTTTTGGCAAGTTTTCGCTTTTAAGCATAAGAGCTTTTAAAGCAACACTGTTTTTTTTTTTTAATTTTAAAACAAGCTAGGACCTTAAACAAAGATTTTTTTGTTGGTTTTTAAGGAAAAAAAATTATAGATCCAAGCCTAGCAAAGCCTTAAGCTATGTTTTAATAAAACTGCATAATTTTATGTTTTTTCTTTATTTTATTTTTTATTCTTAAAAAAATGTTTTTTTAATATACATATTTACAAATAAAATACCATCAGCAAAATGAAAAATCATCAAGTTATTTTAAATCATTTCACTGAACACTTACTTATGTATGTATAAAGACCCAAAACCTACAAAAAATAACCCAACTACAAGATGGGCCAAAAGAAGTCATCAAATGTTGTTTCGATTCTGTTTTTTTGATTATGTTTATTTAAACCTTTAGAATTTTATTGGTAAAATCGAGAAGCTGATATTGGCCAAATGGGCGCCGTCACAATTGAATGCTCGCTTTATGGCATTTTTCACACACGTGCCGAATGTTGTCCTTGAGGGCTTCCAGGGTCTTGGGCTTGTTCACGTAAGCACGGGACTTCAAAAAACCCCACAAAATAAAGTTTGGAACGGTTCAATCGGGCGTTCTTGCGGGCCAATGTAAATCGCCAAAACGAGAAATGAGGCGACCCGGGAACGCCGCCTTCAGAATATCGGTTGTGGCTCGCGCAGTGTGTGCCGTTCCTCCTTCAGGTTAGAACCACATTTCCTCCAGTCCTAATTCGTTTAATTGCGACAGAAAAAACTCGGCTAACATGGCCCTATAGCGACTTGATGACTTCTTCAGCGTGAACAGCACACCTTGCAGTCACTTTGAGCGGGTGTTATGGGTCCTCGTGCATCATTTGTGAATTTTCAATGCCCCGAAAGCGATAGATTTGCTCGTTCACGTACCCACTAAGGTGGAAATGAGCCTTATTGCTCATAATTTTGGTCGAAAAATAGTCCACTTCGGCCTAGGCACGATTATTCCGCGTTTTTGGAGACTGTGTCGATCCATGGCTTGTTCACTTGTATCTACATCTGTCTAGTGCATTGGCCGCCATTTGCAAAAATAAGAGCATCTTCCAATAGGGTGATTTCTTTTGTCCCACCTTGTATATGTATGGGCCATTTCACATGAAACGGCCCAAAGGTCGAAAAATCATTTTTTTAATCAATAATATAACGTTTAGAAGATGATAAATATTAACTTCAAAATTATCATATTGAATATGCAAAAGCTACTTTTTTACGTGTACGTTTTGATGCAAATATCACACTCCCATATTCCTAAACTTTTTTTCTTTAAAAACATGGTTTTTTGTAAATAAAAAATCAATACCTCTTTAAAGGCATTTTAAACCAATTAAAAAATAATAAAGCAAGTTCTCAAGAATACTTAGCACATCAGGATCTTAAAGTCGAAATTCTTTAAAACCCAAATTTGTAAGGTCACACCCGTCACAGTCTTCTAGAAAAATTTTTTTGGTTTTTTTAAGTGTGCCATCCTTAAAAATCACAGATTTTTTTATTAAAAATTTTTAAATGTTTAAGTCTTAAACAAAAACATGACAATGGATCTGTCACAGTGGCATTGCCTGTATAAATATTTTTTAAATATTAAAAAAAACTCGGGCTTAAAATTAAAAAAAATAAATAAATATTGTTCAAACTTAACAGAGAGCATTTGTAATTAGTTGATATTCCACATATCGTATCTTATTTATATTTGAAAAATGTTTCAAGCAATAAATATTAAATTTTCAGTTGAAAATTCTATAAAAATTCTTTTGGCAAGAAAATCACATTACGAGTATGAGAGTATGCAAATAATTGTGGATTTTTTAACACAAACAAACTTACTTTCAAAATAAATAGTAAAAGTATTCAGTTTTGCAACATGTTGCTTTAATGGCAAAAGTGACAGGGATCCTACAAAATAATTTAATTAGTTTGTGCCAATTAAGAATTTAATGTTGTAAATAAATATAAAGGAAAACAGAAGGTACCAATATGCAAAGACAAACCTAATAAAATAATTATTTAAAATGTGTAGAGCACAATGGGGTAGTCAAACTTATTTTTTACAAAAGAGAATTTGTTACGAAAAAGCTTATGATAAAATAAAAAACCAAAATAATAAAGTAGCTCTGCGGTGCTTTTAAATAGGTTTAATGATAATCTAGACTTTTGTACAAAATAACTTTTGTGTTAAATTTAGCCCCACTGTGTAATAAATAAAAAATTCATAAAAACTAGTTTCTTTGCATTCTGTTGTTAGTACGATTTATTGCAACCGAAAAAAATATCATTGAAAAATATTTGCTTACAAAATCTTTATATTACACACATACTTTCAAACGTACATAAACACACACACACACACGCCAATTCATACACCCACAAAAGTTTAAATCTAACAAAACCACCCACTTTGTTGCATTTAAATGATTTATAAAGTTATTTCTAAAAAAATCTTTGTTTCCGGTAAATATTGCAAAAGCCAACAGGCGTAACGAGATTTTAAAAGTTTGGTTTTTTGCAATTTATTGTTGCTACTTTCTATTTTTTTTTTTGTAGGAAAAACGAAACTACTGAAAGTCCGACAAATTTATTTTGTTTGTCTTAGACATTTTAACTAAAACTTTTTTGTTTACTAATTGTTGCCCGAAATGTAAAAGGAAGTAATTAAACAACATTTTTTATTTTTAAGATTAAAGTTTTTGGAAATTGTCGGGGTAAGTTTCTTTCAAGTATCATATCCGGAATAGAAGATACATAATTATCTTGGGTTGTTTGGTCAAATAAAAAGTTCTTAACTTTGTCTCTTGGATTGGATAGTGATTATGCGAGATAAATAAATGATTGAATAAAAATTTAAAAGGCAGATAAAAGCAAGAAAAAAAGGACAAGTTCTAACAGTTTTTTCCTGGAATGTTTACATTTCTTTAAGTTTGCAGAGCATTTATATGGGGACTTTGTTAAGTCATAAACTGATATAACCATTTTCAACAGGCCTTGCCCTGATTCTAAATACATATCTGTAACAGCTTTGGACAATTTTTTTTTGCAAAAATCGACCTGTTTCTTGATTTCAAGGTTAATAGGAGCACTTAGCTAGAAAAAAAGCACGAATATCGGTCTGTATAGCCTAGGCAACATTCTGCATCTTGATTAGTCTGATAGGCAATTCAACAAAAAACCCCATTATGGCGTACTTAGTTAATTGAAATTTTAAAACATCATTATTTTTTTATGTATTAATCAAAAAAAATTCAAACAAGCACTAGCTCACCGCTTTGTCGCACTGTAAACACATTGTCATTTGGTACTGAGCCATATAATTTTTATCCAGTTTTAAGGATGTCATCTGTTTTCATTGTTGTTTTGTTTAAATGTCACGTCATGTTAAAATACACAATGAATGATACGCTTTTAAAAATATTATTTCTTTGTGTCACGTACATGTATACATGCATTTGTATATAATTTGTATTAGAATTTTCATAAAATCTATGTACTATGTGGCTGGGTAATATAAAAAGGGCGTAACTCGATTTTTTTTCTAATTAACAGGAGAAGAAAAACACTTCATAAAATTTGTAAAATTTTGCATACACTTAAACAAAATCCATCTAACATATGAACGAATTCGTTCGTACATTGTTCGAAATTCTTGTCTAGGATATACGAAATGTACAAAATTCTTTTGTAAATTTTACGAGATTAATTAAATACTTAACAGTACTTACCAGTTTCATAAATGAAAAACAGGGCAAACATTTGTAAAATGATAAAACTGCAGTTTTTTTTTGTAACAATATGAAAGTTTTATAAATATTACGAACAATCTTTTGCGAAAAAAAAATTTTAAGAAATTAGATATTTCTGGGGGGTTATTATGTAATTCGATTCGAATTGAAAAGGCTTTCGAAAGGGATTTTCTATTCGAAAGGAAAATCGTATTATCTAATACTTTTAAGATTTGGTAAATCTACTTTCATTCTTCTTTAATTTCTTTCTTCTTCTGCTCTCAATTTCTTAAATGTATTAGATAATACGATTTGCCTTTCGAATTGAAAATTCCTTTCGAAAGCCTTTTCGATTCGAATCGAATTACATAATAACCCTCCTGGTCTTCAAAAAAAGCTTCGTAATTTGAACGAAACTTTTGTATAATTTGCGTTATTTTCGTAAAATTTAAAAATTGAATTATTCGATTTTTTCGTTTTGAAATTGTTTGAAAATTTTATTTGCTTCCGTAAAATTTTAAAATTATAGTTCAACTTTTCTATGTAATATGTATGTACGTAAATTTCACTTATTACACAAAAAAAATTTCGTAAATGTATTGCTGCATGCATTTTTTTCAGTGTAAAGAAAAGTTAAAACAAAATTTTTAGTAAAAAATTTAAGTAAAAAAAACCAAAATTTTTTGATAAATTTGATTTTAACTCCCAAAATAATCAAAAAACGTTATTTTATCGATAAAAAAAACAGAGAAACTTTCTATATCCTTAACTATAAACGAAAAAAAAATAAATTAAAAAACTTTTGTTTTTTATCAAAAAACAAACGGATCCTTGTATGACACTTTTTCAAAATGTTGGACTATAATGGTTAACACAGACTCTATTTTGGCGATCTTAAGGTACTTTTTGCAAATTTTAAACCAATTCATGTAGAAGCAAAACTTAAAATGCATTTGGCAGGTCGCTAAAAAGTATCTTTTGGTTACTTTTTTGAATTTTAACCTGTAGGAGGTAAAAAAGGTAAAAATTATATTTTGGACCTTTTTAGGTACTTTTAAATCAAGACAGAAACGTAATTCAAATTGTCTTCATCAGGTTTTTGGTACTATTTTTAATTTTGCTCCAAAAAGTTAAAAAAAGTACTTTGGTACTTTCTAGGCACTAGAAATATAAAAGAAAGGGCTATGGACCCTGATTAAGGCCAAAAGTCAAGTAAGTGGACAAAAAGTACTTTTTTAAAATTTTTGATGTTTTTTTGTATTTTTTTTTTGGGATATTGACTTTACAAATAGGATACTTATGACTGTTGACCCAGTATGAGGTCATAAATCAATTAGGTGATCAAAAAGTTTTTACTTTTGTTTTATAAATTTTTTTTTATTTATTGAGATTATGATTTTTAAATATTAATACATATAAGGACTTTTAACCCATATTGAGAGATCGATTGGGGGGTCAAAAAAAATACTTTTTTTTGTACTTTTTTGCATTTTTTGAAATTTAGAGGCTGGAAATAAAAAATTAAGTTTTTTTTAATAAATAAGTCTATTTTTTTAAGCTTTAGGTCTATTTTTATATTTATTTTTTTGTACAAATTTTTCAATATTTCGCCACTCCGTTGTGTGGCATCATCAGGAGGTTATTTCAGTTAATTATTATATTTGTTATATTGGTTTTTAAATTAGCTTTTGGCTTTTTGAATAACGATTATAATATTAACAAATTTTTTCTATAAACTTCAAAATATTTGTTAAAGAAAATTTTACAAAAATGTAAAATATTTGAAAATTTAAAAAATGTGTTATTACAAAATTTTATACTTTTAGAAAATGTATCCATATACCAAAATAAGTGTGTATGTCAATTTCAATGTATTCTAATATAAAAAATTTTAATATTAAGAATAATAGTGTTTTAAGCAATTTTGAAATTTTCACAAAGAAATTTTTGGTGCATTTGTGCATATTAAAGACACTTATAGTAAGTAAATGCTGTATCCCGAAGTAGACGCTTAATGGCTAGTTGGTATAAAAATTTCAAACACAGAGTGTCACCATTATTTCTTTCGTGCATATATATTTTTCTTTTACAAACAATGCACATATTTATAACCAAATATATAACAATGTATAATAACCTACTTATATATGTATAATATGTTGTTGACATTTGGATAATGTCTTTTCATAATTAAAAAAAAAAACATCAACCGAATAAAATTGAAAGACATTTGTTACCACATAACTATTTAATGGGAAAATAAAGTGTTAAAACATTTTTTGTTAGAATTTTGCAAAACCATTTTTAAATGTCATAAAACAGAAGCATTAGGATGAGAACACATAAAAAAATAAAGTATTTAAACAAAGAAAAATGCACAAATTTTTTATCAAATATTAAGACTGTTATGTTCTTAGGCGACCCTAAAATGTAAGGAATAGCGTTGGTGACTAACTGACTGAATGACAAAATTATTAATTATCGTAATGTCAAACGCGTTGAGCTAAATATTTCAAATGAATACTATGGGTACCTTTCTATATAAATAGGTCCACTTAGACGGGATTTCGGGGAATTTAGACCCAAAAGTGAGCCAAATATGGAAAAAGCGGAATTTTGTAATCTCCTATAATTCACACGATTAAAACAAAAAAAAAACATCATATTTTGCTCAAAAAATAAAGGAAACCGTGACTAGCGGATTTTTGGAAAAACTAAAAAAAAATGCATTCGACAGGCCTCATAAAAATCTGAAAATAACTTTCTACTTGTTTTTAATTTTGGCTACAATGGACAAAAAGGGTGAAAACTTTATATTGGTACCTTTATAACTACTTTTTTTAACTTCTGAACCAGTAAAGATAAAAAACCAAATGCGTTTTACTGGTTTGGAAAAATATGAATATGCTTTTGGTGCTCTTTAAACCAATTAAGAAGAAACAAAATTAAAAAAGAGTTCGACAGGTTTTCAAACACCATAACATATTTTTGAAACTTTTTTAAACGTTGGATCCTAAGGGTTGGTACTTCTAAGGATCATTTTGTAGCTTCTGAACCAATAAAGATAGAAGCGAAATTTTAATTGCTTTCGACAATATCAAAAAATAAGAATAAGTTTTGCCACGTTTTTCAAATTTGTTCTCTAAGAAAAATAAAAAGTTAAAACTAAAGATTCTGGATTAAGATTTAAAAAAAAATCATGCAAATTTTTGCTTTTTTATCGCATTTAGCACTTTGTTTTAAGTGATATTTAAAACTTGGTTTGCGAAGTAGTGGGTTAATTGCTAGTGTTATTTAAAAAAAAATTAAAGGGAAACAATGTATGTAAGATGCCCAGGTGTAAAATTACGGCGTTCGATTCGAATCAAATGTAAATTTAAAACTCTTATAAGAATTCCTTTATTTAAATTTAGATTTAAATCGCATGCCAAAATTTGACCCATATATTATGTATTTGATGGTTATATTTTGATTATGACTTATTGATTAGGGATAACGTTTTATTAAATAGAAGCTAAAGCTTAGTTTACAAGAGGTAAAAGTCTGGCGAACAAATTTCACTATTTTTTTAAATAAACTTTTATAATAAATATAATCAAAACATTAAATATGTTTATTTATATTTTACTGATTTTTAATTATGACATTAATTTAGTTAAGTAACTTATATAAAAAATATATTTAACATTTTAGTGGTCACGTCTATCTGGTCATATAATTGTCCAGATTTGGCTAAACGGATTATTTTTTGCCGGACTACAATCACATATTGAATAAATATCACAGCAAGTTTTCTTAATTTTTAATTTAATGTCACGTCTACTCATAAAAATTGTGTTATGCGCCATTTTTCCTTTATTGTGTTATGATAACGATTTTATGAGCTTAAATAAACAAAATGAATTTTAAGTGCAGGCAAACTTATGTTTTTCTTTTCTATCATATGGACAAAGAAGGTTTTTTTTGTGTGTAATTTGAAGCTTATCATTTGTGTTTTGCTTGTGTAATATTTTATGAGTTTTTGCAAAATTGTGTTGATTCACAGACAGCTTTCATTCTTCATTTTAGACACAAATAATAAAATAAAAATTTAAAAAGATATTACGAATGCTTGCCTAAATATATACATAAGCATATTAAATATTAAATAATTCATTAAATTCTCTTTTGTGTACATAAATTTAGTATAACTATATGTACATATGCATGTACATGTTGTATGTTCACTACATTACGTTGACATATTCTTGGCACAAACAGTAGTAACACAATTGTTAAGCTAAGACTCTCATAAAAGTTTAACGAAAAAGTAAAAGAGAGGAAAAATTAAGGTTTCATAACTTTAATTTTATAATATCTGTGGTCACAAGGCATAACCACTTTAGTCTTTTTTAGTATTTTTAGTAGAGCAATTTTACCTTTATTTTTCATATACATTTAAGACTTAGCTTTCAAGATATAATTGCTGATAATATACAAGCATCAATCATGATATATTTTTAGCATATTAATTTTTAAGCTCAAAGTATAAAAAAACTTTTGCTCTAGCACTAGTTATTACAATTTGGTTTGTGTCCAGTGATAAATATAAACGTGTTGCCAGATCTCTTCACACACCACACTTAATCTTATAAAAGTCTCAAGAAGGACAGATCGGCACATGTTATCTACTCTTCGGCTATAAGGCTGCTTTCAACAGCAGTTTTTTTGCAAAACGAATATGATTTTTTAGGATAACCTATACCATGTTCACACATAGACCTTAATTGCGCATTAAGCAAATTTATGGAATTAAGGCCTAAATTTGACTCAATTTACCATATAAAATTTCAATTGATAAATTTGTAGTAAATTGCCTTACCAAAAAAGTTAAACTCAAAGTGCAACCCTGCTGATTTAATAAAAACTGTGTTAAGTTAGTATAAAAACTTGAAAGTTTTAATATGTATGCCATGATGGAAAAATAAGGTGACCTTGTCGCTACAATAACAACTTATGTAAAAATTTAACATGTTGTTGTTAATAAATTCTAGCTAAGTTGACAAAAATGTTGCTATCACACACACGGCATACTCATCCATAATATAACGAAAAAAAATGTGGCAATCTTATCTAGAAAACATATGGCGTAAATAAAAGCCAGCTGATCAATTGCTTCTACCTTGTTCAATGTATCTTAAAAATGTATATTATATTTTTTTAGCTGTCATATGCTAATTGAGTAAGCTTAATTAATTATGTGTGAACAGAAAACTTAACTACTCAATGTACTTTAAATTGTCTCAATTTACGTTGTGTTTAAATATGGTATTAACTTACACAAAAAACTTGGAGCAATTTTGAGCTTTTCAGTACTCAACAAAGTTTCAGACAAGAGACAGTCTTTAGTGTGAACTTTTTGATATTTATTTGAAAAAATATTTACCCCGGATAATATCAGTTTAAAGATAAAAAGGAGAACAGTACTAGCTAACAGATGTTACTATGGACAGTATAAAACAAAGTCACCTGCAACCACCCATACTTTTCTATTATTCTAAAGTATAGGGGTAAAAGCAAACAAGACAGTAAGTACATGAAATGCTCTAAAGAAAAATTTTTCGTACAATCAGTAGAGCAAACTTCGTAAGCGATAAATATCGATGCAGTATAAAGTGACCAAGAGTGTGATGGAAAAATAAAGTGGAAGAAGCCATCTCGAAACTTTATGTCGGAAGTTGGAAAAGAAGCGTAGAAAACCAAGGCGCTTGAAGAGCTATTTAACGTTTGGTGTAACTGCCTGGAACTGGAACTAGAATTATTTTAAAAATGTTTACCTCAAAATAATCTTCATTGTCGTTTGTTCGATTGACTGTTTTTAAAACACTTTTTCTGATAGAAATGTACCCTGTTTTTAAATTTTGATACGTTTGATTTTTTCAATATTCCAATATGTATTTGAAGAATAATTTTGATATATGCCTTTAAATATTTTCCCTTACTATGAAATTAAAATAAACAACAATAAAAAAAGTATTTAAAGCATTAAAACCAAAAAAAAAAAAAAATATTCTTTAATTATTCGTTTTTATAAAACTGCTCTTTGGCAGTTTTAGTTTACTTTTTTTGCTTAAGTACAAATAAAAGAAGTTAAACCTTTTTTCCACTGTCTAACACTCGTGGGACTTAAATTATTTATTCATACATCTTTTACACCATAATTACTGGAAATGACATGTCATACATTTTATTATTAAAATAAATTATCTTTGCAAAAAGAGCTTGGAGATTTTGTGTTTGAAAGAGTACTAAATTATGCTTGTATTTGTTGACATTTAAAAACATGAAAAAGATGAGTGTTAATGGTATGTCAAAAAAATATTTTAATTATTATACACATTAATTAACAACCCATGCAATACACATTTTGTAAATGAATGGGGCTAACATTTTTTTTAAAGCCTTAAACAAGGTTGCGAGTTGGCAAATAAATATATTTTTTTAAAAGAAACTACTTATTCACATTTATTATGTTTTAAATAATTTTGGACGCCAAAACGTTAAGGTACTTTTTCCTCAAATATTTTGTTTTTAATTAAAAGGGTGTTTTTCGCATATTTTTAAATGTAGTTTTTTTATTTAGGTTGAATTTTCTTATTTTTTTTCTTTTTGAATAAACAATTTTAATTTGAAAAAAACTAATTTTTCCTGCATTTTTAAATAATATCTTTGATCTTTTTGTTTTGCTTACACCATATCCTTAATTAAATCCAAAACTCGTTATCTTCTAAGAAACATTAAAGCAACCTGTAAAAGCATAACATGCATGACATATAAATTTAAACTACTCACTTTTTTCTTCTAAAAATATTTTGCTGTTGTTTTGTAAATTTATAACTCTAATTAAGTCAATAACAATGCCTTGAAACAAAAACAATTGCATTGAAATATAATTAAAATGATAAATTCATGCATTTATATTATTGCGTTATAAACCTTTTATAAAGTTATAGTTCGTTTATGATAAGGGCCCGAAGTTTTTATTTTTTTCGAACAACTAGGATAAATTACGGTATTTGAAAGCATTTAAAATTTGATTTGACTAATAGGGTTGTCTATGCTTATGTTATATGAATTCGCACTAGATATTTTTTCGGTTCTTTTAAGGTTTTTTTTAAAGTGCTGTCTTTTACAAAATAAGGCCGAAATAAGAATATACTAAAAAAATAAATCCGAGACAAAGGCATTCGGAGCGTATACTTTATTTTGCGGTTGTACTGAAAATTTCATACTTATTACTCATACGTAATGATGTGTTCAATGAAAATTAAATTTGATCAATTCCAAGTGAATAGGCTCAAAATAGAGAAAAATCTTTTTTGTCAAAAAGAAAATAAAAATGTTAGAAATATGTATATCAGAAATGGTTTAAATTATATTTTTTTATATGGTAGAGTTTAAAATAATTACATGCTGAATAATCAGCTTTTTTCTTAAAAATTTGATAAAATCGTCATGTGTTTTTCTTTAAAAACAAATAGCTTTTTTTGTAAAAAAAGTTAAGGTTGCAATTGAAAATGCTTTAAGCCATAAAGAAAATTTGAAAAGTTTAAAAGATTATTTTGCTCAACACGATCCTAAAGTCAAAATTTTCTGAAACTAAAACTTTTAAGGTCACACCTGTCACAGTCCTCTAGAGGTCATTATGAGAATAAATCATGTTTTATCAGTGCATACTTACTTTTGAACTTTTTAAAACATACCGTTTTTGAAAATCATAGACTTTTTTAATTTAAAATATCGAATTGCTTGGGTTGTGGTATATACATATGTACAGCAGTGTTGCCATTAGATTTTTAAAAAATACCAAAAAAATCCGTTTTCCCTTCACGTTGAAAAAATTTCCTCTACAAAAAAAAATTGCTTTGTATTTTAGTCATCAAATTGTAAAAAAAATTAAGCAATAACTACAAGTCTGACCATTTTACTCACATTTTTAATTATAACTAACACATTTTTTAATTTGTTACTTAAAAAATCTATAGCTCCCATGGTTATTTCTTTTAAAACGCTTAATCTTAGATAGACGTTCATTCACATGTAAATAAATTATTTGCATAAAAGCATTTAAAATTGTTTTTTATTTTAATGTAAAACAAAATCTCCACAAATAAATTGATTTAAGGCAGATTATTACTGCCCTATTTGTTCTATATATTATAAAACAGAAAAAACAAACTGTTAAATACTTACACAGATTCCACCTTTTTTATATTTTGCGGATGAAACTACATTTTCATTGAAAACTCAATTAAATATGAAAGGCAGGAAAATCGATATAATGTGTATAAGTTAGTAATTTTATTCTTTTTTCTACATATGTTTCCTGTTGGTGCATCCAGTTTGGGGGATAATTAGTGTTAAAACTATATATAAGAAGAAACAACGTTGATGACTGGCTGACTGTCTGACAGACTGACTTAGTCATGTCATGGGATATGGATCATCATTTCGTTTGTTAGGTCAACTAAGGGGACAAAAAGTACCTTTTCCTTATTTTTGGTACTTTTTTGAGTTCATGATTTTAGAAATATAAAATTAAAGGTAATTGATCCAGATAGAAATTGAAAAAAAAACGCGAACAAAAAGTAATTTTTTTTAAAAAAAGTACTAATAATTTTTTTTTATTTCCTGAGTTTATGAGTCTTGAAATATAAGGCTAACTCAGATTGAGGTCAAAAGTAAGCAAAGAGGTCCAAGAGCACTATTTCACATTATTGATACTTTTTCACATTTGACTATGACTAAAATTATAGAATTAAAAGCAATTGACTCAAAATGAAGTCTGAATTTAGCAAAGTGGACAAAAAGCACTTTTTCATATTTTTGGTATTTTTTTAATTTCTTGAATCATAAGTATACAAATACAAAGGTGCTGACTATCAACCCAGATTGAGGTTTAAAGTCAAGTATGTGTTTAAAGGCATTTTTCATACTTTTGGTACAATTTTTTAATTATAGTTCTTCCAGAAATGCAAAACTAAGGTCTGTTGATCCAGAATGAGGCAAAAAGTTAACTACTCTTTACATTAAACTAAGGGCTTTTGGAGTTGGAGGTCATAAAAATAGAAAAATAATTAATAATTGCTAGTCCTTTATATAAGAGTGTCTGGTGGCAGATTTAAATTTTCAAATTAAAATAAAAAACTTTAAATCCAGATGTCTTCTGGCGAGTCAAACTCACTGTTCAAAATGGAGCATTGTCTTCTCCGCCACACGCTGCAGTAAACTTGGTTCAACTGATCGGATTTCTCTACAATTATTTTCCTTTAAGGCCAAAAGAGATTAAGGATTGACATTATGAACCCTGCCTTTAAAGTATCTTCATAAAAAATCCATGGGAATTAGATCGGGCGACCTCGGTGGCCATGGGATGTTTCCAAAGCGACTGATCAGTTTTCGGGGGAAATTTTCCCTAGAAAATTCATCAATATCATGTGTGTGAAGAGTATGATGGATGAGATCGCAGGTTTTGCAAAAAGAATTCCATAATCATGCATCGATAATATTCATTGTTGACATTCGTCGCCTGGCCTCAGGAATTTTCGCAAAATTATCTCAGGCATAGATAAGGCACACCAAACAGTTACCTTGGAGCAATGCAATGGCTTTTGATGTTTTTAATCGAGGATTGTGGGTTCTTGAAAACCAGGAACGTCTTGTTGACGTGGCTGTTAAATGAAAATGAGCCTTTGGTGCTAAAAAAAAATTGAATTTTCAGTGCGAAAAAGCTTCAACATCGTTTTACAAAAATTTTTGCGTAAATCAAATTCACTTTCTTTAGTTTTTGAACGATTTGAATTTTAAAAGGATGAAACTTCAGTTTCTTTTTTAAAATTTCATGAATAATCGCTCTTAGAAGTCCTATTGGAGCTGGTCTTTTTCGTATTGAATGTCATGGATTTTCACGAAAATTGCTTTCAACCAGTTTAATGTTTTCGGGAGTCCTTAAAGATTGACTGGGCCCTGGCCGTGGAAAATTCATAGCCGAAGCAGTTGCGCGGCAACCACGAACGATCTAAATTTACACTCGGTCCATTACGTAATCGCTGAATACTGAACTTTGAACAAAATTGTCGACGAGCAATTAAGTATACTTAATTCCCATAGGAATCATTACTCTTATAAAATGTCTCCACAGCGAACGCGCATTGCTCACTCGACCACTGCAACATAGTGACTGACAAATCCGCACAATCGATAATTCCAATGGGGCCACCCTCCGTCCCTCAGCACCGTTTATTACTTTTTGCAATAATCGTATTTAAAAATATAAATTTGCCACCAGACACTCTGTATTAGTTTTGACAATTGAAATAAAAAGTGGGGAGAAAAGAATACATAAAATTCTGACATTCGGAGAGTATTAGCTAACGACCAAGGTCTTTTGTAGGACCTACATGTATAATTTCATTATATGTTTGTTTGTGGACTTAGGGTGAATAAGAGCAATAATAACGTTTCTCGGCTTGTTTAAAATAAATTTTCTTAATTTTAGGAATATTATAATCCTAATAACATATTTTCTTATATTAGTCATAGTTTCCTTTAATGAGCCTTAAATCCATATGTTCGGTAATATTCTTTTTTTCGGTATCTAATTATTATATTTATAAAAATTTACTTCAGATATGCAAAAATCTTTTATAGTAATACTGTGTGTTGAACTTGAATAAGTAAGAAACATATGTATATACATTTAGTTTCTCTGCTTCAACACATATGTACAATGTATAAATATATATGTGTTAAGTTGAAAAAATGAAGCAATAAATGCCTCTCTCTTCGATTACTAATGGTCAAGACCACGCACATACATACATATATAAAACTTTCATATTTATATGCATCCACGCTGTCTGTGTATGCTTACCCCATCCCAACATTACGTATTAAACTTTTATTGCTTTTTGATGAGGGTTTTAAAATCCACTAAAATCAAACTTTATTAAACATGATGGAACAATTAAATAATGTTTTGCCTTGAATACGTTTTAACATGAAATCATGCATTATTTGTTAAACAATGCAGAGGATTACCGTAAGTGGAATAATTTGCATAAAAAAATTATAAAAGTTTTAGGGTCTTATTCATAAACGTACAATAGTTTTTATTAAAGGCTTATTTGACAAGTATATATGGAATAATTGTCAAATAAGCCTTTAATAAACACTATTGTACGTTTATGAATAAGACCCTTATACTTTACACATATTGTGCCATTGAAAAAATTAAAAGTAAAATGTTGATAAAAAGTATGTCATTTGCTGGAGTTTTAAAATGAAACAATTTTCATATTTATATTTTATTTAAAATTTTTATTGTAACGTTGTAACGTAAAGATAACTTAAATAAACTGCTTATTCAGTCGCAGTTGGCAAAAAATTAAAAAATGTATTTCACTTCTACGTTTATTGGCAACAAATTTAAAGTTTTCACAATAACTTGATCTCTTTAATACTTGAACCTTGGTATGATATTTAAAGAAAAACAACAATTATAAGAAAGGCTTGCAGAAAATAAACAGAAATACCTACAAACTTACAGACAAACTAACAAAAACAAGAATAAAAGTTGCCAGACTTTAAATAAGTTTTTATTTCGTGAGACAATCAAGATTAAATGTTATCAATGACCTTCATCATAACTTGGTTGTTTCGTTTAGTTGTTGGCAAACACTCAATAAATTTTTGCCAATTTGTATTTTCTTAATATTTTTTGGCATAAGTTCTTTTTGAAGAGGATATAAAAATAGACATAATATGTTTGCACGAACTTATGTTTATTAAATTTCATATTAAATAATTAAAAACATTAATAAAAAAACTTAATAGGAATAAAATATGTGAAAACTTTGTTTTTTTGTTCTATTGCTTAAAATTTAAATTACTTTACTCTACACGACGAATTCGTCTGTTGCAATTCGATGCGTAAATTCGTCAACTGAAACACATTTAGAACGAATAAAACATCTGTAATAGAGTGATCATATTTTTTAAAAGAGAATCACTAATTGAAAGAAAAAATAATTAAAAAAAACTATTTTAAATAAATATAACATTAAAAAAATTAAGTGTATTATATGCAAGAAATAAAAAGAGAAAATAATTCCTTTACTATAAAGTTAAATAAAAATCAAAGAAAAATGGTTACTCTGTGCCAAATTATTCGTCGGCGTAAGAAATAGAAATAAACCTACCACAGAGCTTGTTACGCATGACGAATTCTAGTATACCCAAATGTGATTTATTTTCTAAAACGAATATTCTCAAAGAGAAATTCGTCGTTCACAAAATTTTGACCAAATTGTAACATCAAAATACTGTAGATACAAAAACTAAACCTTAGCTTATAAATTTACAAATTGCTTTTGAGCTAAAATATTGTTAAAAAAAGTGTTGAAAGAAACTTTAATTTAAAAAAGCAAAACGCAAACATTTTTGTGAAACGATGTTGGAGCATTTTTGCACTGTAAATTTCATTTTTTGGAGGCGAGGCTCATTTTCACTTAAACGGCCACGTCAGCAAGCTGTTACTGGTATTCAAGAACCCGCAACCCTCGACTGAAATATCAAAAACCATTGCATTGCTTAGGGTAACTGTTTGGTGTGCCCTATCTACGCATGAGATAAATGGACCATTTTTTTTAAACATTTTCGTGGCCAGACGACAAATGTCAACGGGGAAAATTATCGACCCATGATTACGAAATTTTTTTTGCCAAACCTCCGAGCTCATCCATCATACTCTTCACACACATGGTTTCGACAGGATGGGGCGACTGCAAACACAGCCAGAGCTTCGGTGAATTTGCTTCGAGAAATTTTTCCCCAAAAACTAATCAGTCGTTTCGGGGACATCCCATGGCCACCGAGGTTGCCTGATCTAACTCCCATGGGTTATTTAAGGGGCTACCTCAAAAAACGGGTTTATAATGACAATTTCCAATCTTTTGTGGCTTTAAGGGAAAATTTTGTCGATAAATCAGCTCAATTGAACCAAGTTTACTGCAGCGTGTAGCGCAAAACATAAGAGCCCATTTTGAACAGTGTGGTCAATTCGACGGAAGACATCTGGATGACATACTTTTAAAAAAATAAAATCCACAATTTCTATTATATCGCTCAATGCTCTTAATAAAACTTTTGTCAATTATTACGTTTTTATTTAAGTTTGAAGATATAAATCTGCCACTAAACACCCTGTACTTGTAATAACATTTTATTAAAAAAAAAAAGGAATTTTTTGGGGGTTTTTCAAGTCTAACTAAACTTTAAACTTTTCAATAATCAATGCTTCTTACTTTAAGACACTTTCAGAAAAGAGCACGTTACAAATTAATCCTTAAAAAATAGATTTGCCATATATTTGTGACATAAAACTAACTACACTATAATAATAAAAACCTACATTAAATTTTTATTAGCCGTAGCTCTCTTTAAAATAAACATTTTTAAGCAGTTCTTTCGGTTTATAACAGAAAAAAGTCTATAAAACAAAGCTGAATCAATAAAATCTTAAGGTTTTAACATTTATTTTTTTTCAATTTTTGCCACCTTCACCACACTGTGCGTTGGTCTGAATGTCTTTTTCTGACTGAAGAGTAAAACAACATCGATATGTATGTTGTTTAGAGTATAAAATATAAGATAAAAGTTCGATATATCGCAATTCTCTGATTGTTTAAGATGATTAAAAATTTAACAACAGTTTCTTAACCACAATAAATAATTGTAAAAATAAAATTAAAACGGAATTAGTTCAAAGCTAGATGTAAGAGCACAAAAAAATACCAAAAACAAAAAAATAATACTATGTAGTTTAAAAATACACATATAAATACGAATAAATGTATGTGTAGGGTGACCATATATTTCTGGTTCGAAATCAGTACGCTTTTTAATTTTTTTAAAGAGACACTTTCAGTTCAAGCAATCGAATTAAAATCATAAACATTAAATCATTAAAATAAAAATAAATTCTCAAAAAATTGTTAACCAGTTCAAAACAAGATGTGAAAGATTAAAATAATTTTATTGTACTTTTTTCTGCTATAAAAATATCTAACTACATATTTAGTTTTGCTAGAGTTTAACGAATTTTTTGAGGAAAAAAATTACAATTTTAATATTTATTAAAAAATCAGTACAATCAGTACATTTTTCAAAAAATCAGTACATTTTAGTAAAAAAATTTGTATTCAGTACACCAAATGAAAAATCAGTACATGTACTGATGAAATCAGTACGCATGGTCACCCTATGTATATGTATACCCTAATTTAAATGTAAAATTTTGCTTATAAAGAAGATGAAAATTAAGTTTTCGGACAAAGAGAAGCTAAGAATCCAAGTTGTAGTTTAATAGGTGAAGGGCAATACACATATACCCATGTACGCATTTGATATAAACATATGCTTATATACACGTACATTTATACATTTGTATGCACTCATATTCTCTCAGTTGGAATATTTATTATAATTAGGAAACAAGCTTTCATAGCACAGACTCTATATAAAAGTTATACAAGAGAACATGTATACACTTCATTAATTGTTAACATATCTTTCATTTTCTGCAACGTCGTCATAACTCAAAATTTACAAAATTTTTTACTAAGTAAGCAGGTGCTTTCGTACTAAAGCTTTAGTGAATTTCACATTACCACAAACACGTCACCAAAAACTGTAATATATTATTTTTGTATTGTTCAAAATTCTAGTTTTTAGTCGTATCCCAATTTGTCCATTTATTACATACCTATTAAGCGCACTTGGCGCTTTTTCATCGATTTCCTAGTATTAAAATTTGCAACAGTATAGAAGATGAAGCATATATTAAACTGTTTCATATATCTAAAAAGTTTGAAATAATATTAAAAAAGCTTACAAAAAATAATAAAAACGAGTGTTACTATTTTGCTCACATTTTTGTTATAACTCAATTATTTCAAAGTTTTTTTTAAACGATTTAAAGTAAGTAGATACTGCAAGATCATTATTTCTAGTCACAATGATCACTTGAAGACTGTGACGGGGTTGAACTTACAAATTGGACTTTTAGAGAATTTCGGCTTTAAGATCGAGTTCTAACTTGTTTAATTTTTAGAGTTTTTAATCGTATTTTGTTCATTATTTCTAAAAAAAAACTATCTTTGCTTAAGTAAAAACCTTTCGTAAAATTTGACGGGGCTGATATTTTTATCAAAACGCAAAAAAAGTAAAGCTGGTTATTCAGTATGTGACCAGACTCTTACTTAATAAATAAAAATAAAATAAGAACTAATTAACTTGTAAATCGATTATTTTTGTTTTCTTTCAGACGTAAATTCCTTAATTTTTTTTAAAAAAAAATTGGGTTTTCCAATTTTGGGCCGTTTTACGTAGAAGTGACTAATTAACTGTATTTTCTTATTATCTTTTTGATATTCAAAAATTTGCACTAAAAATACTTATATTTTTAAATTTTTTGAGAGTTGATCAAACTTAAATTATGTTTATTTATTTATTAAAAAGTGATAAGTGCCAAAAATGTACTAAAATTTAATTTTTATTTTCTTATTGTTATCGAACACTTCTCTGGTTTCTGGTTTAATAGATTTTGTGCTTTTAAAAATATATTTATATTTTTCACAGTTAAGCAATTATAAAGTTATTAAATTTTTTAGACACAAAGTAAGAGGTCTCTATTCCGTTTATTCTTGTAAACCTACATTTTAAAATTTTTTGCTTGAAAAAATAACGATTTTATCTGGCATACCAACAGTTATATTATATGGAAGAAATGTAAGTTGAACTCCACTGTATAAATTAGGGTTTATCCCTTTTATAAATCAGGCAGAAGTTGCGGACAACTCAATTTGAATAATGTCTCCATCTTAATAAGTTGAAAATTCACAGAAAGTAACTACACAGAAAGAAAAACCACGTTCTAAAATCAAAAATTTTGTTCTTCCATATATCAAAAATCGTTTTTAAAAAGTTTTAAGTACCACCTGTACTTAAGTTTTCTTAAATTAAGTCTAGTCAAGACTACTTAAAAAAATCAATCAGAAATATATTTATATATATTTTACATTTGCAAAACAAAGTGTCTCGGTGGCCTAGCGTTGCAGTTCAAAGAGTCCCAGGTTCACCTACGGAAAATACAGAAAAAAAAAAAAATTTACAAAAATAAATATTAAATAAATAAAATAAAATAATTATTTAACTATCCTTTTTTTAATTAAAGCACCGTAATTAAAAAAAAATACGTTTTAGTTTTTGGATTAATCCCTTTTAAGTTTAAAATAATCTCTATAAGCTTACCTCAGGTACGGTTTCGAATTTAAGTTAATCTTTTTTTGCGTAAATTAAGAAATTCATTCAAAATAAATCATATTTGGTTTAAGAAAATCCCTACTTAGTTTTTGAAAATCTGTTCTCACCGTACTTTTGACGCCACTACGACTTTATTTAAAAAAGGATTACTTGATTTGTTTTCCGTATGTAGGAAATAACAAAATAAAATTTATTCTCTTTTTTATCATTTAGGGGGAAATATATAAAAAGTATTGGGAAGGTGTTCACATTCCTTTAGATCTGTCCATATATTCCTTTAGACCCATCTTTACTATTTTAAGAGTTACAAGAAAAACCCTCAAAGTACCAAACTTTGTTCCTGTCTAATAAGTTATTTAATTCTGGCTTTACGTTCCGAATTTTCAAAAATCTCTTAAGTTGAAACAAGCATTAACATTAAGATTAACGCTTGCTTAAAATGTCGTGTCTTTACCTAGGCGCGCTTGATCAGGGTTTTTGATGTGGAGAGTCGATAACTTTACCCTCTTACGCAAACGGGCATTATGTGGATTAGAATATGTGTGTGTGTGTGTGTGCACCTCCAAATAGGTTGATTAGTAATCTTAATCAAAAGTCAACTTGTATATTTCAAACCACATATTGTTTAATTATTTTATCTGCAGGGTACATATAAGAAAATTTAATTGATTCCTACCAACATTTATTTATACATACCAGCACTGATTTAAACATAAAATCTTAAAGCAGACAATATAAACATATATTTACATGCGTATAAGTATACAAATCTATGTATGTACAAATGAGAAGTATAAAGTACAGAAGGCGCCAGTTATTTAAACCAAAAGCCATAAAGTTCTGTTGTACATACGTACATACATACTTTCATACATACATATATGCATGGACATACAAATACAGATAAATAGCCACATATATATGTTTATATAAATACAACTTCAGAGCTTAAGGAAATTATATAAGAACTCTAAACAGTTTTTATGTATCTTAAAGTAGGTTGTCTAAAATTAGATTAAATTAAATATTAAAGAAAGTAAATTGACATGCATAAGTACTTATACTATATATCCCAGCAAAAAAAGTGGAAGTTGTTCTAAAATCACAGCATTTTCATTAAATACCAAGTATCTCTAAGTCCTGAATTTTTATATTCTGAAACAGTTATTTTTAGACACATCTAGGTTTTTAGAACGCCTTAATTTGTATTATGTGTCCAATGATTTGGATATAATTTTTCATTAGTAACAAAAAAAACTGTTAAATAGTATTAACTTATTTCACTAATCTAAAAGCTATGCAAAATTTCAAATTTTCATCAAATACCAAGGGGTTCATCTAAAGTGCATATTTTTTAGTTCTTTGGACCACTTACCTCCTATGACAAGCACGTGTCAAATTCATTGATGTTTACCGAAAATTATAACTACTTCGGGTTGGCTTTCATCAATGAATTTACTTATGATTCGTATGATCTTTTTTTACTGGGATGTACATATGTGTATATGTACAGTGCCAATAATCTACATATATACATATGTGATGATTTCAGTGATACATTTTTTAAAAATTCTTGCTTTAACAAACGACTTTTGCAATAAGTTCTCATATTGTTAAAATCTTTAACACTACATAGCATAGTTGTAAGCTGTGATTAGTATAAAAATAGAAATATTTTTTTAAATAACTCTTGAAACTTTCTTTATTTGAATACAAAAACTCACATAAAATTTTTATTCAAGAAAATCCTAAGAAAATAAAATTATTTAATTACAAAAATGTGAATAAAAATTTTCATACAAATACATTAGTCTTTAGTAAATTATCTTTACTACCCCTTCCAGAGTGGTCCGATTGGGTTGAAATGACATTTGACAATAAAAGGTAAAAATAAAAACTATCCCCCTTATTTCCTTAAACGCAACGCCCTTAAACAAAAACAAAATGTATGGAAAAGTTTTTAAAATTTTAATTTTTTGCATACAATTGTTTGCGTTATTACGCGTTACGTTTTACGTAATTAGGCCCTAGGTCTTCGTAGCTAAACCTTGTTTTTAAGTTAGCAAATATTTAAAGTTTATAGTTTGAAACATTTTAGAAGAGTTACTTAAACTCGATAACTATGACCGTAAAATTTTACTTTATTCTGAACAAAAAAAAAAACTTCTTGCATTAAAACAACAATATTTGCGTAATAAATCTTAAACTTAAACCAATTTTAATATATTACATTTTGAAAGCCGTTGAGCGCAATTATTCTTATTTAATTTTTTTGTTCATTTGGGACTCCTTCTATAACAACCCCTTTTACAGTCCTATCAAATAGATAAAAATCCTTAGACAAATGGTTTTGTTTAGTTTAATGATTTTTCAAGAATTTTAAACTATTTGCTTTATCAAAATAAAATTTATTTTATTTTATTGACAGTTAAGCAAATGGAATTGTTGTGCCAATATTTGCATTGAACTTCTTTTTCTATAAAATTATTACGTCAGCCCCTTTTTATACTTCTTTTTTCGGTTTATTTTTCTCTTTAATTCTTTACAACTTAAGTTCTTGTCAAAAAAATGTATTTTCTAATTAACTCTTCTTTTTATTGCGATGTCATTGTCTCCTTTTTCTCTAATAAATTTTAGCAATAAATGGTTTTACTGTTTTTGAAGGATAAAATTAATTATTTATTTATTTATAAATTTTGGTGTTTGCATTCCACCTCTTTTATAATTTCTATTCTTTGAATTTAATGCAACAGCAATGGTGTCATGTTTTTATTTATTGTATGCTCGTTCTTATTTTAAACTTTACAAGGACGATTTTAAGAATAAGAAAAATTACGTCAGTTCTTTAATGAAATTTAAGTCTGTATTACAGTTAGAAGTAATATAACAGGTTTTTGCACTAGGTTTTTAGGGCTCATTATTATATGTATGCGAAAGTCAAATCTGATATGTAAGTAAGTAGTTTTTCTTTCGTATTTTTATTAATTTTTTCAATGTTCATATGATAGTTGCCCTGCCAGCGTATGAGTAATATTTATAATCGACATGCATTTAACGTTTAACTAAGACCACGCTTCATAACGTTTTAATTAAACTTGTGGAATATAAACAATTTTTGACAAACATATGTTTGAGAGGCTTGCAATTTCCCAGCCGGTTCCCTTTGTATTTTATTTTAACTTATTTTGTTTTATTTAAATTTATTTTTTTACTTTATTTTGTTATATTTTATTTAATTTAAATTTATTTTTTAAAATTTATTTTATTTTATTTGATATTTTATTTTGTTTATTATTTTTATTTCATTTAATTTTATTTTATTTTTTTCATTTTATTATATATATTTTATTTTAATTTATATTTAATTTCATATTTTATTTAATTTTATTAATTTTATTTTATTTTATTTTATTTTATTTTTTTTTATTTATTTTTTTATTTTATTTTATTTTATTTTGTTTTATATATTTTTCAATTAATTTATTTTATTTTATTTTTAATTACTTTTTTTTTATATTTTTTTAACTAGCTTTTCTTAAAAACTGCTTCCCTCTAGAGCCTTAAAAAATTCTTTGAAAAAAAGTAAAGTTTAAGCCAGGGAACGCAATAAATATCAAAATATAACAATTATTTCTTTGGTTTTTTTTTATTATTTTAATTCATTTTGCAAGAATTGATAATAATTTTTACTTTTTTGTCAGAAAAAATATGTAATTGTATTAAAATTTATTTTTTGTTTATTTTATATTAATTAAAAACATAACAACATTTCTGTCAAAAAACGGTAACTGTATTATAAAGCTTTATTTTTTTATCATTTTAATTTTCTTTTTGCAAAAATTAAAAAATATTTTTTGGTTTTAATATTTATGCGAATAAAATTTTTTTGTTTAAACTTTTTTTGCAGAATTAATAAATATCTTTAAAATTTAAAAAAATATCAATCATAATAATAAAATAATTATTATAATTTTTTTAAGTTTTATATTAGTTTATAGTTTTAAACAATATAAATAAACCCCATGAAATATGCTTTAAAATGTTGAACTTATTGAGTATGTTTTAGAAATTGAGCAATAAATTGTTGTTTAAAGTTGTAAAAGAGCGCTTTTTGGAATTTGTTGTAATATATGGCCTAAAATGTACAAATTGAATTTTCAAAAAGCTGAGCTAAGAGTAAAAAGCTTTAGTTTTTTTGTTCCATTCCATGCTTTTTGTTACTATAAAATTGTGAATTCATAGCATGATGATTAATATTTTTATTTAATTTTAAATATGAACCCTCTTAAAAACAATATTAACTATTTTTTTATCAAATATTTGACAAAAAAAAAAACACAAAAATCTTTACTGAAAAGTAGGTGAAAATTGAGACTGACTGATAAAGAATCAGCTAAAGTTAGGAAAATGTAAGCCAATTGGGCTTAATTATAAATATAAATTAGAAATCTAGAAAGGAATAAAAGTAAAACCAGACAACTTTTCGCCTTTTAGATTCTAAAACAGCATGTAAGCCGAGCGTGTTGTTATAGAATCACTGTTTTGCCGGTCTAAAATGAGTATCTGTTACTATATTTATAAGTTTTTAATTATGTTCGAAATTAAGTGCAAACACCATTACACATACATGCATATATGTATATGGTTATACATTTTAGTGTGATTGTATGTATAAACATGTGCACGCAATAATATGAAAAAATTCTCTTAAAGACCCATAAAACATTAATTTATGATTTGCTAAGCATTTAAGGCATTTTTAATTTTATGATTTTTTATATTCATGTTAAAGCGGCAATAACACATTAATATTAAACATCATGGTTCATAACAAAAACATGCAAAATATCGTCGGGTGGTATGTGGTTTGGAGAATGAGGCAAATATAAAAATTTTGGGAAAAAAACAATTGGCTGCATTGTTGAAGAGAATTATTTTTAATTTTTTAAATTAAAAGTCTCAATAACAACAGTTATTTTGAATGAAATTTTAAACTATTAATACATCCATGTAAATAGATATATAACGCACACTAATTAAAAAACAGTCACAATTTAAAATCATTATTTTTAAAGACAGTTTTCTTTTCTGTTTTAAAAAACGTGGTTTTACTTGTTTAACCAAATTAATTTCAATAGAAAAAAAGGCCATCTTGAAATAATGCCTACTAGAATGTGAATGAAATTCTCGGGGTCGTTAAGAACTTTATCTTGAAACTGGCCAAACAAAGAATAAACCATTCTAAAGAATTTTTAGTTGTGACTGCTTTTTAATTTATATTATACATATATTTAGACATTTTTTTTAGATAAAAAAAACAAAAACTTTCTGGGCCTAATATTTAGGCCAGTTATATATTCGGTTTTTTTTAAAGTTGTTCAAAATACAAATTTATATAACAATTAAAATGCCTTTTAAAATTTTACAAAAATTTTTAAAATTATTGATGAAAAAGTTGCAGGCTCTATCAAATAATAAAAAAGGACAAAAAGCATATATTTAAAACCTATTTTTTTAAAATGAGCGGTACAACAGAAGAGAATTAATCTAGCGTGTGCGCGAAAACACATGCACGCACGCTTAACGCAAACCCGCACACTATATAGAAAAAACCTATAACAAGTTTATTACCATAAGTCTTAAGCTTATGAACTGGTTGTGAGATCTATTGTAAAAGGATTGTTCATGAATATTTAATAAAGAATGTGATTAAAAACTAAAATTTGATCATTAAATATATATACCTATATGATTGGATACGTAAATATCCTCAATTAGTACTTCTGCCTGTTTCTATACCTTCTTAAATAGATGCAAAATATACTTTGGAACACCAGCCCGTACACGAGAGTTGTATTTTATTTTTGATAAGATATAAAGAATATAAACATTGAAAATACCAGATAGTGTTAAGTAATTTACACACTTTTTAAAAAAACCAAAAATATTTGCTTTTGGCCTAGCTCAAAAAAATATGAATATGGTTTTTGGTACTTTTTTTAAATTCTGTACCCCAAAAGGTGAAAAATTATATTGGTGTTTTTTTAAAGATTTTTTGTTACTTTTTAACTAATAAAGATGAAGATATAATTAAAATTGCGTTCAAATGGTCTTTAAAATATACTGTGTAACCTTTTAGGTGCTTTTTTTGCGACTCAAGATTGAAATACGAAATAAATGGCTGTTGATCAATTTTAGGGCCGGAAGTTAACTAAGTGCCCAAAGAGTACTTTTTTTCACCGTTCCGACACTTTTCCCCCTTTTTTGAGATTATAGGTCTACAAAAATAAAATTAAGGACTTTTGATTCAGGCTGAGTCAGCTAAGTGAACAAAAGGCACTTTTTTCATGTTTTTGGTACTTTGCGGTCGGAATTAAGTAAAATGGACAGAGAGTACTTTTTTTAATTTTTTGGGAGTTATAAGTCCACACATATAAATACAACGATCTTTGACCCAGGTTGAGTTCAAAAGTCAATTTTGTACTCAAAATTTGTTTTTATGACATTTGATTCCAGAAATACGGAATTAAGGTCTGTTTACCCCAATTGAGACCAGAAGTCAAGTAAGCGTTCAGAAAGTAATTTTCCCCCATTTCTGATACTTTTTGCATTTTGTGTATTATGAATATAGAAATAGTTAATTAAGGCTTGTTTAACACAATTGAGGTCAAAACTCAATAAGGTAGTCAAAAAGTACTATTCCACATTTTTGGTAGTATTTTTGTTTGGAAAGTCATTAGGTCCCCGGTGGACCGTTCTCTACAAAAGCCATAATCACGGTCGCTTTTATAGGAGTGCCTCTCCTGTTATCCACATTATCTTGATTCTTTTTCTCATAATAATCGTTATTTTTTAATTTTTATAGCAATAAATATTATATCAACTATTTTTGACAAAAAAATTAAAAATCAAAAGTTTTTTAGGCAGTTGATTTTTAACAAATCTAGTTAAACACCATTAAGATGGCGTACTTTACTCAACTCTCTCCTATGATTCTTTCTTTTTTCTCTTAAATTTCGAAAATAGTTATTTGCGGCCCTTGATATAAGAGGGATCTTTAATAGAAAATAATTTAAGCAAAGCGGTAATATATATTTAGTTTTTTTCCTCGAACTAACATAATAACCCAAAATATTAAATTAAAATAAAAATTTTTTTTAAACCTGGCCAACAAAAAGATTTCCAAGGCATTTGCATTTAATTACATTTGAAATTAAAACTAAACTGTTATTCTTAATTATCATATTGTTTTCTAAGCTTTAATTTTAGTTGTGATAAAAAGTTTTGAGGTTTGTTAATAAGTGTGTTTAAAAGAGATAAAAATTAATGCAGTAGTTGGTCATAAAAATAAGCAATTCTGCAAACATTTGCCATAAGTATAATTTGGTTTTATTAGTTGTCTGTGGCTTTTTCTTTTTTTTTTTTTTTGTTTGTGGTTTAGGTAATTAAGAAAACAAACACAGATTTTTAATTAAAAGTTTTATCTTATTTACAATAGCAACAAACACCAAATTTTACCCTGGAGTCATTTAAAAGCTCAGTTCACACCATTAAAAATTTTAAACGAAATAAAAAATTTTAAAGTATATTTGTTTCTGAAATGAGTAATAATTAATTTTTAATTATAATCTTTTTTAAATACCTGAAATAAACTTTAAAAATGTTTTATTTTAATTTTTATAACTTTTCTTCTTTTCAAAAAATAAAACAACAAATGAACCTTAGCAAAGGGACCTTTTAAAGTAAACTGAAATTAATTACAAAAAAAAAGGCTTAAGTGTTCAAACTTTTAAAAAAGTTGTAAGAATTTAATAAGAAACTAGTTAGTCCATTAATAATTAAGGCACGCTTAAGACAATGTTTAAAAATTACAGCCATCTTATGTCAAAATTCATCTTACTCATAATCATGTTTAGATTTATGTTTTACCAAGTAAAAAAAGTGTTTTGTATTTTACCTAGAAATTTGGTTAAAATAAAGTGTCTTATTTTAAGAAAAAAAAAAAACAAGCAGAAAACGCGTTCAAGTTGAATCATTATGTGACGAGTGAAAGAAAAAAAGAAAAGTAATATATTCCTCCTATTTTAAAGTTACTGATCAAGAAGCTGGTATTTAGATTTCTGTTCTAATCTAACTCACAGCATAAATAACATTTTCACTTCTCACTACCAAGTAATTGTAGAACATCTATAGCTGCGATCTAAAATTAATCTGTAAATAGGAACTAGATCAAATAAAAATTACATCTATAAAGACCGCTTAGAAATTAATTTTTTTTATTGATTATACAAATTTTCTATTAAAATCCGCATGAATAATTTTTTTTTTTACAAAATAAAATACTGTCACAAAATACTGTCATTGTGGGAAATTTAAAAAAATGTTTTTAAAAAACAATATGCATTACACATGTACACACGTAAGATGTTTTCATACATATATTAAAAATACGCTTTAATAAGCATAAAATGTCGACTAACAATAGGCTGAGACATATAAAATTTATTTTAAAAGGACAGAACACTTACAACAACAGCAACAAAAACTAACGAGATCATATACAAAAATTGAAACATAAACTGTAACAACAAAAACTTAATTCATATATTTCAGCCTTTAACTATAAGAGAAAGAGAAGAGGAAAGAAAAAACCAACCTTTATATCCTCTCAATTTTATACTTATTTGAGCAATTGACAAACCCATTGTTTCAAGATTAGTTGTGATGTGGTTGTTATTGTTTATTAAAAATAAAAAGTTAAATGCAAGGTGAATAAATACACAAGGTGACCACATTAGAGATACAACTACAACAATTTACTGCTTTTGCAACATCAGATGTGAAAATTTATTAGATGAACAAACAAATACAAAGGAGCAAAAAATAATTAGATGTACTAATGAGGTCAGCTTGTGTATTATAAGTATTATTTTTAAAACAACTGGCTACAGAACACTTTGATTTTTTTTTCTTTAAAGCAAAAGGCAACCACAACATCCCGAGCACCGGAAAACAAAATGTTAAAGACGACAAATATTTTAATATTTTTTTAAAATAAGTCTGAAATATTAAATATTTAAGGAAAATATAATAACACTTTTTTTTTGTAAAACACTGACAGAAAAATATACACAAAACAACTAATAGGAAAAACTTGTTTCCAGAGTTAGTGATATGGGAAAATAAATTGTTTAAAAAAATATTTTTGTAAAAAACTTAATTTAATTAAGAACATTTAGGAACTATTATTTTCTTACAAAAATTTGTTATTCATACAATTACAAAGAGGATATTAAAACCCGCATTTGCTTTGATAGGGTCAAAACAACCCATTTTTGTTTGCCGCTATTAACTTATTTTATTCAAAACGTGACGAAATATCAGTATTTTTCACGTAAAAACCTGATACTTCTAATATTATAAAAGTATATTTACTGCAATATTTCTCAAAGCAGGGGTCAAATCACGGCATTCGATTCGAACCGAAATTTAAATATTCTTCTTAGAATTCCTATAATAAAATCATTGGCAACTCGATCGATCGAGTAGAATTTTTTTTATTTAGATTTAGTTTGAGTTTAGGAACAAAAAAAAACTTGTGGCGTTTAAATAATAAAGCGATATTAAATTTTAAACATATCCGCAGCTATTTTTCAATTATAAAAATTTATACCTCATCAAAAATGAAATCGCCCGCAACTCTACATAAAATTTTTATTTATAAAATTATTGCAAATATTGTTAAACCCATACCCATAAATACATTCATGCATACATCTGTATATGAGTACATGTTTACATACGTACAATTAATATTCATTAAAAGAGCGCAGCCATATTTCAATAATAAATAATTATAAAAGCTTCTATAACGTTTGTGTGTATGTACATATACATTCATGTTCGTATGTTGTTTTATCCAACCAAGAGGCAGGGCAATATCTGAATGTGTACTTTTTTATATAACTCTTTTTTAAAACGTTTTAAAACAATATTATCGAGAAAAATATGTTGTAATTATTTTAGTTCATAATATAACGGAAATTGGGACAAACTATGGTTCTATTTAAAGTCAAAAGTTTTAAAGTTTGATTGGTTTATAAAATCAGACAAATTTTTAAGGTTAATTTTCATAGTATACGTATAAGTAATACTGTTATTAAGTTTTTAAATATTACTCATTCGCTACATATAACCAAAAACTAATAGATTTTAAGAAATAAAAAAAACACAGGGGCTTTAAGCAAAATTAGAATTTTTTTGTTAATATATAGACAGTTTCAATTAAAACTGCCCAAAGAGATTAAAAAATAGTTAGTTTATTTTTCGAAGTATTTATGCCTACAAGAAAAAAAAACAATTAAGAAAAAACAAGTTTTTTTATAAAAATTAAATAAATATGTACATACAAACAACAAAAAATTCAAACAAATAATAAAATCAGAAGAATATTTTTAATTCTCTAGAGTATAATCAAAAAAAAGATTATCTCAATTATCCAAAGTTGTTTAAGCTTAAGGGTCTTGTTTATAAAAAATTATTTTTTTATGTTTATTACGGACCTATTCTATAAAATTTTGTCATTAAGGCCCTAGAACATAAAATAATTTTTATAAGTAAAGCCTTAATATTATTGAGCCACTGTCTTTTTGTAGCTATTTTGATCAACAATTTTAATCTTTCAATGTTTGCTGAGCACCAAACCAACTAATAATCGCTGGGTAAATCAAACAATTTTCATCCAATGAATCGTTCAAGTAATGTGGCAGGTGTGGTCATTTAACTGACATTTTTGCTTTTAACTCGAATATTTTGAATTTTTAACTTAAAAAAGTCTATGATTTCCAATAATGGTATGTTTTTAAAGGTTTTGTCGTGGGTAGACACTAACACAATATGATTTCTACTCATATTGACCAATAGAAAGTTGTGACGGTTGTGATTTAAATTTTAACGTGTTGTGTTAAACGCTCTAGAGAACGTGGTTAATTCTTTTTTAATAAGCAGTTTAAAGTGTTTTTGAATATATTTTATACCTTATTTTTACCAAGATTTTTTTAAGGGAAATCTCTTTAAGAAAACGTTGCGAGTAATATACTTTTACCAGAATGTAAAGAAGGACAGCCAGATATTCAAATGTAATTATTTCAAACGCTTGCTAAATAAATAAAAAAAAAATAATATGTGCCAATTCATTTTTATTTTTGTTGATAATTTTTGTTATCTTTTTGACGTTCTTAAATTAATAGAGTTTTTTTTTCTAAAAAAAAGAAAATTATTTCTTCCCATTTGGGGTTGCTTCACGTCAAATTGTCAATATACGTCCATTAATCGATTATTCGAATTAAATTTATTTCACTTTAATTTTTCTTTATTTTTACTAGTCGTTTAACCTCTTGCTGCCAAAACCCGATTAAATGGATACTTAAGTCTGAACTATTATTCAGCATTTCGGGTTTGGCAATGATTTGAGAATAATAACGGGTTTTTACTGTTTATTGTTGTTTTCAGGACAAATTTTAATTTTTTTATATGTATTTCTAGCTCAAGTTTGTTACCTTCAAATTTTTAAACTCTAAAAAAGTAATTATCACTTATTTTTTTTAATTTGAACCTTTCTCAGTTTAAATAATAAGTCTATTTTCTGTTGAGTTTTAGGTTCTTTCATTTTCATTTTTTATTTATTTTTCACTTCTCTTTTACATAGTCAATATTTTTACACTCTATTGTGTGGCATCATCGAAAGTTACTTTCATATATAAATGTTTGTTATTTTGGTTTATAATCAGCTTTCGGTTTTGATAATATTTAATTATAAAATAGAACAGTGCAAAAAAAATTAATATATTTGAAAAGACCTAAATTTCAAAAAAATTGACTTATTAATAATTAATAACTTTTTTTATGTGTTAGATACTTTAAAAGGCAAATTTTACTATTGTGTTTTTTAATTAAAACGAAAATGTGAATTTTATATAATCACAATGGAAATATGTATTGATATATGTACATACATATTAAATTTGAGGCCTTTTTTTTTAAATTAAATTTATTTTATTTCCATTGCTTTACGTACGTATGAGTAACATTTAATTATTCTAAATATTACGTACCCGCTACGTAGGTCCAACTTAAAACTAATTAAATAAATATTAGGTTAGGGAAAACAGAAAAAAAATTATTAACAAGAAAATAAGAATTTTTTATTATTGTGTACGAGAAAGATAACAGCGAATTTCAAAATGCTTACCCTCTTGCATACTTAAAAATGAGCTTTGATACGTCTTTAAACAAAACAAATCGAATAAAGAACATTCTTTTTAATTAAATTTTAGCAGCAGCAAGGGATAAAGGAAATAAACATATATTTTTTTAGATGGCAAATTTTTGTATTAATTATACATAAAAATGTTTTCCTTTCTACGCTTTAAAAACACAAAAAATACAAGAACGGGACAGACAGTATTGCCAGACCACATCATTAAAAACAAGAAAGGTGTATTATAAATTCTTGTTTTCTAAAAATTTTTTGACTAAGCTTAAGAAGATACTAGCTAATAAAAAACTGTAGGTTTTACACATTTTTTATTCGATGATCATCTTTTTTGTGTTTAAAAATTATAAAATATGCCATTCTTAAAAAAATATCGAGATACTTACAACTATACATTTTTTTGAGTTTTAATTTATGATTTAATAAATAATTTAGTTTTTCAGCCTTTAAACAATTTTAGACAAGTTTGTTTTAAATTTATCCTAATAAAAATAAAATATTATTTTAGTATTAAAAGTCTTGATGATTTTTAAACACCTTTGTTTTATTTAAAAATTTTCCAAAATACTTTTTTGAATTTTAAAATATATTACTAATATATTAGAATTTTTTTTTTATTAAATATATTTAATAATTTTTAACAAAAAAAGTATACCAAAAGCTTATGTAGATAGCAAGCGGGTCAAAAACTGAGCTAAAGTTAATAAAAGAGTTTATAAAGAGGTTATTAGTAAATTGTAAAATTAAGACGAAAAACTATACATAATTAAAAATACATTTAAAATATTTTTTGGGCCTAAAATATAAACATACATTTCTACATTGATCTGATTAAAAAAAGAAAAATTAATATGCATATCTGTAAAACTAAAAAAAAATTAAATTATCATTCTGGCAACGCCAAACAACCAACCAATCAACAAACCAACACGCCAACAACATCAAGAACCATAACAGTATGTAGTATGCATAAATATATGAATAAACAAACAATAAAAAAAATAAAAAAAGCAGAGTCATCACAAGAAAAACAACAAAAACAATTTCAGACACAGGTATTTGGTTTCTTAATAAAAGTTAATCTATAGAAAGATGTAAACAAACTTAAAAAAATGGAATATAAAACAAAAGCAAATGATAACATTAAGTAAAACATACATATTTAAGTATTTATTAAAAATTTAAAAATAATAAAAACATTTTGTGTATATTTTTTGAAATTTCTAAACGTTTACCCACCAGTTTAGTCCAAATTCTTTAGGATGCCTTAAGATAAACATTAAGTTGAGTCACACAATTTTGTTTTTTTTTCAATCGAAGAGAAAATCAGTTGCCAGCCAGTTCGCAGAAATATAATGATAAAGAAATTTCCTTTTGTTGTTTTTACTGCCGTCGTTTTTTGTTTTGTTGTTGTAGTTTAACTTTGCCTTATTTTGTAGTTTGTATATTTTAAGCCGTTAAATGCTATGTATACATATGTACAAACATATATTTTTGTTTACAATACATTGGGTTGTATTACGTTTACACAAAGTCAATAATTTGTCTGCTTGTATTTATTTATAAGAGTTTTATTATATTTGTTTTGTATGATTTTGTTGCTTATTTTCAGTTGCTATACACGTTTTATATTTACGAATGTGTGTAGACTGTTTCCAGACAGTGAATCGATATACATATAAATGATTAATTACATCATATTAAATTTATTTTGCAAATGATATTATTTGCAATAATTTTCTTGCTTTTATTTTATGCAAGTAATTTGAAAAGTGAGAGAAAGTTAATATAATAAGAACCCCATTAAACCTTAAAGTAAAATTCAAGACACAATGTATTTTTATTCATGATAATAAATGGCAAATAAAATGGGAGAGTAGAGGGGAACTATGAATAGCACCACTTTAATAAATAAAGTTAAAATTAAATTGATTATGCAAAAATTCGATTGTTATGTGTGCTGTTTTGATAGTTGGCCCCACAGTGCAGTCTAAGGGCCTTTTTACGGCCATATATCAAAAAAACAAAGTCTTAGTTAAAGATTTTCGTCATTGGGTTGGCTACAAAAATACCCTGGGAGATTTAAACTGTTCATGGTAAAGTCACTTTCTAAATGTCCTTTAAATATTTACTTGGCATAACGGCCTTGCGCAAACGGCCATCTACCATGTGAAAGATCAACAAGTGGACTCTTCTGTTTAACATGTGTCAAAATTTTTGTCTTCAAATAAATCCAATGCAACTAAAAAGATTCTGTAGCGAAGTTAAAATCTGAATAAAAATTTTTATATAGTGAATTTTTTGAGGAATATTAGTCAGGACTTTTTTGTGTTTTTTTGACAAAACTGAAGTGATTGAGTAAAATAACAGGCAAACATTTTTGTATTAAAAACTTTTTTTTTCTGCTTTATTTACAATGTTTACTCAGGCAATATTGAAGTTTAGTCGCAAATAAAAAGAGTTTTATTTTAAAATATTAATGAAAGCAGATTATATATTTATTGAAATATACTTATACAGGGTGACCCAAGAAAGTTTTTTTTAATTAGCTTGAAAGCTTAAAATTAGTAAAAATTTTTAATAGCAAACGTGAACAACGTCTTTGCAACATATCTTAACAATAATAAAAAAACATGAATTTTGGTTATTCCGGCTCAATTATGCACTACACTGCAACTAAACTTAAGATATTAGCAGTTTAAAGTGACTTTCGGAGTGAGGGCTTACATTTATCTATGTTAATTATTTATTACTAGCTGACCCGGTGAACTTCGTACCACCTAACAATCATTGAATATATGGATTTTTTAAAAAGAGTACAAAGCTTATTTATTCAAATAGTTTATTGGAATATATTTATAAGGAAAACAAAAATTCAAAAAGATTACAAAAATAAGGAAGCTCTGTATTTTCGTGCTTGAGGTTAGTTCCCTTTAGTGCAGTACCTTGTGATATATGACATTTTTCGTTTTGTTATTAGGCGCAAGTATAAATAAAGTAGATGGTTTGCCCACACGTAAACATGAAACGTATAGTTGGCCATAAGAAAAACATGAATTCTCTAAATTAAGACCACATATACTCAAGGATTGTCCTTGTGATTTTTTAATCGTCATTGTGAATGCAAAACGAATAGCAAATTGAGTTCGCTTAAACTCAAAAAGCATATCGGTTGGTATCATCGGCATTCTCGGAATGAGAACTTTGTCACCTTTGAATTTTCCTCTAAGTATAATTGCGTGTGTGTTGCAAAGTTTTGGTTGGTTTAAATTTCGTAGCACGATAACTACCAAGCCTACCTTCAGCTGTAAGCTGTGCGGTGGTAAGCCAGGTACATCCAAGGTGCTTAAAACTTCAGTTGAATAGTTGGTGGCTTCATCTTCGTTTGTTACACAATCAATAGATTTAAAAGAATGCATAGTTTGATTTGATTTTGAACTACATATATAGCTTAAATCATCCACATCTATATTTTTAGTTGATAAAATTGCCCGTTCACTCAACCAGTCATAATTCTTCGCGTTAGCAATTATGTTGGCGAATACTTTCTTGATAAGCTCTTCTTTTGACGATACAAAATTACAAAAATTTTGAGGAAACGAAATCAGTCCGTTTGATTCGTCCACGGGAATACGGCCATTACCGATAGTCAACAATTAGTTGGAGAAATCTTGAGCTGATAAATCGTTGAGCAATGTAGCTTTCATGTTTTCTGTCAACTGCAGTATCTTTGCAAAACACCACAGACTTGAGGATTTAACGCAAGCATTCATTCGATCAGCAGCCGTCGATCTTGGAATGACTGGCAGTGTTTGGCGGAAATCACCAGACAGTAAAATTATTGCACCTCCAAAACATCTTGAGTCACTGCGCAGATCTTTTAGTGTTCTTTTAAGAGCTTCTATTGCACGTTTTTTTGGCCATTGTGCATTTGTTCCAGATAATGATTTTACACCCTACTAAAACTTTGGACATGGCGGAGTTTTTCGCAATGTTACGTGTCGGTTGCTCTTTATTTTGAAGGTTTAATGGCAATTTTAACGCTTAGTGAGCTGTGCGGCATCCTTCTAACAATGTGGCCGCTATTCCAGATGAAGCTACCGCTGCAGCAATGTTGGATCTCGCACGAACAGTGGCTAAAATCAATGACATGACGAATGTCTTCTCAGTTCCACCGGGGCCATCAATTGCCTTCAATATTATATCATAGACTTCCTTCTGTTGAAGGTTTAAGAGAGAAACATTAGTTTGAACTAACTGGTTCAACTCATGTCGATCGTATTTACGTCCACGCTTCAATTCTCGATTAAGAAGCTCATTCATTTCATGTTCTAGTGCTGGCAGTCCTAACCTGACTAACAAACTGCCGCAAATAAGGTAACACATGTCTTCAATTAAGAGCAATGCCCGGTTATGCGTATTTTTTTTTTCTCCATATTATTATTATTGAATCTTCGCTAATGCGAACTAACAACATGTATTCTAATCTTAAAATTATGTAATTGATATTAGTCCAGTCAGTACCAGACCAAAATTTGGGTTCTTATAATAAGGTAAATAAGGTTATACATCTTCGCATTGACTTCAAGATTTGGATTTCTCGAGCTGACACGATATTGATGTAAAATGACACATTGTCCTTGTATTTGTTCCACAGGTGACTTGGACTTGACGGGAAGCATGTCAATAGCAAATATTGACAATAGCAAATAATGTTCGTATATGCCTCAGCGATTGTCGTATCTCAATGAGTATCGTTTTCAAGCAAATTGAGTTTTTGACATGCACCACAAAATGTTGGGCAGACTATACCATTAACAGTACGAAATGCTGCAAATGATGTTGGACCACAAACATTCACCAGCAACAACCGCAAATAAAAGCATTCATCATTCTTCAGATGAACTGTATAAATGCGACCAAGAGCATCACTTGAACGCACATCCAGATGCTCAGGAATCATAGTGACTTTCTTTTGACGTTAAAATTTTTTTGGAGAAGCGTTCCAAGTGTAATACCGTGGCATCTCCAAATAAAGTAAAGTTTGTGCAAACGGATCGCTTTAACAAACAGCAAAGAAATTTGTCAATGTTGTCGCTGGAGGTATTTCAGCACTTTGAACAATATTTGCCGCAGTGAAATATACTCGTTGGCAATTCTCCAGATGCACTGCTAAATGTGCAACAGTGGGATGACATTCGCGAATAGGGAATGAGAATATACGCCAAACCGCCTGATTGCAGTTTACATATCGCTCAACTTAATAACGCGTAATTTCATCGTTGCCATTGGAGGTTTGGATGCTAAAAACAGTCATATCGCTGCCTTTCGTTACATATTTGCAGATGTACTTGACCGACTTCACTGAATTAGAATATTTAACATTGCAATGTGTCTTAAATGATTTGGAAAGAAGTGGCGAATATGGCACAGTCCAACTGTTGTCAATCACAAAATCGTTTCTTTTTACTTTCTCTGTAATAGTTTGATCGTTGTCATTGGGCGATCAACGCCGATACACTGGATAACCGTCATTGCCAGTGATAGTTTCCGCCGTCAATTTTCGTGGATAATGTTTGGAACACTTGCCGTCGACCATACACGGAGATTGGGGGTTGATGGTGCCACACGGTTCATGAATCATATATGTAATTACAACATCATGGAGTTCTTGATCTGTTTCGGAATTAAGGATCTCGGCACTTATAATATAATCTATCTGGTCTGGTCGAACTTCTCGACTAACCAAATAAGAATGTGTGCATGCGGCAAGCCTCATTTTTGCCATTCTATTGAATACATCCAGCATCGAGTATCTCCGAACACGTATTGCCTAACAATATTTATAATCAGCAAACGAATTTTCTGCCTAAACACACACAATTCACAAAATATTATCCGTAATAGCACGTCAATAACGTTATAAACATGTTTTGTTTGTTTCTTTGATAATTACTGAAAATTACTGATAAACCTTGAATAGAAAAGCTGTAGCCAATTGCATCTTTCATGATGGGAAGCTATTACCAAGTAAAAACTTCACAAACAGTTCAGTTTATAATGACTTCAATATTTTGTAGCCCTATCCGCCACTTGTAATAATTTTTTTTTATTTTTTTAAATGTTTGTTGTGCTTACAAAACAAAGTATAAAAAAATTGCGTTAATGACTAACTGACAGACAGATTAATCATTGCATAGCCTTAATGCTTAGGGCAAGGCTTAAACTATGTATTGGTTAATTTTGTAGCTTCTGAACTAAAAACAAGTAAGAGCGCTATATTCGGCTGTGCCGAATCTTTTATACCCTTCACATTGGTCTTTAAATATACCCAGCCGAGTAATTTTGTACTGCAAATAATATAACAAAAAACCTTGTGAAACCCATAGAAAAAATAACAAAATTTTAACGTTCATATGAATAATAGAAATAGATGAAGAAGATTTGAGGTCGAAAGTTTTAAAAGTTTTCGACATTATCCATATTTAAAGGTTAATAAAACTTATTAAATGTTCTAGTCCCGCTGCTCTTCTTTTTGTAGAATATTCGAAGTCGATAGCTGTAATAGTTTTCCAGAAAAAGCGTAACGAAAATTTTATAAAAATTGTTAATTTGTATGGGAGCTACCCCTTCTTCATCCCCCACCCGAAAATTTTTTTCTTCAAAGCGTAGGCATTCTTGCCTAATTACTTTTTGTAGAACATTTCATTTCGATATCTGTTATAGTTTCCGAGATATAGCGTATCGAATATTTTATAATAATTGTCGATTTGTATGGGAGCTACCCCTTTTTTTGCCCCCACTCAAAAAAATTTTTTTTAAAGCGTAGGCATTCTTGCGCAATTACTTTTTGCAGAACATTCCATTTCGATATCTGTTAAAGTTTCCGAGATATAGCGTATCGAATATTTTATAACAACTGTCGATTTGTATGGGAGCTACCCCATTTTTTGCCCCCATTAAAAAAATTTTTTCTTTAAAGTGTAGATCTTTGCGTTCAATCACTTTTTGTACAACATTTTAAGTCGATATCTGTTATAGTTTCCGAGATATAGCGTATCGAATATTTTATAATAATTGTCGATTTGTATGGGAGCTACCACTTTTTTTGCCTTCACTCAAAAAATTTTTCTTTAAAGTGTAGATCTTTGCGTACAATCACTTTTTGTAGATCATTTTAAGTCGATATCTGTTATAGTTTCCGAGATATAGCGTATCGAATATTTTATAATAATTGTCGATTTGTATGGGAGCTACCCCTTTTTTTGCCCCTGCTCAAAAAAATTTTTCTTTGAAGTGTAGATCTTTGCGTACAATCACTTTTTATAGAACATTTTAAGTCGATATCTGTTACAGTTTCCGAGATATAGCGTATCGAATATTTTATAACAATTGTCGATTTGTATGGGAGCTACCCCATTTTTTGCCCCCACTCAAAAAATTTTTTCTTTAAAGTGTAGATCTTTGCGTACAATTACTTTTTTTAGAACATTTTAAGTCGATATCTGTTATAGTTTCCGAGATATAGCGTATCGAATATTTTTAAATAATTGTCGATTTGTATGGGAGCTACCCTTTTTTTTGCCCCCACTCAAAAAAATTTTTCTTTAAAGTGTAGATCTTTGCGTACAATTACTTTTTGTAGAACATTTTATGTCGATAGCTGTGATAGTTTCCGAGATATAGCGCATAAAATATTTCACCAAATTTGTGCAATTGTAGGAAAAATACCCCTTCCCCTGGTCCTATCTGAAAAAACTTTTTCCATTATTTAGGTCCCTTCTTAGGAGTTGTAGCATGAGATGACTTCGTCAATGCCAACACAATGTGCAGTTCCATTTATTTGTAAACAAAAGAATATTAAATATCAATATCGTTGATATTCACTAGACAACACATTGCATGGTAAGCATAATATGCACACCACAAGCTGTTATAGAGTTTGCAAAATATTTACAAAGTACTGTATGTTGTTGTTATTCTGGCACACTTATGTTTATGCCGACTCAAGTACGGAAGTTGCATTGAATGAATATAGATCAATAACAACCAAATTGTTTTGAACTAATTAACACACACACACACACTAGTATTAAGAAATGTTGTAACATAGATTTAAGTGGGTGATTCGATAATTGTCGAATTAGCTAAAAACTATTATAAAAAGAACGTAAAATATAGAAGAAAACACAGACTACTTTCGCAGATCAAGAGCTTCACTAGTTGCTCTGAAAGTACCTGCAAAATAAAGAATTTAAATAGAATAAACAATTAAGACCATTCGTTTTAATTTACGTTGGTTACATGGCGATCCTGCCAAATTCTTGGAGTGCATAAAATATTTTGCACCTAAGAAGAAAATAAATTTGAGATCCTGACGGACCAGCCAAAATACGCTCCGTCAGAGGACCTGTCTAAGCCAAAGACAGTGTGGGAAGGTCCGCTATGAAGCCAGGACCTCAGCCGTTGAGCATAGAAGAATACTTAAGAAGGACGCAGCCCAACAAACAGAAGGAGGAAGTGGCGTGCGTTATTGAAAAGGTAACAAAAAAGCCAAGAAGAGGGGGCAGAACTCAGAAGCTAAAAAGAGAAAAAGCCATCTTGTATCGGCTCATAAACAGTTCACCACCACCGAGCTGGGCGGCTAGCTCAGAAATGTGGAACCGGATCAACGAAATTAATCGTCAATTATCCAATATCTTGGATAACAAAAATAATTTAAAAAAAAATATTAATTTGGTTAATTAATTTTGTAAAAAAAAAAGTTAGAAGCTTAATAAGCAAGGTGCGAATTATAATCTGCACTTGTAGGGCCTATAAGCGAACATATCGCTCGAGGCAACTAGTTTTTTTTTAATACATATATATATTTAGTGACAAATATTAAAATATTTAAACGTAATTAATTTACATAATTTAAGAAAATATTGTAATAATTTTTATGGAGCCTAATGATAGGAGAAGCATTAGGTCTAGGAATTCCGTTAGGGGAGAATCAGATTTAGTAAGAAGAAACAATTAGGATGGTAAGAAAATATGGGAAATAAAGATCTTGAACTTTAAGTTTGGAAAAAATTAGAAAAAAAAAACTTTTAACTCTTATTACGGTTTGAAAAATTTTCTTAGAAGCATGGGTAAACAACAATCAAAAGTGGAAAAACCCAACGCAAATGTAGTAAATGAAGTGGAAGTTACCCAGGAACCAATTAACTTGCACCTGATTGAGTGCTGTTTAATAATAATTACTGTTTTGATTGCCTTGAATTTTGCGTTACATATTTATGCTTTGCATAGCAAAAGGCTAAAGAAGAAATACTTGAGCAGAGCCAATGACCTGGACAAGGTTTAAATAAAAAAATTACAATATAGAAATAGCAAAATCAACCGTGGTAAAGACTAAAGAGGCGAAGATGAGTCAAACAATTGTTGAGTTTTTGAACACAGCTTCTAAGCTGATCATTGAGTTTGACGGTAGGTCTGAGAATTTGCGTGCATTTTTAGACTCGTTGCAATTATTGAATACAATAAAGGGCGACCATGAGGTAACAGCGGTATCCTTGATAAAAACTAAACTTAAGGGAACGGCTAGAAATTTAATTAGTAATGAACAGACGGTTACAGAAATAATAAATAAACTACAAAACGTAGTTAAGGGTGAGTCGGTTGAGGTACTGACAGCCAAAATAATGAATGTCAAGCAAAATAATAAAACTGCGAACAATTACTGTAATGAAATCGAAAATTTAACTAAGGCATTAGAGAATGCTTGCGAATTAGCATTAAAGTACTCGACACAAGTCGCAGTCAAGGCTTTGACTAAAAACTGTACTCTTGATAGGGTAAAACTTGTCATGGAGGCAGGGCAGTTTAACAATATGAACGATGCCATCAGTAAATTTGTAAACAGTTGCACGGAAGCAACTGGGGAACAAAACGCGGTGTTGTACTACAGACGAAAATTCAATCATAGCTCTGGTTATGGAAATAGAAAGCAGTTCCGTGGAAAATATAATTTCCCGCGGAGTTCTGGCAATAGTTACGGTAACAGATCTCAACAGGAGGTAATAAATACTCGCAGAAATCAACCAAGACAAAACAACAATTATAGAAATGGACGCTATGTGAGAGTCACAGACTCAAATGCCTCGGAAAACTCCGAAGCTCCCCTAAGATAAATTCAAATCGTATATACAATCTCAACCTCAGTTTAAGTTATTTTGTCAGTGTGCGAATGAATGGTACAAATGGTATGGTGACGTTACTAGTGGACACGGGTGCAGATATTTCGGTCATGAAGACAAAATATTTTTGCAAAGACCAAATTAATAGAAATAGAACAACTACATTAAGTGGAATTGGACAGGGTAAAGTTCAATCGTTGGGAAATGTGTTTTTTGATCTAAGGTTTGAGAACTTCTTAATTCCGCATGATTTTCAGGTAGTTCCGAATAATTTCCCAATTCCTTGTGATGGAATACTTGGAATGGACTTCTTTAAGAAGTACAATTGCGTTCTGGATTTCAATGAGGAATATGATTGTCTTGTTTTGAGACCGCATTATTTTACATACCCAGTAGAAATACCACTTACTAATAAATCCACTGAAGTGATTCTGCCACCAAGGTCAGAAGTTATTCGCCAAATTAATTTTGAGCATCTTGAAGATGAAATACTAATACCAAATCAGGAGGTTACACCAGGCGTCTTTATCCCAAATACACTGGTTAAATCACGGAAAGCATTGATGAGCCCAACATTACTCCAATACCCAGACTTCACGAAGGAATTTTGTATAACGACTGATGCAAGTAAACATGCTTGCGGTGCAGTCCTGACACAAGAACATGGTGGTAGGCAGTTACCGGTGGCCTATGCATCTAAAGCTTTTACTAAGGGAGAAAGCAATAAATCCACAATTGAACAAGAACTAACTGCCATACACTGGGCTATCACACATTTCAGGCCATATATTTACGGAAAACACTTTTTGGTTAAAACTGATCATAGACCACTCTCCTTTCTGTTTTCCATGAAAAACCCAAGTTCTAAATTAACAAGAATGAGACTTGATCTGGAAGAATATGACTTTACTGTATCTTATCTTAGGGGGAAAGATAATTATGTTGCCGATGCTCTATCGCGCATAACTATTAATGACTTAAAAGAGATTAATAAAAAGGTCACATCCGTTTTGAGAGTCACGACGAGATCGATGACGAATGAAAGGAAAAGTAGTAATCCAGTAGATAAACAGCAGAATAAAAATAACGAGCCCAAGGTATTTGTACCTTTAAATAATGTAGACGTCAGAAAATATTATAAATTAAAGATTTTACCCAATAAATGCTACATCAAGAAGGGAAAATCTATTTGTGCACAAATAAGAATAGATGATTTGTTTATTAAAGGGAAAGTTGATTTAGGACAATTTTTCCCTAGGCTTGAACAAATAGCCTGTAAACTAAATATAGATAAAATGCAAGTGGCACCTGCTGAGAAAATTTTCGAATTTGTCTCGATAAATGATTTTAAACAAATGGGCAATAAGATATTAAATAAAATTAAGATAGCGCTATTAAATAAGGTGACCCAAATTAATAACGAGAATGCCAAGGCAATTCTTGAGATAATGCTGAAATACCATGATGATCCAATCGAAGGAGGACATTGTGGAATATATAGAACTACTGAGAAGATCAGAAGATACTACTACTGGAAAAATATGACAAAAGATATAGCAAGGTATGTCAAAACATGTCATAAATGCCAATTAGCCAAAACGGAAAAGCGTATTAAAAGTCCAATGACAATAACTGAAACACCGAATAGAGCTTTTGATACGGTGTACGTAGATACAATTGGACCATTTCCAAAATCAATTTATGGTAATGAATATGCAGTCACATTAATATGTGATTTGACCAAATATTTAGTAACAATACCAATACAGAACAAAGCTGCCAAAACGATCGCCAAGGCGATATTTGAAAATTTTGTGCTTATATACGGTCCGATGAAGACGTTCATTTCGGATATGGGCACGGAATACAAGAACTCCATAATGACAGAACTTTGCAACCTATTGAAAATAGAAAAACTGACTTCGACAGCTCATCATCACCAGACATTAGGTACAGTAGAAAGAAGTCACCGAACTTTTAATGAATACGTACGAAATTACATATCAGTAGACAAAAATGACTGGGACGAATGGCTGAAGTATTTCACATACTGTTTTAACACGACACCATCAACAGTACATAATTACTGTCCATACGAATTGGTTTTTGGGAAAATTCCTAACAATTTTAAACAGTTTAATGAAGTAGATAGAGTTGCACCACTTTATAATGTAGATAATTATGCTAAGGAAACTAAATTTAGACTAGAAGTAGCAATAAATAGAGCTAAAAAACTTTTAAATGAAAACAAAATAAAACAAAAAATTAATTATGATAAGACAGTATTAGATTATAAATTTAAAATAGGAGATTTAGTCTTGCTTAGAAATGATACAGGACATAAGCTAGAAACAGCATATAAGGGCCCATTTCAAATTAAGAAAATAGATTTAAGAAGTAATGTAACAATAGTTGATAAGAAAACCAATAAAGAACAAATAATACATAAAAATAGGCTTAAGTTGTGCAACAGTAAATAATATAAAATTATATATGTGCGCGCACACAGAAAATAATATAACAAATAAATTTATAATTATACAACATATATATTATAAGTATTACTAATTTTTTATTTTTTTTAGTATGTAATTATGAAATAAATACAAAATTGTAAAATGCAATATGTGTGCTTGATTAACCTAATCATTTATAAAAGAATGTCCATAAAACAAAAAGTTATATGAACATTCTTGTGAAAAGGGGAGGTGTAGCATGAGATGACTTCGTCAATGCCAACACAATGTGCAGTTCCATTTATTTGTAAACAAAAGAATATTAAATATCAATATCGTTGATATTCACTAGACAACACATTGCATGGTAAGCATAATATGCACACCACAAGCTGTTATAGAGTTTGCAAAATATTTACAAAGTACTGTATGTTGTTGTTATTCTGGCACACTTATGTTTATGCCGACTCAAGTACGGAAGTTGCATTGAATGAATATAGATCAATAACAACCAAATTGTTTTGAACTAATTAACACACACACACACACTAGTATTAAGAAATGTTGTAACATAGATTTTAGTGGGTGATTCGATAATTGTCGAATTAGCTAAAAACTATTATAAAAAGAACGTAAAATATAGAAGAAAACACAGACTACTTTCGCAGATCAAGAGCTTCACTAGTTGCTCTGAAAGTACCTGCAAAATAAAGAATTTAAATAGAATAAACAATTAAGACCATTCGTTTTAATTTACGTTGGTTACAGAGTATCCGTGCCAAGTTTTGTGGCAAGAGTGATTATACTTACTGAGATATATAGGGATATATGCACGGATTTTGTCCTAAAAAAAATGGGTTACTCTGGGTTTTCGCTTATATCTCGGTCAATAGTGAACCGATTTTGCTGATTTTAAATAGCGATTGTTAGCGGGATATTTGTAATCGTTTGACACCATTTACTGATCTGTATCTTTTTATCTGACTCCGGAAACTTGATTTCAACAGACGGACAGACGGACAGACAGACAGACAGACAGACAGACAGACAGACAGACAGACGGACAGACGGACAGACGGACAGACGGACATGGCTATTTCAACTTCCCTATCTATAAGGATCCAGAATATATATACTTTATGGGGTCGCAAATGAATAATAAAGAAATTACAAACGGAATGACAAAGTGATATATACCCTATCACTATGTGAAGGGTATAAAGATGGAATTATAATTTAATTTACGCTCGACAGTTGTCAAAGTTATGAATGCCTTTTTAGTACTTTTTTTGAAATATTAGACCACCAGAGGCGAGACAGGATAAAAACCCATATTTTGAAACGGCTTATATCCACTTTTGTACCTTCGGAACCGAAAAAATTAAAATTGCGTTCGACAGATCTCGAAAAATATGAATATAAAATTTTGATAATTTTGATCCTAAGGGGTAGAAAGGGATAATCATTTAGTGGCAATTTTTAGGTTATTTCTGTTACTATTAAACTAATAAATTGAATTGCGTTCAACTGGTTTAAGAAAAATATGAACACGTTTTTTGAAGTTTTTTTACAGTTATTGGGAGGTGCCATACCCATTATTCCCTTTTTTCCTATACTCACGTCAATTATGTATATTAGCAAACATAAACATCCATAGACAATTTTGAGACTCTAGCTATAAGAATTATTGAAGTACATACATGTAAAAAAAAATCCAATTGTACCACACTCATAATTCACTTCCTGCCTATACTCATCTTAGTTATGCATATTAGCATAATAAATACCCATATTAAATTTGGAGATTTTAGATGTTACATTTGTTGACATATACATAGGTGTAAAAGATTTTTTCTTGTAAAGGAGGTGCCACGCCTATTATTATATTCACTCCCAAACTCAGCTTAATAGTAAATGTCAACACTGTAAACACCTACACAAAATTTGGAGACTTTAACCCATACACAGCTGAATTATACATATTACCATTATAAACATCTTCAATTATGTATATTAGCAAACATAAACATCCATAGACAATTTTGAGACTCTAGGTTTAAGAATTATTGAAGTACATGTAAAAAAAAATCCAATTGTATGGGAGGTGCCACACCAAAAAGTTTGGAGACTTTAGCTGTTACAGTTATTGAGATACACATATAAATATTTCCATGCTATTAGAGGTTCCAAACCCATAATTCACTTCCTGCATATACTTGTCTTAGTTATGCATATTAACATAATAAATACCCATATTAAATTTGGAGATTTCAGCTGTTACATTTATTAACATATAAATGTAAAAGAAATTTTTATTAAAGGAGGTGCCACGCCTATTATTATCTTCACGCCCAAACTTAGCCTAATTGTAAGCATCAACATCGTAAACACCTACATAAAATTTGGAGATTTTAACCCATACACAGCTGAATTATGCATATTACCATTATAAACATCTTTACAAAGTTTAAGGAGTTCAACTGTTACAGTTATTGAGATATATAAAAAAACCTATTTTCGTTGTATGGGAGATGCGACGCCGATTTCACTTTTCCCGCCCATACAGGAAACAATTATGCATATAAGCACTATAAACATTCGTACGAAGTTTACAGTTATTTAGATATATACAAAAACCTATTTTCGTTGTATGGGAGGTGCTACGCCCATTTATTTCTTTTATGCTATTACAGCTATTGAAATATATGCAAAAAACTTTTTTCGTTGTGTGGAAGGTACCACGCCAATTTATTTCTTCCCGCCCATATAAAACTCAGTTATGCATATTAGCACTATAAACATCCGTATGAACTTTGGAGACTTCAGCTATTACAATTATTAAAATATATAAAAAAACTATTTTCGTTGTATGTGAGGTGCCACGCCCATTTATTTCTTCCCACCCATACAGAGCACAATTATGCATATTGGCACTGTAAGCATCCGTAGGAAGTTTGGAGACTTCAGCTATTACAGTTACTGAGATATATACAAAAAACTATTTTCGTTGTATGGGAGGTGCCACGCCCATTTATTTCTTCCAGCCCATACAAAGCCTAATTATGCATATTAGCACTATAAACATCCGTACGAAGTTTGGAGACTTCAGCTATTACAGTTATTGAGATATATAAAAAAAACTATTTTCGTTGTATGTGAGGTGCCACGCCCATTTATTTCTTCCCACCCATACAGAGCACAATTATGCATATTGGCACTGTAAGCATCCGTAGGAAGTTTGGAGACTTCAGCTATTACAGTTGTTGAGATATATACAAAAAACTATTTTCGTTGTATGGGAGGTGCCACGCCTATTTATTTGTTTCCGCCCATAAACAACTCAATTATGCATATCAGTAAATAACTTACTTGTACCAAATTTGGAGACCTCAGCTATAATAGGTATTGAGGTATGTGAAAAAAACTGTTCAATTTGTATGGGAGGTGCCACGCCCAGTCGGAATTTCAAAAAATAAATAAGCCTAAAACGCATTCCCAGATATCGGGTATGTCTTTTTTTCAAGTTTCATTAAAATCGGTCCAGCCGTTCTTGAGTTATAAGCGGTGTCACTAACAAAAAAAAAATTGTTCTTTTATATATAAGATTATTATTATTATTATTATTATTATTATTATTATTATTATTATTATTATTATTATTATTATTATTATTATTATTATTATTATTATTATTATTATTATTATTATTATTATCATTATTATTATTATTATTATTATTATTATTATTATTATTATTATTATTATTATTATTATTATTATTATTATTATTATTATTATTATTATTTAATTATTTATTTTTTCTAGTTTTTGACCTTTTTAATGTTAATAAATAAGTCTATTTTTTTAAGCTTTAGGTTTTTTCTTATGTTTATTTTTTTGCAAAATTTTTTCAATATTTCGCCACTCCGTTGTGTGGCATCATCAGGAGGTTATTTCAGTTAAATATTAAATTTGTTATTTTGGTTTTAAAATTAGCTTTTGGTTTTTATAATCGTTATTCGAAAAACCAAACGCTAATTTTAAAACCAAAATAACAAATTTAATATTTAACTGAAATAACCTCCTGATGATGCCACATAACGGAGTGGCGAAACATTGAAAAAATTTTGCAAAAAAATAAACATAAAAATAGACCTAAAGCTTTAAAAAATAGACTTATTTATTATTATTATTATTATTATTATTATTATTATTATTATTATTATTATTTTAATTATTATTATTGTTATTATTATTATTATTATTATTATTATTATTATTATTATTATTATTATTATTATTATGGTAGGGCTGGCTCAGGCTACTATCGGGGTCAGTAGGTGGCGGATCACTGAACGACCTGTAGATATATAGGTTAGCTGCGAATACTGAATAAGCAGTCCCCGACCAAGAGCGGCAGAGTACGAGGGTACACTATAAAAGGGTGGAAATGCCTAAAGACGACTCTGTGACGTGGCGAGAAGATGCCGCCATAAACTAGGTATCTCCCCGCAGGGGGTGCACTCGAGAGAGATGCAGTTAGGAGAGTAACGCCTCCGTGGGTCCTCCAGTTAACCTAAACCCAGGAGCGTCTGATCCATAATGGGCGGCTACCTGGTCGGCGTCTGTTCTCCGGGTTAGGGGCGGCCGATTCACAGAAAACCTGGCGGAAGGTCTAAAACGCTACGGGTAGGATCCCGGAGAAAAAAGCCAACATGGAAGAAAAAAGGAAGGAAAAATTTGTTACGGTGCAGGGAGTAATGACCCCAGTGCCGGCGGCTCTTGGTGGTGTGCAAGCAGGCTACCAGTCGTCGATATCGGATTACTGCAATGCTACCTCGGTAAGCTTGGCTGGGGTTGCAGATAATGCTACAAGCAATGAAAATGTAAATAAAGGTGAAAACAAGAAGCTAAGTCCGGTTATTAGGAACAACGTGGCGAAGGAAAACACGGCAGTGAGGGAAATTCCAACCGTTTTCCGAAGGAACACGAAGACTCTTCGATCACCGGTTGAAACTCCACGCTCTAAAGGAAGTACCCGTGATAGTATTGATCTCACAAGGGAGAATGCCCCAAGGATGGAAGCGGCTACAGCAAGAGGACAAACCGAGGATGCCAGTAGCTCCCCAAGGCAGGAGTTTATATACAAGATGAGGTTCTCTGAAGAAGAGGCACTTGGAAGGTGCAGGAATGCTCTGCGGAAGATCAAGCAGGCGATGACCAAACAGAGGAACATTAGCATGGATGTACAAAATGGCATAGGAGAGCTAGAAGAGCTTATCGACGTTATCGGGGACTACCGCAAAAACTGGAAAGAGGCGGAAAAAGAACGTGAGGCTGCCAGAGAAGCGGTGAAAAACGATAGTAGGAGCGAGACAATAAAAGAATATCCGGAAACTTCAACATCACAAGGTAAGAGGGCAGCAACGAGCCCAGCAGCCCTTAACCCTGGGAAAAAGGTCAAGAAGAAAGTGCCAGAAGAAAACACGGACAGGAAAACAAAGTCCGCGGAGCCGGAAGAATGGAAGACTGTCCAAAGGAAAAGAAGAAACAAGGAAAAGGGCGAGTACTCACCAGGTCCAGGGACAACAAACGCAGGCGAGGGTTTCAAACCGACCCGAGAAAGGGCTAGGGAAAAAAAGCCTAAACCACCGAGGCGAAAACCAGCAGCAGTACTTGTGAAACCAGGCGATAACAAAAGCTATGCTGATGTACTTAGAGGTATCCGCAAAAAGATTAACCCGGATGATGACAAAGTTGCAATTCGCTCAGTGAGGAAAACGAGAAGCGGTGATGTCCTCTTAGTACTGGAAAAAGGAGGGGGACAAGAAGAACTCTGCGGGTTAATTAGGGAAACATTTGGGGACACGGCGATGGTAGTAGGACTAGTACAACGGTCAACTACTGAAATCCGTGACCTTGATAGCCTAACAACCCCGGAAGAAGTCGTTATAGCGGTCAAAGAAGCGCTAAAGATGCCTGACGTGGAAGTAACTGTGCGTGTAACTGGCACGAATTCTAGTGAACAACGACGTGCTTTTGTGACTCTACCTTTGGACGCAGCACACACCATCCACAAGATGCAGAGGATTAAGGTTGGCTATATGAGATGCAGATGTCGACCTCTACAACGTGACAGCATCAAGCGGTGTTACAAATGTCTTGGCTTCGGGCACTTGCGGGCTGACTGCCGCGGTCCGGACAGAGGGGACGTATGCATGAGGTGTGGTGAGAAAGGCCACAAGAGGCGTGAGTGCAAAAATGGGCCAAATTGTTTTCTCTGCGCACAAAATTGCTTGAGCTCCCTAGATCATATAGCGGGCTCAGGCAAATGTGCGTCACGCGGAACTAAGGACTCATGATGGCCAAACTTATCCAGGCAAACCTCCACAGGAGCAAAACGGCTGACGCTCTGCTTTCGCAAATGGCCATGGAACATCAAGCAGACGTGGTTATAATAAGCGAACAATACACTAGGAAGGGAAATGGAACTTGGTTCGAAGACGCAACAAAGACAGCAGCAATCTGGGTACCTTGCAATAGTAAAATCCAGACCTCGACCAGCGGCAGTGGAAATTGTTTCGTCTATGCCCACATCGAAAACATCATGGTAATGAGTTGTTACCTTACTCCAAGCGACGATATACAGACGTTTCAAAATAAGTTGGACGCCATCGAGGATAAGGTTCGAGAAGCCGAGGGGGACTGTATTATAGCCGGCGACTTTAACTCCCGCGCACCAGAATGGGGTATGCGAAGGGCCGACTCCAGGGGCCGTAGAGTCATGGAAATGGTCTCGCGACTGGGGCTTGTTATTATGAATACAGGGACGACAACGACCTTTAGGCGACGGGGATGTGAAGCTACAACACCCGATATAACGATGGCAAAAGATTCAGTTGCATGTAGAGTGCACTCCTGGGAGGTATTAGAAGACTACACTGCAAGTGACCACCAGTATATATCATTTGTATTGGAAATGCAAAGACCTGTTAACCAGGACACTAGCAGCAGAAGCCAAAACACGAGATGGAATGTCAATCGGCTCAGGCAAACTGAACTTCTTTCGGAGTTCAGCAGAAGAATGTCTGGTCTGGGACCGACCGCAAACACTAGAGAGACTGTGGACCACACAATGTCCGCCATTATCGGGGCCTGTGAGACGGCTATGCCAAAGGTGGGATACCGACAGAAAAAAACTGTATACTGGTGGAACGAGGAAATTGCGCAACTCAGGCAAACTTGCATACGCTGCAGACGCCGTCTAACCAGAACACGGCGCAGAGGCAATTCTTTCCCTGAACACGAGGCGTACAAACAGGCAAAAAGGGCCCTAAAACTTGCCATAACTCGTAGCAAGAAACAAAAGTGGGCACAACTATGCCTGGACGTAAATAACGACCCATGGGGACTGGGATACAAACTTGTCATGAAAAAGCTTGGAGCGAAGACAGCGGCAGCAAACATGGACGAAAGCACAATGGAGCACATCGTGACTACATTGTTTCCATCGCACCCTGATAGGATAGATGATCCGGTAACCCAGGCATCAGAAATCATCCCCTTTACACAGGACGAACTTAAGGAAGCGGCAATTGGCCTCAAAAACCACAAGGCGCCAGGCCCAGATAAGGTCCCCGCCGAAGTACTGAAGATTCTAGTTTCAAACAGGCCCCAGACCCTGCTTGACATGTACAACGCGTGCCTTAGGGAAGGTATGTTCCCTGATGTTTGGAAAAGGCAGCGACTTGTCTTAATAAACAAAGGGAAAGGCGGGGCAGAAACGCCCAGCTCGTATCGACCACTCTGTATGCTGGACACCGCGGGCAAACTCCTGGAAAGACTGCTAAGACCTCGGCTATCGACGGCAATTCTTGAAGCTGGTGGATTAAGCCGAAGGCAGTACGGCTTCAGAAGACAGAGGTCGACTATCGAAGCTGTCCAAGAGGTAGTCGCCATGGCTCGAACTACACAAAGTGGGAACCATTACTCGAGACCAGTAGTATTGTTGGCAACACTCGACGTCAAGAATGCATTTAATAGCTTGAGATGGACGGACATACTAGCGGCATCGGAGAACATTTTTCAGATTCCAGAGTACTTGAGGATAATGGTAAGGAGCTACCTACGCGACCGAACGCTCCACTATGAAACAAACGCCGGTACGAAAGTGAGGCGGGTTACAGCCGGGGTAGCTCAGGGATCTATACTCGGACCAGATCTCTGGAACGCCACGTACGATGGAATACTTCGTCTGGAAATGCCCGATGATACCTTTCTAGTGGGGTTTGCTGATGATTTAGCGGCTGTTATTACTGCCCGGGATACGACGGAGGCACAACGCAAGTTGACACAGGTAATGATCCGAACTAGAGCTTGGCTAACGGATCGAGGGCTCCAATTGGCGACGGAAAAGACAGAGCTGCTACTTGTCACAAGACGCCACATACCCTTGCAGATGGAGATGCAAGTGTGTGACAAAACTATCACCACGAAGGAGGCTATCAAGTATCTTGGCATCAAGCTGGATTCTAAGTTGACATTTTGCGCTCAGACGAGATATGCGACGGAAAAAGCTGCCGGGGTAATAAACTCGCTAAGCAGACTGATGGCAAACGTCAATGGCTTGATGCCGAGTAAACGCAAGCTATTGATGGAAGTAGGCCACTCAATCCTACTATATGGCTGCGAAGTGTGGGCGGATACGCTAAGTACTAATACCCGAAAACGCTCCATGGTGGCGGTACAAAGAACGATGGCACTTAGGATTACGAGCTCATACCGCACGGTTTCGGCTGCAGCGGCGCTAGTAATCGCCGGTTTGGTCCCGATCGACCTACTGGCCAGGCAGAGAAAGAGGCTCTATGACCTGAGACAGCGAAATGGTTTCAGCGCGGACGAGGAGGCAGCAACCACGCGACAAACCATCGCGGCCTGGCAGGAGCGATGGGAAGTTGAAACCACGGGCAGGTGGACAGCAAAGTTGATACCACAAGTAGGCGTTTGGCTGGAACGGAGACATGGAGATGTTAACTACTACTTAACACAACTACTGACGGGACATGGCTACTTCCGTCAATATTTGTACAGAATGGGGAAGTGCGCAGATGCTGACTGTATATACGGCGATGCACGAATAGACGACGTGGAACATACTTTCTTCGAATGTGCTAGATGGCAGGCACTCCGAATTGAACTGATGCAACAAGTGGGCGATTTTGCGCCCGACACAATCACACGGACTATGCGACAGAGCGAGGCGAGCTGGAACCTGATCGCCCAGTTCGCGGAAAGAATCCTCAGACTAAAAAAGTCTGACTTGGATGTGGCGAACACCGCTCCTTGAGGAACCACGAAGACACACAACTGGCAGAGGGGCTCACGGCAGAAGCCACGGGTTTGACGATCCCGCCATCCTCGAGTCGTGACGGCCAACGAAAGGGCGAGGCCTGGACGCAGGCTACGAACAAATGTCGGGAAGCGACATAGGGGACCCTACCTTGAAGTAATGCTACCGCAGTTCCAGGGTAGGTAAGGTCCGAAGAGAGGAGATGGGTTTTAGTCCGGGCGACATATCACACTCGGGACGCCAGTGTTCGAATGCAGTAGGCATTTCCTAATTCCTCACCGCCAAAAAAAAAAAAAAAAAAAATTATTATTATTATTATTATTATTATTATTATTATTATTATTATTATTATTATTATTATTTAAAAAAAAAAATTTAAATAATTTTTGGCTTACTGCTTTATATGGAAGGTAGAAACAACATTAAACGGACTTGAATCGTGTACAAATTTTAATATTTAAGAATAGAGATGTGTACGCCCTTTTTTTAGGGACACCCTATGAAAAAAAAATAAGTATTCCGCGCAACAAAATTAATTAATATATGTATAAGCGTTTGCTTTGACTATAATAATATGCTTTTGTTACCTGTTGTATAAAAGTGTTTTTCTTTTCGTTTGTTACTCTTGCTCTGTTTTCAGCCATTATGTACACTTTTTGAGCGTAAGTAGTTCGTGTTTAACGAGTATTAACAAATATTTGACTGTTTCCTTTAGCATAAATTTTTTGGTAATCAATGCTGTTTGCTAATGTACTTGTGCATATTTGCATAACTAATCGAATAATTTAAATATTTGTGGACTTTTATCAAACAATTTTTATCTTAAGGAAAATTATAATGTAAGAAAAAAAAATCAAGTATTTTTTTTACCTTCTTGTGGTAGAAGTTTTGTCATTTATTTTAAAATGTAGAAAAAAGTTAAACGAAAAGCCAATATGCTAAAATTGTTAAGTAATTTCAGTTTATCATACTTATTTCAAATGGATTGAAAGCTTAAAAGCTTAATAAAAATATTTTTTCCAACCTTACTACGTATTGTATATTCATGTGTGGTAAGTATAATAAATTTTTTTAAAACATTTGGTTGAACATTTCTTGCTGTCTCCTACATTTCAGAATTGATTAAAATAAAGAAACAATAGTTGCTTAACGAATATTATCTCACATAAATAATTTATACTTGGCTTGTTCTTTTAGCTTTAGTTTTTTAATTGGCTAAATGGCGTTTGTTGCCTTTATTGTGTCTTTTCATTTTGACAAGCTACAGCCACAATTAATCCTAATAGCTTGACAATACATATTTCAATTAAAGTAAGACATTGGCCGTTTAGCAAATAAATTGTATGTAAATACGTTAAGTCTTAAGTGATTTGAATTTTTATTTGACTTATTTGCCAGCAGTCATAGATAATCCTTTGTGGAAATGATTAGTGTTTTCGTGAGAAATCCAACAGCTTGTTTTGGATTGTTTTACAGAAAATCTTTTTCTCTTGCGAATTGGTGGATAACATAGTTAAAAAATTCAATGCAATTAAATATTCTAATATACTTTAAAAAAAATGTATTTCAACAATATTTCTGCCTTTTATTATCATTTTAGCGATTTCACAGGGAGCTAAAAAAACATTCCTCATATATTTAGACCTCTTATACGTACCTTTAGACGCTTCTTTTTATTAAAACCTATGTTTGGGGAAAAGGCCTGCTTTATTAAAAAAAAATTAAAAGTTTTTATTCCAAAAAAAGGCTTAAAATTTACCAAAAATGTTTTAGCTGTTTTAGCAAGATTTAAAGATTGCAACAATTATGTTCTTATTTTTTATTTTACAAAAAGTTAATGAAAAATTTAATTTTTTAACTGATAATCACATCCGTTCTCCTTTTTTTTAGTTTTGCATAAATTAAATAAATCAGCATTAATACCTCAATGTGCAATGGATATTTAATCTACTTATTTTTATTTTAAATAAAAAATATGGATTTTTTGCAGTAACTTGTGGTGATTTTCAGAGCAATCTTAGCCTATTGAAGGCTTAAATAAAAAATTTTTTATTTGTATATTTAAAAGACGTAAACAAAAATTTTATTTAAATATTAAAAGTAAAATAAGAAAATAAAATTTGGCGAAGTACACCGGGCTTAAGCACTTAAAAAGAAAAGCTGATGCCATTTCAGATATGACTTAAAATTATAAACATTTAGAGATTTGAAACATTAGGACGGGTTTTTAGGGCAAAGTTTAACATATTTTACTAATATATCTCTCTACTTTTCAATTGACTTACATAAAGTAAAAACTATGTTTTTAATTACTTTTTTTCAAATTACAAATCGAAAAAAGCCGCTTTTTATAATTTTTGTAATCTTTTAAACAATAATTACTTACATTAATTAAAGAAATTTACAAACACTTGAACGTTATCAAAATGTTGCTTTTCGATATAAATTAATACCACGTAAGCGTATGATTAATATTTATTAATATATATTTTAACAACAACAAACACTTTATGCAATATTTTACTTTTTCTATATATTTTCATAAGTATTTCAATTTTAAATGACGGCTTGGCATCAAGGACAAACTGTGTGATTACTCGTTCGTTTGAAAAATGAACAAAAAGTAAATAAAACTGCAAAAACTTGAAGCACAACAACAAAATAAAAATAAAACAAAAACAAAACTATGTCATACGCTATGCACCGTAGTTGGAGTTAAGGATAATGCTATTAAAATCGAAAACAAATAAAATAAAAAAGAAGGCAAAAATTATGTCAAGTTAAAAAAGGGGGAAAGTATTTTTTTTCAACTTTATTCACTCTCAAGTACAAGAAGAAGTCTGCCGCCTCGTCTGACGCCAAGTAAATGTTTTTTTCTGGTTATTTTTATGATATTGTTGCAATATTTTTAGAATTTATATGCTTTAAGTTAAGAAAGAATGAGTTTAAAACTTTCCACAAATTTATTTTTACATGTTTGCTTAATGTTGATTACACAACACAATACAACAAATAAGGATTAAAATTCTGTTATTGCAACTTTTCTAATTTTTCTTTTTAATTTTTTTTGTTGTTGCAACTAGTAAATTTTTGCTCTTATATTTTCGGCTTTTATTTGACCACAAAAAATTAGATTTTTTTAATCAACTAAAAAAGTTTTTGTTTCATGTATATTGTAGTGTTATAGTAATGCTGTTGTTGTTTGTTTTATTTATTGTTGCTTTTAAAATACTTTCTCCCTTTCACTTTCTTTTAAGTTTACTACTTTGTTTTTATTATAACTTTTTTTCTTTTTATAAGATTTTAACGTTTATTTCGTTGGAACCACGTCTGTTCCTTGAGAACTCTGAGGACGGACTGACATAACAGTTGTAAATTTTGTTTAATAATTAGACTTGTAGTTTTGAAAAAAGGACATTTTTAAGAAATTCACCACTTTACTTAAGAGAAACTTTTAAGAGATAAAATGGTTTAAAAAAGTTTTAAAGTTATTAAACCCCAGTAAAATTTTTCCTATTACAACTACAACAAGTTAGCAAATAATGCAGTACATTTTAGGTTGCTATTTTTGCTCTTGCATTACCAATTGCAATACAGTTAACATTGAAACCTTAAAGGAAAATTTCTAAAAATTGTTTGCTAGGATGGGTAACATTTAATACTCGTTGTTTTTAGCCGTCTGATATATATTTTTAAAATTTAGCTTATTTTAATGTCGCAAGTTTACTTTTTTTAAGTGTAAAACGCATAATGAGTTTTTTATTAAAAAATTAGTGTTATTTACATAAAAATCGTCGTGCCACAGTCATCACGTCTTGTAAATAAACTTTCGAAACTTTAGAAACCCGAACTTTTTTATTTTTATCCATTTTTTTATTTATGCAATATATCTAATTTTTAAATAGGGGTCAGTGTAATAGTTTACCATCCTAGAGTGACTACAGAGAAGTTGTAGGGGTTTTCCCTAACTTTTTCAAATTTTGTATGAAAACCCCCTGAGGGGCTCCAGATAGGGGATAAGTATGTTCTAGGAAAATGTTTGCGAGGAAAAATGAATTGGGGTCCGTCCTACATTTGACCTATCCACAGGTACCCTGGAAGCTGTAGGGGGGAATTTATAACAATTTCCCGAACTTTGTTTGGGACACCCTTAGGCGATGGAGATAGGGGGTTTTTACATAATTTCGGTAAATGTGTATACCAACCTCCTTAGGATGGAAAGATATGGGGTAGGTATGTTGAAGAAATATGTTTTGGGAGGAAAAACTAATGGTGGTCTGTCATACATTTTATTCCTCTAAAGGCGACTACGGCGAAGTTTTTACCCAACTTTTTTAAAATTTTGTATGGCAACATCCTTAGTGGCTGGTGGTAGGGGGTGAGTATGTTCCACAAAAATGTTGGGGAGATAAAATTAATTTGGGTCGGTCTTACATTTGACCTTTTTGGGAGCCCCCTAGCAGCTGTGGGATCGACTAAAAAATATTTTTAAAAATTTACCTTGGTAGGGTGTAAGTATGATCCACAAAAATGTTAGTGACGAAAAACTAATGGGAATCGATCTTACATTGCACCCGTGTTGCGGCAACTCCGTGGCAGTTGTAGAGGTTTTTTGTACAAATTTTATATCTCAGTCAGTTATCGTATCTCAGTATTTCAGATATTTCTGATAGTTTGATACCATTTTAGGGTCTATGCGACATCGGGGGGGGAACTTCAAAAGGTTGATTTCAACCATAACATGGAAACAGAGGCTGACTGACAGTGCCAAATCGACTTCCCTATCTATAAGGACCAAGAAAATATTACTTTATGGGGTCGCAGAAAGAAATTACGAACAGAATGACAAACATGTATATAGGTATACCCCTTTTTACTTATGTGAAGAGTATAAAAAAAATAATTCATTGGATGTTTTTTTTTCTTTCTGACCGTTTAGATCTTTTGAAAACGATCGTAGTCAAATAGTTTAAAAACCACGAAAGACAAATTTTTCTTTTAACAAAAAATGCTCGTGGAATAGTAGCGAGCATTTATTAGAAAATTTAATACAAATTAGCACTTTCGAATTAAATTTTACTTCAATACTAATGCGAAATTGAACCAATAGTTTTGCCATTTGCAAACTTATTATCACAAGACAAATATTATCTTATTTCCTTGTTAACTTTAATTATTATTCAAGCGAATTTTTAAGTCACCCTTTATCCTCTTTTTCCAACTTGTTACTCTAATTTTTCTCTTCAAAATTTGCAGCTGCGCACTAGACTCCATTATTTGTTTTTGTTTATTAATTCACCACACTTACATATAAAACAAATCTAATGCAACACGGTAGGCAGAAAGGAACGATATGTTGCACAAAACTGTAGACAATAACTGAAAACACGGCATTATATGTACATTTATAATTATATTATGGGTAAAAAATCTATTTGGAATAAAATTCTAGCTGCTTCAATTTAAAAGATATTCACATTTGCATTTCTGATAAAATTAATTTTTGGCGAATAAAGGTCGACGCACTTCTCGATCGTTGGAATATGTTTTTACTTTAAATAAAGTGTAAAACGAGGGGAGGTTTATTTTGAAAATTTTGTTTGTTTGTTTGTATTAATATATTTTTATTTTATTTTTTTAATTTTTTTGTTGCTTTTATATATATATTTTAAGTTCAAATTTATTTTTGTGATTTGATTTATTATAAAATAAGAAAAAAATTTTCTAATAGTGACTTCCCTATTAACCGACTCCCCTATTAACTCGGACCATAATCCTAAAACATTTCAAAATGTAATGACTTGCTGCAAATGGGTAAAAATAAAATGGATTTTGTCGCTCTCAGAAATTTAACATTGGTTTCCTTAATGAAAATAATACGATAAACCGTGGTATGATATTTTTTTAGCACTTTTTTTTGCCATTTCCCATGCTTTTAAATTGTAAATAGTCCTATTTACCGTTTTTATATCTTTTTAAATGAAGTATTTTTTTCATTACCCTTAAGATCATCGTAATTGGGCATAACTAAACAAGTCCTTTTACTTTATATTTTCCAAATTCATCAATGGTTAGTCTGTAGGATCTTCTTAAGCTGTTTGAAAAATTCTCGAACTAGAATCTTTTTCTGAGATATCTGTCTGGATATCGTAGTGTTGTAGTCAAAGTAGAGGTAACAGCTTTTGGGATATTTAAAAAAATAAAAAATTAAAATTCTAATTCATATAAGATAAGATATAAGTTTTTTGTACAATAGAAAAACTATTTAAAACTGGTCATACAGATGTCCTCCCAGGGTAAGCATTTTTTACTATAACTGCCTCAAATATAACTCTATTTCTACAAAATTTCACACATGTTTTTGGCCTTTTACAACTACAACAAGTTAGCGAATAATGCAGTGCATTTTAGGTTGCTAATTTTGTTTTTGCATTACCAATTGCAATACAGTTAACATTGAAACCTTAAAGGAAAATTTCCAAAAATTGTTTGCTAGAAAGGGTAACATTTAGTACTCGTTAAACTATAATCAGTCAATTATTTAAATTTGCCCCATACAAATGTCCTCTGGAAATAAGTTTGTTGGGCAAAAGCTGTCACATATATACTTTATCTCCCCCAAATGCCACCAATTATTAACTATTTTGGTCTGTCCATAATTTACTGTGGGCTCAAAAGGATCGGTATAAAATTAAAATGCGTCAATAATATTAAAAATAATAAATAAATAATATTAAAATAATAAATTCAGACTCAAATTTTTAAACACCAAGAGATAGTCCTTCCCAGTAATGTTATTTACAGAGATTTTTTATTACAGCGATTTACCTGAGCAACATGATATTTAAAATTGTACAGTCATATGACCTTTATTAATTATAATTATTGGCAAAAGATTAAAATAATTATAAAAGCAACACATTCGATTTAACTTTGTAAATTGATATCATGGTCGTATTATAGAGTTTGACATTTTCCAAACGTCAGTGTGTCAAACTCCATACAAAAAAAAAGAAAAAAGTAAGAGAGAATAAACAATATTTGCTCAATGTTTTAAGCTGATAGTCATTGGACCATGACTGATGCTTTACTTTAAAATGTAAAATTTAACTCAAAAAAGTTTGTTTCGATAACCAACACTGGCAAATGTGAAGAACAAAACTATCAAGAATGTTTAAGAAAAAGTTTTTTTATTAACAAAAATAAGGTCATATGAAGTACAATAAAAATAAAGAAGAAAATAATAATTATGTTATATGAACGAGTAAAAAAATTATAGTCAAACGTGACTGGTTGTCTAATAACCCATAATACTGCGAGTTAATAAAATTTTGTTAGGTAATGAAAACATGGAAAATAAAGATATAAGTACATATCTATGAAAATTAAAACATGTTATTAATAAGGTAAAATGAAACAAACTGTATATAGTAATTGGGTATTATATGATAGGGTTTCACAGAATAATAATTAATTACTTGTAATACCAATACGACATAAATAGTGTTGTTTCTAACGCCAAAAAGTAATTTTCTTAGACCCAACTTCAGTTATACCGATTGGTGAGCTGGTTGGTTGGCTTACACAACACTTGGTTTTTATGGTGTTCAGCGCCATGTCCTTCGTTAAAAGATTGGCTAGTAGTAAGTTGAATATGGTTAAAAGTAATCTTGTTTTAGTTGTTTCCATTGCGCCTGTTACCATCATCGTTATGTTGTGCATCGTTCACTCAACACGCAGACGATTTTTGGAAGAGTACATTGCCCTCCACCAGACTATAACCAACTGATGTTCGGGAGACTGAGACCCTAGGTCTTGCCAAAGGCATGTTTGCATACATCCATAGCATTTTGCGCTTTCGCTACTCTTGCAACCACACTTGACTTTCAAGACAGCCTACACTCCAGAAATATATCCAACTTTTAATTTACTCTTGAACAAAGCTTTAAATGTCCTTCGGAATCACTTAAATAGGTTAGGTTAGGTTAGGCTAGGTTAGGAAGAACAGGCAGCCGTTGAAGGAAAGGATACAGCTCACTTGGGTCCGCTTAATTCAGTCTCTTTGTGTTACCTGGAGAGGCAGATAGATTAGGTTGAGATGGAAGGAAAAAAGAAATTAAGAGAAGGATAGAAAGAAAGAACAGAAAGAAAAATCAAGCAGACTTACCAGGGTCTCTGGTGGGAATCGAACCCACAACCCCCAGACTGGTAGACTCGCGCACTTACCACTGATCTACCAGGGTACTCAATCACTTGAATATCTCTTTCAAAAATTTGTCCAAGCTTATACCAAAAATTGTACATACATATATGCATTTAAACGAAATAATTGTAATTAAAAAAAATTTTTTTGTCCATTAATAATGTTATGTTTTGTGCATAAAAATATCCGTCATCCATGTCAAATCATATTTGAGCTAAAACTCAAAAATTGCAAAGCATTTTTTTATATACAATAACTTTAATATTAAAAGTATTACATCAACTGCACCAAACCACATGTTGCAGGAAATTAACCAACGTTAATGAACGTTCAAACTTACGTTCGTTATTCCGCTGTTGGGTTATATTAAAATCTTCGCATACCTTCTCAAAGTAATATCCTAGATAACAGTTGTTATTTATTTAAGATTCAAATTCTCCAGCTATATAATCGAAGTCATCTGTCGGTATAATGATTTTATTTGTCAGACTTTGTATTAAATGAAATAAGCCAGTGAATAGTTTTGTATGTTCCGTTAATGCCACAAAGACAAAACAATTGGGTAAAAACGGAAAAATTTACTATAAAATGCAAAAAGTGTCAAACGTGCCGTTTCCACAGTTGAAAAGAGCTGTGTAAGCTCCTTTTAAAAAAAAAAGAGCTAGAAGGAAAATTTTCGAGTTAGAAGCAATTTAAAAGAGTTAAATCTAGCTAAGTTGGCATCGCTGCACGGCGATATATTAATGGAGTAAGGATGAAGTTATTACCAACGGTAAAATCTAATTCGTATTAACTGGGGCTTTTTTGTTTCCTTTAAACTTTTTTTGGTCAACAAACTGTACCCAAAGTAAATTGTTGTTTAATTACTTAAAGTAGAGGCCTTACACTACCTGTAATTTATTTTTTACAACAACAATTTATTATTTTTACACTTTGTATACAAAAATTTATGAAAAATTGCCGAAAGACAGTTCATTAAGAAAAAATTTATACACCTTTTATTTTAAAGTGTTTTATTTTTGGTTTAATTTTTCTTTAACATATTTAGATACAACATTACATTAAATTAATTTGTTTAATTTATATTTAAATATATGTTAATTTGTATGTGGGGTTATCGTCATAAACACTGCTCTGTTTTAATAATTATTTTACATTGTCATTGACGCCTTAATACATATAATAAAATTGTGTATAAAAAAATTTAATGCAAATTTGTATGAAACAAACATACAAACATACGAATGTACATAATGTGTTAGTATTAGAGGTCTGCAGGGGATAAGTTTTCAAATATCTTTTAAATTTGACCTAAAAGAGAGTATGGGCTTGTTTTCGCTCGCAGTGTGGGAGAACAAACGATAATTTAACCGTAGTTTGTCAAGTTGAAACATTTATGAACTCGGTACAAAAAATATTTTAAAAAATGAACGTAATTTAAAAAAAAATAAAAATAAAAACCACAAAAAGTAGGTATTATTAGCACAATATGTATTTTTTGTGGCACGCTTTTGTTCTTGCAATGAAATAATGTGCTGCTTGTATATATGTGCCGATGTGTGACGTTTTGTGAATCGTTTGTTATTGTAACAAAAACAACCATACACAGAAAAAATTTCCAAAATTTTTTTCAAACAGTTTTTTTAAAGTTATGATTTTTAAGACAATATTTTATTAGATAAAATTAAAATTTTTATCTGATTTTTATGTCAAACAAAATAAACTAAACATACAAAAATTCCAAAAGCATTAATTTTTTTATTAAAAATAGGTGGCATTTTTTCCAAAAATTTTTTACAAAATCTACCAAAATTGCTTATCTGATATAACAATTTTGTTTATAGGGCCGAAATCAGGAAAACATTTAACAAAATCAATAATTTTTTTTTGAAAAAAATTATCTGGAAAAATTGTCAACTATTTTCAATAAAAAAATTAATGGTTTTGGAGAATTTTTTTTTTTATATTTTGTTTGACATAAAAATCAAATAAAAATTTTATTTTTATCTAATAAAATATTGTCTAAGAAACCATAATTTAAAAAAAATAGTTTGAAAAAAATTTTGCGAAGTTTTTTCTGTGTACAAACATATCAAAAATTAAAAACAAACAAACCAACCGCGAAATGTAAATTTTGTTTGTTCCTGATCAACTACTTCGGAGAACAAATAAAGCCGTACATACATACATATGAAACTCCATTATTAACTTAAATTTGTTTCGTTAGAAAGGAAAAGAGATCAAGAAATCTCAAATAAAAAATACATAGTCGACGGATAAGACATTCATAGAAAAAAGTACTTATTATTTAGAAGCACTACGAATGAGAGTTCATTTTTTAAAATACTCAAGTATACAACAAGTTCAAGTATATCCGTGCAGCTCTCTGGTTAGTACATACAAAATTACAAAAAAAACATCATTTCATTTTCATGAAGCTACATGTTTAAACGCAAACACTGTAAACTTCAACATTTTTCAGGGAATAAATAATGACGCAAAGGCAAAATGTTAATTGTTGTTTAACGGTTAGAAGTGGTTGGTGGTCAATTTTCTTGTTGTTGTCACTGTTTAAAACTATGAAGCTAAAATCGTTTGTATCCATGGTAAATATGTGACAACATTAACGTAAACACCAGGTACACCAGCAACAGCACAACCAATACCCCATGCCACCATACCGACAACATACCAACTTTCATTACTTTGGCAAACTAAAGGTGAACCGCCATCGCCCTGTATTAGAAAAAATAACAAATGAGAAGTTTTTATAATTACATATATGTACATATATATACACAAAAATTTAATATACAAATATAAAATGATTTCACTTGACGGTTCTTTAATCTAGTAAAGCAAGTTTTATATTTTTTAAATCTTTACCTGAAATGCAAAATTGCCTAACAATCATATGCAAGGTGGGCCAAACGAAATCACTATATTGAAAGATGCTCTTATTTTTGCAAATGGCAGCCAATGTAAAATCTGTTTTGACATTTGTGAACTAGACAGATGTAGAATACAAGTGAACAAGCCTCGGAGCGATACACTCCCCAAGAACGCGGAATAATCGTGTCTTTTTTTTTTGAGTAACATTTCGTCTGTGTGGTGTTGGCGCAAAATCATAGATAGCGATGAGGCTCAATTCCACCTTAGCGGGTACGTAAATAAACACAATTAACGCTTCTGGGGCACCAAAAATCCACGAGTGATGCACGAGGAGCCATCAGGCCATTGTTTTCAAAGTCGCCGTTGGTCAAACGTTAACAGTGGAAGGTGCGCGCTATATGGCCATGTTAGCCGAATTTTTTTCTGCCGCAATTGAACGAATTAAAACTGGAGAACATGTAATTCCAACAGGACGAAGCAACGACACACACTGCGCGAGCCACAACCGATATTTTGAAAGCGGCGTTTGCGGGTCACCTCATCTCTCGTTTTGGCGATTTACATTTGCCCGCCAGATCACCCGATTAAACCATTCCAGACATTTTTTGAGGGGTTTTTAGAAGTCCAGTGTTTATGTCAACAAGCCCGAGACCCTGGAAGTCCTTAAGGACAACATTTGATACGAGTGCGAGAATCTGTCGCCCGAAGTTCTCGCCAAAGTGATAAAAAATGCCATAAAACGAGACCGTATAGCAATCAATTTTGACGGCGCCCATTTAGCCGATATCCTCTTTTCGACTTTAACAATAAAATTCCTAACATAATCAAAGTATGATCAAAAAACAGAATCGAAGTTTTTTTATTTAGAAAAAAAAATTAGAGCCAAACAACTTAGGATGACTTTTTTTGGCCCACCTTGTATAAAAAATTATCATTGGCTCTTTTGTATTTCAGGTGATGATGCATAAATAATATATGTGTGTTTATATTTATAACATGCTTTTTTGCGCTAAAACTTACCGTACATGCATCTTTACCCGGATCTCCCCCAGCACATATAAAACTCGAATTATTTAAAATAAAATTGGGTCCCAAACGTGTTTGCCGCAAAGCCATCTGACAAGCATCATTTGGCACAAGTGGCACATCAACTTCGCGTTGTATGGCCTGATAGGCACCTGTGGGACCAAAATCATTCTTACCCCAACCAGCCACAAAACACCGCTGACCCACAAACGGAATACTGGGCAAACAAACTGTACCCACTGTGGACTTTGTATTAAGCGGTACAGAAACTCCCAATTTAAGAACGGCCACATCATTTTGTAAGTTATCTTTGTTGAAATTGGGGTGAATGTAAATATTTGTGACTGAAATGTCTTCAGCCGGTATGGGCTCAGCAATACCTGCTGCATCCCATTCGCCAAGGCGCACCTTGAAGGAATTGACACTGATAACATAAAAATGAAATAAATTAATTAGTTGATACATTAGTATTTGGCAATGTTTAAATTTAATTTACTATTATACCCTTCATATAAATGATAAGGGTATATATAAGTTTGTCATTCCGTTTGTAATTTCTTTAATATCCATCTGCGACCCCATAAAGTATACATATATGTATATATTCTTGGTCCCTAGAGTAAGGGAAGTCGATTTAGCCATGTCCGTCTGCCCGTCTGTCCGTGTTATGGTTGAAATCAACTTTTTTAAGCCCCCCCATGTCACATAGACTCGTTAGTGGTATCAAACTATCAGAAATATATACGAGAAAATCGTTATTAAATCCAGCATAATCGCCTGATAACTCACCGAGATATAATCCAAAAACCAAGACTATCTTCGTTTATTTTTCTAAAATTTTTACATAAAAACCTCTACAACTGCTCTGTGGAGATGCCCCTATACGGGTGCAATGTAAGACTGATCTCCACTAATTTGTCCTCACAAACATTTTTGTTGAGTATACTTACACCCTATCTCCGCCCCCTAACAGGGTTGCCATGCAAAGTTAAATTTTTTTTAAATCGCTTCCACAGCTTCCGGGGTGCTCGTACAAAGGTCAAAGGTAAGACCGACCCTGATTTATTTATCCTCCCAAACATTTTGTGGAACATACTTACCTTATATATGCAGCCCCTAACAGGGTTGCCATAGAAAATTTGGAAAATTAGGGGAATTGAAAATTAAAACCTTGAGTAGACTGTTTCCTGTGTATTTTATTTATTTAGATTTGTCATTGAAACCGATATCTGTTTAAATCAGATTTAAACAGATATCGTCAGTGTGACGAACTTTCAATTTATGAGCTTAGAGCTTAAATTCAATGGATATATTTTCGCGAAGTTTGAAACATATGCAATTCTCATCATGGAGTGTGCTTTAGTCTATAGTTTTTGTTTAAAAAAAACAGCGGTGCCACGCCCACAACAAATATATTCTAAGTACAGGTTCTTTCACTGAACCGAACGGATAAAAACTTAATACAGGGGGAAAATTACGGCATTCGATTTGGAACCAAAATAAAAAACTCGAATTAAAATTTCTATATTAAAAGCATTGACAATTTTTGATTCGAAGCGGATGCCGTAATTTGTCCCCAGGTACTTCTACTGCACGGAATTTCAAGAAACTTAGGTCAAAGTTAAGGCAAAAAAGTGGGTGGTGCCACGCTTTTAAAAGCTGCGATCAGTAAACTTTGCTTACTTAACTTTAAGAAAAAATTGGCTTATTGGCATCCTGGTTTTAGCTATTGACAGGCCATACACGGAACTACGAAAACTAAACTGTCGGGTTTGATTTATCTTCCTTATATTCTATTGTCTGTCTTTTTTTTAATCTTAAACCAAAACTGCTTTGAATTACTTAGATAATACTTACGCCACATTGTAGACCTTATGGGCCACCGTCAAAACATGAAGAGGCGATATTAAAGCTCCCGAACCCAAATATATCTCATTGCTTGTAAGTAAAGCTGCTTGCCAAGGAAATTCACCAAATTCAGCCTGCCCCGGACCAGCTTGTATGCTTCCAGGTGGAGGAGGATAATGACGACCGCATTGATAGTGGCCACTTTGGCAGCAAACGGATAAACCAAAGTCGCAACTAAAAGGTGCCATGGTGGTAGCTATAACAGGCTATAAAAAATTAAAAAGAAAAAAACATTTTGCATATTTCTGTTTACTTTGAACATTTTATTATATCATATCTATATTCATATTTTGATTAATAAATCTTTCTATTAACTATTAAATAATTTATGAGTGGTTATGGATATTGGGGTCAACATACTTACATATATGTATTATACTTACAGTATTTACTATACGAATATCAATCTGACCGCTACCATCTGACGGAGGTGGTGGCAAAGGATTTGGACAAGAACCTGCTGGCACACAAATACAATGTGAGACTTTGTTTGCTAAAGAGGGCGTAACAGTTCCGGCTATCAGTTGTCTTGCATGAACTGAAAAAAATTAAAAAAGTAAATTCTATTAAAATTTACAAAGGAAGTAAAAATATAATGAGGTTACCATGATAATTGGATAAAAGCCTTCTATGGAAGGTATCCCGACCTACTTTTGTAATCACAAAATTTTATGGTTAACCTTTCTTTAGGGGAGGTAGGATCAATAACTGGCAGAGCTTTTCAAAATTTGGTAAAACCATTTCCTTTTCAAAAAGACTTATGCATCTATAATGATATCTTAATTACAAAAGAAAGAACTTATATGAAAGCAATAGAAGGGTTGGCATTCGTCATTTTTCTCACACACTGTCTTTTAGTAGGTTGCCCGAAATAGTACGCCTTTTTCTCCTAAATGACTGGAGTTGTCCTATTTGCACACAGTCAAAGCCAAAGTACAATTAAGCAAAATTAAATGTTTGTTATTTATTTATTATTTTAAGGGCTCTTTGACTTGCGAAACACAATCGTTATACCCTTGCAAAATTAAGCAGTTACGTACATACTTAGTTGGCCATTTCTAATAGCCCATGTGGGTTATTGGCCAAATGAGATGGGATTTCCAAGCACTTCAGTCTTCAGCTACTCTTCTCCAATTTTTAGCGTCGAGTTTGGATAGGGCTTTCTGGACATGGTATTTTCAAAAGAGTTGCGGTCGCCCCTTATTCCGTTTTCCCTCAGGATCATATATAAACGTCCTTTTCGCAGAGGTATCTTCATTTATTTGAATTTTACCGCGTTTCACTACATCGATGTCTGCATATAGCTCATATAGTTCTTGATTAGTACGATACCGATATTCTCCGCCTACACAGATTCGTCTATATATTTTAGCGAAATATATTTCTCTCAAACACTTCAAGAACATCTTTATCTGTTTCAGCAAGTGACAGTGCTTCTGCACTACATAACACCATGGGAGGAAAGAGTTTATGTTAAAGTGTACGCTTTGCCTGTCGCGAAAAGGCCCTGTTCTTAAATTGTTTGCTTTCCCAAGTGTTATATCTTTGCAAGTATAATTCTGCGCTTTAATTCCAAACTGATTTTATTGTTTTTGTTTATTGCGGTACCGAGGTACACGAATTATTTTACTACCTTAAAAGTAAAGTTACCGACGTGCACATATTGCCCCAATCTCGTAGATTCTTTGTTCGTTGAAACCATCAACTTATGGTGTTTTCCATTCTGGCAAAAATGTTACATTAATGCTACCATTCGAGCGGGTTTATGTTCCATTCTAAAAATACATGCAATAGTGAAAACAGTTATTGTGTTCCTTTCTGAACATGTTGCACAAATAACTGGCAAGAGTGTAACATATCTTATCCCCAATTATATTGCAGTGTAACAAAGTACCACTTTTTACAGCTGTGTTATGTATGTAAATACTTTTTTATGCAGACGAGTTTTTAACACAGAGTGCAGTTTTTATTAAAATCAAGTAATTTTCTGTTCCATTGAAACAAAAAAAATGGACAACTTTTTAAGTGTGTGTGTAAACTGATAAAAATGTTACACATACTTATTGTAACATTTTTTTTTAGAAAGGAAAACACCATTAGTCTTGTCTTTATTTACTGCCATACTAATTTTTGCCGACTCTTTGAATATATTACTCCCATTATGCCGATACCATCGGCGCATGCGAGCAGCACTTTACTCTTAGTAAAAACTGTGCTTTTAATATTTTGTATACCAAAACACATGTTTTCTACCAAATTCAGTTTTAATGCTTATTAAAAATTTTATTAAAAAAAGAAAGTGACTGTCGTGTAATAGTAGTGTAATAGTAAATACTTTTAAATTCTAATATGGACAGTTGAACAACCTTATTATTTAATTAATTTTTTTGAAAATGCATTCATACAAATATAGAAACTTTTTTTGACAGCATTTCTTGCTTCTATAACACATTACAAGCACTTTATTTGTATTTAAATTCCACAAAGCCAAAATATTTTAAGTACAACAACAATCCGATTACATATTTAATAGCTCTTAACCAATTTATCACGGATAAAAAAAAATAATTTAACACACGTCTCTTTTTTTAAAATATTTTTTTGTGAGTATTTTACAGTAACGGTTCATGCCGTTACACAACTCACGTTTTACGTTTTATACCATTCACATAGTGAAAAGGGTATATATCAGCTTGTCATTCCGTTTGTAATTTTTTTATTATCCATTTGCGACCTCATAAACTATTTATATTCTAGATCCTTATGGATGGGGAAGTCGATATAGACTTGTTTGCCTGTGTGTCTGTAAGTTGCCGGACTCAAATAAAGTCGCACAGAAAACGTTTTGATATCAAACAATTACAAATATCCCTGAGACGATCGCTAATTAAAATCAGCAAAATCGATTCACTATTGACCGAGAAATAAGCGAAACCCCCAAAATTATCCATTTTTTTAGGAAAAATCCGAGCATATATCGCTATATATCTCAGTATATATAGTCACTCTTGCCACAAAACTTGGCACTGGTACTTTGAGAGAGGGACCTGACAAATTTTTTTCGGATAGGATCGGAAACTATAACAGCTATCGACTTCAAATGTTCTACAAGAAGTAATTGGAAAATAGAACCTACATTTTGGGGAAAAATTTTTTGGATAGGAACAGGGGAAATTTTTGATACACTCTATCTCAAAAACTATAACAGCTACCGACTTTGAATGTTCTACAAGAAGTAATTGGACAATAAGAACTATATTTTGCAAAAACATTTTTGGACAGGAGCAGGGGAAGGGGTAGCCCCCATACAATTTAACCATTTTTATCCAATTTTCGATACCTAGGAAACTACAACATCTATCGACATCAAATGTTCTACAAAAGTAATTTGGGAGAGGGTAGCCCCCATACAAATAAAAAATTTTAATTAAATTTTCAATACGCTATATCTGGGAAAATATAACAGCTATCGACTTTATATGTTCTACAAGAACTAATTGGACAATAAGACCTACATTTTGGAAAAAAATTTTGGGTAGAAGCAGGGAAAGAGGCAACTCCCATACAAATTAACAATTTTTATAAAATTTTCAATACGCTATATTTCGAAAACTATAACAGCAATCGATTTCAAATGTTCAACAAAAACTATTTGGACAATAAGACTTTCATTTAAAAAACAAATATTTGAAAGCGAGCAGGGGAAGGGGTATCCGCCATAAAAATAAACATTTTTTTTTTAATTTTTGATACGCTATATCTAGGAAACTTTAACAGCAATCGACTTCGAAAGTTCTACAAAAAGTAACGATACAATAATTCTAACATTTTGGAAAAAAATAGTTGAAAAGGAGCAGGGCAACCCCCAAACAAATAAACAACTTTTATTAAACTTTTAAAACTCCCGGCCTCAAACCTTCTACATGGTATTCCTATTATATATGCGAACGTTAAAATTTTTTAAAGTTTTTAATTTCAAAATCTACGTCAGCTATCGACTTCACACCCCGCACAAAGTATTTTTATTACAATATTTTCAGTACGAAATAACTCGGCTAGATCAGATGACTGGGTATATAAAAAGACCTATGTGAAGGGTAAATAAAATTCGGCACAGCCAAATATAGCGCTCTTACTTGTTTTTAATTCTTTTTTAATCTTATTATACCTGTTGCTTCACTTGTTTGGAAAAATAATTGCTGCTGATGCATACTATTGTTGTCTGCATTAAATGTAAACTGTTTCATATATTTATTTTTTGTTGATTTTAATCCTTGCATGCTGGCATTGCGGCAACAGGACAACAATATCCAGCATATAAATAAAACGTGACATTTTTGTATTTGGTTCAATTGCAAATCCATGTTAAAGAACGTTAAACTAAATAAATGTTTATGTAGATATGTGCGATTTTATATATAAATTAGTTTTTTTTAAATTAAAAATTTTAAGGATATCCTTGATGTGCTTTAAATTCGTTTTGTTTTTAAACTTTTCGAAAAGACCCGTTTACTATTTAGTTGACCAGAAATAACTGATGTTTAAATTACCAATTTTGAATATTATATGGTAACTGCTGGTACGACAGAGAGTTCTTAACACAAATAAATGCATACACGTACACACTAAAAAGTTTTTTGTAAAAGTATTGACAGACAAACAGCAACAACAAAAAACTGCACTAGATAATTGGCCAACGAATTTAATTTGCAGAGTCAGTCAGCTAGAAACAAGCGGGGGCACGAAAAAACTGAAAAAATTTAGTCCTAACTTATCAAATAAATATTTCCGTTTTTCTTTCTGAACAACATATAAGTTAGTTAAGGTAAAATAGGCAGCCGTTAAAGAAAAAGATACAGCTCACTTGGGTCCGCTTAATTCGTTCCCTTTTCGTTACCTGGAGAGGCAAAAAGAAATAGATAAGTAGTAATGTTTTCCACTTAAAAATAAATAGCCTTAAGCCAAAATAATAAAGGAAAAATGTGTGTTAAAAACCATAAAATCAACGAAAAATAAAAAAAACATAAAAACTCACACATGGCACGGTGCAACATGATCCTTAATTTCCATTTTATTTTAATCTTTGATTGAAAAGTAAGTGACAAAAAAAATGGGAAAAGAACTAAAAAGGACACCTCCTAAAATACATTAATAAAAAAGTCGTTTTAAACCATCTGATAGATTAATGAGGCTTAACCGTTAGTTAAGTGTTGCCAAAAAGACTTTTACTTCTCTGGATAATATATAATTGAAAAATGTGACTTTTACAGCCGGAAACCACACTACCATTAAAAGAGTACTAGTGATGAAAATCCGCAGCTGGTTTCAAAATGCATTCTACCCGGCTAGTATCGGCAGAAACCCATGCTTTTTCTAATAAAGATTCTTTCAACAATAATGAAAAATATTAATTTCTTCTCAATAAAAAATAAATAAAATATGAACTAAGACCAAAATAATAAAAGCAAAAATGTGTCTTAAAATTAAAAGATCATCGAAAAATAAAAAAATAAACATTTCGAGAAGTTACATATTGTGGTGATCGAAAAATATTTTTAGTCGACTGAGGAACCGGTTTTTTGTTCTGCCGGCTGCCTTACCGGTTTTTTTTCAATTTTTAAAACCGCAGCCAGGGTTTTTTTAAACCTAACTATTTGAAAACCGATTTTTGACAAAACTTAAGTAATCAAACACCATAGTACATATGTATATTATACCATTTAAGCATTGCCATTTTCACGGCAGATTTTAGCATCACGTCTTAACACTTAAGTTTTGTTTTCGTAATTTCGTTGTAAACTTTATAAAAAAAGTTAAAAAGAAAAATTTTTTTATCTAAATTTTCAGAAAGTTTAAGAACTACGCAATTTAAGTTTCTTGTGTAGATTTAGGCATACATACTAGATATTCATTTCTTTGTGTGTGTGGGCTACAGAATTTTGAAAAAAAACTTAGTTGACTTTGCAAAAATTGCACTTTTGTCAAATTGTTTAAAAATTTGCATAATTTCTTTATATCAACGTTTGTTTTCCTCAAAGCAAAACGCACAGAATTACAGAATATTAATTTAAAGCAAAAACGCAATAATACAGTTTTTTTTATCAAAATGACAAAGTATTGGCGAGATGTTGGTTTAAATTATATCCAATATTCGAATATTTGTGCAAGAGTAGTTCGTCAAGCATTAAAACCTGATTTGCGTGCTGAAGCTGCCAAACGCGATATTAGTCACGTTAAATTTACACTTTGGAAAGATGGAAAACCGTTGCCAAAGCAAGAACCGGAATCAGCCAAAAGACAGAGTTAATAAACTAAATAAAATATATTAAATGTAATAAATATTTGATACTTGACTATAAACAAATATTTTTTTTAATGAGTTTCCCTTTACATATTGGTTTTTGCTCAAACAATGTCATAATTCAAAAATTTCATTTTTGGAGTTAACGATACAGAATTGGTAGTTTTTTTATACTGTATTAACATTTGATCTTTAAATTGTTTCTAATTCTTACGTTTGAAGAGAAAATTTCCTTACTATTTCTAGATAATGCAAATAAATCGAAAACTTCAAACGTGATTTTCTCGAAATAAATGTCTTTGAATAATGAAAGATATAAAAGCAAAAGACTAAGGTAAGCCCGTTTTTTTTTAACTCTGACCTATGTATCAACAAAACTTCGGGTGTATACTTTTTTGACCATTGTCTTGCTTTTGAAAAACAATTTGGGTAGGAGTATGGGAACTGGTATCTCGCATACAAGCAGACTAATTTTTATGAAATTTTCGATACGTGATATCTCGCAGTTTTCAATGTTTTTTTTTAATTTAGCGCAATAACACTTATTGTTATAATTTGATTAAATCAACGTTTGTGACCGAATTTTTATAACTTTGGACATCTCTGAGCAGAAAACCCCATATTTATTAACACAAAAACAATTTTTAAATTTGTTTATTCTAATACATGGATAGTGCTGGTCATTTCCACTTTGACACTAAAATATTGAAAAGGTTGACTGATTAATTTTATTCATAGAAAAATTATTATCATTTATAAACATGCACAAAATGTACAAATAAAAATATACACAACCACGCATACATATAATATGTACATATGTATGTACAAGGTGGACCAAAAGAAATCACCCTATTGGAAGATGCTCTTATTTTTGCAATTGCCAGCCAATGTCAAATCAGTTTTGACATTTGTGAACTAGACAGATGTAGAAAAAAAGTGAACAAGCATATAATTGTGTCCATTTTTTTTTTGTGTAACAAATTGTCTGTGGATTTGGTGGTTCCAACAGGACGGAGCAAGCCACAACCGATATTCTGAAGGTGGCGTTCCCGGGTCGCCTCATCTCTGGCAATTTACATTGGCCCGCAATATCGCCCGAATTATCCGTTGCAGACTTTTTTTGTGGGGTTTGTTGAAGTTCCGTGTTAACGTAAGCAAGCCCGAGACCCTGGAAGCCCTCAAGGACAACATTTGACACGAGTGCGAGAATTTGTCGCCCGAAGTTTTCGCTAAGTGATGAAAAATGCCATAAAACGAAACCGTATAGCAATCAATTGTGATGGCGCCCATTTGGCCGATATCATCTTCTTGACTTAACCAATAAAATTCTAAGAGCTCAAATAGACATAAACAGAATCGAAGTTCTTCATTTAGAAAAAAATGAGAGCCAAACAACATCGGATGACTTCTTTTGGCCCACCTTGTATTTTTAATTCCAAAAATAATATTTTTCATTTATTTTATGAAAACAAAACTTCTGAAGTTAACAAATTATTGTCACTTAACTATACATCAAAAACAGAGTAGATTATTGCATTTTTTACTAAAAAATTGCTAAAGAAAAAAACTTTCTCTAATTAAAAAAATTAAAGGTAATGTTTGCAAAACAAATAATTGACCCACTATGTCAAATATTTACTGTCCAAGGTTATATTAAGGTATATTGGATACAGTTAGTGTTGATGACACATTTTTTCTACTAAAATTTAAAAAAATATATTGCAATAATGACTTAATATATAAGTAACAAATCGTTCAAAATACAATTACAATTGTAATGGTTGTTATCACAAGTTATTATAACGTTCAAAATCATGTTAATATTTTAATAACTTGTAAAGTTAACAACATCAATTAGCACCTGATTCCGTTAACTCTTTTATCTTTTACTTAAACAATGTGGTTTGAATTTATTTCCATTCAATGATTTTTGTTTCGATGGCGCTGGTTGATCAATTTGTTATTATATTGACTGAGGGAGGAAATAAACAATTTGTCTAATAGTTTTGTACAGCATTGGTTTGTGTGAATAAACCTAAACAACTATTAATTTGAATCGCCGTACTTTTATTAGTTTTTTAAAAAAAATTGCAAAAATTTATGAATTTGTATTTAATTAGGGTTCGAGATCACATTGAACAATTTTTTTGCTTAGAAATTTTTTAATAAAGTTATAAATAGTGTTCAGTAACTTCCTGAGTGTTATAGTTTTTCGAAATTTATTATATTAGAAAATCAATGGGTAAAAAATTGCTTCTAATTACAGAAATTGAAAAATTGTATAAGATAAACAAATAATTTGAATACTTTTACTAAACATTTTATACATCGATTTTTAAAGTGAAGGTAACATACCGATGGTTTAACCAGTAGAATCGTTGTTTACTACTTGCACATACATATGTACATATGTGTAACCAGAATTTTTAAATTTGAAAATTTTAAAATTAAGATGAAGAAAAAAAATAGTTTAAAATGTTAGTTATTCCTTGGTTAAAATATTTAGGCTACTAATGCACCCTATAGAATTTACAATTTAATTGGCTCAGTTATTTGTTGTCCAAATACAGGAGTGTATGTATGTCTTTGTCAATTGATTAGTTTGGCAGTTGTTAAGTTGGTTGAAAAAAAAAATCAAAATATTTTTACTTTTACAAATTGGACAGCAAGCCCTTAAGTTCGATTGGGGTGTGTGTCTCATACTCAGCCGTTAAAATTCATATAAAAATTATATAAATTTGAAAGTTAAATAGAAAATCTTTAAATTTAGCATATTAAAGTGTTTTCACGCTGAAGGTTTTAACACACATTTTGGTTTTAACTTTAAAGCCAATCATTAAAATCTGTTTTTATCGTACAAAAAATTGGTTAAAACCAACTAAAAACCTGATTTGATTTGGTTAGAGTAGGTTTTATGAAATACAACCTTGTGTACTTAATTCATTGTTTTCAAGTGAAAAAGAGTATTAACAACTTATAATAATAAATAGTTGAAAAATAAATATTTTAAATTTAAAAACAATGAATGCAGCAGAAACAACACCAAAAAATTGTGCAATGTGTGTATGTTTTTGTTTTTTTGTATTCTTAACCATGGTAACAACCAGGGCACACTCAACCAGGTAATATCAAGACCCGAGCTGATTAAAATAAATTTGACATTATAACGTTATAAAAATTTAATTTTATATGAATTTTTTAATTTTTCTGACTTTCTACCGTTCAAATACAAAAAGGAAATGCAGAAGGCAAATTTTTTGAATTCGCCTTGCTGTTACCTTGTTTCCTTTCCTTTTTGTGTTTGAACGGTGGAATGTCAGAAAAATTAAAAATTTTAATACAAAATTTAATATTTGCAATGTGAAAATGTCAAATTTGTTTTAATAAGCTGGGCTCTTGATATTACCTGGTTGAGTGTGACCTGGTACAAACCTTGATTAAAACTATTTTGCACATTATATCATAAACAAAATATAAAATTTTTCTCATTATTTCAATCACAAATAATAAAATAGTAACATTTGCTTACATTTTTTCTATTGTTAATTCTCTTTAACTTTGACTGTATAGGCATACAATTTTTTTTTTGTAATACCGAGCACAACTTTATAAATTCGCCTTGAATCAAATCAATAAAATCAATTTGAATTGAAATTTTGTACAGGGTGCATAAGAAATAATATGTTGTACAGCACAAAGTCTAAACTATTTGGCAACTCTGAAAATAAAACGAACGAATAATAACAACAAAAAACAAAACTTTATCTTAAAGTTGTCAGTACTGATTTTGGAACAAAAGAAAAGTTAAAAAATCCAGACTACAGTCATAATAAAAATTTTTGTATAGAAGTTTTGTTAATTAATTTTGGCGTTTTGGCCACGCAATAAAAAAAGAGTCCTTATATTTAATTAATTGTTTTATACAAACAAAATACACCAAAATGACTCGTAAGTAATATTTGTAAGGGCTTTATTGCTTGTCCTACCAACATTTTGTGTGATTTTCCCAAGTAGAGAAAATGTGTTAATGTGATATTTTTTTTAGTTATTTTGGTTATATTTTAATAAACTTTATATGTAATGCTATTTTAAACAGAAATAAATAATATATAGTTCTAGTAAGCCGAGAAAAAACCGAGGTTTTTAAAAGATTTATGGCAAAAAGTTAAGATATAAAACTAACATGTCAGAACCATATACCGGCTTTTTATCTTTGGGATAGCATTGCTCTAATGGAATATGTACTTCCTTTACATATTACCAATTTAATTTAGCCATGTATTTGTTTCTTATATTAAGCAGTCAGCATGTATGACAAAAAAACCTTAACATTCATTAAATACGTTAATACTGTGTAAAGATTTATCTTATCTGTGTAAAAAAAGGTGCCTTGTTTTATTATTTTATAATTAAATTATGTATTTGTATATTTGCAACCTTAGAGACTTTTTGAAATACGTAAACGTAAATAAACATTTTTTTAAATTAAAACGCATGCAATTTGCTTTTGTTTGTTTTTCTAATTACTTCTAGGTCAGCTATTTAAATTGTTATTATATTATTTGTTTGTGTTTGCTATAGTACGTTTTATATATTTAAAGCTTGTAGTTAACTAAGATTTTATAATAAAACTTTTTCTTAGGTGGGAATCAACGTGATTTAGCCCGTCAAAAAAATGCAAAAAAACAAGCCGAATTGAACAAAGGCAAACGTAATGACAATTTAACCGTTGAACAACGCAAGCAAAGGTATTTATAAAGAGATTCCTAAAGAAAAAAAACACCTAGAAAAAAAGTATCATAAACCATGGGACTAAATCGCAGCATTCGATTTGAATGGAAATTGAAAATTTCTTATCATAACTCGTATACTAAATCGAACGATCAAGTAAAATTTTCGACTCAAATTGAATGTGGCGAATTAGCCTCTAAAAGTTTGTAAAACTCTAAACTCACATTGTCTGTAAGCCGGCAAAAATATTAAAAAAAGCTTGATGAAATAGTGTCAAATATGTGTCTTAGCCCTGTTTGGCACATTCAAGCTTTGTGTGATTAAAAAAAACGTCAGTATTTTAGCATATAGTTAGTTTTAACCTTTAACATTCTTTAAAAGCTCATAAAATAATTTTTCCGGCTTAAAACAAACCAAAAGAAAAAGGTAGATGATAACTCAAGTTTAATTTAACAAAAAATAGTCTTAAAGAAATAACAGCCTTATCTTCTAATTATTAACAGGGATGCCGATTTGATGCGTGAAAAACAGCGAAAGAAAGAAGAGGAAGCTGCTGCAAAGCAAGCGGCTAAAGTAAAATAAAATGATGAACTTTGACACAGTTTAGTGAGGTTTTTCATCAACGATAAAAAAAAAGCTAAAAGTTGCTTACAACAATAACAAGAAATCAACTAACACAAATGTAAACAAAGTGATTTTCAATAATATTATTTAGAAAACTGATAAACATTCTGACACTTGTGTTATTTGCACTCTCTAGCAAAAAAACTTTTGTTAATCAAAGCTAAGAAAAAGTTCGCCCAAGTTCGAAATATTTATTCCTAAAAATAGCTCCATCATCCCAATCCCTTACAAATGTTATTCCTCTATGGTAATAGTTTTTTAGTTTCTCTGCAAAGTGAAAATTTAAAAAAAAGTCATGTCAAATTCAGCATCTAATAACGACTAAACTATTGTTTTGACGATTAATGCAAATTTGTTTACAAAACATTTCATAAAATCAAAATTTTTACTATGGTGCATATTTTTATTTATTCCTTATTCCCCTCAGTTGTTAAACATATGAATTTAAAATTAAAAAATCTCTAAGCCTCAACACCAATAACGAGAAACATTTCTTTTAGAAATCGACATTTTAAAATAAAAATAGTTGTTTTTAACATTTAACTTTAAATATTTCTTAGTTTTATAAGGACATTATTATTAAATTTAATAAAGAATTATAGGTATAAAACTTAAAAAAAACCTATAAACATAGAACATTTAAGCAAATATAAATCGATTTGTAAACAGTAATAAATTGTATAAAGAATATAAATAAATAGGAAAAGATAGCAAAAATAATAAAATTTTAAACAATTACAAAACTTGAATTTTTATTACTGCTCCACACGCATTATTACTGCTAGTAGACAACAGTTGAAAAAGATTCTTCGTCAAAGGAAAAATTCTTCGCTTGTATTACAAACATGCAACTGCAGTTGCCTTATGTTTAATATCCCGTACTTTTTTATTATTCCTTCACTGTATACAAAAAAAATCATTGCATACCCTTAGGCGCATGTTTAAATTATTTTATTAAAAAGAAAATATAATTGTTTAAAAACTGGGTATAAAAGATCGTAAATAGCCTTGACACACATCAGTGAGTAAATTATGACAATGAAAAGGAAACGTATATTATGATTGAATTGACAAAAAAATATTTCTTTTTCGTACTAACTCTATGGTTTTTTAATGGAAATGAAAGTCGATATCCATTATAGTTTTCGACATACATATATATGTACGTACATGCATTTATTGTATCAAAAATTTTAGAAAATTAGATCGTTTGTCCTATTCACTAAATTTTTTATTTAATGTATAGAAATCTAAATGAAACTATTCTGCAGCATTTCAGTATTGCAGTACGATTACTTTGTAGCAGGTTTGAAGTCAAAGGTCCTTTGAGGGAAAAAGCGAGATAAAAATCTTAACAACAAGATCAATTTAAATAAAAATTGTATTTAGCTTTTAAGGTAGGTTTTTGCAACACAGTGAAAAAGCATCCGTGAGCTCTTACAAAGCATTTTTTTTATTTGGGCATCAATAAATTTGAGGTCCTTCACCCGAAAAACATGTTTACACAAAAAATGATTATGTTACGAATTTGGATTAAAAAGTTTTTATTAAAGAAAAAAGATTTGTTCAAAATATCCAAGATTCGGCATAAGGTCTTCCTTCATACAAGCCTTTTTATCAAAAGACCCCTTAACATCTTTAAATTTTGTTACAGATGTTGGTGCACACATAAAACAAATAGCAGTGTAATAATATGGTCGAGTTTGGTCGTCATTCCAGTATTTATTTTCTTTTTTTTTTTTGTTTGAATAAGAAAAAATAACATTTTTGTAAAATCTGTGAAACTTTCATTTGCTTACAATAACAAAATAATGCTTATTTTGGTTTAAATTCGTGGAAACGCTTAAACACAAGTGGCAAAATGTCTGCAGCTTAAAATTGTGATAATAAAAACAACAAAAACAAATAGTTATATGTAAGACCCCCAACAAATGTAAAGTTGTTTAAACAGTTATGATAATTCCAGGAATATAAACTACTCTGGAGAAATTGAAACCCAAGTAGATATAAACAACTGCAACAGCAACAAAAATATCTAGTAATAACAAATACAACAATTATAAAAACACAATGTCCACTACTATATTGTATTTCTTATTAAATGCCACAAATGAAATATTTACAATAAACAAAAAGAGAAAAAAATGGAAACAAAGTAAGAGGCATCAACACGTAAGCCCATAAAGAGATATTGAGGTCAAACAAACTGAATCTAAACAACCCAACTGTCGGCGACCAAACGAATCAAATTGCCATACAGACCGACAGACAGCCATTAAATTCAATCTAAACAAACTACGAAACAACTATTCAATTGCAATCAAAATCTTAAGCATTAAGAAGTAAATATTAGTGGGAAATGTTATGCCTAACGGAATCGTATCATATAAATAAGGACATCTACAGTTACCAGAATTAAAAAATATAAAAAAGTGTGGCTTAAGAAAACCAACAACAATTACAATAAAACAACTTGAACTAAAACAATAAATAAGGCAATTGATGCTAGAAAAGCTTGGATTGCAACAAAAACAAACATCGTAGACTATTTTGGACCGCAATGGTTACGATTGTTGCGTTAGGTTACGAAATGTAGAAAAGTTAAAGTCAAGCATGCCGAACCATGTTTCACCCTACGGCACCATGTATAGGTATAATATATTACCCTGCGTGTCGCCATGATCTACCTAAGAGCACGTCTGCAGTCGCCCACGAGTCTAGACCTAAAATAATGTCCCTCTAGAGCCTTAAGCGCGCCCTGACTAATGGATCGATAATCACCTTAAATAATAGACTTGTACTCTATACCCATTTCATGAAAATATTTTAAAAAATGCGACCTGTACTTGTATCACACAAATACATGGACACCTAGCTGGAAAGATGGACAGCTTTAATCGACTCAGGAAGTTATTCTGGGTCGATCGGTATAATTAAAGTTTGGTCTCAGACAATTACCTTTTGGGCGTTAAAAACCGGTACAAACGCATAATCTGTTGTTTTAAATTTAATTTGTAGCCTTTTTGTTGGTAATACTAAGCGGCTTAATAGTTTGTCAATGTTGCATATAAAACAAAGGTTTTTGCTGTTGTTGTCGCATTTACTTACTCCGGCCTTTGCATTGTTTAAAAAATCTTGTGACTTAATTTAAATGCATTGTTTAAAATTTAGAGACATGGTTGGTTGGCATCATAATATGGCCAAGATGTTTGGTAAATAAAGAATTAAGATTTGTTTTTTCTTCTTCTTCTTCATGTTGCAGATTTGTGGCAAGGTTAAGGGTGTTAAACTTTGAAAAGGCAACAAGCAACTGCATAGATTTACATAGATTAAATATATAAAAAAAATTTTGAAACCTAAAAAAAAGTTGCTGCTGTTATTGTTATTATTGTTGGTTATTGTTGTTTATACCTTACATGTTGAAAAAAGCTTGCTTAAAGAAAAACAAACATTACAAAGAATTTTGTAAGCAATGTTAACGATAAGAAACCACAACTTTTCACCTCCACCTACCTACACCCACACAATTAAACCTTTTAACTTTCTAATCACACAAACAAAACTAAGTCCACATTTTCTTTTCTGAAACCTGTCATCATTTGCTCATTAAAAATTTAAATCTAGGTTCCAATAAACCGGTTGTTTTTATAATGACGGATTAAGTCTCAGTTTTAACTCAAACATATTTAAGTGCGTTAAAGTTAAGTTATAAAAACATTTAAGTATTGTATCAAATTTCTCTTTAAGTTAAAATTTTATTATTTATTTGAAAAAACTCTTAAAAATTTTATATTTGTAAATAAAAAAAAGCTTTAAAACAATAAAAAAAGAGACACTTGTGATGTCATTATTAGATGAAGAAGCAAATCGAAAAACTGGATTAAAAACTTTAGAGAAATAGAATCATAAAAACTTTTCATTGAATTTTTTTAAGTTGCGGTGAATCCTTAAAGATATTTTTAATAAAATTTAAAATATTTTTTTTTTATTTGAAAAAATATTTTTTCCAAAAACAAGATAAAGTCTTAAGACAAACTTTTGACTTATTTGGGCTGAAGTTCATTTAATTTTATTTTAATAATTTTATATTAATTTTCAATAGGTTTTGATTAAAACATTTATACACTTTAGCAGTTTCCAACAATCTTTCAGGATTTTATCCCAATTTTCTTGCTTTATTTAAAGGATTTGTTATAGCTTAAGTTTGTTAATATGTATTTTATTTGTTCTTGCACCAAATCATCCGTAGACTTCAACCAAATTCTTAAAAAACCTTATTAATATTTTCTGATGAATGCAGCGTACTGCAATCTGAATTGTTAATTGAATTGATAAAGCGGTTTATTGGATATGGTACTACAGGATATTTGGAAAAAAAAAATATTGGGGTCTGTGCCGACAGTCAAGCCACAATTTGGTCCTTTACTGAGTGTGCTCCATTCTTTGGTTTGGTTGGGTTGACTGTGTCGAAGAATTTTTTAAAATCTAAATTTACAGGACTGTGTCGTTATAGACGCTCTTTTATATAAACAAAATCCTTCAAGTTTTTTTCCACATATAGTCAATTCCACACAAAACGGCCCTAAATAGGAAAAATTTGTTATTTTGTTTTTTAAATAATCGATGAATTTACCTCTAAAAAAAAAGAAGATGATCAAAATATAAATAAATTTGCTTATATTATACAGTTGTTTTAACGAAAAATTGATTGTCAGCTCTGTTCGTTAATTTAAAAAATTCGATAAATCCAGTACAAAAAAAAATATTTATTCATGTAACAACAAATAAAAAGAGCAATGCATGTTTCACGAACTTTTTGTATTTTTATTTGTTCGTTACATCGTGGACTAAACTGGATTTTAATTCGTTATACACAGTACCGAAGGTAAAACTTTTGTCTATTCGTTAAACCCCGAATTCGCTAAATGGAGAGGTCGTTAAATCGGAAAACCGCTGTATTTTTTTAGTCCACAAGAGCTTAAATCTATCACAAACGGAATAATCGGCTTTTCTTTTTTTGTTTTCCATAAAATGTCACACCCGTCACATTTTCTCAAGGTTTTCCCTTAAGAAAAAATTATTTTTTTAGAAAACAAAAATGTTAAATACGATTAAAATCACTTTAAACTGCCGTATTAATTCAAAAAACTAAACCCGCTCACAAAAATGTTTCACACAAAACGATCTTAAAATTAACATTCTCTGAAATACAAATTTGTGATGTCACACCCGTCACAGTCTTCAATTGGTCCACTCTGAGCAGAAATGATGTTTTTTTCAGTGTCTATTTGCTATTAAATGCTTATTAACATGCCATCCTAAGATTTAATTGTCATTTTTAAAACAAAATTAAAAGAGTCACATCCGTCACAATGGAATTGCCCAAATACTAAACTAATTTCGGGCTTCTCCAGAGGTTTATAAATATTTCTTTACAAAAATTTACTCAAATGATTATTAAGAAAATTCTAGCCAAAAACAACGGCAACGCCGCTTTTACATCAAAATCTATAACAAATTTTTAAAGGCAAAAACCTCAACTTGATATAGAAATAATACCAAAAGCGTCTAAACGTCGACAACAACAATATGAATGTACACGTATGGTATTAAAAGTTTAACACATACAACAGCAACAACAACAAGTGACAACAGCTTTTGCGATACAAAACAAACGTTTTGCCATAATAAACATGATCAGTCGAGAATTGAATGCGGAACGCGCGAGTATCTAAAATCTCAGACAAACGGAAAAACGATACAAATTTAACGTTTCGTCGCTTGTTTGAGTTCTGGATTTGATAGTGGAGACGACGACGACTGGTAGAACGTTATAAGATTATAAAAGTTTTTTAAAAAGTGATTAAAAAATAAACAAAAATAATTGCGAAAATAACGTAAATTACGCATTAAAATTAAAAAACAAAATACTGAAAACTCTTCAGCACATTTACAAATAGTACGATAAACAATTGTTTTGAAATTTTCTTATATCAAATTAAAGGTGAATTAAATTTTTCTAAAAAATAATAAAAATAAATGTTTGACCACTTTATTATTAATAAATAACGTAAGCAAAAAATCAATTTATTTTTGTTTTAGTTATGTTTTCTAAGCTTTTAGAGCAAGTGTGGGTGTTTATTTTTTTTTTTTATTGTCATATAGTTGTCATTTCTTTTTAAATAAATTATTATAGTTCTTCTTAATTTGATGTTAAATCAAACAAAACAAAAAAACATTAAATTGGTTATTTTTACTTTTGAATGTCATGATCATTGAGAACAAATACAACTTTAGGCAAATAAAAAAAAAAGCTGTTTACGAAATACAGTCAAAGCTAGCGAATGTGTTGGAGTGATAATTTTGCATGTATTTTGTTTTGTTTTTGTCACAATAACAAAACACATGTAAACTTTTTACTTAATAATACCTTAATAATGTAAACAAAACATTACAAAAACAAAACGTAATTGATTTTATATTGGGAAATAATTAAGTGATAAATAATCAATCATTAGGAAATTAATCAAACAGGCGTTCAGCATTTAAAGCACTCAAATAATTTGTAAAGAAGTAAAGTGAAGTGAAGAAAATAAATTATTTATTTGTTTTTGTTTTTATATAAAATAAAAATTAATTTGCATTAAAATCTAGTATATTCACAATAAAAAAATAAAATAAAAATACAATATATTGTTGCCAAGTACCAACTGGACAGACAGATAATTATATTTCAAAAAATTTGTGGAAAAAATCTACACTGTGCTACAAATATCCATATTTTTTTTTAACCCACCTAAACAAAATTAGTTTTATATAAATAAAATTTTGTGTTTGCATTTAAGTTGGCACGAGTATATTTGAGATTGCAAATAAAACTTGGTATGCAGCGCTGCGATCAAGTTATAAGCAAACTTTGGTGTTAAACCGGGCTTAAAGAAAATTGCATCTGCATTCAGTTAAATTTCACAATTTTTTAGATGTGAGATTGCATTCGATAGGTGGCGCTGTAATCGATTAAATTATTTATTTTTTAAATAATTTTGTTTATTACTAACAATTTTTTTTTATTTCGTTAATTTTTAATTATGTGTTAAATAAAACCAATTTACAGTCAATTACAGTAGAAGTCGGACTTTTCAAAAAGTTATGGAAATTTATTAAGAAAAATAAACTAAACAAAATTAAATTAATTTAATTTTATTTAAACTAGGTTTGACGCGGTCTAATTGTTTGATGGGTATAGAAATCACATACAGGTTAAGCTTAAATTTCGAACAAGAGGCTGGGTTCCATGGTAAATTATGAACCGATTATTGGAAAAGTTTGCACAATTATTTCCTTTTGTAATTATTTCTAGCAAACTGTAAAACATGCATAAAGCTTGAACTGAAGGCCTACTATGGAAACGGTCAGATCCGTTATATATTTTGCCAAAAAAACGTTCCCACTGTTTAAAGAAAATAATTGTTTCATGCGTCTTATACGTTTATTTTTAAGCAAACGCGATTAAATAAAATAAAAAAATATTAATCGATACATTTTTAAGTGGTCTAAGCGACTATAATTTTGTGTGGTCACGTTTTCTAGGGAAATATTTAATACCCTAAATATGGAAGGTGTGTTAATAATAAACCAAAATTCCTAAAATTTGGTAGTGAAAAGTTTGTTTAAAAAAATTTGTTCATCTGTAATGAGAGATACTTAATATCATTAAATATTTGTAGTTTATGCGGTAAAATGTGATTTTCTCAAGTTGGACTTAAGTACATATATGCGACCCATGGGATAATCGAAATAATATGGAAAAATTCTATTATGGTATGAAAATTTTTCTAATCGAATTTCGTTTCGAAAGCAGTGTACATACATATGTTGGAAAATACGTTTTTCGGGTACAGACCTACAATAGGAGTTAGGGTCATTTTATAACCGATCTGCAATAAATTTGGTAGGATCATATTATAAAAGTCGTATATGTTTTTAAATTCTGGGATTGAGATTTCTTAAAAAGCAGTGGCGAATAACAGACAAAGTTTTGAGCATATGAACAAATTTTGTGAGGACAGAGTAATATCAAGGTTGGGAACCGAAATATAACTTACATATTTGCGTTTTACAACGGGTGCCCCAGTAGAACAGTTAGTAAGTGCACAAGTCTCTGAGACTCTGTCTATTCTGTTTCATTCCATTTTTTACTTTCTAAGTCTTTGCTACATTTATTCTTATCTTATATTTATTTATGCGAAGGTAATAACAAGAAATTATTAGGGCCAATTTTTGAATCTGTCTGATAAGCTTATGTAGACAGGTTATAGTACAGATAAATACTAAAATGTCTGATAGGCAAAAAGAAGCCTTTAAGTTTCATTTTAAATTCCCGTATTATTATGATTTAATTTGTTTCTGTTGTAAGCAAACAAATTAAACTACGTCTTTGCCACTTTGTATTTAAATATGAAGAAAGTAGTCAGCTTTTGCACTGGTAATGCCATGCTTTGAACAAATTTTTAGTTAAGCTTAAAGGGAGGTTGTAAAAACTAAAAATTTTTGAGGTCATTCACTTTATTGTCGACTTTAACTAGAGTTAACTTATAAACAACCCATAATAATAGCCCTTAGAAGATTAAAATATTTTTATTTAAATATATCATACAGACTTTGGTCATATATATTTCGGTAAATATTTGCTAAGTGCGACCTAAGCAATACAGCAAGCAACTGGTTGCATTCAATTCAAAATCACACTTGCGTTTTTTTTGCAAGTTTTTTTTTTAATTTTTTTCAGCCGGACAGATGTAGAACATAATTAGTGGAAATGTGAGAACGAACAATTTAAAAGTTGTTTACAAAAAAAAAATACTTTATGGTAAAAAAAACACAAAAATTAATGCGCCAGTTTGGCGAGTGAGTGTGTTAATTAATAAGTTGTTATTTCAATTAATTGAAGTTCGCCAAGTTTTTCATAAGGGAAAAGTGAGAAATATTTCATGGTCAATTATTTGAGACTGTAATTATTGCAAGCTTTTTATGTGTATTTATTACAATAAAAATAGGTATATGAAAATATTTTTTGTAAATGCACAATTTGTAAGTATTTTCGATATGTGTTAGTACAATTGTATTTAGATAAAAGTTGTGTAAGTTTTTTTAAAGTTTTTAAAATATATAATATATTAAAACAATGTATTATTTGTACCAAAGTTTAAGTAATTTGTAAAAATATCTTGTATTGCTCTTAACGTTTTTTGTAAATTATATATATTATTTTTACTAAGCTCTGTAATTAATTTTTATCATGTCTGCAAGCCATTTGTCTTTAGGCTTTGTTTTCTAGTTTACTTATATTTAAATATATTAAATATGTAAAAATAATATTTTTCTTCATCTGGGCATACATACATACATATATACACATTGTTGCCTTAATATAGAAAGGCCCTAACTTGTATTTTTTATTAGCCCAGTTTTTGGTTATTTCGATAAACGGTCTGCTCATATATCACAATTAGCCAAAAAATATCGCGACTTAAAAAATAAGAGTTAAGGCCTTTCTTTATGAAGGTAACGATATGTACATAAGTATGTGTGCACAGACATAATTATTTGTTTAAAATTTATTTTTATTTAGATAACAAGATAAAGAGACAAGTTCTTAATTATAGCTTATCTTTGCATACAAAATAAAGGTGAATGAAAAAACTTTAGCAATTATAAGATAAGAAGGCTTACTACTCCGTCCCCAAATATTTACAATGCTTAACTTCCATGTTTAAAAACAAGTAAGAGCGCTATATTTGACTGTGCCGAATCTTATATACCCCTCACATTAGCCTTACAAAAACCCGAACTTTCTTTTTTATACATTTCTTTAATTTTTAAAATATTCCTAATTTTTAAATAGGGGTCGGTATCATATATAACACTCTTAGGGTGACTCCCGTAGTCAGAAGTTGTAGGGTTTTTATTGTAATTTTTTCTAATTTTGTATGGGGTGGAGATAGGGGGTAAGTATGTCCTAGGAAAATGTTTGCAAGGAAAAATGAGTTGAGGTCAGTCCTATATTTGGCCTATCCAGGGGCACGCTGGAAGCTGTAGGGGGGCGTTATTACAATTTCCCAAACTTAGGCGATGGAGCTAGGGGGTAAGTATCTTTTACGAATATGTTTGGGAGTGGGAGCGATTTAAAAAAATTAAACTTTGTATGGCAACCCTGTTAAAGGGTGGGATATGTATGTTCCACAAAAATGTTTGTGGGGAAAAAATTATGGGAGACGGTCTTGATTGCACAGGGAAACTTCGGGGCAGTTGTAGAGGTTTTTATGTAAAAATTTTAGGGAAATAAACATAGGTAGTCTTGATTTTTGGCTTATATCTCGTTTAGTTATCGGGCGATTTCGCTGAATTTCAATAGCGGTTTGCTCGCAGATATTTCTGATAGTGTGATACCACTTACGAGGGGCTTCACAAAGCTGATTTCAACCATAACACGGTTAGACGGGCATCGCTATATTGACTTGCCTATCTATTAGGACCAAGAAAATATATACTTTATGGGGTCGATATTAAATTATATTAAAGAAATTACAGACGGAATGACATATATATACCCTTATCACTTATGTGAAAGGTTTGAGGTCGGTAGCTCCAACATATATATATAGCGTATCAAATGTTTATTAAAAATTTTTTTGGGGGCTACCACTTCCCCTGCTCCTATTAAACTAATTTTTTCTCCCCAAAATGTAGTACAATTACTTTTTGTAGGATATTGAAAAAATATTTCTTAAAAATGGTTAATTTTTTAATTTAATTTGGCTCTTGAAACTTGATTTCAACAGACACACAGGCGGACAAACTAATATGACTTTCCTATCTATTAGTATATAAAATATAAATACTTTATTGGGTCGAAAATAAATATTGTAGAAATTACCAACTTAATGGCAAACCGATATATGAGTAATTCCAGTAAAAACTAACGTAACGCCAGACGGAATATATATTTTTTTTGTTTGGGAAGGCTTGCATTTTTTAAACTGTAACTGGAAAAATTATGTATTCCGTCTGGCGTGACGTTATTTTATGCTGGAATTGCCCATAACTACTATCACTATGTGAAGGGTATAATGATGATAAGGTTAACGTTGATCGTTTGTTTTAAAAAGTAAATGATGTAACAATTTTTTTATTAAACAACAATTTAAAGATAATGCAAATAAAAACAGATAAAATCAAAATAAATCTGTGTTAGAAATTAAGCAAAAAAATTTTATTAAACAAAAGGAAATGCAAAAATCTATAAAAACATTAATAAGTTACACTCTCCCACCATTCTCACTTTTTTAAAATATCAAAGAAAATACACTCACAAAAATAAGATGAGTTCATCACACAAACGTTAAGTATACAAATAAATCTTAAAAGAGAAATGATACAAATTTTATTTGACATTGAAATCGTAGGTATAAATAAATTTTTTTTTTTTTGGCAAAATTTTTTTAATAAAAACATGTTTTTATTTCTGTTTGTTTATTGTTAATGTAGATTTATATTTTTTTTGCTTAAAATAACAAGTTTTACTTGCAATATTTTTGGAATTTTAAATTAAATTTATTTAAAAACGTTATACTTACATACAAAAAATATATAAAATACCTGAATTTTTTGCTAAATAAATTTAATACTTTTATTCATATGTGTTATACATTAATGTTTAAATGTATGTTTTATATTTATTCGCCTTAAATTTCTAGTATAAAAATTTCTTTTTATTGTGGGCGTCGCGTGCATAACCTTCATGACGTCTTATTTAAAAATAAAAAATGTGTAGTATAAAATGATTGTACAAATGTTTGCAAAAAAAATAAATAAATAAATATGTAAAATAAAAAAATTTAAGTTACACAAAGAAAAATATTTATTAAATTTAGGGGATTTTATTAAAGTCTTTACGTGCTATAAAATGGTCTGCCCCATAGGGATTAAATTAAGCAAAATATTAAGGGATGTTCTACATTTGGCGTCGCTTTGCTTTTTGAGTGTAAATTAATTAAAATTAATGCCTATTGGAGACACGTTAAAATATTTTATCAGTCTGAAAAGAAATAACATTTTTTTTATTTTTCTGTAATTTTTGCTTTCGCTTTTAGTTGTACAACTTACGTTATATGATGATCTTGACTGATAAGAATTTTTTTCATTCATATTTGTTTATTTTTAGCTTTACAAATGTTTTTGTTAAAAGTTTAATTACTCCAGCGCTAAATTAAAATTTTTCTTCATTATTTGAAATATTTTTTAATAATTTCCTTACCTTGAATTTTCTTCCTAAAATTAAGATACATATGTACATACAAAAATTAATTCTGGTTGAATGCACATATCACATATGAAATCTAAAACAGTCATAACTCAAAATCAAACATTTTTACGACCATCTTTTTCTTTGCTCTTAAAAACATTTGAATAAAGTTTACTTAAACGAATGTTCATTTTTGTTAAAGATTTCATCGGGTAACTGATTTTTTTAAAAAGAAATGGTTTTAATTCATTTTGAGTTTTTAAATTAGTGTACTATTTGTTTTTAATTAAAAGTTTATATAAAAAATTTATTTAGAATTAATCGGATTTATTCTTTGATAACCCCAAAATTATTTTTTAAGATTAACCTTAATATTCTTAATTAAAGCTAACTCAAAAATTATTAAAATTATTAAAATGAATTAAAATTTAAAAAGCTGATTTAACATATACCATTATTTTTTTAAATACTTAAAACATAATAGTTTTTATGAATAAAATGGCTTGAAGTAAAAAAAAATATTATAATTTTTAAATTTAAATTATTTAAAGTGTGGCATTGTACCTCTCAATAGTAATTAATTTATACTTAAGAATAGATTATAAATGTTAAAAGTATGTTGTTAATGTAAACAAGGCAGTTTGTCGTGTAAACCACTGATTTTGATAAATACGGTCGTAATCTTCGAAAACTTTATGTAATGTGAAATAATGCGTTTGGTTTATTTTTTTAAATGATAATACATATGTGCTTAAAGGAATGCCTGCCTTTAATGGCAGAAGCAGCAGCGTTGCCATTTTGGTGCTTTTCGGGTATTTTTTGGTGCTTTTTTCCTTATGAAATGCCCGAAGTTTTTATTAAATACCCGCTTTTGAAAAGCGGGTATTTATAGTGCTTTTTGCAATTTCTCACAGTGATTTTAAGTGCCTTTTCAATAAATGTTTTCTGGACTTTTTATATTTTTAGTTGGGCAAAAAATAATTTCTTTACTCTTTTTGGGAACCTATTCTAATCATTCACAAAAATTTACTGGGCATGCAGTTAGGTGCAGTCTAGTTGGAAAGGTCCTTTTTTAGGACTAATGCACTTTTTGAATGCCTAATTTTGTAAGTTCCATTTTCATAATAGCTACAGTCTTTTAAAAAGTTTTTTCAAAAAATTTTGGATCCCCTTGCAAGTTATTCCAAAACAAGTGAAAAAATAGACTTTTACCTATATTTTAAAATCAAAAGGTCTATAAAAATACTTTCTTTCATAAAAATGAGAAATATTTATTAAATGGAGTCTAAGTTAAAATATTGTTAGGTAAAGTCAGACGTTATATTCTTATCTGAATCAGCTGTTGAACAAAACGTTTTTTGAGGGGTCCACTGGAAATTTTAAAGTGAAATCGTACCTTACTATGCATTTGTTTTAGTGTGCCACTGTGCTATATTTTGTTTATTTTACTTTATTTAAATCAATCGATCTTCATATAAAAATTAAGCATTTGTTATGTTTTGGTTAATAACATCAATACTAAAGAATATTTAGGTTGGTGCTTTTTTACCCGCATTTTTTTTATTTTTACCCTTTTTTACCCTATTCTATGTGCTTACAGTGCTTTTAGTGATGCAAAACTTGGCATCACTGTGGACCGCAAGTTTTAGTGTTTAAACATAAGTTTGGAAATAAGTTTTACAACGCAATTTTATACAACTTTTGAAATGTTATACCATGAAACCTTTAACTTGGAAGCAAGGTATTTTGCAATAAAAATGTTCATATTTAATAGAAAATTTAAAACAAGTTGGCCACTCCAAATATAGCGCTTTTAATTGCTTTTTAATTTTTGATAAGTTTATATTTTTTTATATAAGCAAAAACTTTTTTATAACAATTTTAAATATTATCCAGGATTTAATCCCAATTTTCTTAATTTATTTTAATTTATTTGCAAGGTTTGCTTAAGTTTAAGTGTGTCTATATGCATTTCTATGGTCCTTACACCAAATCGTCAGTGGACATTAACTAAATTCTTGAAAAAGCTCATAAATATTTTCTGCCTAAATAAACTTATTGAGAATTATTATTAACAAACCAAAACATTTAAGAGTCTCTTAAAAAACTCAACAAACCATTTTTCGGTATTCAACTGTTTTGGTTTTCTTTTTTACTTTTACACCTGGATAACCACTATTTACCACTAAATGTATTATAACAAAAATTTTTTTCTTAGAAATTATTTTTAATTAATTTTTTGTTGCAGAGTTTTGCTTTCTTTGCTTAAAAAATTTTTGAATTATCTGTTTTAAGTTAAATCGCCATTTCGGTAACACTGGCAAGTATTGCATGATTGTTTGTCATCTCGACAAATCGTGTTTAAAAGAAAATATTGATCAGTTTTAACTGAATGGATTGCTACTGCTTTGATGATCATTTATAGTTAAACGACCCAATAATTAAAGTTTTTTTTTAATTAATTAAAAAAAACATCCTTTTTTTGTTTTTCCAAAAACCAAACATTAACAAAAAAAACACACACGCATAATGCCTATACAGAAAAAAACATTTTTAATGGGACAATATTAGACAACAGCAAGTCCATAAATCATATAAATGTTGATTTTTTATAGTAAAATACAAAAAAAAAATTTTGTTTTTATTTTTATTCTTTATTACAATAAAAATAGAATTTAACATGATTCATTTCCATTCATCTATTGTATATGATTTACTAACTTATTAAACAAAATGTCTTTTTATTAGAATTTTTCATATAAAAAGTTTTGGTTTTTTTATTTGATTTATAGCATTTATTTATTACTTCTGTTGGTGGATATAAAATCATTTTTTTGTTTAAAAAAAATGATCAGCTATCGATCATAATGTTACTCATAAAAATAGAGCACATTAAAAAAGATAAAAAATTAATTAAAAAACTAGTTTGTTATACTAATGAGATTTTTTTAATTTAATTTAATTTTTCAAACAAATACTTTTTGTTTTATTTAAGAGAAAATTATTAATACAAATTTTGCTTTTAATTTTAGCTTAAATTCAGATTTTAATTTCATTTTATTAGAAAAAAATGAATATTTTCCGTTAATTTTGAAAGAAACTTTCTTTGAAAAAGTTTTTCTCTACCAATACTAGCCGAGTAGAATGCATTTTTGAAACCCACTTCGAAATTTTATCATTAGTAATCTTTAAACGGTAGTAGTATTTTTGGACATAAACATCACCTATTTAACTTACATGGTATCCAAAAAGGCAAACGGAAACATTTATTTTGCAAGTTAGGACGATGTTTTAAATTTTTCCAAATACACTATGCTTTTTGTATTAAAGTCTTTGCAGTCTTGGATAATAAGAGGAATCAGAATTAATTAATTGAAATTAAAAAATCTTTCTTGTGTTATTAATATTGGATAATTTGTATACTTGGTTAATTGACCTAAGGGTAAAAGTTTTTGAAAACCCATACATTAAACATTACTCTTTTTAAAACTTTATTAAACCAATTGGAAAATAATTTTTAAAATGATCCAGTATTTCGTATTTATTGCACACAACTTGATTTTCTTTCATTTTTGCCGATTAAATTAAAAAAGAAAAGCAACGTAAGAATAAAAAAATGTAATTGTAATTCTTTAACATTTAGCCTTAAAATATTTTTTATTCCATAATCTTTTAAACAACGATTTCTTTACGCAATTTTTTTCAATTTTGTTTTTTACGATTGATCTATTTGATGTAAATTGAATTTGTCTTGAAAACAAAAATGCTCATTGACTGACTAAAAGCTTTTGATTGTAATTGGCTTAAGTTATTTATTTTTTTTGCCATTTATATAATTTTTTTTGCCATTAATGCGTGATTTTTCAAATTGTATTTAGGCAACGTTGCCGACAAACAGATGTCGATCAAGTGAAGTGTTTGAGTATTGCAGACTTCCGAGTTTGGTTATATGTGTATGCTTTACATTGATCAATAAATATTCAATTTAGTTTAAATTTAAAATAAATCACGTACTTTTGCAGAATGTATTAAATTTTTTTTGTGTATGTTTTATATAATTCAATTATAATTACATGTAAGTACATAAGTGATAATGTACATATGTATGTATCTGCCTGATGATAACAATTTTACCGAACATAATAATTTTTAAAATGATATTAAGGCAAGTATAGGTTTTATACAAATTTTGTTTAAATAACCTTAAAATTTTTGAATTTTTATATACTTCTACACAAATAAAGAAAAATAAAAATTGTTCGTGACGCTTTTGATCATTTTAAGCACTAATAAATTTTTCTTTCTTTGAAATACGGCAAAAAATTGTATATGTTTTGTCCAAACAAATGCTGTAGCTTTTCCATTACTCTGAGTCGTATATGTTAGTTCTATGGTATTTATGCCTCTTAGGTGAATTTCATTTGGTTAAATTTCTGACATATAACAGCAAACTCCGGCTGGGTCAAAAGCTGGGCATTAACATATAAAATGTCGGTTAAACATATCCCTGCATGTCCTGCAGCTGTTATTCTCTACAACCTCAAACCGAAAAAAGTTGATTCTTTATTTTTGTCAGGGACCCGTTTGTACACCTAACACCTTTCCTTACTCGAGTTTCGTTATTTCAGGATTTTTTAAATCCTATCTTTATCAAAATCGGCCCAACGGATATTTGTATTTAAAAGTTCCACAGTGAGTGATTTATGCTCATTTCTTCAACTTGGACTGGTTTGCAACAAAAGGTTTCGGTTTTCTCATTCTGTTTGCAAGCTTTAACACCCAGATTATTTTCCTTATCATTTTCGATTACCCCGTTATGTCCAGACACCCATATATTTTCACTGTGCCTAATTTAGAGTAGCCATTAAGCGTTTTCTTACATTGTCCTAGATTTGATACTTTCGGACACTTTTGCCTTTATTGCATATGGCTACTCATACGGGTATTTACATATGTAACCAGCATGCGCTCTAAGTCAGAAAAAATCTGCCGTGATTGTAACGAGCCCTGTATGAGAAATTGCGCTGTAGTCTGAAAGCCGAAAGTAGGCCTCGGTCTCCGGATTTTGGTCAAAGAAACCCAATCCCATTTTTTCCTCAACTCTAGAGCCATCTGTGTAAGAGATCCTATTCAATCAGGGCTGTCTATTTGGTAACAAGACAGAACTGTTAGTCTTGACCTTTACTTAAGATAAACGATAGGACAATTATATTGTCTCTGTATAGCCCCACATGATACCAAAATATTTAGTGGTTTAATTTATAACCCCAATCAACCGGCTCGTAGTGTACACGGGCTTTAGTAGGCTGGATATTCAAAATTGGATCCAATCCCCCTATAGGATTTGGTTCTGTTTGACCTGCTTACTTCGCCACAACATGAACTTTGGACCTTTTTAAAAATTATAATATTTCACTTCTTGTTCATTCATGTCCACCTTACCATCGAATTATAAATTAGTAATAGCTTCTGCTTAGACAGTGTGTCGATTTGACTTAAGCCTTATTTTAGCTCTAATTGTTTTGGCTTTAACTCATAAAACACAACAGCGGTGAGCCTACTCTTTTCTCTAGGTTAAATTTTCAATCGGTCTTGAGGTTTGAAAAATTTAAAAAAAATTTAACACAATTGTTTTTTTTTTCTCTAAAAAAACAAAAATTGTTTCTTAGTTAAATACTAGAGTATTTATTAAATCAGGGTTTGATTTCGTTCGAGCAAATAATTAATCGATTTTGATTTTGTTCGAATAATCGACATATGTATATGACAATATATGGATTTCGCACAGAATGAACTTTTTCTTCTATCAAGGCCAAGAACGAATTAAATCAATTTTGAATACCCTGTTCTGAAGTTAAGCGTATCTCAGAGAGAATGTTCTGCTTTAATCGAAGCAGCTAGTGGGGCATAACAAAACTTTTCACCCCGATCGTTGCCATGATACAATGTTACGGTTTCATATTTCGCCGCCATTTCTTGTCGGTTTTTAGCCAGCGCCAGCCCTTTAAAAATATTATTTTTTATAAAGTTAAAATAATTATTTGGACAAAAAAATTGTCTATCAAAGTATTTCAGCTTTTCTTAGTATGCTTCCCAATTTTCCTGTTTTGAATGATTTCTCATATCGTTTTTAAATCTTTGTCTGAGAGTTTAATATTTTTTCGAGCTCTTGTTATATATGAAATTTTTTTTAAGAATATTTTTTATACTTTGAAAAATTGGTTTTAATAGGCAAACGGACTAACATGGCCATTTCGACTTCCCTAACAGTAACAATCCAAAAAATTGCCTGCAAGAACTTTGTCGGGTCAGGGTCAGGTCATCATCAGCCAAAACAAATCTTTTGTAGAGTTATGATCACATAACAGACAGTTTTGATATTTTTTAACGAGAGATAGCAAGAGGTAAAATAATAAGTAAAAACAATAAAAATTATAAGAGAATTTGATATTATTCAGGTAATCGATATACATTGTTCGAGTTATTCTTTAATCAAAACTTGCAACTTTTCATACTCGAGCGATTAATCGATTAATTATTGTTCGAGTGGAAACACTATTTAATACTAACATTATGGATGATTTAAAATTGTCAGCGTTTGTCACGATGAACCATTATGACATTTGGCACCGGGTATACATATGTATCTACATATGTACATATGTGTGTATGAATTTATTAATAAATTTATAAACTTTTTCAACACTTGCTCTTGTTGTTGGTATTAAAAACTAATAAAATGTATGCTTTAGTATTTGATTTAACACAACCTTTGGTTTTACAACTAATTTATGTGACAGAAATAGAAGAAATCAACATATTAAAACTTTAACCTTTTCTGTTGCTCTCACTTTAATGGTATTTTCCATAGTTATGGAAAATTAATTAGGGAGATATTTTTAAAGTCAGGTGTAGTGATTTACAAGATACGGGGCTAAACTAATTCAAATATTTAAATTGCGTGGTTTTATGAACATTTTTATTACACATTTTACATTTTATTTCTTATTCACAAAGTCTTAAAAGCTATAAACGATATTAACTCTAAATTTCAGAATTATTTATGAGCGGTTTGTGGGTCGTATCTTACGAAAGAATTTAATACAATTTATTTGTCACTGGACTATTTATGTATGTAGGTTTTTGTAAAGAATGTGTTAACACAAAAATTAATTTGTTGTTGTTTCTCAAACTTCTAGTACAAAATTTTATTTAAAACAAAGACAAAAATCTGGTCTTTAGTCTGTGATTTAAAATGAAAGATTTTTTTTATTGATAAAATATTTAAATGTCATTAAACCCTTTTGAAATAGTTTATGGCATTTAGTTTATATTAAGAGAATTAAAGTGTTTAGATACATATTAATTTTTTGTTATTTTAAAAACTTCAAAAATAAGGCGCATAATCAAATATATGCATACATATTCAAGAAACTACATATTTAAACAAACAAAATTTGTATATCCGTTGAATTAGTTTTTAATAAATGCATGTACAATTAATATTTTAATTAATTAAATCTATTGTTGGATAACAAATTTGTTATTTTACTAAAAAAATTTAGATCGTGTTGAATTAAACTGCTATAATAATAAATAACGTTATTTTTTAGATGAGAAGTGATGCCAGATGGTACTGCATAAAAAATGTTAAAATAAAATTTCTTCAGTCAAAGTTTTGTCTTTTTTCTTCTTTTTCTTTGAAATTTTTTTTGGCCTTAAAACTTTTATGCTCATACCACCGATGTTTTGCCGTTGTTGTTGTTCTAAGACCCATTATTATATCTGTCTGATAGGCTAAAGTAAAGATTTTATAGTACAGAAAAATATCTTTCGTTTTTACAAGTACATACATATGCTTTAAGTTAAAATAAAGCTCATCCTAGCTTTAAAATTTAACGTAAGGTTTATTTATTTAAAGTTGCCGTATTTATTGTTTATTTGTTTGTTGTTGGTATAAGCAGACAAACCAAGCACATTGTTGTGACTGCGAACCTAAATATGACAAAAGTAGTTGGCTTTTTTACTAATGCTACCATACTTCAAACAAATTTTTAGTTTAGTTTAAAGAGAGGTTGTAATAACCAAGCACTTTAAAGGCCACATTATTGCTTACTTTAGGTAAAATTAAGTTAAGCTTAAGCACACTACAACATATGTGTGTATAATAATGGCCATAAGTTCTGTGCAACTTGCAGCAAATTTGAAGACATTTTTTGCTTGTCAAAGATCCCGGTTCCCATAAAATTTGTATAAAGCAAACTTTAATTACGCTACGGTGTGCATGTCCAATACGACAAGGTGTTTAGGAGTGAAGTTAGCTGCTAGTAAAGGTAAAAAATAATTAAAGTATCTGGTGACGTTTTTTTTTGTAATTGTGTAAAATTTTATTCAAGCTTGAGGTCCTGACCTTGTTAATTTGTCGTGATGTTTCTTATAAGAAAGTATGTTTCTTATGAAACCAAAAGTAAATTCATGATTTAAGGTCAAACAGCCTTTATATTTTACTTAAACAAAAAAAACTGCATATTTTTAGATCAAAATTTGCACTTTTTAATGCAGCAAATAAAATTAGAATAAAAAGTTTTGCTTTGTTATATCCTTTTTTTAAATGTAATTGCAAAACAGTCCCGTGTTTAAGGGTGACTTCGTCATTTTCTCAAAACCAGTATGGCAACCCTGCGTTTCTAAATTATTCCAAAAAAATGTCGACTATAATTACCAAAAAAAAATTCAAATACTATTTACGATTGGAATCTGAAACGTCAGTAGCTATTCTTTAAACTTTAAATGCCATCGACACTAATTGCTAAAAGATAAACTGCAAAATGGCAACAGCAACAAAAAATACCGACAAAAGCTTAATGCCAAAATTACTTTTGCAACTTAAATTGACTAAAAAAAGAACAACAAGTTTTATGTCTTATCTTGTACAAATTGTCAAATCAAATTAAAAGTTTTAATTAAGCAAAAAAAAAAATTTCAAAGTATAAATCGCACACTTAATCAAAAACATGCACAACTCAAAATTCATCAAAACTTTTGTTAGTATTTGAGTAAACTTCATACTAAAACTGGGTTTTAACTGTTAAACTTAATTTGGTTATACAATTAGAATAATGTTTTCAAAACAGAAAGAAGACTAATGAAAAAAATAATGATTTTTAGTTGTGACTATTTTTGATTCGGTATGCCATATCGTAACCTAAAATGCAGCACCACGAATCATCATATGATTTAACATTAAAAAAATAAAAATTGATTTAAAAAAAAAATTATATAGATTATGACAGTAATCTGGTTAAGGTTAAAATATCAATTTCGAATATTTTGTAGGTTACTTGGGTTTACATTTTAGCCGACGGTATGTATACTTACTTAAAACAAAAAAAATTAAAAATTAAAAATTAAAAAAGCATGACTATAAACAGAAATATATATAAATGTATGAGCATAGAAACATTAATTTAAACAAAAAAATAATATTTTGTAGCAAATAAAAGCCTTGTGGTGGTGCACGACCCAAATCAATTCACATTTAATTGGATCCATCAACGCGTCTACACGGTTCAATAAATCGGTACTTCAATACTAGTTTTTTATATTCATTGCTGTTATAGATATTTTATAAGAGAAATATACATATCTACATACAAACATGTAAATACATATTTATGTAGTTGTTTTACAAATATATAATTGAACATTAATGATTTTTTCAATTATTTTAAATGGTTTGAGAGCTTTTTGCTTAATTCAATCCCATAGTACTCAATATCAATATAATTGTATTTTATCTATCCCCTATTCATTAGCGCGTGGCCGTATTCATTATTTGACACTTTCCTTTTGTGTTATATTAATAATTAGACCAAACGTTTTTTGTTAACTAAATTTTATTAATGTTTTTGTTTAAAATTTTAGTTATTTATTTGTAAATACAAAGCGGAAATTGTTATCTTTCTATGGTAGTTGCCGATCGCTTTTAATTTTAAAATATATTTTTTCAATTTTAAATAATTTTTATTGTTGTTTTTATTGGGCATTTTTTTTATTTTTAAAACGATGACGGATATAATTTGGCGTTTTGCAACTTTTGTTATATTTGTTGTTCATAAAACGATGAAATAAATGTATTTTGAATATTGGTTTTTGTGGTTTAATAAAAAGAAATTTCTTTCTCATAATTATTTTCTAATAACATACTTTCTATTTCCCTTAATTTCATATTTCTAGATTAAAAATCTTAAAACAATGCAAAAAACTATTAGAAATATAAAAAAAATCAAGTGTAGTCCACTTTACTTAATCAATCTAGTTCTTAATTTTTTTCTAATTTCTAGAGCCAAAATTTCAAAACATGCAAACGAGTACCAAAGTTTTAAAAAAGGATTTTTCGACCACTTAGTAGAGTTTTTACCTCAAACTGGCTTAATAGTCGATAATTTAATATTTTTGAAATGATAATAAAGGGAAACAGGTACATTTTGATCACTTAATAAATTGACTCATTCTGGAATCATTTGTAGGACTCAAAAAATTGAAAACAGCACAAATATCTGAAATTACTGTTTGTCCACTTTGTTGAAGTCGGGCCTTAATCATCAGGGTCCTATCGTTTATATTTCTATATCAAGAATCTGAAAAAATGCAAAAAAGTACCATCAAAATATAATATTTACTCTTTTTTTCATGCGCTTAGTGATAGAAAATTTAAAAAAGTACCAAAGAGGCGTATCTTCATATATTTTCAAGATCAGTCGAACGCAGTTTTTATGTTTTTCTCTCTCTTGGTTGAGAATCAACAAAATTTAGCAAAATATGATTTTACCCCCTCCCCCCACCACTGAAAATCAAAAAATTAAAAAAAAATGCTAAACAAGTACCAATATATAAGTTTTACCTTTGGGTCCAAATTTTCAAAAAAGTACCAAAGAATCCTTTGGAGACCTGTCGGAGGCAATTTCAACTAGCTTTTCATCTTTAATAGTATAAAAGTTACCAAAAGTACCTTAGCAGTATCAAAATTAAGTTCAACCTTATATGACCTCTTGAAGTCCAATATTTCAAAAAAGTGCCAAAGATAGCAACCTTCCAATTTTTCCTTATTTGGCCCATTTTTACCCGATAATTGGTTATATCCCGTAATTTTTTCGTCTTTGAAAATTCATACATCGTGAGAAGAACTCTTATTCCAAGTTTTCGTGCATAAACTGATAAATGACTCAGTCAGTCATTCAGTCAATTAGTCGTTTATGCTTTTTCTTTATGCTCTCTTTTAAAGAATAATTTGTGTTTGTGATTGTTTTGCCTGAGATCGGCTATTCACAATAGACCAGACTGTACTGGTCTCACCAAAGACAGAACATTACGGCTTTAAGGTGTATTACTTAATTGGTTTGCGTTTTGGGAATTTGAAATCGTCTCTCGGCTTAAGCTCCTGGGCTGCTTAATTGACTATTTGAGCTCTTCGAATCACAAATTAATTAATTATTCTTTTATTATCTTTAATCCTCTGTACAAAAACTTTAACTTGTTAAATTTATTTAGTTCAGATGTATAAATAAACAAATATTCAAAATTAAAAAAAAAGAACTTCAAAAGGCCATGTCAGATATTGTATTGTTTTTAATCAATTTTTAAAGCGAATAAATAGCACACGTTTGCAAAACCAAAAATAAACAAAAACAACAGTATTAATTTCAAAATTTTTAAATCAAATCAGCGAATACTTTTTCCGGTACACTTTAAGATTAAAAGGTGTTGAAGTGTTAAAAATTGATTAAACAAAAAAAAAACTAAACAAATCTCCTTTAGTGCTGAAAGCAACGTGTTAGCGATCATTATAATGGTCATTAGGTGTGTGTTATTAAAAAATAGAAACTAAATATAACAATGCGCAAAGTAGCTATTTCAAAGCTTTTTTCTAAATTAATATATAGAAATATTAATAAAAACATATATACATACATAATTATAAATTTGTGTTAGCTTTTTAGTTATCATTTCCATTACAATATTTGAATTAATTTACACGTTTTCAACATATTTTTTTATAATCTGGCCTTTTTTTACTTACTTAATATCTTAAATTATTTACTTCTGATTCTTAAATTTATTTCATATTTATTTAACTAAATGCATAGCTTTAATTAAAAAAAAAAGGTTTTTAGTTTATAAAAAGCAACAATATAAATATATATTATTTTTTTTCAATTAAGCGATCGATATAATTACAGTAATAGTATTCAAGGAACATAGTATTATGTCATATTAAACCGCAATGAATACCTTAAATAAATTATTTACATAAAACCAAGCTTAATGGCCAAAAAGTCTTAAGTTTTTTAAATTAATTTTATTTTAACAATAAATGTAGGTTTTTTTGTTTTTTTTTTTTTAATTATTATCAATCTATATATATCACTGTTGTATTCAATAGGTGTTTGATTACATTTTATAATTAAAATGCTGTTATTGATTAGGTTATTAAGAAATTACCTAATAAATATTAATGACACCAACGTAAATTAATTGTCTATGAATTAAAAACGATTTAGTTGCGGTTTCTATAATCTAATCCAAATAGGTTAGAACGCTGTAATGCATTTGTCTTAATAATCAAAGCACAATCAAATCAAAAAACGAATGTCTATTTTGAGGTTATATGATAAAGTATAACAAACTAAATTATTCAATTGTTTCTTAAAAATTATTTTTAACGTATGGAAACATGTTAACATGTATGTATATGTTATATTCTATTTTTCGATGCAATCAATTTATTAAAACTCCAATTATTTGATCACACCAATTGCAATAAAAAAAAAAATTATAAATAGGAACATTGAGCAACGGCTACGTTGTTTATACGCTAACAGTAGTTCGAATATAAAAATAAACAATCAGGGTTGTCATGGGATTCAATTACTGTGGAAATTAAAAGTGAAAACGTCAGCGATCTTTATAAAACAAGACAAAAATTATTCTCATATTCATAGTACTTGTAGTAGGTTTATTAAGTAGTTATTTGACAAATGTCTATGCCATGACGGGTGTGACATAATAAATTTTAACTTTAGAGAATTTTAAATTTTGCACTATATTCCGAGAAAAATATTCTTAATAATATACATTTCCAACAGTTGTCTATTAATGCAAGAAAAGTACGTAAAATGCTGGTAGATATTAATAAATCGATTTTTGAGTTAATCGGTACAATTATATCCACGCCACATATGTAAGTGGTAGGAGTATTATACGTTTGTGCACATGTCTGTAACGCCCTATAATAGCCTGAAAATCCCCTTAAGCATGTTTAATTCGCCCATTTGCCTGGATGTGCGAGCATGTATTTTTTTAAGTTGATGATTGGCAATTTCTTCACACAGCCCTTATACAGGGTGCCTGGTGGCAGATTAATACTTTCAAACTTTAATAAAAAACGTAATTATTGGCACAAAGTTTTATTAAGAGCATTAAACGATAGAATGGAAATGCGGATTTTATTTTTTTAGGAGTATGTAATCCAGATGTCTTTTGCAAGTTTAACACACTGTTCAAAACGGAGCCTTGTGTTCTGCGCCACACGCTGCAGTATACTTGGTTCAATTGAGCTGATTTCTCGACGAATATTTTCCTTTAAAGCCACAAGAGACTGGAGATTGTCATAATAAACCTTCTCTTTGAGGTAGTTCAATAAAAAATCCATGGGAGTTACATCGGGCGACATCGGTGGCCATGGAATGACCCAAAGCAAATTTTCTCAAAGCAAATTCATCGAAGCACTGGCTGTGTGTGCTTCCGCCCCATCAGGCGCGGATTCAGGGGGAAGAAAAAAGGAAATTTCCCCCGAAACAAACGTTTTATATTGTGTGCCTCATTAAAGATACACCCCCCCCCCCCCTCCCTATAACCACGTATGTGAGGAGTACGCTGAATGAGTTCGCAGGTTTGGCAAAAAAAATTCCGCAATCATGCGTCGATGATTTTGACCGTTGACATTTGTCGCCTGGCTTTGAGAATTTTCGAAAAAAATGGTCCCAACAGTTACCCTGGGGCAATTCAATGGTTTTTTATGTTTTAATCCAGGGTTGCGGGTTTTTGAAGACCGGTTAGAGCAGTATTTTTTGTTGACGTTGCCGTTTAAGTGAAAATCAAAATGAGACCCGTCGCTCAAAAAATGGGATTTGCAGTGCGAAAACGCTCCAAAATCGTTTCACGAAAAATTTTGGGTAAATCAGAGTCACTTTCTTTCAGTTCTTCAACAATTTGAATTTAAAAAGAATTAAACTTCAGATCGTTTTTTATTTTATTTCATGAATAATCGCTCCTGAACGTCCCAGTGAACGAACGAATTAAATTTACACTCGGTAGGATATAATATGGTCGAGTTTGGCCTTCTTACTTGCTTTCGTTTGTTTTGTTTTAAACATATAATCCTCAAGTTAAATGTATAATTTATTAAAAGGTTTTAGGAGCTACAAAAATTTTAAATTTCTTAATTTTTGAGTGATGAAAAGTTTAATTATTTATTTAAATTTTTTCACAAGAAATTATAATAAATAACATAAAATGTTGTAATAAATACAATTATCAATGGTCAGTTTTAAAAATTTTGTTTATACAAAATTAGCGATAAATTAATGTTTATATTAAAAAACATAAGAATCAAATGCGTACCCAGTTAGCATTTTATATCATATTCTAGTCTTTTTCGACTTTTTAGTACGATAAACATAATAGTCGCTTATGCTTTGGTTTTTATTCGAAAATTTACGTTTTGTCGATAGAAAATGGTACCCTATTCTCCACTCTTCTAAACGTGTCGCATTTCTGACTTAATTTTGATTAAGTTTGCATAAAAGTTACACTCAGGCATATGCATGATCATCAGTTTATGATTACACACACTCAATCACACTCACACACAATCATTCAAATGCTAACTGGGTATGTACATATGTATGTATGCTTTCTACGAAAAATGTTCTTAATATATTTTCCAGCTGTATAAATAAAACATTTACGTTTTGACGTCAGTAATATTCGGTTAAAATGTGAAAACTTAATTTGCGATAATAGTTTTTAAACATTTTCTTAAAAAAACATTTCGTTTAAAATTGCATAACTTAACATCCCAACATGCTGTAATGAGTAACAAAAGCACACGGCATGGTTTCTGCTTGTTTATTGAAAATTATTATTTTTTATAAACATTAAATAATTTGAACATATCGCAGACAGAATTTAAAATATTTGATATTTGATTGCTAAAAAAAAAACAATTAAGTAAATATAATGCTTTAAATTTATTTAAAAGTTTATTAAACACCTTGTAGGTCTTTCTTTGAAAATCCTCTTAACCTTTATACATATAAATATCGGTTTCGAAATCACCGGACGAATTAGTTTTTGTAAAAATTATAATATACTTAATAATGTTATCTGTGTTCTGTTGATTTGGATAAAAAAAAAATCCTTGTCTGTCTAGTTTTGTTTTGTTTTAAGAAAAAAATTGTGGAGACTTTTTTATTCTCTCACAAAAAGGTCACACTAATCCTTTGTTGCCGTAGAGCTGGGTGTGGCCATTTTACTCACACTTTGGATTAAAACTACCTCAAATATTTCAAATTGTAACTTAAGAAAAGCTATGACTTTTAAGGGTGATGTTTTTTAACGCTAAGGTTAGACACTGAAATAACATGGTTTCTGCTTATTATGACCACTAGAAAACTGACACGTGTGACCTTACAAAGTTCAATTTAATAATTTTGACTTCAATTTCGTTTTGTAAAATATTCTTGAAAACGGGCTTGATTCTTTTAATTTAGTTGATGGTTTAAAGTGTTTTTAATCGTGCTTAAAACATTATTTTTACAAAGAATATTTTTTCTTTTAGAAAAACTTTTTAAAAAATTTGATAGGCGTGAAACCTTAATCAAAATCTAAAAAAGCAGTGTGTGATTAATTAAATATCTTGCCAATAACTTTAAAAAAATATGTACCAATATAAATATTTATATTTCGATTACTTAAATTAATTTTTATACGTAAATTAGTCGACATTTTTAAATAAGAAATGTTTTCCCCTGTTTTGGGCAGTTTGAAGTGGAATCACCCATATGGTTATTAAAGCTTTAATAACAAAAATAAGTAATCAAAATAATTGTACATACTTTTATTTAAATTTAGGTACGAAAACAAGAGGCTACTTTAAAATTATGTAAAAAAAATGTTTTAAATAAATTTCTAAACGAAAACTTTATTTAGTTCAAGAAATAAAACATTAAAATATAACTCTTGTGAACTAATTTTTTAAAATGACAGTGCATTCGAGATTCTTTTCCATTGTTTTGCAGAAATTATATTATAATACCAATTGAACTTCGAGTTGTTCAGCTGAATTTGTCTCACCTTTCTGCGCAAACATCTGTTATTATTTAAAAAAAAAATTCTCTTTGCATATGCATCTTTATGGGGTAAGATGTGCCAGCGGTCTTAAAGCGATTTTTTTTATATAAAAAAAATACTGTTTTGAACAATAAATATTAATAATGATCTATACTAGAGAAAATATATAGATAAATAATAATATGTTTTTGTTGTTTTATTTATTTTATAAATAAAAAATAAAATAAAGTAAAATTAAAAATAAATAAAATGATATTAAAATACCTTCATTTTGGCGAATATAAAAAATCTGTTAGGTTTTTGCTACGCTTCTGTCTTGGTATCAAAAAAACCTACATGTAGGGATTCTCTCGTAGTTCAGGCAACACTGCACTAACCCATAACGCGGTTGGCTAAAAGGTGAAGACCTTCTATTAAAATAGTCCGCACGAAAATTTAACAATATAACTCTGAGAAAAAAATTTTCATTTCATTAATTTAATTTTATTTAGTATAAATAATACTCCCTTTGTCCAAAAAATTACAAACTTAACCCACTAAAAAAAAAGGACTAGACCATTTCATTAATTCTCCAAAAGTGATCTATTAAACATGGTCTTTTAAAATTAAGGGGTCACTATTTTGTTCTAAAGATTCTGGTGGACAGTGATATTAATACACAATTACACAAACACAATTACTTATATCAAAATAATTGTGTATGCCATTTCAAAAAATTTACATAATATAATATTAAAGTGAAAATTCTATTAACTCAAATGTATAAGGTCCCGATCACCACTGTCTTCTAAGGAAAAGCTGAAAAAAAATTTTATCGTTAAAAGTCCTGCCTTTTCTAAGAATCATATCTTCTACAATTATAAATGGTGATCCCACCTGTCGCAATGGCGTTACCCATAATCACTTTAAGTAATGTTTTTTATTTAATTTAACTAGTATTATCGCATCTTCACTGGCTGCATTTAGAAGAAATAAGTAATTAACTTTTGCTTTACTAAATGGAAATTTTACTGCTTTAAATGGATATAAAATTGTTTTTCCGGAATCATTCATTTAAATCCCCACATTTTGTTTCTTATTCAACTTATTAACAACAAGCTTCTTATTCCTGGTTTTGTTGCGCTTACATCTTTTATCACTACTTATCTTTATCATTTAAAAGTATTTTAATCTTGTAGTAGTTTTTTAAACTTTTTAAGATTACAAATAAAATATTACGAAGCAATCCAAATAAGCTCCACCACATTTTTTCTTTTCTTACCTTTCTGAAAATCATTATTTTCAAAACTTTTTATTGAGGCAGAGAAACAGCTTATTAGTTTTTTTTTGTGTGATTACAAAATTTAAGGAAAACATGGCTGCTAAGCCTAGTTTTTTGTCACACATATTTTTTTGAGAAATATTTTAGGCGATTTACAAATTAATAATTTTTTATTTAATATAATGTTTTTCGCGATTTTTCCCAGTTATTTAAATTAATAAAAATTAGGTTTGAAAACAAATTGTAACATACGATCTTTTTTAACATACAATGGACATATGTATCACTTGCGGTTGTTTTTTTTTTTGTTTGTTTTATTTTGTTAACACAAAACAGAACCAGTGATAATGCATAATGATAAAAAGAACATAATAATACCGAAAAAGCTCATTATAGATTTCGGTTTAATTTATATATTAATAGTATGGATTTTAAAATAAGACTTTCAATTCCAGTATTCTTTTTTTAATAAGACATTCGATATAAATAGATGATATTTTCAGCCACTTGCGCCGGAGTACCGATCAAAGAGTGCTGATGATGAAGTTGTAGCGGGCTTCGAAAATGCATTACACTCGGCTAGTGTCGGAGAACCAACCAAAACAAAATCATATCGTCCGATCTCAACGCTTAACTTTAAGAATCAAAACTCTCTATCAATTTCCACCCAAAATTGAGGATATAAAGCAGCATTCTAAAAATAGTCTTACAAAATCTTTAAAATAGCTCGGCGACAATAATTAGCTTTAATTAGATTAGTAGTTACATTTATAAATCATTCATTTAAGGATCAGCGAGTGTGTGGCTCATCCTTCACACACACACATTCATTCATACCTGATCCTCCATTGGTATCACCGCACTTTCCACCTTGTTTGCACCCGCACATTCATACGATTGTAAGACTGAGGAGATACAATCAAAATGCAATGCAATTGCTTTCGTCATCTGATATCACAGCAGATGATTTAACAAAAACCGAGTGAGTGATAAAAGGTCAATGCATTAAATGCGTTTAGAATATAAACAAAAACACTACTTCAGCCCAGACAATCCAAAACAAATAATCCCACCCAACAGACTGAGTGTTTGTGTATAAGTAGTAATTTCAGTCTTCCTTAAATGATAGTAATAAGGAAAAAATAGCTCTAGGAAATAATATATGTAGATAAATAAGTGTGTGTTTGTACTACATATCATATCATCTGTCCTGTCGTTCCTTACTACCTTCTCCTCCTATGCTTAGTAATAGATATTAAGTCACAAACCGGCGAAGAGTGCTGATGAGAAGTCGTAGCTGGCTTCGAAAATGCATTTCACTCTGCTAGATCGGGAAAGGTTTTTTTCCATATATGTTTTTCAAAGTCTATTTAAAGGTAAGGCCTATTTTACTGTTAAAGAGAGTACGTAAAAAGTTTTTTTATTATTTAACTTTTTTGGACTCCAAGGGGTTCAAAATTTCAAAAAAGTATTCATGTTTTTTTAAGACCAGGCGAACAATCAATCTTTGTAATAAAAAGTAACTTAAAAGTACCATAAAAGAATATTTACCTTTTTTTTACTCTTTAAGGTCCAAAATTTTTAACAAATTTTAAATTGAAATTGAAATTGAAAATTAAACAATTTTAACAACAAATTCATATTTTTAAAAAAGTAACAAAAAGTACCAATTTATTATTTTTACTCCTTTCAGAAATAATGGTTTCTAAAACCTTTCATAAAACTTCTCTTTTGATTTCAGTTATCAACTAAAACAAAATGGCCGGACCCTTATTGAAATCATGCTGCTTCTGTCAATCTACCCGTAATGGTTCTATTATATCTGGTATTTTGGCCATTATTCTATCCATCATTACAATCATATTGATTTTTACAACCAGAGTACAATTTAAGACAATCATATTTGATTGGGTTCCAACGGAAATTGTTAAAATTATTTTGGTCATTAACCTATGCATGACCATACTTATATCACTGCTAATGATAGCGGGTGTTTTAAAGGTAAATTATATATTTTTTTTATTTAAAATTTGTTAAAATTTATTAAAAATTTCTCTTTTACGAATTTTTAGCGTAATCACTATTTAATGATGCCCTGGGTGGTGTTGGGTATTATGATTGCCATCGGTTTATTAATTTCTGTCATTTACACAGCCGTTGTCTTCTTTATTGATGGTTTCGTATTGACTGGTGTTTTATGGCTGGTATTTGGCTTGATTGCATGTGGTAAGTGTCATAAAGTGATAATTTCATTTCTTGTTTGTTTTTTGTACCCTTCACATAGGTGATAAGGGTATATATAAGTTTATGAGTTCATTTGAAATTTCTTTAATATCCATCTGCGACCGCATAAAATATATATTTTCTTGGTCCTTTTAGATAGGGGAGTCGATTTAGCGATGTCAGTTTGTCCATCTGTCTGTATTATGGTTGAAATCAACTTTTAAAACCCCCCAATGTCGCAAAGACCCGTAAGTGGTATCAAATTATCAGAGATATCTGCAAAAAAAATCTGTATTAAATGCCAGAAAAATGACCCGATAACTGACTGAGATATAAGCCAATAACCGAGACTACCTCTGTTTATTTCTCTAAAATTAAACCTACACGAGGGCAATGTAAGACCGGCTCCCATTAATTTTTTCTCACGAACATTTTTGTGGAACATACTTACCCCAAACCCTAACAGGGCTGCCATAAAAAAACTAATGTTTTTTAAATCGCTTCCACAGCTTCCAGAATGCTTCTAAAATGGTCAAATGTTAGACCGATCCCAATTAGTTTTTCCTCCCAAAATTTCTATGGGACATGCTTACCCCCTATCTCCAGCCCCTAACAGGATTACCATACAAAATGTGAAAAAATTATGGTAAAAACCCCTACAACTTCCCCGGAGTCGCCCTTGGAGGAAAAAAATATTTCACAGGCCACCATTAGTTTTCCCTCCCAAACATATTCCTAGAACATACTTTCCTCCTATCTTCAGCACCTATTAGGGGTGCCATACAAAGTTTACAAAAATGATGTAAAAACACCCATAACTTCCTTAGAGTCGGCCTTTTAGAAATAAAGTGTACGACCGACTCCAATTAGTTTCCTCTTCCATACATATTCCTAAAACATAATTACCTTCTATCTCTATCGCCTAAGGGTGCTCCAATACAAAGTTTGGGAAACTGTAATAAATCCCTCCTTTCAGCTTCCAGGGTGCCATTTTTTAGAACATACTTACCTCATATGGACTGGTAAATCGACTTCGATTATAGTCGAAAATCGATTTTGACCCAAAAAAGTCGATTTTTTGTAATCGGCTTTTTGTTGACGATTTTTTACTGAAATCGATTATTAAGCCAAAAAAATCGATTTTACCTAAAAAATTTTAAAATGCTATAAATTTTAAGAATTACTTCTTTAAAACAATATATTTTAAACTATCTGCACGAAAAACTCACGTGTTAATATGAAGCGTTAGTGTATTATTTTAAAATTTGTAATACTTGACGCCAAATGTTAATTAAAAATGCAGTCATATTTGGAAAAATTTTTAAACAATTAAGAAAGAAAAAATAGTTCAGTACACAGTACACTAAAAATAACTTATCGTCTTTAAAAATTAAATATGCATATCTGTTGTGTGTGCGTATTAAAATTTTCAGGCTTATTTAAAATTATACATTGAAATTATAATGAATATTTGCACTTAAGTGTATAATTAAGCATGAAGTTAAACTATCTGAATTTGTTTATGACCTGCGTTTTTTGTAATCATTAAATAGGTACGTACACCTCTTCCAATAATACTTTCTTTGGGAAAATTCAATTTACTTACTTAAAAATCATTTTTTAGGGTATCTATTAATTTCAATATAGCATCAAAATAAAAGTCGACTTTGAATTATTCGATTAATCGACTTTGAAAATCGAGATTAAAATAGTTGGTCGTAAAATCGAAAATCGATTTTCGGCTTTGCTTACCATTCCCTATTACCCCATATCTCCACCCCCTAAGGAGGTTGCCATACAAAATTTAAAAAAAATTGTGAAGGGCATATAAGATTCGGCACAGTCGACTATAGCGCTCTTACTTGTTGATTTTTAAATATGAACTTTATTGCAGTTTGTTTCAGCAGTAAAAAGTAATTTGAAACTTTCTTTGTTAGAAGTGTGTTTTGTTTGAAATGATTTTATAGGTTAAGTGTTTTTTTTAATTCCTGTTTGAGGGAAAAGTTTTATTACAATGCAACACTTAAATATGTATGTATGTATGTATGATGCATGTTGTATTACATTTCAATTACATTTTTTTAAATTAATATGTATATGCGTATTTGTACCTATGTCAATATAAGATGACATTTTAGTTTTATAAAATGGGGTTTTTTTAAAGTCATTTGTGCATTTGTAATGCATATATAAAGCAACTATTAAAATAATAAGTTAAATACAACATTTTTATACAAAAAAAAAGAATCATATTTACTTACAATAAATGTGGTTTGTTATCGCCTGGGGATATTTCCACTAGGCACCACTAAAATGTATAAATTTTCATTTTAGAAAACAAGCCGTTATTTTTTAAATCAATAATTAAATTTAAAAAATGGGAAACTTACAGTTGTCCTATTTTTTTAATTTTTACCTTAAACTTTTATTTCCTCTTAAAAATTTTTTAGTGGCCAATATGTAATGTGTTAGCGGTTTAAGAAACAAAACAAGTAATTGGAACTAAAATATAAACATGGTATTAGGAAAAAGTGACATTCGAACAAATATTATTCAATTTATTTGAACGAACAAAATAAAAGTTTAAACTAATAATTTATTATTTAAAGGCATATGCATAAATAATTTTTATACCTATATAAAAATTTTTTTTAAACAAAATTTTCATACCGATCTAGTATTTCAAATTAATTTTAAATTTAAAAAATTGTTAAGCATATGCCTCTAAGAATTTATAAAAAAGAATGAATCGAATATATTTTTAATAATCAGTTTCGAATAATTTAAATAAATTTAAAATTAGTTTTATTAAATATTGTTTTTATTATAAATTGCTTACAAAAGCAAAATTCTCATACAAAAAAATAATAAATATTTTGTCTAGAACAATTCGAATAGGGGTAAATTTTTATTTTAATATTATTTTATTTTGGTATTTGATTTAAATATTTAAACCAAAATTAAAAAAATTTTATTAAAATTCCTATAATAAAAAAATTTTGCATCTCGATAGATTCGAATTGAATGCCGTAATTTGCTCACTAATTTTTTTTGGTTTTTAAAAACCAGTCGATAAAAAAACTCTAAAGTAAAATTTGAAGTTATACTAATAATACAGAATTTTTATTTAAAAAGTTACTGCCTAAAGATATATGTATTTTGATAACAATAATTGTTCACAATTTACGAGATTATTATCCGTAATTTCAAGAAATAGTGACCTAATGACAACTAGAAAACTGCGACAAATGTGACCTTACAAATTTAAATTTTAAATCATTTTGGCTTTAGGGTCGTGTTGTATTTTATGCTTTTTGCTTTTTTTCTTAAGAAAAAAGGTAACGTTAATTTGAATTTTGCATAAAAATGCGTTATTTTTGATTACAGAGAACTAAAAATTAGTAAAGGCATGTAAATTACCCTTTGGGTTCATAATCAAACAAAAACCCAATATTGATTTTTTTTTATTTTTGGTTTTTTGACGACGATTTGTAACTTTATTTCACAAACTAATATAATTTGCAATATCCAATTTTAAATTGTACATAAGTTATAAAGGGTTTTTGTCTGTGCTATAAAATTTGCAAAAATTCAATTACTTAAACTAATTTAAATTTAATATTTCAGCCTAAAAGTACACTCCAAAATAATTTTATACAAATTGTATTTACAGTGCTAGACAATTAAATTCAAAAACTCATTAAAGTTTTTAATTTTCTCTTACAGCCGTTTTAACTTACTTTTGGTGTGTCGTTTACAGTGAATATATTATCCTTGCCGAAGAAAACGATAGAGGGCGCTACAACAAGCAACCTTATAGGCGTTAAGTTACATAAAAAAATTTAATTTATATGTATGTGTTATGTAATTAACATTTTTAATATTTATTTTTTTTATATAATAAATTTAGTTTTAAGCAAAGAAAGAAACTCATAATTAATAATTAAAAAAAACATTTTTAATGCCATTATTTAAACTAATACACAAGTAGTTTCGATGTTTTTGTACGTTAAGTAAAAAACAAGAAAATATAACTTTAAAAAACGTTTTTTGTGTCTATTTTACCTAAATAAGCTTTAAAGGGTTATAATAATGGTAAACACATATAGAGGCATGAGTAAAATATTCGCCACAAAATATTTAATGCGTATGGAGCCGCAATATTTGTGAGTCTTGAATATCTGCGGGTGTAAGATGGCTTTGAAAATAAAACTCAAAAAACTAATTTTTTATAAAAATAAAGTTGTGTATTTAAGTGTTTTTTTAATTTTTAAAACATTGTTAGTTTTTCTTTTAAATCACACATTTATTTGAGTTTTCTTTACAAACACTTATTCTTAAAAGCAACAAAAAAACAGGTGGATTGTGTGTTTCGATGCGTCTTGTAATTGGGTTTTATTTAATTAAATAAGTCTTTTTTTAATTGTGATTTGCTTTAAAGTTTGAATAAATCTTATAATTCACTTTTATAATATTTGGGTTTTAATTCCTCTATTCTCTTAATGAAGTCGGTTTTCTCCAAACAGCCTTCACACTGTTCATCCCAGTCGTTGAGAATTTTTTTCAAATCACGTACTTTAAGCTTTTTTAAGTCGACGGCGTTTAAGTCGATTTGTTTTTCTGCAAAAAAAAAAATTAAAAAAATATAGAAAAAAAAAAAAAAAATTTAAGAATTGAAAATTTAAAAAAAATGCATTGGAAGGCAGAAGTGACCATAATAGAAAAAAAATCTATAAAATGTACACATGTGCATTTTCTATTTTGATCGTTTTGTGGAGAAGTTTAAAATTTGCCTTTCTTTATATTTTCAAAGTTTTTTTAAGAAAAATTTATTATGTGTAGTTCCAATTACAACGAAATAATTGTAGATGTTCTCTAAAATAGTTAACTGGTCATTACTCATTCAAAACTCTTTAATGCTCTACTTTACAATGCTAAAAAAATTAAATAGTAGTTTTTTAAATTATTAATAATACTGGAATTATTGAATGGATTGTTATAAAAAAGATTCGTACAGGTACGCTTTGCATTCTATGTTGTATTTGAAATCACTTTAAATTAAATTGTTAATGTTCTGCAATCTACTTTTTACATTTCATTTTCGATTTGATTAGAACATTCATATACAAGAATATGTAAAAAGTCACTTCTTGTACAGAACATCAAAAATAAAAAGTAGATTTTTCGAATTAGAGATTTTCAGTTCGAAGTAGAATGCAGGACATGTCTGATAGTAGTTTTTTAACTCACCATAACGCAAGTCGCAAATTTGAGCATCTTTTTTCTTCAGCTTTTCACAAACTTTATCGGCAGGCATGGACCAACTTAATGGTTTTGATAATTCATTCAAAATGCCAGTGGCAGATTCTTCCAAACCTCCTAAATAGTAACACTAATGAAAGAGTTAAATACAATTATATGACGTGTTCAATTTTAAATTAATAATTAATCTTACAAATCTCTGTTCTTTATTTTTTTGTGCTTTGCAGAACTTCTTAAACTCATTTTCGATTAATTTGTAATCCTTCTTGGTGGCATCAGTTAAAGATTCGGCAAAACGTTTGACAGTTTTAATGCAAACTTAAAAATAAGAAAAAAATTGTCAAACTTATTTTTTTATCGAGAATAAGGCAGTAGATAAGCAAAACAATAATAATGTTGATATATTGCTCCAATAAGTTAAACAACTGTTAATAGAACACCCAAACAACAGGTGTGCACTTACCTTCACAATCTTCTTCTTTTAAGGCCGACGATGTGTGGGCTAAAACTGCCACTGCAACTAGCAATAAATAAACGAGTTGTGACTTCATTTCTAAAGGAGAAAATAAGTAAATTATTCACAAAACTAATAACAAATAATAACTTTAATTTGCTTGAACAGATTATGAACATAGTCATAAGTAGGAGCACATTTAGGCTACGTAAGCTAAAAAGCTTAAGAATTTACATTCTTATGGATGTGTACATTCTTGGCAAATTACAAAGTTCTTAACATAGTTTGAATAACTTTACTTACTTGTTTTTATAAATATAGATTCTAGTAATTTCCAATATAGGTAGGTATATTTTTCTTATTGTTAAAACAAATTGCTAACAAATGCTTCTTCAACCGGTGAAAAATAAAAGTTAATTGAAGGCAGATAAAAGTTGACACGAAAAACGACACTTTAAAAGAAAGCAAAAAGAAAAGTTTAAAACCCCAAAGTCGATATTAACCGTTATAACCGTCTTATATGAAAATAATCTTTTATTAGGTTTTGTTCAAAATTGTTATTAAAAAAATCTTATTTTAATGTGATTTTTTAACATACACCTAAATATTTATTGTTAAAAATGATCAAGCTTATTCCAAACTTTGAATTGTTAATGTAATAATATATAATATGAACAACTATGGCCGCTTATTATATTATTTTGTCTGACAATGTAGTCTTTCGACGTCTTCTTTTTCCGTTTGACCACGAATTGCTTTGCCATTGGTTAGTTTTTTCTAGGTGCTACCAGACTGTTATTAATTTTTGTTGACGTTTAGGAAGTGTTCAGATTAAAACTATATACCGGATGTATAAAAAAAAATCAGTTAATTGTTATAAAAGCTTTATTTAAAAAAATTCATGGAATACATAGAACAAGCCTTTTTATAAGTAAAGTTCGTAATTTAAATAATTTTGAAGTGAATCATTTCCCAAAAATTGGTTAGAATTTTAAAATTATTTTAAAACTAAATCTGTTTAATCATTTATGTTTGAGTTTTAAAGGCCATATAAAAGTTTCATTAATTTATAAATTTAATTTGAAAATGTTTTGTAGTTCTTTGTTAGACATTTAATATAATACAATAATAATGAAATAAATAAGCAATGTGTGCGACTATAAATGATGTTTGGACAGTACCACTATGCATTTTTAAAATGGGTAATTTTATAATTCAATATTTTTATATAAAAACTATTTTTGCTTCTTATTCGAGAATACAAATTTGAATGAATAAAGAAAGTTTATAAAAAATTGAAGTTAAAAGTTACTGTTTATAGGAGTAGTTTCTAAAAGCAAGTAAAGTATCTTTATATAATTTCCTCATGCCTAATTTAGCTCTGTTCTGATTTTTTTCCTTATTCTTTCTGATCGACTTTGTGGGAACTACCACTTTTCACAGCGGCACTTGACAAAAATTTTTCATTAACGAGCTTGTGGGAATTGGTACGTTTTCGGCATAATTTGGACTGACATTGTTGGGTATTGTCCTACTTTAAGAGTTATTATACTTGCCTGAATGCATTAATTGCTACTTGTTTAATTTTTCGACCTAGTTTTTGTGACTCACGTTGTTCTCTATTTTTTCAATAATTGGTTGGAGTATTAAGGTCGTGAAACAGGGAACCCATTTTTTTGGAAAAGGGGTATTACTTTCAAACAAGTTCAAAATTGTGATTTTTTTATTATCATCAGTTTGACATGGCTTAAAAGTGTAAAAAGTAAAAAATGTTATGCACATCCATTTCATTTTTTTAAGGAAATGTTTTTTTAGAATTTAGGTAGTACATTAACTTAAATCGAAAATACTTTAAATAATTAATAAAATCTAAGTACTTGTGAGCGTACATGAGAATAATTTGCAGAATTTGATCTTAAAATTCAAAATTTTTAAAGCTCAAAACTTGTTCAAAGGTCACGCCCGTGGTCTAATGGTCATGGGATTACATCCCTGTAAATCATAGCCCGTTTCAATTACAACTTTTATACCAAAAATGTGAGTATATATTATGGTTAAACCTCTAACAATGTAATTATCTTTGTGTTAAAAAACGTTTAGTTTTTCTACTATTTTAAGGTCCTAAAATTTCGAGCATCTGGAGAAGTAACAAATTTTATTTAATTACTTAAGATATTTAAGTACTAGTTCTGAAGGTATACATTTTAAGTTATTTACCAACAAGTTTAATTAAAAATACATTTAAAATAAATAAAAATATTTTAACTTATACCAGTAAAATTCAAACGAAAACTTATGTTACAAAAATATTTTTTTATTCTAAAAATTGTGGAAATTAATTAACCAAAGAGAAAAAAAGAATTAAGAGAGGATGTATACTTTGCGCTCATTTCTAAACAATTTATAAAATTAACACAAATTTAATACATTAATATAGAACCGTTTAGTTAAGCGCAAAAATTCCTTTAAAGTAAACGTGTGCTGCGGATAAATATTTTAAAAGAATATATATAAAAAAAATATTTCAATTAAGAAACAAATATATTTAAAATTCATTTCGATGTTGTAATGTAAAATAATAATTATAAACATAAAAAACTATTATATAACTTTTTATAAAAGTATTTTCTTCATGTAACTACTTGACAACCAGTGAAAAACAAATTTCCATAACAAATAAAACCCCATATAAAATTAACACCAATATTTAAATACAATTTAATAATTCAGTAGACAAATCAAAGAATAAAAAAAAGTATTAATTAAATAAAAAAAAAAAAACAAATAAAAACTAGTCATAACAAATCGTTTAACAAGTTAAATCATTAATTAAACAAATAAATAACACTTGGCCACACGATACACATTAAAATTTGTTTTTGACATACCACCTTTGTTGCTTTTTCTTCTTTCACTTGGACGCTAAGAGTCAATAAGGTTGTTTTCTATTTTTACCAAAATAGATTGAAATCAAGACTAAGATTTTAAGAAAATTAATACTTATAAACAAAAACACATAAATATTATCAAAATTATGCCACCGATTAAATATGTTGCCACTATTGCACCCAATACCGTACACAATGGTGACAAAGTTCGAATCAAAGGAATTTTAATGGATGATGCAAAAGAGTAAGATAATACAAAATATTTTAAAATTTGTTGTAAAAAACATTTTTATTTTAAAAGATTTAGGGTAACATTTTGACAAGAAAATAAATGAGTTGTTTAGAGATATCGTGTTCAACATATGTATAATGAAAAATTTTACTAAAGATAAAAATAAAAAAAATGTTTAAGCCATTTTCTTATACCCTCTACATATTGATGCGCTCTATAGCATATTAGTCTTTAATTCGGTTGTTATTTCTAAAATATACATTTGCGACCCCATAAAAACAAATATATATTTCTTAAAAGTAGAGAAGTTATTTTCGCTATGTATGTATGTCTGTTGAAATAAGGTTTTTAAAACCGAGTCAAGTTTTACGTATCCGGTTTTGGTGTCAAACTATCAGAAGTATCCATAACACAATCGCTACTTAAAATCAACAAGATCGAAAAAGCACGTACCCAGATATAAGCAAAATCCTGATACAACAATTATAAGTTGCTATGGTCTATGTTTTTATGAAACTTGGTATAGGAACCTTAAGATAGAAAGCGTAATTTGAAAAAAAAAAATGATGATAGGGGTAAGGGAACTGGTAGCCTCCATACAACTGCATAAAATTTGTGAAATTATAATATACGTCATACCTCGGAGGCTGTATAAGCTAACGACATTCAACCTGCTTCAATGCAATTCTAGTATGATTGGGGTGACCATTTTTACTGATTTCATCAATGCATGCACTTATTAAAAACTTATGTACTGAAATGTACCTACTGATTTTTTAATAAAAGTACTGATTGTACTAACTTTTTAATATAATTCAATATTATAATCAAATTTCCTCAACAAATTTAATAAATCAGAGCAAAATTTAATAAATAGTTATTTTTCTAGCAACAGAAAGTGTATTAAAATAATTTTTTATCTCCTGAATATAGTTTTGAGACGATTGACACTAGAGCTGTGTAGCTCATGAACGAACGGGTCAAAATGAACGGATCACCGAATTGAACGAAGTGATCCGGTTATTTTACTGAGTGCTTTTCGTTCAATTGTGTTCCGTTCAATGTTTGTTTCTTCAGGTCTTTTTTATGTCACAATTTCGTTCGTTCAGATGTGTTCTTTATGTTATGTTCTTTTGTTTCAGTTGATTGTTTGTGTATTGATAAGAGTTGCTTTAAAAAGTTTGCGAATGTGCGTACATATTTCTTTTGAGCATCGCTGTGGCACTGCCATAATTTTTTTAAATTTGGTTTAACAGTCTTTTTCTAAGAAGTAAATAAATAAATAAATAAATAAGTTTTTTCTATTTTGAATGTCAAAACCACAAGCTATGTCAAAACAAATCTTTAAAAAAACATGTTGCCGTACTGTCGTTCAGAAGTGAACGATTGAACGAACGGGTTAATTTTTGTAAATTGAACGAAACTGAGCGATCACTGAAATGAACGATTTGGCACAGCTCTAATTGACACCCCTAAAAAAATTTTATAATTATTTTGAAAACTTCTTTTCTAAATCAAATATAGATATGCAACCTGCTCTAAATTTACAAGAATACATAACATCCAGACGGACGGGCAGACATACTTTAATTGACTCAGGAAGTGATTTTAGTATGATCGCTATAGTTTAACGTGGTCCTAAGACTATAAAAACTAAAAAGCGTACTGATTTTTTACCCAGAAATATAAGGGCCCATACGCATATGCATACGTTTAAAAACAAAATTGTTGGATAGAAGCAAGGAAGCCCTCACACAAACGGACAATTTAATAAAATGGTACTTAAGTTTGGCGAAAACGGACCATTTTAATTTAATTTGTTTTTTTCGAAAAAATTTCAGCTTTTAGCATTAAACTTGCCACAAAGTAATTTTGTTAAAAAGTTTACATTTGGAAACATTTTAGCTGGTTCGGATTATTGGATGTACTAAGAGACCAGTGTGAAGGGTAAACAAGTCTCGGCATAGGCGAATGGCTTGTTTATTTTCTTGTTGTTCACACATTGTTATCAAAGCTTTTAAAAAAACGTAGTTGATATTAATATCTGATAACTTACTTGTAGGTATAAAAAGATAATGTACATAAATATGTACAAATTTGCAGCTGACGCAATAGAATAATATTCCAAAATGTTTACAAATGAACTGTTAAAACATAAAACGGGTAAACAAAAGTACATTATTACCATTGACACATATAGCGTTATAAAAATGGAACAATTTTTATTTTTGTTTTTCTTTTTATTTCTTAAATTAATAAGAACAGTCTGGAGTAACAAACACTCCTATCGCAAGCGTCATTATTGAAAATATTTAATGGCTTAAATGAAAATGAATTTAAGAAATATAATAAAATTGGAACTGATACATTTTTTTTAAAGGCACGCAATTATCTTAAGGACATGAACTAAATTCTTTTAAACGCATCGTAAAAATTAAAGTGATAATTTTTATTTAGTATCTTCAAATATATATAATTTTCATATAAAGGGTGTTTAAATTTAAGGCATGAAAGTCAATAGGCTTAATAAATAAGCATAAAAAGGAATATTTAAAGAAAATATGTATTATTTATTGTGATACCATTCTTACTCTCTATAAATTTTGTGGGGAGAATATAAGGTTAGATTACCAAGTGTAATGACGAATTTGCCACCTCCACCCAGGAGCAAGTAGGCCCATTGTCAATCCCTTCAGAAGAGTTTAAAAAACAAATGAGAAAGGAATGGAAATTTGTAGATAGAACGATACAAGAATAAGAATCCAGTGTTCGTCAATCCCACACAGGCGCTAAAACTACCTATTGGCCCAGCCACCTAACCCCTTTGTTAATACTATGATGTTCCCCAGCCCACAGTCAGAGACCTCACTAAGCCCACCTAAGAAGCACCCTCCATGCCCACATAACCTACATAAATCCGAAGAGTTCCTATATAATTTACTCGTCAAATATCTCACATTTCAGTGCCCTGTGAGGGTCCCAATTATACACCTTAGAACTCTCCTGCTCTCCTTGAGCAGCAGGGTAGTGCCCCTCCTGTCCAGCGTAGGCCACAGATGTCTGGAGATTTCGCATTCAGCCCTGTCGCTCCAGACTTAGCCCACTTTGTCTTTTACCCAAGTCCCTATAATTTCACAATAGAAACCAATTGGTGACCTTACCTGCTACAGCCAAGCTCAATATCCCGGACCGATCCGCAGGAGTTGAACACTCTCGACTCTTTCCAGAATGCCGGAGTGTTCAACTAACCATGCCCTAGGTATACGTTTGTGGGGATAAAGTAATGTTGGAAGCAGTTAAAGCTTATAAAACTTGTTCTGGAAGGCAATTTGATTTGAGCCTATGTAAAGAAATTGACCGGCTATAATTAGATTCAATAAGATTTGTCTCCATACCAAACAACTAATCTGGGTCAAATTTTTCAAGTAATGCAACTTTTAATTTAATCCCAGGATTATATGAAGACCAGGTCTAGATGGGGAGACGGACATTATTAAATCGACTCAGAAAATAATTTTGAGGCGACACGTATTTAGTGTGTGATATATAACCCTCTAAAAATACGCAAACCTATATATGTATGTAAAATCTTTAAAACAGTGGTAGGCATTCGTCCACGCCGCGTAAAAGTTAGCAAGTAATATTGGAGATGAACAAGCACTAGTTACCTTCTGGCCGAATAACTAGTTGTTTTTGTTTGAGTTGTCCCGAAATTCACGACCCCTTCATACAAATGTGCTTACAAAAATCAATCGAGTAACTAGTTACCAATGATAGCCCTAACAAAATAAATAAAAATTTAAGGTTTTTAAAACAAAATTATTTTATTAAGCCTGTTTCATAATCCTATTTTTGCATATATAAGGTAGTTTTTTTGTCGCAACGTCCTCATTACCTGGTAATCTATGAAGTAGTGACAGCTCATTACTCAAATTTAAAATAAAACTGCTGGGTATCACACGTATACAAATCATAAGAAATTTTAATCAATTTTAGATGAGCTTTCAAACAAGGCAGATGAATATAGACAAGGTACATTAAATAAGGTAGAAGTAACTGAACAGCTGATTTCTATTTTCGGTATATGGATTATAGTTATGTTGTCAAATTTATATAGAGAATTTTTAACATAAAAGTTGTAAGTACACAGCAAATACAATACATATTGCAAAAACAAAAACATGACGATTTTGATGAGATGGCTAAAACTGCATGCATGTTCCGTATGTCTAAAGTTGCTGTTGTATGGACGAGGTTACCTTTTTAATACACCTTGATTATCACTTGTTTGTTTAATTATACTAACAACAATATAAATTCCATATCATAATCTAAACATTATCTGAAATTGCAAATAGTATACAAAAAAAGTGTAGCCCAAAAAGTTTAAAGCCTATGACTCAGAATTCTGTTTTAACACTTGTATCCTTTTGATTTTCAGCCCCTCACAAATGTACACACTTCCAACATTTTTCGATTTAAAAAAAAACCAAGGTTGTTACAACCCTCAATAGAACGCAAACCATCTTAAGTTGATTTTCCTGATTCACTTTTAATTCTAACAAGTCGATTGTCGCTTTTCAATGTTTAGGAAATTATTTAACATTAAGTCATTCGGGTTTCCTTTGAATTTTATATTTTAAACATGACCTAACAAAGTTACTATAAAATCATTACCACTCTTATTTGAGACCACCACAAAGATAGAAGCGAACAAAAGACAATTTGATTTATTAGGCATATTTAATAGTTAGATCAGAGGTTGTCAAAAATTCATTTTTAGTGCACAATTGTGCTACAAAAACAATAAAAACAAACTCACACCGACGCTTGTTCTCTTTTATTTCAGTTTGATTTCAGTCGTTAATTGAGTGTTAACGAGTGCACATGGGCGGATGCTTACTGTTTTTTTTCAGCTTTGTTGTTTTTTCAGCTTTGATTTAATTTCAAAATAAACCAGCAAACAAAATAGTATAATGGAAGACAAAAATTTTTGTTTTGTCATTAAAAATGCTTTTGGTAACATGCAATGCATTTTATGTTACCAACCATTTAAAACAAAGAAAACATTATATTTCTTCGAACCGAAGTCCAAGCTCCAAAAAAAATGGTAATAGAATTTTGGAAAAATCTAAATGATTTCGATTTTCCAGAGTTAAAAAGAAATGCTTTGAAGTTGTTATCCCTTTTTCCCTCTACATATTGCTGCGAACAAATTTTTTCCGACTTAAAATTTATTTGTTCCAAGCAGAGAAATAAATTAACTTCTTTAAATTTAAAACATATTTTGTTAATAAGAAATTGTTACAAAATCTTGAATTTGGAAAACTTAATTTATAATACCTAAATACACTTAATTTTTTAAGTTTTAACTGTAAATTGAACTCGCCCAATGGAATATGTGTGAAAAAAAATTGTCTAATTCTGTAATAACTGAGGCATATTTTTTATTTAATTTTAATAACTTTTTTTAAGTTCATTTCCATTTTGCTTTAAGAAGTAAAATTCATCACATTTGCAATGCTTAGTTTTTTGTTTGCTGGGCAATTTTCTCTTATCCAATACAGACGCATTTCATTAAATGAGAATTTTGACAACCCCTGAGTTAGATACACTTTATATACAAGTCCAACCAACAGGCAATCATGTTCATACATATATATACATATATATATGTATGTACATTAGGGTGGCCCAAAAATTTTAAATTCACTTTATACACCTGGGCGCCCACTGGTTTTTTATTGTATTTAGTTAATGGTAGTGTAGTATAAAAATTTCAATGCCCTACGTGGGGCAGAATGTAGTGCTCAATGCTTATGTATTCCTACCAAAACGACAAAACATGCCGTAATTGAAAGTTTAAATCCATTATTTTCAGAAACCTAAACCTGTTTTCAGCTTAACTTTTCAATTTTGGCAGTTTCTTTTATATTATTTATCCATATTTAGCTAATTAAACCTTTTTAAAATAACCTAATTTTTTTAATTTTGTTATAAATATTATCTTGATATGAGCACTGTCTCCCTATTGAAATTTTATCTTCAAACTTTTCGTACAAACTAGTTGTATGTGGGGTGCAGATGTCAAAAGTATTTTTAAAATTTTACTTGAAAGTATGGGCCACCCTAATGTACATTATACAAATTTCAGGAAAAATGATGTCATTGAACATAAGTTTTACCTTAATGATTCTTTTGAATGCAGAAAAGAACAATATATAAATTTTAGATGATTTTTTTTCCTATTTTTTCAATATTGCATATTTTACCTTAAAGAAAGAAATTAAACATTGCGTGATGTTATTTGAAGTTTGTTTTCTATAATTTAAAAATAATGTTTCTAAAACAGAGCAGAAATATTACCTAGAAAAAAATATGTTACATTTTGAAAAAGCCCTTCTAACTAACATCACCAATATGAGCTTAATTTAAAGTTCATAGGTACAATACCGTGCAATTAATTGGCACTATGGAAGAGATTTTTGTCTTGATAACTATTGGGTCTGGTATTGTAAACAATTACATAGAAAATACGTAGAGCCTTGTATTTGGCTGCGAAAATGCGAAAGACCTTGTATTCAGCTACGACTAATATACGATTTGCATAATACTACAAACTATCTGTAGTAACGGTACGGGTTTGGGTAGTGTTCCAAGCAGCTGACACATGTTATTGACTTTATTGTTAACTAGCTAAAAGCCAAATGAGAATTATAAGAGGTTTTCCAGTGGAATGGTTGTTCATAGCAGTATGTCACAAACTAAATAAAAACTATTAATAATCAATAATTGTATTTTTAAGTCAAGATTTTTTTGGCCCCAATGCCTTAATATAAAAGTCTAACCCTCAAGGCTAAGGCTCCTTGCTCATAACGACCACTTTGTAATAAACAAGCAGAAGAGCTGACTATACTGGAACTTGCTAAATATACCTTTAAGGCAGCATCGATCACAATTTTGCTGGGCACCAAGAAAAATTAAAAATAAGAATACTGACATTGGCAGGGTCTCAAGATTTATAAGGTCCTCTTTTGACAGTTAGCGTATGATTAATGTGATAACTCGTAATCGCAACGATGCATCGAAGTCACTATTCATTCAAATGACCTTCTCTAAATTTTAGGAAACATAGGCTTCTGGGCCAGTATGTACTTGATTACCTTAGCCGGATATCTCTAGGCAACAGGTTGGATCTATTAATTTGATTTTTACTTAGTCTAAGCATACGTTCTAAGAGACTATGCCTTTGATGAGTGGTGTGGTCATGTAAAAATGGTGTAATGTGAACCAATCAATGAAGGCCTTTTTCGAGAAATGTTAACCCACATAGAAAGCTTATGCATATTACCATCGAAACTTCTTAACAATGTTAATGGGTTTCGTAAAAGCCCGAATTTCTAAGTTCTACTTAGCCTAAAGATGTTTCCAAGAGCAGGTGTATAAGAGGCAAGGCTTGTCTTTATTAACCTTCAAAACATAACCTAATCTAACCTAACCTTATGCTTTAAAATATATTGTGGGGTAGGGAATAACATGTACGGGGTCAACTGAAATTTATCGTGGATATATAAGTAAAGTTAACTGCAAAACAACAATATAAATTAAATCATTATAAAAAATGTATCCTTTTATGGAAGGCTCTGAGGTTTGTTCCAAATGGGTTTTTTCCTTCTTAATAAAATGATTATTTTTAAAGTCTAAGTATAAAGTTTTCTAATAATACAAGCAATTGATTTTATTAATCATAACTTTGTTTACCTTTAAAAATGCAATGTCTTAATAAATTGCACGATACTGCTGATGTTTTCTCTTTACAAAAAGTAAGCCGCGCCTACTAAGTGGCTAAAACTTTTATTAAATTTTACATTTGGATGTGTTAAATTTTAAACGCTTTTAAAAAATGTATTCCTAAAGACCCTTTTTTTTCATGTATTTCAAGAATCCCTAACTTTTGTATCATGCGGAAAACCAGTACTTAACCGACGAGTTCTCTTTAAGTTATTATAATGGTTGCCAAAACATATTTAAATCATCCCTAAAGTAATAATCCGTGTTTTCTTTAGTAATAACTCCATTTTCAAGTACTTAGCACTTCACCTACGTTCAAATACCAGGTTAAGTCCCACAACCAAAGGAACTCTGAACACATACATATGTATGTTTGTAGGTACATATGTGTTTGCATGTTATGTTCAAGAAAATTCTAGTAAAATATAATTTAGATTAAAAAATAAATTTTTAAAAGAGTGTAATTTTACTAAATAGGTTTAATATGTTAAAAACGGTATTTGTAAATTACAGAAGCAGTTAATTGCATGAATTGTTATTTGAGAAAACAAATCGGATTTTGTTTGAAACATTTTTTATTGTTGACAAATTCTGTTATTTATAGCATATGCAGTTGTCATTTTGAATCAAGTAATTTAAATTCAATTTGAATAAATGTTATAAAAAGGTATACATAGGTATTTTTTAAATTTATTTCAAGAAATGGTTAAAAAACGAAATCATGGATATTTTTTAAGTCAAATAATTATCATTTAGGTCTATTTGAATACAAAGTTATATTTTTAAGTTAAAGCTTAATAACAACTTAAGTGGTCAACCTTTGGATTTTAAACTAAAATTAAGTCTCATATTATTAATATATGCTTTTGACAGTTTGTTTATGCTTTCAGAGCAGACATGGGGGTTTTTCAGCGTTTTTCACTGTTTGTTTTGCTTTTGAAATTATTTTCAAGGGAAAATTTCCAATTATCAGGCATGTCCTGAAAATCACATGGTTTCGAATTACATACTTGTGATTTAAAAATTACAATTGTGATTTTAAGTTATTAATTTTTTTAGTTTATTGCGAATTTCAAAATTGGCAGGTATTTAGCTTACTGTTTTAAAATCACAATCTTCAGAAAGATTTGTGTGTAAAACACCTTTCTTGTGATTTCAAATCACTTTCCCAAAAAGTGATTGCCTTCCTTTTTTAACGTTGTCACATGTTTATTGGAAGCAAGCGCCTTAATTAATTAATGGCTGAAAAGGTTAAACTATATTTAAGTCTTATTTATATTTCAATAAAAATTAACTTAATACGCGTTTAAACACGAAGGCAAGAATTGGCCGTAAGAGTCTCTTTTTTAAACCAGCACGTATCGGCCATTTACTTAAACAACGTTATATGTTCAACAACATAGTTTTGAGCGAAATGGCTTTCACAATTTTTAACAAAATAAAATATGAAATAAAATTATGTAATTGTTTAACTTAAAAGAACTTGAAAGTTGTAAAATATAACACAAAAAAAAATTTTAAAATTATTTTGAGCGAATGGTAGCCGCGGTTGTTTATTTCCATTTTAAGCCACTCTTTAAGCACTGCTGGCCGTTGGCCTCAAAAGCTTCAATTGTTGCTAACTTTTTAGAATAAGTCAGTGACTTCAGTGTTCACAGGAAATATTGAGAGGAACCGATGGAGGCTCACTTTCCTAAAAACAAGCTAAGGTGCTAGCATGGTAAAATAGCTCATCAGGTGATAGCATAAGAGAAGAGGCTGTTAACCTTTTTTACCTTTTTTCTTGTTTATATATGGAGTTTGGCATTTTCGTAGTCATAAAAGAGAAAATTCCAAACGTTAGTGTGTCAAACTCGATATAAAAGTAAAAGAAAAAAGTAAGAGAGGCTTAAACTACATTTTCTCACTGATACGACCTGATAGTAATTTGACCATTGGCGGTGGCACATAAAATCCGTCGTACGTAATCCGCCACCATTTTTAACTGGGATTAACATGGCCGCAATGCTTGCTTCCGCTTTATTTTTCAAAAGATAAAGTCCAATGATGCCAGCAGCCTGCAGGCCACACCAACCGATGTATTTATTTTTTGATGTTATAGAACTCGTAGAAAATGGATTTCGTTTATAAACCAAATCGTCAAAGCAAAAAATTGCCTTATCTCTGCACACAGTTTCACAAAAATCAGACAATAGTCTATCTATGATATTTTGCAAAAAGCTTGTTTGACAATTAACCATTTTGTTAGTTCTAACAGGTAAAAACCCCTCTAATGGGCAAAGATTTTAAAAATTTTGAATCGATTTAAAAAAAAATTTTCAGTTTTGAATTATGACGTTTGCGAATTTATCTGTGTGAATATAGACGCTGAAGAAAAAATGTTTTTAATTTTTAAAATTGTTAAATATATTTTTAGTTGTTAAGTACACCTTTTAATTATACAATAAAATGTTTATTTATATAAAATCTTTAAAATCTCTTCTTTAAAATTCAATTGTTAAAAAGATTATACATAATCCAATTTTGGCAATGACTGTGTGTATATACATATGTAAGTATGTATGTATTAATAAATATGAACAATATTTGCTAGAGTTCAAATTAATATCTTATCAATAAATTTCTTAAATTTAAAATAAACAAATTGGCTGCCTTTACTTTTTTTAATTTGTTTAAATTTTTTTTTATGAGAATTCTTATTTCAAATAGAATTCTCATTATTAACGGACAGCTATTTTAAACGTTGTTAGTCACAGTGATAATAAACAATTTTGTTAGTTTCAGCAACTCCTTAGGTTTCTTCCAACAGGTGTTAACAGACATAAATATATACATACATATGTATGTATGTAGCTTTGTATGGACATAATATGTATGTTAACAAACACAACATTATTCTCGTGGGTGTTTTTTATTGCTTTTTTTATAGTTAAAATAAGTTTTAATATTCTGAAACCTAAAATGTTTAAACTACTCTAACCACGTTTTTAAAACCGGATTCTCTTGAAAGAAGCGTGCTAAAATTAAATTTAACAACTTTTGTTACCGGCAGCTTTCTGAAAACATATTTATGAGTTAAAAGCAATTTGTTTTGTTTTTTTTTCTTTGAAATTACTCAGCTATACATATGTATGTAAATATATAATAAAAATAAATTGATTTTATGTTTAAGTTTGAATACACAATTAGGGTATTCACAAGGTAGTCATATAGTCATGTGTTTTTGTAAAAAAAATAAAAAGAAAAAATACTACTGTTGTGAGCATCCAGTCATAATTAAGTGTGCTAATTTAAATTTGAATCAGCTGCTGGAGAAAACAGAAAAATAAGTAATTTCTAAAATATATGACTGCGACTTTTAATTATATTAACGGCTTCACTAAAGAGTTTCGGCCGCCCGACTCAGGTTTCTACTGTTTATGACAAAACAATAAACACAGCTCAAAAAGCCTTATTATTATAGAACTTTTTTCTTTTAAGTACAACAACAATTTTTTTAAACTATTGTAAAATATTAAAACTTTAAGACAATATGACTTGATAGCATACCGTTTGAATACCCCAAATTTCTCGGTGTTGTGCTGTTTTAATTGCTTCGCAATATAATTGAAATTTATTGTTAAAATATTTTTCTAAATAAATCAAAATTATGTTAGCTGAAATAGGAATAAACATAATTTATTGGTTTTAATATTATGCATGATAAAAACTTATAAAATGTAATCAAATGGGCTTTATAAGAATTTTACAAGAGGATCTTTAGCAAACTTTACCTTAAAAACCTTTGTTGTAAATAAATTAAAATATGCAAAGCGGAACTGTTTTTTTTTTTAACTTAAGATTTGTGATTTAAATCATGTTTTTACGTTGCTCTAAAGTTTTTTAAGGTTCCTATTTTTAGCTTAAAATTTTTTAATTTTAAATAATTTATCTAAATTTGTAAGTTAAATAAAACTTAATGCATATAATATTTAACGAACAAAATTAAAAAAGCTTTTGAAAACTCTTATTATTGCTCACGTTTGTTTGTTAAATTTGACCGGGGTTTTTATTAAAAAATTCCGCAAATGATTGTTGTATTTTATAAACTTTGCGAACGCACTTATTTTAAATTTGTTTCAAAGTAAATTTCCAAAACTTGGAAGTGATGTTTTGGCGATAAACGTTTTATGATGACTTTCAAAACCATTTTGAACAGAAATGTTAACACAGTTTGACATTTTCAGCTGTTAAATTATGGTTATCGATATCGATAGTTTTCATACAATTGAAAAATCACACGCAATTTTAACGCGATCAGTCTAAATTAAGAAGGCATGTACATATATATATCAGGCGATATTTCGTTATATAAATGTTTTTTTTCGTTTTTACAAACAACAACTGTAGTATTCTAAGAAAAGCTTTAAAAAAGAGGAAAGAATTTGTTAGTTTTGGTTTGTCTTTGACATTCGTATAACTATTTAGTTGTTTTTGTAGAACATATCCCACCTAATATAAGTTCGCCTTGGTCTAAATGTTAATAAATTGGCCCAGAGTAAACTTAACGCGCTGTAGAAGGCCTTTACACGGAAACTATGTAGTGTAGGGTGTTATGTGGTCAGGCTGAATTGAACATATTTTTTTGAGCTACAACAAGCTAATAGCTTTAAAGACTCCAGCGGGTTTTTATTTAACTCGTTTCGAAAAGAATTCAGATTCAAAAAACTGTTTGCATATACATATGTATGTATCTAAAATATTTGAAAGATCCATCGAGTGATGCCAAATTTAAGGATGTAAAAAGCCTATATATATAGGCTTGTGGTAGTGTCATGGTGGAAGTATTAAAGGTGATTGCATTTCTGAGAGGATTTTAAATAAAAATTTTTTGTATAAAATTGGATATTTCTAAATTAAATGAAAAGAGAAAGAATGTATGACTTTTTAACATATGGGGGTATTAACTATCGAGCAGTTTCGCTATTAATTCCACCATGGGTGGTATTGTTGTATCAATGTCAATTTGCAATGAAAAAAATTCTAAAAATTATAATTTCTTGTCTTTATTTCAGATTTTCAATTAATTTTGTAAATGAAGTATGCCGTGATCCTGCATTTATAACATACCATTTTAAATGGATATTAGATGAGAATGTTATCGTTGAGAATTACAAAGAAAATGGCGAATGGATTGATCATAAGGAGAAAATATATGATCAATTGGATGGTGTGTTTCATAGTAAAAATTCATTCAGCTCCGATCATCTCTATACTAACAACTCTATTATAAATTATTCTGTTTTAGGTACAATATTCGAATTAGAATTTGCATTTCAAGACGGTTATATTGATGTTTATAAAATCTATGAGAATACCCCAAATCGTATTACAAATTATGAGCCAGAATTAGATATTTCTGATATTCAGTCATTGCAAGTGTGGGGTGATGTTAAGAAAATTTCTGAAATTACTTTTAAATATGCGTAAAAGTTAAAAGAAAATATATAAAATTACATAAAAGTGTTTTTGGAAATTTTTGAAGATTTAAATGATAAGCTAAAAGGAAACGTTAGTATTTTTTTTCTTATTTTCAACTTAAAGATTTCCATTTTAAAATCTGTTACAAACAAAAATGCAGTATTAAAAATAATGCTTTAATTCCTTGTTTCATTTTCTTTTATTCTTGAAATTAAAACATTTTGTAAAACGAATTTTTGCCTCTTTCTCTTCCGTTTACTCTGCCACAATTAAAACAAAATTTGAAAAATCCCATTTGCACATCATATACATACTTACATACAACGTTTGCATCACTGTGTTATGCCTGTAGTAGGGGTAACTGAAGTGCAAAATTTAATTTTGTATGACAAAAGCCTGTTTTTTTTCTAAATGCAAATATATATGTATATTAACATATTTATACAAAAATATACTATGCATTTATGTACTCATTAATCCACATATTAATTTATTATTTTACAGTTAAAATTTCTTTAATAATGCCAAAGACTAAATTACTAACTTTATTTAGACATTTAATAATTTTAAGTTGCACAATTTTTCATTAAATTTAAATTTCATTTGCTGTAAATACAACTCTGCCAAGTAAATTTATTTAATAAACCCTAATTGCAAAATTCCCAATAAAGTTTGTTTAAGTAGTTTATTCAGCTTTTAAAATTGTAACCAATTTTTATCTCAAAAGCCCTTTTATTCCTCGTGATTTGTCATTTATTTTAAAATTTATATTTGTTTAATAATTAAATAAAACCATCTATTATTAAAAAAAATTCAATGTTACGCACTAGCTATTTTAAAATTAATAATTTATTTTGTCAACGCTTCCTTTTATTTAAGTTAAATTTATGTATTTGTTTTTTTTTAATATTTATTTACCATTTTTTATATTTACCTATTAAATAAAGCTTATTATAAATAATTTAAATTGTAAAAATTTTTGTTAAGCTTTTATATTAAAAAAAATAATAACCAGGTAAGTTATACCCATTTTTTTGACTAAACACCCTAAAACTTCATATCCGCAATTTTTCACTTTTTTTAAATAAAATCATGTAAAGCACCTATTAGGCCGTTCAAAATCGTAAAACAGCTCAAAAACTATTACAGCTATCGATTTCAAACATACTACAAGGTAGTTCTAGCATTCTTACATTTTGGAAAAAAGTATTGTTGGAGCACGGTGAGGGGCAGTAAATATTATAAAACAAATATTTGTAAATATTTTGAAGTCTATGTATAGCTTCCTAGTTTTTGAAATAGAAAACATTACAAATTGTTATCTTTTGTGTGAGAGCTACCGCTCCCCCTGCTTCTCTCCACCATTTTTTCCAAATCGTATCCATTGGTAGCCATTGTTGTGGAATTATTTAAACCAAAAGTTAAAATAGTTTCCAAAATATAACGTATCATATTTTCAAAGCCCTTCCGATTCGCATTGGAGAAAAAAGTTCACAGTTAAATGAATTGTAAGCTCAAGCCAATGTGTCACACAATTACTTTGTTTGGGGCCATTTTTTATTTTTACATTGTTCAGTACTATGAAAAAAAAATTAACAAAAAATGGCCCTAATAATACAAGGTGGGCCAAAAGAAGTTATCCGATGTTGCTTGGCTCTCATTTTTTTTCTAAATAAAAAACTTCGATTCTGATTTTTTATTATGTTTTTTTTGAACCTTTAGAATTTTATTAGTCAAGTTGAGAAGATGATGTCGGCCAAATGGGCGCCGTCACAATTGATTGCTATACGGACTCGTTTTATGGCATTCTTCATCACTTCGGCAAGAACTTCGGACGACAGATTCTCGCACTCGTATCGAATGTTGTCCTTGAGGGCTTTCAGGGTTTAGGGCTTGTTCACGTAAACACGGGACTTTAAAAAAAACCCCTCCAAAAAGTCTGGAACGGTTAAATCGGGCGATCTTGCGGAACAATTTATGTAAATTCCTAAAACGAGAGATGAGGCGACCAGGGAACGCCACCTTAAGAATATGGGTTGTGTTCTCCACTCCTAATTCGTTCAATTGCGGCAGAAAAATTTTACTAACATTGCCCACCGTCCACTGTTGTCGTTTGACCAGCAGCATTCTCGAAAAAAATGCCCAATGAGTCCTCCAGCGTAACCAGCGCACCATGCAGTTACTTTGAGCGGGTGTAATGGTTCCTCGTGCATCGCTCGTGGATTATCGGTGCCCAGAAGCGATAGTTTTGCTTGTTTATGTACCCGCTGAGGTGGAAATAAGCCTCATCGCTCATTATGATTTTGTTCGAAAAATCGTCCACTTTGGGCTCAACAGACAGCAGCTGTTGCACGAACTGTACTTTGTACGGGAACATGCGCAGGTCTTTGACCAAAATTCGCCTTAGGGACAAGCGGCTGATGGTTAATTATGAGGCAAGGCGTTTGGTCGATATTTCTTGCGACAGCTCGACATCCCCGCCAACAGCGGTGATTCTCTCGGAAAAATGGGTGCTCCAGAGCCGGCCACTCTTGACATCGTCTCGTGTCGTCCCATAATCTTCAAGGTTGGTAGCCAAACGGTACAATGTTTGCGCAGTTGGCGCCGGACGACCGGAGAATTGGTGACGGAATTCGCGCTGCGCCAACACCACAAACGAACTGTTACGCAAAAAAATAGAAACGATTATTCCGCGTTCTTGGGGGGTGTATCGCTCCATGGCTTGTTCACTTGTATTCTACATCTGTCTAGATCACAAATGTTAAAACAGATTTGACATTGGTCGACATCTTCCAATTGGGTGATTTTTTTTGGCCCACCTTGTATAATAGAGTTATTTTTCATTATTAAATGGAGGTAATTTTTCATCTAGTGTTTTGTGGTCATTTTTCATTGGAGCCATTTTTCATTAAACCGCTTTTCATAGTATTGAAAAATTTAGAGATGGCCCAAACAATTAAACAGTTTGGGGTGATTTCATTAATAAAAATTTACTTCAGAAATGAAAAATGGACAAAAAAACAGAAAAAATTACCCAAAGCTTCAATGAAAAATTTTGAGGCCATTTTTCATTTTCATTTTGGGACCATTTTTTAAAGAGAGATTTTTTTAACTCGCCTTCATAATACCTGTATTAGTGTACCACCCTGATTCTGAATAACCAACTCAAAAATAAATATTACTTGTTGGTAAGTTTGTTTTACATTCTTTAGAAAAAAATGAAATTTTTACCTTTTCTATTCAAAAACTCGAAATAAAATACGAAAATGTATTTCACCCGATTAGTTTTGGAAAATTAATTTTTAAGTATTATTTCCGTTTGAAACTTATAAATCTCTTGTTTAAATTTTTTTTGCCTTCTTAAATAAAAAATTTTAACAAATTTAAAATGTTTAAGATTTTTTTTATTTTGCAACTATTTATTAGTTGAGTTTTTATTTCTTCTTTTATTTAATTTATCTTGTCTTTACAATATTAAAATTTTTCGTTATACTTAACTTAAGTACCTATATATTTTATAAAATTTTACACACTATTTACTTATACATACGTTTATACACTACAGCGAATAGCAAATGGCAAGTACATACTTTATTTTAAAAATTTATATTGACTTTTTAGATTTACATATGATACTATTTTAAACACGATTAAAATTAATCAAAATTAAGAAGATATTTTTTATATCAATAAATAAATTACTATTTTATAGAGTTTTTTTTAAAACAATTTTAATTTTTTATGGATAATGTTTTGAAGTACATATGTTAAATTATGATGTAAGTCTTCTTTTCATTTATGTTAAAGTTTAAAAACTGTTAAAAAGTATTAAATACTTTAATTAGTTTCTATTTTGACTTTTAAGGAAACTATTTAAATATTATTTGTTAAGTCTATGATTGCTAAGAAAATAAAATAAAAGAATGATAATAAATAAATAAAATAACAACAAAAAAATTCACGAGTAAAAATCAAACATAAATTGGAAATGTCGTCAAAAAGTCTTTCGTTAAAAGAAACAAAACAATCTCAACATTTTACAAAACATACAAACACACAAATGTTTAAAATTAAAATTAATGTAAAATAATACAAATTTACAAATTTATGTCAAATAAATATTGCAAATTTAGAGATTTATACCATTTTTAAAGGAAGACTGAACAACTTTAGCTGCTTAAGGTGCTTAAACTTAAAAATTGCGTTAAGAAAAATTCAACCATAAGAACCATTAAAACAATTTAGGGGCAAAAAAAATGCAAAAGTTTCACTGACATCGATAAGAGCAATATCGTCGAAAGGACCAGACCAAGGACACTTTTAGATTGTTTGCACAGAAGTACTTTAGGCAGTGGCCTGGTTTAGAGAACCCGAAATATTTTGAGGCAACAAAGGTCACATTGCAAAGATTGACAGAAATTACTACACCATTTCCAATTGTATTTCAGATTTCTAATTAAGTTTCAGAAATTTATAAATCAGTTTCGGAATTTTCAATTTAATTTTAGAAATTTCCAATTTAAATTCAGAAATTTCTAACCTAATTTCAAAATTTTCTAGTTTCATTTTAGAAATTGCTAGTTGTATTTAAAGAATTTCCAACTCAATGTCAGAAATTTTAAAATTAATTTCAAAGATTTTAAAATTAATTTTAGAAATTTCTAATTTAATTTCTAATTCGATTTTAGACGTTTATTTAAATTATGTAAGAATTTGCTAATCGTATTTCAGAAGTTACTAATTTAATTTCAAAATTTCAGAAATTTCTAATTCAATTTAAAAATTTACTAATTCAAATTTTGCCCAGTTTTAGATAATTTAATTCAATTTTAGAAATAATACTTCAGAATTTTCTATTTGTATTTTAGAAGTTTCATGGAGGGTTTCGGAGTGTTCCATTAGAATTTAAAAAGTTTTGGGGGTTTATTATCTACTTCGACTTAATTCGAAAAGTTTTCGAATTCGTGTAAAACTGGATTACGTTTAACGATTTTTGGAAGTTTATTTACGAACGATTAAAAATTAAGTTTTATTTTTCATTGCAAATTGTACACTTTTGCAAGCTTGCAAAGTGCCACCATATAAAAACTTGGCATCACTTGGTATTTTTTTAAATTATAATAATGGAAATTGCTTCTCGAATCGGACATTCTTTCGAAAGCTGTTTCGATTGGAATCTAAGCTTATAATAAATAACCTTTCTGAAATACAATTGTAAATGACATAGATTGCAGGTTAAAATTTCTCTGAGGACAGGAAAGTGAACTTTTGCAAACAAGGTTTTTAAACCTCTTAAGCTGGATTCAGTTCTTCGTAGAAAAACAAAATTCAAATTTTCTTTTTTATGCTTAAATAAAAGAGTTTATGAAATTGAATTTGTAGTGTTTTTTGTCAATAAATTCGCAAAAAAATTTGTTTATAAATAATTTTGTTTTCGTCAAATTAAAAATATTTATAAATCTAATCGTTTGAATAAAATTTTGTTTATTTTTCTGGGATTAACACTGGATACGTAAATACGGTAGGTAATGATTAATTCAATCATCGAATGGGTTTTTATAGAAATATCAAATACTATAGATAATTTTGATGAAGTAAAAATGTGGGATTTCATTATACAAACAATATACGTTTACAATGTTTGTTTAATACACAAATGAAACTAAAATAATATACATATGTACATATAATAATGTCGACGGCCTAATTCGAAAAAGTTACAATTATGCATGTAAAAGCACTAAAATAAAAATTATAGTAACTTTTAGAGTAAAATATTAACAACAAATTAGTTAAAACAACTTATAGACATAAAGTGCACGTACTAAATCAATATCGCTCATTTACTCAAACAATGTCATTAAACTTAGTTTCAAAAGTGCCAATTTTGATTTATAACCATGTTAAAATAAATAAGCGAAGTAGTTATTAATAATACATACTTACATACATATAATTTGAGAGTGCAGATGCGGTTGCCAGATTTTACTTAGAATTTTTATGCATTACCGATGATCATTTTTCAAGTTTTATGTGGCCCATTATTTGACCAGTCGTAGCATTTACAAATTGCGCTTGAGATAATTGCATGAAATTTGCTAAAGATGTGGGTAAATTTAAAACTGTAGCATCATGATGATTGCCACCAGCTGTATTGCCAGCACTGAATGTAAGAGTTTTTAAAGCATTAGATTGTGGATCATTGGCTTGGGTTATTGTTATGGTATTGCCAGCCATATCTTGAGTGGTAACGATGGAGGTAGGTAGTTGTAAGTGCATTATTTGTTGAGTTTGACCTTGATTTTGTTGTTGCTGCTGTAATTGCTGTATTTGTTGTTGTACCAATTGTAATTGTTGTTGTTGCGATTGCTGTTGTTGGTGCTGTTGGGTTGATACTTGTTGCATTGTTGTAACCATTCTTTGCTGTTTCTGAGTTGGTGCTTGTTGTTGTTGTGTTTGGTTTTGATGATATTCTATCTGATTTGTATTGTTATTGCTCTTATTGTCACTTCTACTGTTATTTATTAGCTTTGTTTCTTTTTTTCTTGCCTCTTTTACATCATTGTTGTCCTTTAAAAAAATTAAGCCAAAAAAAAAAGAAATAATAAAGAGTTTATTTGTAAAATATTGAGAAGCAATGGTAATGTCCTAGTAGATGTATTCAATAACTTTTCCATTAAATACTGGCAACAAGAAAGTTAATATTTGGCAAATTTGTTCTTAAAAGTATTGAAGAGTAAAATCAAACTCTACCAGCTAAAGTGCATGCAAATGCATTTTCTTATTGTACCTTAAAAAAGAAAGGCCCTTGCTCGTATTTTTTAAGAGCCCAGATTTTCGTTTTTTTTGACAAATGGTCTGCTCATATGTATATCACAAATACCCAAAAACTCTCGACTGAAAAGATACGAGTTAGGGGCTTTCTAAATTAAGATAACGATATGTATATTATTTAATTTTCAACCGATACAAGGATTGAGTAGCTGGTTTCAAACTTGCTTTTTCAAATTAAGTTCCTTCTTATAAAAAGAAATTATAATACGAGCTTAAAGCATTAAACACATTCAAGATACAAGAACACAGGAACACACGAACACAAAAGTTGCTTGCTAAATTTGTGTCCGACTGGATGCTACTGAAATATTTACTAGACTACCACTACAAAATAAACATATGAGCAATATGACTTTCAGTGGTGCCACCTAAAGTCCTTTTGTATTGTTTAAGCTATATTATTTGCATCTTACCGTATTGGCAGCACTAATTTGTTACCCGTCGCGTATAAAAATAGAAATTAGTTTAATTTCGACCACGCCACAAAATTAGCATTGACAGCAACCCGTAGTCGTGTTGCATTGTAGCAATTAAAAAAATTATTCTCATAAGCACACGTGTATTCTATTTTTGACTGGTTGTGTTCGGTAGTCTGTAGCGAGAAATGTATTTAATGCTTAAGCCTAAATAAAAAAAAAAATGTTTAATTTGATTTTTTTTTTTTTGCAAAAAATAATTATAATTTTTTTTGTTAATTTTTTTTTTTTGGCAGAAATGATAATTATATATTTTAAATTTCTTAACATGGCTTTCAATGTTTCCTTGTTCATTTAAAATAAGAAAATAATTATTTTTTATTTTTTTGCTGTTTAAAAGTGTAAAATCGCACAATCCGGATTGTCAATTCACGTTTCCTCTACGACAAATACTGCGGTTTTTAGACTTTTTTTTAGAATATTAATTACTTCTCTTGATGTGTGGCAAGTGACAGCATTCTGTTAAAACAATATACTTTCTAGTTATAAATTATTAATTTTCTGCAATTAAAGGTTGGGATTATCTATATGCATCGTTTTCAAAAAACCTCTGGTCCAATGAGTCCTCCTGGCCAAAAACCACACCAAGCCGGTGTTTTTTGTAATGTTATGGTTGATTTAATATAACTCTTAAAATATGTTAACCCCCAATGCGGCAATTCTGCGTTTTTCCGATGCTATTAAGCTCGAAATGGGCTTTGTCTTAACCATAAGCGTAACGCATATTTGTTAGAGCATTTTCTCTACCAAATTTTGTTTAAAGTTTCCTTCGTGCATCTTAAAAACTTTTGCCATTTTTAAAAAGTGTTGTTTTTCTACACACGTTGTTCCTTTATGTAACTACCATATTGACTTGCCGAAATTCCAAGTGGGAAAAACCAGCATCATCAAAATGATACTTTAAATTTAGACATCCTAACTTCCCAATTCCCAAACAGGGGCCAATTGTTATTGCAATTCCCATAATAAAAGCATTGAAAACTCGATCCAGTAAATTTCGATTCGAATCAAATGCGACGATTTGGCCCCTGATGTTGTTTTTAGGTTGTAGAAACTAAGACAGTTTATAGTTTGTTGTGCCAAGCTTTTAAGAAGGGAAATTAAATATATACTATCTATAATTTAGAATCTTGGACATTTAAAAACATAAGGAAAAATGTTGTGCAAGTTGTAGCAACTATTTTTATACAAAATACTAAAAAAAAGTTATAACTCCGACGACCATGGTAATATAACTCATCAGGTCGTATCAATGAGAAAATATAGTTTAAGTCTCTTTTACTTTGTTAATTTTTTATATGGAATGCAAAATGCTGGCAGTTTTTCAATTAATTGAACACTTTTACCTTTAAGACTTTTATGCCCAAATATATAATATATAATTATAGCACTAAAAAACAGCGACAAGGACTCAATTTGCCATTTTTAAAAAACTTACATTTAGATTGCATTTTAATTTCATTTTAAATTTTTGCAGTGCACTGCTGCTATCGCTATTTTTAAACACGTATTAAAGCCCCTAATTTTAAAAGGTTAACTCTCTAAAATTATGCCATAAAAAACTTTTCTCTTTTCTAATGATGATTAATTGGAATGCTGCTTTTAGGATAATATTTTTACTAATTAAATCTTCAGACATTTAATTATTTTTAATTTCTGCTAAAAAATTAGGGTGTGCAAGCTTTCTCATAGGAAAAGAAAACGATCCAATACTCTAACTTTTCTGCCCTCATATTTTGTCCCAATTTTTCATCACTCTTTTTGGCATAATAATCGTCGATTCGCAGCAGTATAGCAAATTTTAAGCGATTTGTAAATCTTTAGCCTAACCTTAATGTGAGTTTTAACCGCGGCATTTTATTTGTATCGAAATTCTACTAGATAGATTGAGTAGTCTATGCTTTTTACAAAATAGTTCTAATAGGAATTTAAGTTTTAAATTTGATTTGAATCGAATACTCCGATTTGGCCAAAAAAATTCACTTCGATAGCTATAACAGTTTTAAAGTGAAAATGCACAATTAAATGCGTAAAAACTGTAAAAGAGATTTGCAAATTAAGAAATTTTATTGTGTAGGTTTGGACTTAATTTTAATTTTTATTAAGTTCATTTGTACATATGAAACTTTTTGCTTAAACTTACCTCCTCTGTTACAGCTTTAGTTTGATGCATTATCTGATGTTGTTCATAATATTTTTTCACAGCAAATGATTTATTACAATATTCACACTCATACTTTGTAGTTTCATCAGTATGGATTCTGTAACAAGAATATTTAATTGATCTTTTTTATAATTTCTTAAATTAATAAAAGTTAAATATTTTATGTATCGTAACCTTAAATAAAAAAGGAGGAAATCATAACTTTTTATGAGAGATACTTATAGAATACGTTTTCTTCACAGCAACAATTGTAACAAATACAGGAGATCAGAACTACTGAACTTAGTGTGGCATAATATGTATATTCGGGATTCATAGGAGTGTAAATATGTCATAAGGTAGAGCTTCTGGTTGGTTCAACCATTGTAGTTAATCCTTATTGACTAAATCTCAAAGCGTCTCATAGACCTCCGTTTGGTAACTACTGGGCAACAGCGTTTTGGCAACTGCTAAAGTAATATTTCCTCAGGCTGAGGGCTTGCGACCAGCTCCCGAAAAAATCCTAGCATATAAATAAACGGTTTCCCCATAATGTTAAAGACAACCGCAAGCGTTTAAAGAGTTGTGATCTACACTATGTACGAACACCCCTCAGGCCAGAAAAACCTGCATGCATTGAAAGCCTTTGACGTACGGACGTTCCGAACCGCAAACATAGGTTTGGATCACTACCTTGTAGCAACAAAGGTACGCACTCGGCAAAGTGTCATAAAACACAACGTAGGTAAGGTTAGGTAGAACAGGCGGCTGCGGAAGTGGTGAAGTGATAGCTGTGCAGCCCACTTGGGTCCGTTTCCTCGGCCCCTTTGTGATACCTTGTGATAACACAACGTAAAAGCACAAAGATAAAGCTAGACGTCGAGAAGCTTCATTTACAACTGATCATCCAAACCTACTCCAGGAAATTATTTCAACTTTTTTTCTATGACAAAGGCCGTCAAAGAAGGAATTTGTCGGCAAAAGCGGCCCGAAAGGAGCCATCACAAAAGCTAAAAATGTAGCACATAGAGCAAAACTATCGCCTATGCGAATTTGAGCAGTGTTGGAGCGATACCCAGAATTTAGAAGGGGAGAAAACCGGCTATTCCGAAGAAAGAAAAACAAATAAGAAAGATGACAAATAAGAAAGATGGAATAGAGAACAGAATGAATGATTTCGTTTTTATTGTTTGTTCATATGTTTATTGCTGTTGCATTGCTTTCATTCAACAAAAATAACTAGTGCTTTCACTTTTTTTTATGATTGTCTTTTTAACACTCGTTTTTTCAATGCTGTTACATGTCAACCAACAAAATTAAGAGATGACGCACTGAACATAAGCAAAATATGAAGGATTAAGCACAAACTCGACGAACTGATACGAACCAATCAGTTTAGCTTCAGGCCGAACAAATCAATTATCAAACAAACTTTTCACCAATGAGAAGCAAAACAATCTATATCATCTTTTTATCGACCATAAAGCCGTCTTAGATACGCCGATAAAATAAAAAAAATGGTTTGAAACTATGTTTGCGTATTAGATCCGAACAAAACTTATACGCCTTTGTCAAATGGTTCTGAGTGGCACTAGATCTCCATAAAAAATGGTGCCTCTTCAAACAATTCACTACTAAAAAGTCTTCGGCAGGGTGACAAATTATGATGTAACTTTTTCAACATTATAATAAAGAAAATATTGGAAAAAGCAGAGGTTAATAAAACAGACATAGTAAACACCAAAAGCCACATCCTCCTTGCATATGCGGCCGACGTTGACATCATCGAAAATATAGAGCGAGAGGTAACTGATGCTTTTTCCAGAATTGAGAAGGAAATGGCAAATATGGTTCAAATGGTGAACAAGGGAAAGACCCAACTAATGCTTACAACTGCTAGGCAATCGTATCGACGGCAGAAAGGCGACCATGTGAAGCCCGTCAATCGCAAGGTCGAGGTCGGAGAGCGTAGACAAGGATGGCCGAGACTCCGGTAAAAATACAAAGTGAACAAAGACATACATATTCTAGTTCCTACCAGCGGAGAGAGCACGCACAAGACTAACGTGCTTAGAAAGATTTTATTTTGCAGGCCAAGACTAACAACATGTCGTCTCGCTCAGGGAACACGCAGATCCAAGAGATGTGAAGATCTGTTCAGGTAGTCAAGCGTCGATAAGAGCAACTATGACCGGGAAACCCAGATCGAGGTTGGTGTTGCAATGCAAGAGGATGATTAACGATTACTCGAAATACGGCCAGGTTCTCATAATATGGGTGCCTGGGTAATAGGGGTTTAGCAATGAATCGCAAATAATCTGACGATTAGAGCTAGACAGCAGCAGAAACTTGTTGCACTCTTGGTTTAGCAATAATCCCTCGATTTTAGTGTATAAAATAAGACTGCTCCTAATTGCAAAAATTCTCAACTTAAGTACAGATTGTAAATTCTTGACGTGTCAATGCAATAAGTTAGAAAAAAAAGCTATATATGTACATCCGTTAAGAAGAAAAGAAGAAACAAAACGGCGAATAGATAATAAGTATGCGGAAAAATATCAAAAAACCCACACAGTATTATGGAAGATTTGTTTGAACTCATCTGCCCAGGTAGTTAATTACAATAAATAAGCATAATAGTCAAAACACATAACATAGCATAACTCATTTGTTTTTTTATTCGATTTTAATATAATTACGCATATTGGAAAACTATTTTAGCGTTCTTTTTTATAAGTATAAATATATATAGTGTTTGGTATCCCATAAGCAACTTAGAGCCTGAGGACAGTAAAAGTTTGTTGAAAAATTTGTTTTTTTTCACATTTAAACCATATTAATTTAGCAATTTATCAACCGTTTCGTATAAATCTGTCGAAGTTCCAAGAAAACCGGGTTTTCACTACATTTACCGTTATAAAATCATTTAGCGAAGTGGCCTAGAACAACTAAAGGCATTTTCCTTCTCTATGTGCTCCAACAAAACAGAATTGGTACACGAGAGCCCCTGAATATTTCTTTCTCATATTTTGTATCACAGTGTTATTTATGTATTTTAGTAAATCTACTATGTACAATAGAACTTAACTTAAGATATAAACGATGTTATAAAAGTTATTCAGAGTATATGAATATTGAAATAAATAGGAAAATCAAAATCAAATCAAATGTGTATGTCCTGCGGAACTTAAGGCCTAAATATAAAAGTAAAAGAAATTTAGAGAGTTTACTGAATATTTTCATGTTTCAGAAAGGAAGCTTTTCTAAATGCAAGTTGCTTTACTGTGCAACAATGTCATATGTTAATAAACGCAACTGTATTAGGTATGGCAACCGAGCTTTAGTTGCGTTGTAAAACGTAAACTAAAACTACATGGTCGCCAAAAGTGATTTTCTGTAATATAATATTGCCAACTGGTAACCGAACTAAATTTACAAATTTGGAACATTATTTCCTTGCATTTATTTTATTTTTTTTTTTTTGTTTATTAAAACTCTTCTAAATGGATAGCTTTAAGAAAATCTCGTAAAATAATAATACTAAGCTTTTCAACTTACCTTCTGTGCTTGCTCAAATTATCTTTTCGCGAAAATGGTTTCTGACAAATATCACAACTGAACAATTTTTTGCCTGTATGTGACATTAAATGTCGCAGCAGATGCTCTTTGCGGTTAAACGTTTTTATACAACCGTCTTCGTTGCACTTAAAAGGTCTTACGCCCGAATGTAACTTAACATGTTGTTTAAGATGTTCTTTTTTCTTAAATACTCGTCCGCACTGATTGCATTCTAGCCTTTTTTTCAACTCATCAGCATCGTCAGAGGTAAGGGCTGCATTGTTATTAGAGGCAAATACAGTAGAATTTGCATTTGACTGCGCTAAAAGTTTATTGCTGTTATTTTCTAAAGAGGATGGTGCAGTATTCTCATTTGTCGATGGTAAAATAGATGTTATATCAGTTATGTAATGTACTTGCGTTGTGGTGATATTTTTTGTTGTAAAAGAGTTTGTTGCTGTAGTCTTTAGTTGTGGTTTTTGAGTGTTTTGCGTTATTAATGCTGTTTGATTGGATGCTGTGGTTTTTTGTGGCAGTTTTTTAAGATTTTTTGTAGCCGGTGTTATTTTAAATGTAGTATTGGGGATATTGGATAATATTTGAGGTTGCTGTTCTGTGGGTGGTTTTACTGCTGTGGGAGGTTGCTGCTGGCTTTGTGGCTCCGATTTTTGCTGAGTCACTTGATTTGATTTTACTGGTTGTTTTACAATTTTTAATGTTGTTTTAGCTATTTGTGTTGTTTGCTGCTGTTGTTGGACTTTTGTCTGTTGTCGCTGTTGCTGCTGTTGACTTTGTGGTGTTATACGACTTATTGTTATATTTTGTTTATTTAACATGGGTAGTTTTGTTGCCTGCTGCTGTTGGGCCTGTTGATTTATCGGCGTTATAGTTGCCAGTCTTGTGGAATTTGTTACATGCAATTCATTAGCTTTATTTTCGTTATTACTAGCTGCAGCCGGATTAATATTAGTGGGTATACGTTGTACTGTTATGCCGCCATGTTGTGCTGTTAACGTAGCTGTTGCTTCAGGATTTGTATAACTTTGCTGTTGCTGCTGAAGTTTTTGTTTCTGCTGTTGTTGCTGCTGCACTTGTTGCATTATCTGTTGCGTAAAACTTGTTGTTGGTGTTATTTCGATTGTATTGCTACTCGACGGTTGGGTTATTTTGTATGTTTGTTGTAAAAGAATGTGCGCTTTTGAAGTGTCACTACTGTCAGTGACTTTTTCTGGCGTTTTTGTTGCAACTGCTGGCTTTTTATTGCCAGTTGTTAGCACTTCCTGTGATGTTATTTGGACATTTTTTGGTAAATGCGACATTTGCAATTGTGGTTGTTGATGTTGTTGTTTTGCTGTCGTTACTTTTGCTGCTGGTTGAGGTTGGGGTTTTGCTTTTTGTTTTGTTTGTGTTTGCGTTTGAGTGTTAGATATCGGCTGCAGGACATGTTGCTGTGTTTGGGTGGTTGACAACTGTTGTGATGTTTGCTGCATCTGAATCTGTGGCTGCTGTTGTATTATATGTGTTGATAACGCTGAATTATTGTTATTCAAAACCGCTGCTGCTGCCTGGAATGACTGACTAGCATTTAACGCCTGCGGAGCTAGTTGTAATGTTGCTGGAATTGATGTAGGAGCAAGTTGCATTATAGGTTGACCATCGGCTGTTGCTATTTGGGGTTGTAACTGCAAAATTATAAGTAGTAAAATTATAAACACCCAAGCCCATTCACAATAAACCCGAACAGAATTATAATCTATTCTTTTTTTATGGTGGTTAACATTTTATGAGATTATCATAGCATCTGGTTTAAATAGGAGTCAGATCAGAAAACTATAAAAAAAAGCTTTTCTTTGCTCAATTGTTTGTTTTGGATTTCTAATTTAAAAATTGAAACTGAAATAGACCATATTGCAACATATAAGTTTTCCATTCGAATGCTTACAGCAATATTTTTCATAACATCAGGAATATATTTGGTTCTAAAATGAAACTAGCCCTTTTTAAGTCACTCTGATCTAAATACGTATTGATTCATATTGGTTTTGATCAGAAAGCTATAACAATATATTTTTGTTTGTTTTTTAATCTTTCTGTTTTTGAAATTTTTTCAAGTTTTTATATACGTTGTTAATTCAAAGTAACTTATTCATATCTTGTTAAATAATATTAAGTGGAACTTTTACTACAGAGCTTAAAAAAAACAATATTAAAAAATATTCAAAATAAAGGTTTACATCAATTACTAACAAACTCAACTAAGATAAATAATAACGTTTAGCTCTTTTGATCACTTTTAACCTGCTAAAACCATGTGTTACTAGAAATTAAAAACTTTTTCTTTAATTACATTAATAAACTGACTAATAGTTTGTATGCTTTTTTCTGGTTAAGCGAAGTTGCATACGCTTTAATACATACATAGGTATGTATGTATACAAAATTTTGACAGCCTCACCTTCATTTGCAATTGATATGTAGTGGGTAGAAGGAAATTTTTCGCATCAATTTGAGCTACAAATTGTTGATCTGTGTTTCCGTCTTTTATTGTAATCGGCAAGAAACACTTATTTGGTGATAACATATTTACACCACTAGTCTGTAAGCCGGCATTCAACTGGGTATGTGGCTGCAGCAATGGTGCAAAATTAGAAAGTAAAGAGGCTGTAACAGCATTTTGATTTTGTTGCTGCTGTTGTAAATGCAATGTTGTTTGAGGTGTTAAGTTTGGCTGAAATTGCAATTGTAGCTGAGGCGTTATCGATTGTTGTTGTTGTACGGGCGACTGTGTAACATTCAAAGTGGGGGCGGTGGGAACACTTGTTAGTTGAGGTAATGTTGCATTGTTAGGTGGAGTCAATACGAAACTTAATTTAGGTTTTTTATTTTTTGACGGACTTAAGTCATCGCTGTTGTCAGTTATGTTGTCCGTTGGTAAAGCAGCTGACTGAAGCAGAGTAGATGATTGTGAAGAAGGTTGTTGTTGTAGTGTCGGTGGTGTAATTGTGATTTGTTGAGGTTGAAGTTGTGATGTCAAGAGCTGTAATTGCTGCTGTAATTGATGTTGCTGCAACTGTTGTTGAAGTTGTTGCAGTTGAAATTGCACTAACTGCTGCTGATGTTGTTGTTCTTGCTGCTGTTGTTGCAGTTCTTGCTGTTGTTGGAGTTGTTGCTGCTCTTGCTGTTGCTGCTGCTGTTGTTTTTGTTGCTGAAGCTGTTGCTGTTGTTGCTGCTTTTTACTTATGGCTGTCACCTTTATATTTGGTTTCATTTTTAAAAACTCCTCCAATGTACTGAAAATATTTTTGAATAAAGTTAACACTTATTTCTTGCTCGAACTAAAATGTCATACTTATTTTTACAGTCCTTTTCTTTGCTTGGTGTTGTAGATTGTGAATTAATTTGTGGTAAAGGCTGCTGCTGTTGGACTGTATTATTATCAACGGTTATGGTATATTGTGGCATTATTTGTGGTTTCTCATTCTGAAAAACGATTCAATTTTTAAAGTTGTTTGTTTATTAGTGGAACAACGAGGAACATTTTGAATTTGAAAACTATTATTATTCAATTAAATAATTAAATTTATTATACATTTATGGTTATTTATTTGAACTTTTTCTTTATATCTTATAATTATGTCTATTTATTCGGCTTAAGTTCATTATTAAAAATGTGATAGCTAAGAATGGAAATTTTTATTAAAAATTAAGTAATTCCGATACTAGCCGAGTGTAATGCATTTTCGAAATCAGCTACGATTCCTCGTCAGCACTCTTTCTATTCGGTACTGCTGTAAGTTGAATGTTGATTTGTTCTATTTAAACAAACTTTAATTAGAATTTGAATACTGGAATTCTATTCATATTCCTTATTGTTTAGACCGAACTAAATCACATACAACTCTATGTTCTCTTATTCTCATTCTATTTGCATTTATCACTAGTTACTTCTATTATTTATTTGTATTACAAACACATGGCTCAATGTAAAATTATGAATAGAAAAATTATCGAAGCAATCGAATAACAGAATGATAAATAAAAATATTTAAAAATTAAATAAATTTAGTGTCATCCAATGGATGGCCAAAAGCAAAATGAAAATAAAAATAAATAATAGAAGTAACTAGTGATAAATGCAAATAGAATGAGAATAAGAGAACATAGAGTTGTATGTGATTTAGTTCGGTCTAAACAATAAGGAATATAAATAGAATTCCAGTATTCAAATTCTAATTAAAGTTTGTTTAAATAGAACAAATCAACATTCAACTTACAGCAGTACCGAATAGAAAGAGTGCTGACGAGGAATCGTAGCTGATTTCGAAAATGCATTACACTCGGCTAGTATCGGAATTACTTAATTTTTAATAAAAATTTCCATTCTTAGCTATCACATTTTTAATAATGAACTTAAGCCGAATAAATAGACATAATTATAAAATTAAATTTATTTTTTTGCTTTTTTAGATTATTGTTTAAGTTTTTCAATCTATCTGGTATATTACTGAAATTAATTCGGTTTAAAAGTGAATATGTACACATAATTGTATATTAAAGCCGATTTATTCACAAAATTAGTTTAAGTATTTTTTATCTATTTCGCTGGGCGCGTAATCAACAAATAAATATACACAACAAAACATAAAAACGAAAATTAAAAACACGCCTACATGAAATATTTACTTCAAGAGACAGGTGTTGGTCTCTCTAAATATCATCCAATTTATATCACTGAAAAATACTTTAAGAAATATTTTTAGCGACCAGGGCAACAAAAGCACAGCAAACACAATAAAGATGATTTTTTAAATTTTAGAAATGATATTTAAACATATCTTTTTAATCCTCTAAATATTTCTAGGTAAATATGTATGATGTAAAAAAGTATTTTTATGATTTACCTGAATTGCAAATGCTTGCATTAAAGAGTTAAGGAAATCTTGATTTTGTATAGTTCCTGCAGCAGATATTTGCAATGGATTAGGTACAGATTGAGCCATAATATTAGAGCCCTGTATTGTAAACAGTTGTTGAGATTGTGACTGCTGTGTTTGTTGCTGTTGCGTAGCTGATGTATGGTTTATGGATTGGTTTATTATATTTTGTAATTGTTCAGTGTTATTGTCCGCATTATTTACGGTATTAGTACTTGAAGCATTATTAAAAACGCTCATGCTTTTGCCCGTTGAGGACAAAACATCTTTTATCAAAACCTTTCCCCCATTCTGAGCGGAAGCAGTATTTAAACATGATGTTAACATAATTTGTGAATTTCGACAAATATTACGAAATTCCATATATGTTTCCAAGTGATCAATACATTGCTGGCACAAAACTTTTGGCAAACGGTCTTTTTCATCAACCTATTAAACATTAAAATTTATAATTTAAAATTGCAAAATGTGCAGAGAACATAAAATAAACTTACATTTAAGGGTAAACATTCTGTAATTTTAGCACATAAATTTTTGGTTTTGCCTTCTGTTGAAAAAATATCAACTTTTTGCTCGGTCGTCGCCGTGCATATACGGCACAAATCATAGAAATTAACGCTTTTTACATTCGCCATAGTTACAAACAGTAATAAATAATTTTTTTAAAACTTTCCTGGTTCTTAAAAGGAAATTTGTTTAATTTTTTACTTAAATATGTAAACTATTTTTCATCAGTGACTGTGGGTAAAAGCCCCATTTAAAGCATGTCTATTATAGCTTCTTTCCCCTCGAATTGTGCCCTTATAAATTTCTTTACCTTTGGGATTGGTATTAGCGCCCATTAGGCGTTAGCTTCTTGTTTCACCTCTTGTTTATAAACAATTAAATAGGAAAAATTATGCAATGTAAATAAAAAATATATTTTATTTGCTGTTACAACAAAAATATACATGTACAAATAACAACAAAAAGAAATTAATTTGACAGCCATCCGACAGACGCTTTCATAGTTGTATAAAAAAGTACATTGTTAGGCTTTTATTATAAAAGAATTAATTCTTAATCTGATGTACTACAAATATATGACTGAGTGTAAATTAGAGTTGGGTCAATCGGTTACTTTAGTTCGTTTTTGCCAACAACCTCGTTCGTTTTTTCCACGAACCACAATGTAATTTAAATAGGGTTTGGAGATTAAATGAACTAGGTTGTTGGCAAAAACGAACTAAAGTAACGAGTCGGGCACAACTCTAGTGTAAATTTCCAAATTTTTAAATAACTGCCGTACCGAACAAAGAGTACTGACGAGACATAAAGCGGGTTTCGAAAATGCAATACACCCGGCTAGTGCCGGTAAAAACTTTGTAGAAGAAAATACGCTAGAAGAGAAGATAAATAAAATAAATGCTAAATTCCTGCCTATCATACCATTATACTGTTTTATTATTATAATGCAACACTTTATATATTTTGTTAATTTTTTTTCATATAAAATTAAGCTATATATGTATATGCAAAACAATTATATATGTTTTTGAAAAATTGTCGGATAGTTTAACTTTTTTTTTTACTTTTTGTGTAGATCTTCCTTTTTTTAATCTTCCATATGCTTAAAGTTAGAAAAAAGCAGTAGTTTAAAAGCAATTAATATTCAAAAATTTCTTTTTCTAAAATTACCAATATTTTTTGCATGTTAATATACAAAATTGTACGACAAAGTAATATATTCAATTCGCAAGTAAATTAAGCAAGCGACTTTTTTATAGTCGATAGAACTTTACAAAATTGAGCAAATATTTTGTTATATATAATATTTTTTATAGCCACTGCTATGAAAATTGCTCTTTGTTGTTAAGTCTTGAAGTGTAAAAAAATGTAATAAAGATACATATAAAACAATTTTTGTGTTTTGTTTTGCAAATATTCTGCCGCTAAGCGGGCATTTTAAGTTTATACCTTGACGGCGGTATCTTAAGAAATGAAATAGATGATTAAGTTGCGTGCAGCCTACGTCACAACCATCACTTCGCAAGAATTTGATAAACAATATGTGTGATCAATTTTAAAGCGAATACTTGAACTTGTGACCGCAGCGTAAGCTACCACCTTTTATAAATAGGATTTGAGAACAAGCAAGTACCGAGTACTCAGTTCTTTTACAACTCAAATTTAAAAATTTATCCGGAAGAAAACTATCACTCAAAAAATAACAAAAAATGGAAATTTATGTGGGAAACCTTCCACCCAATATTAAAAATCAAGAGTTGGAAATTTTATATCAATCCTATGGTACAGTGGTTTTTGTAGATATTAAAAATCGTTGTAAACCTCCATTTGCTTTTGTATTATTTGATAACCCAATGTAAGTTTATGATTACTGGCAACTTAAATTGTTTTTACACAAAAATGAACTCTAACATTTTAGGTCCGCAAAAAATGCAGCTAAAACTACAAATGGCCTGCAGTATAAGGGCTATCAATTTCAGGTAAAGTTATTAACTCCAGATGATAATATTACTAGTAATAGTAACATTAGGATTAAGTCGGACAACGAAAGGGAAAGATCACCGGCGAGGAAAAGAGAAAGAAAAACTAAAAACCTACCACCTACTCCAGAGGATGGAAACCCTGGCGCAATCGGTGATCCCTTGCGAAAAGGTCTAAGCGGAGCTGGAACAAAATGGTATTTGCGTTATCTGGAAAGAGGGCTTAAACCCAAGGATGCAAGAATCAAAGCAGAGTCACACAAGTTTATTGCATTGGGATACAATGAACAGGAAGCTTTAAAAAAAGCTAAGGAGCAATGTTCTATTGTATTTAATAGTAAGCTTAATTATTACGATCTATCTTACAGAACGTTAAAAGTACTTAAGTAAGTCGCTCTGGCAGGTCAATATAAATAATGTTCACCAATAAACAGAGCATGGAAATTTAGGTTAGTATATGAGGCAAAGACTCATAATATAGGTATATATGCAAAGCATTGGCTTTGAAACTTAATTTTTTTAAGGTTTTCACAACATTAAAGGTGTCGCTTAAAACCTAAAGTAAAAAGTTTACTTTTGAAAAAAGCCTGTATATTTTTAAAAATTTGAATATTTAAGCAGCAGCATGGTAAAAACCTTGTTCCAGGACATTTTGCTCAAATTTTTCCGTAAATTGTGATCAAATGTTGACTTCGAGCTGATTTCTGATATAATGGTTAGCGATAATTAAATTTTAATGTTTGTTTAGGGAATTAATTAAAACAAAATAAATTTAACGTGTTGTCAACATCTGACAATCGTTTTGTTTGATAATACCTTCACAGAGGCCAGTAAGACAAAGTTATATACATGGATGTTATATCAATTTAAATATTTAGTTTGTAAAATTTGTATCATAATACATACTTACTCCACCTAAGCATAAAAATAATGACAGTTACATAACGCTTGCTTAATATAAAAAGGTTGTATGTCCAATGTAGCAAATGTATGTATATTAAATTTAAATCCTCATTTGTTGCTTATACCTACCCTTTTTGGTCATACAACTATAAAACACAGTTGTTCGAAGGTTCCTGCAATTTTTGAATACACAAAAATTATTTTTAAACATTACTGTACGTCCTGACAAGAAAAATTCATGCATTGCCAAATATCAAACTCAGTGTATTAAAATACAGGATTTTTTAGTTTGGATTTTAAAATTTGTCTAGGCATGAATTTGTCCACTTTGTAAATGATCGTTTTGAAGAGACAAATCGATGTCTTGGCAAACGTCAAATTCAGTATTTAAAAATACCGCATTTTTTTTATTTGGATTTGTCTAGGTATGGACTTGTCTCGTTAAGACGTACTTAATATAATATAAGTTAATATTGAGCAAACGATGTATATTGGCAAATCAATTGTGGCGGGTGTTACCGCTTTACTCAAAATATTGATTATAAATTTAAGAATTTTAAAATTGTAATACAAAATTTAAGTTCATGATTAGTTGTGTCGCCACTAAAAACTTTAAATTAAAGTTAAGACCTAGTTTTAAGATATTTAAAACCAATCTTTTATATTTATTGTAAATAAAAAAATGTCCCATGGGGCTTACGTAATACGTTTTTACCATGATATATGAATATGACAAACTTTATTTAAAACACGTATAAAATATACTGGCGCGAAATCGACGCATTTGTTTTGAATCGAAATTAAAAAATTATTATTAGAATTTCTTTATTAAACATTTTATCACTTGATTGATCAAGTTAGTTTCGATTTGGATCGAATGTGACGATTTAGCCCCTGGATTTTTTTATTTGTTTCTTATGAAGTTAAATATTTATCATGGTATGTATACATTTTTCAGTGGAGCCGCATTTTTTTGTGTTTAAAACCAAAAAACAAATCCCATATACAGAGCGCGAAATAAAATAATTTTAATATTTCAGGTATACATATATTGGAAAATTTAATAAACAAATAAAAACATTAATTCTGAAGGAGGTTATTATGTAATTTGATTGGAATCGAAAGGGCTTTTGAAAAAAAGGGAAATATCAAGTGATGTCCAATTTAAATACGTAAAAAACGAAGTGAAACTTCAAAAAATTCTTTAATTCTGTAAATTCAAATTTCCATGGACAAAGGAAAGTTTATTTCGAAAATCCGTAAAAATTTTCCTAAAATCATACTACGTGATCCAATTTCTACAAATCCCAACAATTTCAAATCGAATTACATAACCCACCTGCTGCTTTTTTTGTTAACACATCAGACATATACATACATTTACATACGTTACCGGTCACATAATGTATATACATATGTATGTAGGTATACCGGCTGTAAATTTTAAAGAGTACTCTACAAGAAATTGATGACCGAAACTAACCCTAAAACTTTTTTTTACTACTACATTTGCAACAAATTTCGGTCATTTGTGACCAATATTTATATCATCGTTGATACAGAGTTGCATTTTTTAAAGTAAATAAATTTAAAACGTATATTTGTGAACTATAAAGGCAATTCAATTGAATAAAATAAAGTTCGATTTGGTTTTTATTACATTTATAATATTGATTGTGGATTTTTAAAAGCAATTACAAGGAAAAAATAAAAGGTAAGAAAAAAATAAACAGAGATATGCGTATATATGCGCATTTTAATGTTTTTTTTTTTTTTGGTATTTTTGTAGAATAAAATATCGACGGAAGAATCCTAGTCTCAGAAGCAACAACATCCTAGGAATTTAGGAAACTTGTAAAAGTTGTAAAAGTTAAAAAAGTTCTTAATAAAAGGTAAGTAAAAAATCAGCAACAACCATACGCATGCAAACATATTTGTTTCTTTTAAGGATAAAAGTTGTTTAATACAAAGGAAAACATCCTATACTCGGATTCACACGCATTATTATCGCTTAAAATTTATATGTACATATGTCATGTTACCCCTATAAGGGTTAAAGATTTTGGGAAGAATAAGAAAATACCCTTAACATTTTTAGGCGAGAAAAAAGATGGCGGTAATGTTAAAAAAAGGCGGGAAAGAATAGAAGGGAAATTTGGGGAAAAATGTTCTGGTAAAAAGTTAAGATGAGGAGAATTGGTTTTGAAGTGATAGAGTGTAGAACATAAAATTTAAAAATTTGAACGATAACTTTTTTAGTTACAAACTTGTAATTTAAAAATTTAGTAAAACAAACCAAACAAAAACCAGTAATAAAACACAAAGTTTAAAAAAGAGAAAAAAACTAAACACAATGATATTTATTGAAATGATAGTGAATTACATACAAAACATACAACTTGTGGTGCAAATACGTTAACATACAATTTAAAATATACAATATATACAATAAAACATTATTAATACACCACGCCGCGGCAATTACTACAACACCAACATTGGCCAGGATCATCCCGTCCTTCACCATTGGGAGACAGCACCAGGGATTCCGAACCCTTAACACACCCACATCGGACAGAAAGTTTTTTTTAAGACGCACTGGACAGGTAAAAGTACACAAACTAGAACAAAATAAAGGAAGAAAAGGAATTTATAACAATTTGGTACATAGTTTTAATTTACTTAACTGGTAGTGGCGATGTCCCATGGCGTGAGCTCTAGCTAGGGTATAGCCAGAGTGGTAAATAAACCACATTTTGAGAAAAATCTTGTTTGTTTCGTTTACATATACCTTTTGTTTGACATTCCCGGACAGAAACGACTTCAACCGACCGACACTGAGGACAGAGATGTGGAATAAATCGGCTGAGTAAGTGCTGTAAAGGAAATGGCGGTGTAAATATAACAAGGTAAGTGAGATAAATTTCAAATTGTAGGGATATGTTAGGGGCAAATAAATGAAATGATTGGCCAAATATTTGCCATGGAAGAGGGTGGGCAGGCCAGGCAGCATTCCAACAGCTGCCGGCTGGGAAAATGAATATCCAGATGAAAATAAAAGAATAGAGATCAAGACTTGAGGGTTGAATTTTTGTTTTAGTAAATTTCTCTTTTTGCTTCACAACCTTGTGGAGGTCTGATGGTATACCCTACACCCTTAAGCTCTACCGCAGTGGCCAGGTTACCACCTAGTTATGACAGAGGTGTTGCCATCAGGTACTTCACCGGGACTCCCCAGGAGGTTGTGACACATACATATATATTAAAAATTAAACAAAGTACAAATATGTAAAAAATATTTTTATTATAGTGTTTTATTCCAAAAGAACCTGTCAGCTTTGACCGGTATATATATCAATTTTGACCGGTCATTTGTGACCGATATATTGGTCAAGTGTGACTAGTCAACTGTGACTGATATATATGTCATCGTTGATTAGTAAACATCAGCAGAGTGTTGCGGGTGGGGTCAGCGATGAATTGGTTTGTTCTGTATTTGCGGTTTTTGTTTATGGTTGCTGCAAGAGAGGTTGTGGCCAGATGGGTAGCACGTAGAATAATGTTGATGCAGTTTCTATGTATTATGTTTGTTTTTGATTGATGTTCTGTTGATTCGATGGTTTTGAGTAGTCCTGGGCTTCCAATTAGGGTTCTGGTTGCTGGACGATAAATTTTTGGTCGATTTTGTGTGGTTTTGGTTGTTGTTTGGTTTTGTATTGTCTGGAGAGTTTGTTAGGTTTTGATTGTTAAAATAGATGTGGAAATTGGAAGTCCATTCTGGAAAAAAACAAGAAAAAAGCTTTTAGTTTAATGGTTGTAAAAATTGTGTAACTTGAGTATTGCCATTCACGGATACTATGTTATGGTAATAAGAAAAAGTAGTGGTAATGGAAAACAGGTAAAGAGAAATTTTTAGTTTTTGTCTGTATGATTGTGTAGGTTTTTATATAGATATGTTGGGCTTAGTTTTAGTGTTTTCTGTTGGTAGGTTTTAAAAAAACGGTGCTACAGAACAATGGTATTTCGGTACATTGTTTTTATGTTTGAATTTTGTTGGTAGGTTTTAAAATTGCGGATTTTAGTTAAGTCTTAAAAATGGCAACAGAATTTTTCTAGAATATTATTTAAGCGTCAGCCATCGTAAACGGGTTAAATATTTTAAAATTGGTAACTGGTGCGAACAAAGTTTTAATTTGGTACAGTTTTTTTTTATAAAAAGTTTTTTTTTGAAACAAAGTTTCATTTGAAAAAAGGTTTTGCTAAATAATTTGTATTTTGTTTGAAAGTGTTTGAAGAAGGTGAGTGTGAAAATATTAAGAGTTTTCGTGTGTTAGGGGTGTTTAAATGTGTAAAAAATGTTTTTATTTTGCTTTATTTTGTGCGGTGTAGAAAATTGAATAAATTGTGTTTTAAAAACGATAAGGGCCACAAATATTGGATTTCGTTACAAGAATCCGTAAGTCCGGAAGCCTATGGTGTGGAATTGACCCAGAATATAAGCTGCCGGAAGTACACTAAAGGTATGGAAGGAACAGGAAATTTTGAAACAAGATCAAGGTAACGATTTTTTTTGTATTGTTTATATTGGCAGTTCCGGCATTAGGTGCCAGCCTTGGGAAAAAGTTGCAGAACAAAATCCAGGCTGGTAACAGTTCCATGAAAAAAGGGCTTTGGTATTCGGAAAAAGCTGTATCCAATATCCAATGTGGGAACCGCGATGGTCTGAAGCTTAACTTTCAAATATAAAAATAAAACCCCAGTGGGAAATTTGGAAAAGAAAACCAGTATTAGTGTTAAGAAAAGTATTGTCGAAAGTTTATGTGTGTTAGATTTATATGTGTTTTAAATAAGTGTTGTGTTGTGTTATACTCACTGTGTTTTATGTAGTTTATATTTATTATATGTTTCATTAATTTCTTGTACGATTGTAAGAGTTTTTACTAGTCGTGAGCAAAAATCGTGTTTTTTTTTATTCCCAATATAAAAATAGTGTGGGAGTTTCGGTCCCTCAGAGAGCTCTTTTAGGGAACAGGAAGTCAGCGGATAAGAGTGGTTTGAAAGTGAGAAAAGCCCAAAATAACTACTAGTAAATTCTTTATTTTTATGGTAATTGTTTTTTTTATTTTTATTAAATAATTGTTCAAGATAAGTTTTGTTTTAATATCAAGTATATCGTTTTTTTTTATCTATGTATGTATAAATTTTATAATTAAATGTAGTTTATTTATACAAATTCTAATGATTAACTTTAGTTATAAATATAATAAATTTTAAAAATAATGTTTTGTAACGTAAACGAAATGTTGGAGTAGACGATTTATTAGGGGTTGTTGTATCGGAAGAGGCGGAAAAGGACGGCGTAAGGGGTCCGTAAGTATAGGATGTGGATGCATTACGGCCAAGGCAGGGTTTACAGGGCGATTGGGGAATTACATCTGTCTCCCTATGTTGAGTGTTCCCGCGGGTTTGTTGTTTATTAGTGTTTTTTTTTGTGGTACTGTTCCTCCAAAATTTTATTAGTCTGTGGCGAACCTCGGTCATGTAAGGGTTGAGAACTACGCCTGGAGAGTAAGCCGCGTGAGTTAGCTGAGGTGGAGGAATCTCCGGCCGACTAGCGAGTTCGTAACAGTATTAATATGGCGCCCAATCTGAAAGGAAATGAAAATTTATTAGTGTGTAACATCAAAGCACTATGCAATAGAATAATAGTTTGTTAAAATAGCCTAACGTATAATTATTGAGGTGACTAGGTAAACCGGTGAAACGATGTCGTATCCGTTTTGACTGTGAGATCAAGAGCCAGATGTGCGAATAACTTTCATTGTTTTTTGTTAATTCACCTCAGTAAAAATACGACTAGTACCGGCGAAGTCGGGGTGTAACCTTAGTTTATGAAATCTGTTCGTTCTAAATGTCCACCCTAATTCGCAAATTGATTTTTTAAAATTAGTTTCAGCTTGAGATTTTGTTTGTCGAGCAAAACCAATGACATGCGATAGCCGCTCATGCATATTGCTTGAGGTCAGTTGTATCGATAAATCATTGCGTTTTGGCCTCCATTGATTACTAGATAGAGGGTAACGCCGGAGAACAAACAAGATTGTTAGTAATGTTTTTACGTGTTTTTTTTTTGCTTATTTTTTTTTTGTTATGTTTTACGGGACAACCAATATAGCTCTCAAAGAGAGAATCAGTATACATTGATTTGTACTTATGTATATAAAATCCGTCATACCGCCGCCGAACAACGATCCTTAAAAATGTTATGTGTAATTGTGTTATAAATTATTTTTGTTGTTAGCGTTAAACTATACCTTTAAATATATATTTATGTATCTTGATTTTGTTATTAAAAGTGTTGTTTTGTAAACTGTTTTAGGTTTTGTTGGGAGTGTTTGAACTATCTGTTTTTTTTAGACTCATATTATATTTTTTTTTGTAGTTATAATTATCGTGTTGTTTATTTATGTATATTTTAGTACTTTAGTAGTTATTAATTAATTATATCCATTTTTATTTTTAAAAATTTTTTTTATTGTTTTTTAGTACTGTTTTTATTATTATTACAGTAAGTGTTATATATATATTAATTTGTTTTTTTATTAGTTATCTCATTTGAATCGTATTTTAGCTATTTTTTTTTATCGCTAATATAAAATATTATTTTTGTTTAAATTAAAATTTTTTTTTTACGCTGCGTCTTGTATGGGGCTTAGTTGTTTGTTCTATTGATTTTTTTTTGTTTTAAATTGTGAAAGTAGTAATAATCGTTTTATTTATTATCAATCCGTGAGTTTTGTTTTACTGATATAGGGTTTGTAATGAATAAGGACAATAGGGTTCAAACCAAAATAAAGAAAACTCCTTTACAACAGAAAAGTTTATATAACTTGAGAAAAGTTCAACCTATGCAAGGTAGATATAGCTTGGAGGGCAGAAAAATGGACTCAGGTAACGGAACTTTTAAGGATTTGTCAGGGACGATTAACGCAAGGCCAACACAACCGGCCAATTTATCGAATATCCTAGTTGATAGTGAACAGGGGGCATCTGCAGTAATAATGAATGTAGTTAGTGATCCTCAGGGCATTGAACAAGAAGTGGATAGAACAATAGCAGTACAGGGAAGTCTAGAGGAAAGTATTAAGAAGATGGTACAAGATGAAATGGTCGAAATTAGAAAATCAGTAGGAGATTTGGCTAAAGTTGTTAGCGAAATGTCGAATAGGTCGCGAACTCAGGAATCATTGAATTCACAGGCGCTCGCGGATAACCAAAGTAATAATATTGGAAACTTCTTACCTGTTGATAACTTGGTTCATCTGCAAAACTCATCTACAAGAGGTTTAGGTGGCGTGTCCGTCCAGCAACATGGTGATAGCAATCCGGGAATGTGTCCGATCAGAAATTTACCAAATGGTGATAATAGCGCAAACTTTCAAGCGATGACGGGGAATCGGCATGTTTTGGAAGCACCTTCAATGTCTAGAAATAATGGAGATAGAATTAATATACGTGTCGATAAATGGGCTATTGTATTTGATGGTAATAATTCACATATGAGCATCGAGGATTTTATATTCAGAATAGAACATATGCAAGCCCATTACGATATTAATTGGGAAGAAATCCTGCGAGATTTTCATTTGCTCGTCACTGGCGCTGCAAAGGATTGGTATTGGCTTCTCATTCGTACTCACGGGGTAATGAAATGGCCAACATTGAGATGTGAACTTTTAAATCAATATAAAACGAATATTTCTAATTTTGAGATAATGCGAGATTTGGTAGAGCGGAAACAGCAGCCAAATGAGTCCCTTGACAACTTCTTTTACGCCATGAACAAACTTCGGTCCAGGTTAGTACAGCCTATCCCTGAATTTGACATGATTAAAATCCTTAAAAGAAATGTCAGAGAAAATGTTGCGAGAATAGTTTACCCGATCGCCATTTCGTCAGTGGAACAATTGAGAATTGAATGTATCGAAGCAGAAAAAAATTTTCCACGAAGAGAAGTTCGCAGCAACGTCCTACCACAACGCCCTGTAAGGAGTGTGAACGAAGTCTGTTTTGAAACTCAGGAGGGGACAGAAGACCCATATGAGGAAGTATCTGCAATAAAAATGGCCCAGCAGAAACAGCCATTAGTCTGTTGGAACTGTAAAGCAACAGGACATGGATTCCGAGACTGTGAATCAAGCGAAAGGGCACTATTTTGCTATAAATGTGGCAAACCCAATGTAATTGCGCCTAAGTGTCCGGATTGCAGACAGGGAAACAGCAAGAGGGACGTGGGAATAAGCGGGGGCCAACGTCCGTTCAGAAACCCCGTGGTGGGAGATCAGAATTTGTAAACTCCACAATGGAAAGAAAAAAATTGTTAAGGGAAGTTTATAGTTCCCTAGATTATATACCAGAAATGAGACATTATATTCCACTGGAGGTCAGGGAAAAGTTTTATAAGCAAATAAGAGCCAAGATATTTGATGGGGACAAAGATCATAGTCAGTGGTCAGGACGTATACATAAGGCGAGAAAATTGTTTAAGGAGAGACGCAATAGAAGAAATAATATTGTGGAATCGCTGAATAGAATAAGTTGTGGGGAAAAAGATAATAGAATTTATTTGGACGTAGATTTGGAAGGCAAAATAATGTCAGGCTTACTCGATAGTGGAGCTTCGGTTAGTTTACTAGGTCGAGGGTGTAGAGAAATAATAGAGGAATTGAATTTGGAAATTACACCTATATTCTCTAATGTAAAAACAGCAAGCGGCGTTCACCATAGAATATTAGGGAAAGTAAGTGCTTTAATAAAGTATAAGGATAAGGAGCACAAAATATTTCTCTACTTGTGTCCGGATTTGGAGCAAGTTTTATATTTGGGTATAGATTTTTGGCGAGAGTTTAGTTTGGTTCCGGAAAGTATTAGAGTTGAAGACTGTGAACTGGTTAAAAATATGGAAGAATGTGTTTACGATAAGAGTGAAAATAAATTAGAACCACATCAATTGAATTCGGATCAAAAGCAAAGGTTGGATGAGATAATAGGCAAATTTGATACATTTGAGAAGAAAGGTCTAGGTAAGACAAATTTAGAGAAACATACTATCAAACTAATTGATGGGGCGACTCCAGTAAAGGATAGGTATTATCCAATCTCACCAGCTATTCAAGAAATAACGTATAAGGAGATCGACAATATGTTAGCATTAAAGGTAATTGAAGTGAGTGAGAGCCCTTGGTGCAATCGGACTACTGTTGTTAGAAAGCCTGGGAAAAATAGATTTTGTCTGGATGCTAGGAAGCTTAATAAGTTGACTGTTAAGGATGCTTATCCGCTACAGAATATTGATGGGATATTAAGCCGTATCGACGAGACGTACTTTATTAGTAGCGTCGATTTAAAGTATGCATTCTGGCAGATCGAGTTAGACGAAGAGAGTAGGCCTTACACAGCGTTTACAGTAGCCGGTAGACCTTTGTATCAATTCCGAGTAATGCCGTTTGGCCTTTGCAACGCGGCTCAGCGTTTGTGTAGATTGATGGATAAGGTCGTACCACAACGCTTAAAGGACAACGTATTCATCTACTTGGATGACTTGTTAATTATTTCTAATGATTTTGATAAGCATTTAAATCTATTGGAGGAGGTGGCAGATTGCCTGAAAAAGGCAAATCTGACAATAGGGTTACAAAAGTCGCAATTTTGTTTTAAACAACTTAAGTATTTGGGCTTCATTGTGGGAGGCGGTATGTTAAAAACCGATCCGGAGAAAGTAGCGGCGATTAAAGAAATTAAGATACCTAAATCAGTCAGAGAAGTACGCAGCTTTTTAGGCACGGCTGGCTGGTACCGCCGATTCATAAAGAATTTTTCAGCTATATCCGCTCCATTAACCGATACTCTTAAAAAGTCAACGACGTTCAAAATGACCCCAGAAGCGATCGAGGCATTTGAAAGTTTGAAAAAAGCGTTAACCTCAGCACCTGTCCTGCGTCACGCAGATTTTTCCAAAAGATTCTTTATACAATGCGATGCTTGTGATTATGGCATTGGAGCCGTATTGTATCAGATAAGCGGAGAAGATGAAGAGCATCCTATCGCATTCTATTCACAAAAACTGAACACCACACAAAGAAAGTACAGCGTGACAGAGAAGGAATGCTTGGCTGCAGTGATGGCTGTAAAAAAATTTAGGCAATATATCGAAATGATGCCATTTACAATCGTGACGGATCACGCCAGCCTTAAATGGTTGATGTCCTTAAAGGATCTTACCGGGAGATTAGCCAGATGGTCATTGCAACTGCAAGCCTTTGACTTTGATATACAGCATAGAAAGGGATCTGAAAATACTGTAGCAGACATGCTGTCAAGAATACCAAATAGCGAAAAAGTTGAAGAAATAAATTTAACAGATCTGATGGGATTTGAAACAACGGAGTTTGAAAGTCAAGAGTATTTGGAGATGGTGGCTCAAATTGAAAAGAATGCGGAAATATTACCAGATTTAAAGGTACAAAATGGACTTATTTATAAGAAAACAACCTGTGACCAATTAGATGAATGTCAGTGGAAATTATGGATTCCAGCGTTAATAACACAGGCTCTAATAGAAAAAGCTCATATCACCCCTACATCAGCTCACGGAGGAATAAATAAAACACTTGAGAGGATAAAAAGGTTGTACTACTGGCCAAAAATGACAATACAGGTAAAAAACTATATAGCTAACTGTCAAACGTGCAAAGAGACCAAGCCAGCTAACTCGAAAATGCGACCGGAAATTGGAGAAAGAGTCGTGACAGAAAGGCCATTCCAGAAATTGTACATGGATTTTATGGGGAAATACCCTCGGTCCAAAAAAGGAAACTGCTATATATTTATTGTAGTGGATCACTTCACCAAGTTTACCTTCTTAAAAGCGATGAAAGAAGCCACTACCAATAATGTAATAAATTTTCTGGTTCAAGAAATATTTCATAAATTCGGAGTACCAGAGGTGATACATAGCGATAATGGCAGCCAATTCGTATCTAAAAGTTTCGAAAGTCTAATGGAATTATATAAGATAAAGCACCTAAAGACAGCAGTATATTCACCTCAAAGCAACGCCAGTGAACGGGTTAATCAATCTGTATTATCGGCGATACGTGCATATTTAAACAAAGACCATCGCGAGTGGGACATGTATCTCTCCGAGATTGAATGTGCCTTAAGAACGTCGGTGCACACTACTACAGGCGTTACACCATTTTTCGCGCTGTTTGGCTATCACATGTATACCAGCGGCGCAGACTACAAGTTGGGGAGAAAACTACAATCGTTAACGGACCACGAAATAACTCAACTCAATAGAAATGATAAAATACAATTAATGCGAGACATGATAGGACAAAATATGGAACAATCCTACAAAAGGAGCTCCGAGAGATATAACAGAGGAGCGAGAATAGTAAGATTAAAACCAGGACAAGAGGTATACCGGAGGAATACTATTTTAAGTAATTTTAGCAAGAATATAAATTCCAAATTCTGTAGAAAATTTCTAAAGTGTAGGGTGGTTAAGCCAATTGGAAATAACATGTATGAACTTGAAACGCTGCAAGGAAAACCACTAGGTTCATATCATGTAAAGGATATCAAATTGTAGAAAAAGGGAAATTTTATTTGCTGTTCTAGTTCATTAAGAAAGTAAAGGGGATGTACAATAAGGTTATAAGATTTTGATAGACTGTGATATATTGAATAAAGTATACACCTAACTTACCTAAATATTAAAATGATTCGATTCTGTGATGTTTTGTTGTATCGTTTGTTTTTTTTGACAACGATAGGTTTGGTGCAATATGTACACTTGAGGAGTTTGTTTATGTAGTTGTGTTCTTTTTGTTGTTGTAATGACGTTAATCTATCCTGTAACGAAAGTAGTAAAAAAGTATTAACAAAGTAAAATCCATATATAAAAATTGCATATTTGATAAAATACTTCCCGTAATTACTCTTGAGGAAAAGAGACAGGCCAAAACATACATAGTAGTTTCAATAATCTTTTGTATCAAAGGTTGTTCGAGATGATGCATGGTCAGAGAAACGTAGAAGACGTAAAGAGGATGATAGAGGCATTTCCATATATAGTCGCGATTTTGATGTGAGTTATATCGTTTGTACAACTCGGTACTTACAGCATTTAAGAATGATTTAATTGCTTCAAATATCGAAGCGTTCGTTTTACTTTTGCACTCACTGTGCTACAATTGGTTAAATACCAGTTACGAGAAATATATTTTTTCATATAATAGAAAGAGTAAGCGATGTTGGAGAGCCACTATGCATTTTCTTGAGGTAAATGACAATAGTCGGCTGGTTTCTCGGAAAGATGTCTGTGTATCTGGTGAAGTAGTTAATAGGGAAGGGTGTTAATAAAGCTGACATATATTTATACAGTTTTGTTTTACATATATATATGTATATATATATTTTTTTGTATATTAATGCGTATATACAGCTTAAAGGTGCAATATTTCGAGTCGATCTGTGATATAGGATAAGGTTAGATTAGTTATTTATTTATTTATATAATTTTTTTTTTTTTTAAATATCATGTTTTTTATGCAACAACAAAAGTAATTTACGTATTGATGTTTTTTTTTATTTATGTGTAGAACTGACTAGACTACATCACAAATCGAAAATTGAAGTCATAATTTTTTTTATGTGTACTTTGAAAAAGAGTTCAACTAGAACCTATTGTATATAGCACGACGTAATGTTTTTTTGATACATATGTACGTAGAATGAGCAGCAAATAAAGGTACATATGTAGGTGAAATGAGTCGGTAACAAGTCTCCATGAAAAATAGAGTCCAAAAAGATAGCAACATTGAGTAGTTTAGGTAAAGAGTGCCCGGCTTATGATATCTCAGGGTGTGGGAGTTCCCCACGTTGGGCTAACTGAAGTGAACCTTACCCGCACACCGCTACCTCTACCTGTCGGATAGGAATCGGAGTTTTGTTGCGGGTGGGGTCAGCGATGAATTGGTTTGTTCTGTATTTGCGGTTTTTGTTTATGGTTGCTGCAAGAGAGGTTGTGGCCAGATGGGTAGCACGTAGAATAATGTTGATGCAGTTTCTATGTATTATGTTTGTTTTTGATTGATGTTCTGTTGATTCGATGGTTTTGAGTAGTCCTGGGCTTCCAATTAGGGTTCTGGTTGCTGGACGATAAATTTTTGGTCGATTTTGTGTGGTTTTGGTTGTTGTTTGGTTTTGTATTGTCTGGAGAGTTTGTTAGGTTTTGATTGTTAAAATAGATGTGGAAATTGGAAGTCCATTCTGGAAAAAAACAAGAAAAAAGCTTTTAGTTTAATGGTTGTAAAAATTGTGTAACTTGAGTATTGCCATTCACGGATACTATGTTATGGTAATAAGAAAAAGTAGTGGTAATGGAAAACAGGTAAAGAGAAATTTTTAGTTTTTGTCTGTATGATTGTGTAGGTTTTTATATAGATATGTTGGGCTTAGTTTTAGTGTTTTCTGTTGGTAGGTTTTAAAAAAACGGTGCTACAGAACAATGGTATTTCGGTACATTGTTTTTATGTTTGAATTTTGTTGGTAGGTTTTAAAATTGCGGATTTTAGTTAAGTCTTAAAAATGGCAACAGAATTTTTCTAGAATATTATTTAAGCGTCAGCCATCGTAAACGGGTTAAATATTTTAAAATTGGTAACTGGTGCGAACAAAGTTTTAATTTGGTACAGTTTTTTTTTATAAAAAGTTTTTTTTTGAAACAAAGTTTCATTTGAAAAAAGGTTTTGCTAAATAATTTGTATTTTGTTTGAAAGTGTTTGAAGAAGGTGAGTGTGAAAATATTAAGAGTTTTCGTGTGTTAGGGGTGTTTAAATGTGTAAAAAATGTTTTTATTTTGCTTTATTTTGTGCGGTGTAGAAAATTGAATAAATTGTGTTTTAAAAACGATAAGGGCCACAAATATTGGATTTCGTTACAAGAATCCGTAAGTCCGGAAGCCTATGGTGTGGAATTGACCCAGAATATAAGCTGCCGGAAGTACACTAAAGGTATGGAAGGAACAGGAAATTTTGAAACAAGATCAAGGTAACGATTTTTTTTGTATTGTTTATATTGGCAGTTCCGGCATTAGGTGCCAGCCTTGGGAAAAAGTTGCAGAACAAAATCCAGGCTGGTAACAGTTCCATGAAAAAAGGGCTTTGGTATTCGGAAAAAGCTGTATCCAATATCCAATGTGGGAACCGCGATGGTCTGAAGCTTAACTTTCAAATATAAAAATAAAACCCCAGTGGGAAATTTGGAAAAGAAAACCAGTATTAGTGTTAAGAAAAGTATTGTCGAAAGTTTATGTGTGTTAGATTTATATGTGTTTTAAATAAGTGTTGTGTTGTGTTATACTCACTGTGTTTTATGTAGTTTATATTTATTATATGTTTCATTAATTTCTTGTACGATTGTAAGAGTTTTTACTAGTCGTGAGCAAAAATCGTGTTTTTTTTTATTCCCAATATAAAAATAGTGTGGGAGTTTCGGTCCCTCAGAGAGCTCTTTTAGGGAACAGGAAGTCAGCGGATAAGAGTGGTTTGAAAGTGAGAAAAGCCCAAAATAACTACTAGTAAATTCTTTATTTTTATGGTAATTGTTTTTTTTATTTTTATTAAATAATTGTTCAAGATAAGTTTTGTTTTAATATCAAGTATATCGTTTTTTTTTATCTATGTATGTATAAATTTTATAATTAAATGTAGTTTATTTATACAAATTCTAATGATTAACTTTAGTTATAAATATAATAAATTTTAAAAATAATGTTTTGTAACGTAAACGAAATGTTGGAGTAGACGATTTATTAGGGGTTGTTGTATCGGAAGAGGCGGAAAAGGACGGCGTAAGGGGTCCGTAAGTATAGGATGTGGATGCATTACGGCCAAGGCAGGGTTTACAGGGCGATTGGGGAATTACATCTGTCTCCCTATGTTGAGTGTTCCCGCGGGTTTGTTGTTTATTAGTGTTTTTTTTTGTGGTACTGTTCCTCCAAAATTTTATTAGTCTGTGGCGAACCTCGGTCATGTAAGGGTTGAGAACTACGCCTGGAGAGTAAGCCGCGTGAGTTAGCTGAGGTGGAGGAATCTCCGGCCGACTAGCGAGTTCGTAACAAGAGTAAGCAGTTAAGATATATGGTGCGAGGAAGATGCAAAATCACACGTACACAAAAGATTCGGTCATTTTTTTCACATCGCCCTTAAGAAAATGGTAGAAAATAATGACCGAATTACTGGTCATTTGTGACGGTCATATGACCGGTCAAATGACCGCCATAGTTCTTGTAGGGTTATGTATTTTTAATTGGGAAAACAATTTTTATATAAAGTTTGACATTATAATCAATAAGGATTATTTTTAGTTATTTTAAAAAAACTTATTTCATTAAAACAAAAGTTAGAGGCAAGCAGATGTTACCTAATTAATTATATTCTAGTTATTAACAAAATTTATTTCATTATTTAACGTTTTGACGAGTCATAAATTTGTTCAGCCATTAAACAAATTTTTGTTCGAACATCGTTTTGTCTCGTCTGGGCCACTCATATTGATGTTTTGTCCTTGTTCAGTCATCGTTGTCAGAGAAAATGATTGCTAAACCATGTCCGCTATCACACAATTTTGCATGTCAAATACAACATAAATTCTTATGGTGGTAATGGTTTAAAGGTTGCTTATTTATTTACATATCTTATAAATGAAATTTGACTATAAAACCGTCGAGGGGAACTTTAGCCGTGAAGAGAATTACTTGATTACATTTTGGCACTATCATAAAAATAAACCATTAATCAACAAAACAATAACATGAGCACGCTCTCTCCACCCCAAAAAATGAGAGAAAATTTATCTTGTCTATACAAATTATTTCTCTTCAAGGCGTGAATTACCCAAGTTAGAGGAAAACAGATGGTTCCTGATTAATTGTTTGTTGGGTATAATCATTATCGCGTTGCCAACAAACCTTTAAAACTGTTCAAGCATTATGCTACCAACATGGCAGCACCCTAATTGGTTTTTAATTCGAAAAGCATTTTTTTCTGTTCGGCATTTTTGTTGCAAGCGACATTTTGTTCCTATAGATATTTTTCAGGAATTGAAAATTTAATTAGGAATTTTCAAAAGACTTAAAAGCGGAAAATGGAACGTGTTTATGTTGGAAATTTGCCCCCAGATATTCGTATTAAAGACATTGATGATTTCTTCAGGCCATTTGGAAAATTGGTCTACATCGATGTGAACAATCGTGCTAATCCAGTGTATGCCTGTGTACAGTTCGATAGCGCACGGTAAATTTGATGATAAAAAAAAAATGTTATATTATCAATCATTAAAAAACTACATACATCATTTTCTGTTTTTAGCAATGCCTTTAATGCGATAAAAGCCAGACACGGATACGACTACGAAGGTTACACGTTACAATTGCGGCTAGCAGAAAATGAGGTTAGAAATCGTCGCGATTGTACACCACCGCCTCCGCCACCACGAATGTTTAATGAATTTGGGTCACAAATTAATCGTGGTGGTGGTGGTTTCAACCAAAATAACAATCAAGTAAATAGAAATTTTTCTAACTCCATGGCATCCTCATTCCAAGTAAATTCCAATTCACAATGGTCCAACAACAATCTGCCGCAACAAAAGCCGCAGTACATTTCTCAAAACTCTGGAAACAATATGTCTCTGCAAAATATGAGGGATTTTCCAGCAAGTAGTCGCAATAATATTCCAGATCTAAGTGTTGTGCCCTATTCATCTAATGGTCGTTCAAATATGCAACAACAAAATCGCTTAAATATTCCTCAGCAGCAACAATATGACAGTTTTAATCGTTGGAACTTATCTCAACAATATTCAAATCGTTCTAATATGTCACAGCAAAATATAATGAATAATTCAAATACTAATTCTAATATGCAACAGCAGCAAAATATGATTAATTATAGTAGCGACAATTCTTGGAATAGTGGTACGAACAGTTCTTGGAACAGAACCTCAAATAATTCGTTTATTAATGCCAACAACAATATGGGATCCAATTTTGGTATTCAGAATGGTGGTGGTGGCATCGCTTCTGAAAATTACAATAACGCCGGACCCAATCAAATTTACAATGCAAACAATGATCCCTATGCTAGGCCGGACTTTGAGGATAACTATACACGTGGTTTAAGTGGCTCTGGTCGTAAATGGTTTAATCGTTTCATACAGAAAGGTTATTCCCCACAAATGGCACGCGCCAAAGCGTTGGAACATCGAACAGTACCATACCTTAGAGAAGGTCCCAAGATGAAAACTCCGAACTCTAATGATCCTACAAACGCTGCTTTGGAAACAATTGGAAACACTATTATATCTCTATTAGCCACAAACCCAGTAGATAACTTTACCAACAAAATGGGAGGGGGTAACTTTCAAAACCGCAGTGGAAGTTTTAACGTGTCTGGTCCTAGTACATCAAGGGGAAGAATGAACCAGGTATGTGTTTTCAAAAAATAAAAAAATTATAAAAAAATTTTCAAAAAAGCAAAATTTATGTACCCATGTATGTATGTAAACAATTTGTTTATTTACTTGGTCTATTATGGCATTGTGCATTTTAAAACGAAAATATATTTTTTAAACAAAAATGCAGTATTTATATTTGAATATCAACACATTATCCTAATTGTATTGTTTTTCTACACAGAGCCCAGTCAAAGGTCCTCCAAGCAATCGCGTCTCTAAGCAACAGTATCTAAAGTCATTGGATGTTTTGAAAAAGTTAAAAGGCCAACCTATTCGAAGCGCCAAAGATAGGGTTTCTAAAAACTATCATCTGCAGATCGTCAAAGATTATGAACGATTCGAAAGGGAATCAACAAACAAACCACGCACCGCATCAAAAATAGCTTCATTAAATGCCAAGGTTGAAAAAGAGATTGAATCCAATGCTGCGGAAGAGAAAAAATTCAAGGAACTGTCTGAAGCATTGACAAAGAAAAAGCAGCAATTATTTTTGGCAGCCAGGCGTGTGCGTAAAGATCCCAGTCAACGATTTGGTGGAGCATATAGGAAACGTATAAAAATTTTAATGAATGATTGTGGCTTCCCCGAGCTTGAAGCTACAGCACTAGCAGCACATCCACTTGAAAAACTTCGAGATCTTATGTCATTAAAGGCAGAATATGATAAAGCTTCCAAGAAGCAACCAGATCCTTTAAAGTCAAATTTTAGGCTCACAGCAAGAAGCGCAAAGAAGAGGGCAGCATATCGCAGTGACGTTAGGTTTTTAAAAAGATACGAAAAGAAACCGTTGGAAAGTATAAGTGAGGATGTAAAAACTTCTTTGCGTGCTTGCTTAAGTAGGATATACCAGTACGAAAAAGATGCACAATGGCCCTATACCAAAACGAAGTTTAACATCTTGCTGCCAAATAAAACTGATCAAAAAACTGCACAAAAAAAAGGAGATGATAAAAAAACTAACGCAAAAGTTGATGGAACGAAAACAACTACTTCAGCAAACAAGACCGCCGTAAAAAAATCAACAGAAAAAGTAAGCAACACTCAAATGAAAGGGGACGAGAAAAAGCTTAATGAAGCAACAGTGGTGGTTGTTGCTGAAGACGAACACGAAATGGAAACCGATCAAGCTAATGAAGAAGAAAACATTGGAGAGCAGAAAGAGGAGGATGGACATGAAGAAGATCATAATGACAATGTTATTGTTCTTGATGACGACGACAATGACGATAATCATGACCATGACGGCAATGAAGAGGAATCTGAAGATGCATATAAGGATGAAATTTAAAAATTAAATTACACCTAAATCGGATTTCTTTTAACTAAAAAGCTAAACTAAAATAGTAACAGTTTATTATGTCATTCAGCATTATACATACATACATCCATACATATGTATGTAGGTATTCATTCTTACCATTTTTGATTAAATATATTTGAACTCTATCAAATAATTATTCATTTTTTACGCTTGTGTATGAATCATAATTTAATAAATTCTTTTAACAATATTATTTGATTAAATAAACTTTGGCGCAAAGTTACACACATACTTTGCAAAATTCTGTGAAAATATAAAATATATATATTTTCGATCCAGCCAGAGCCTAAAATGCTTATTCCGGGAGAACATTTGGAACGCGAGTCGAGTACATATATCAAAACATTTGACTGATCGTCATCATAGACAAAATGATTGTTCCCATGGTGCATTAATTCGCCTTAATTGTTCCCTATGCCAAATACTTATCTGCGCAAAATTTGCTTTTAAAATTGGTAATACATACTTTGGGGCGTTGCAAGCATTTGCACAAACATGTAATACCCGTACCAGTATGTGTGGGTAGAAATATAATCACCCTTATTCTGGTTGGCGTAGTCGTTTTTAGGTTTTTGGTACCGTATAACAAATACGCAAATGTTAAATGAATAGCACCCTTGCTTTTGTGTCGAATTCGACACGACTACGCCAAACAAAATAAGGTTTCATCAATTAATGTAAAAAAAAAAATAAACAACCTACATATTCAATTTGTAGCCAGAAATTCGCGGTATCATATTTTTTATCTTAAATTGATTTTGAGTACCCGAGAATATATAGTAGTTTTAAAGCATATATCGTGCCAAGTCGCGAAAACTTTTAAAAAAGGCAAGGTGTATTTATATTAGTGTACCCTGTAAAAAGGCTTACTTTTTTAGCCGAAAGTAGTCGTCATGGTACAATTACCTTACAAGGTACTATCCATGGTACAAGTTTCTTGTACCATGGTACTATCGCTACGGCAACAACTACAACAAACTCGATACCAAATTTATGAAGTTGTTGTAAAAGCATCCTCGTTTATGTCAAAAAAAAGTGGAAAAACTCCTTTTTGTGTTTGAACGGTAGAATGTCAGAAAAATTAAAAATTCCATATAAAATTAATTTTTATTTCGTATAAATGTGAAATTGATTTTAATCAGCTGGGTTCCTAATATTACCTGGTTGAATGTGCGTTGTACACAACTAACAATATATTACTTGTGTAAAATTAATGAAGCAAAAAGATGAGAACAAAAAATAAAAAAAAATGTATCTTGGGCTGTATTGCTATGTAATATTGTTATTTTGGTCATTTATGGCTTTATATTACAAGACTGTGAATAAATAAATTAAAAATTGAAATGTCCAGTACAGACAGTGGTGTTCGACAAACTGAACCTTAAGGTTCAGCCCTCGCCAAATGTTTTCGTCTGTCTATCCAAATGTGTAAAAGGGAACTTAGCCGATCGCTTTCATTGTCTGGTAAATACTTCTGTTATTTACTTTTATAGTGTTATAACCATTCCTCGAATGAATAAAGTAATATAGGGTTGTATGTGGATGTGTATTTGAAATACAAAATATACTTTTATGATAGGTACAAACATTGCAACGTGTTAATAAAACTCCTTTATCATTAATGTTTCATGCCAACAATAAAAATGCGTCACACTTGTAAGCAACATTAATGCAACCATTATATATTAAAAAATATTGTTATTATTGAAACAATGAGGCATGCCTGGTTTCATTACCATGTTGCAGAGTTTGTACCTAACATTATAATACAAAAAATTTTGAACTATATCCTTCAATAAAAGTCTGGTAGCTTCCTTTTGCGTAGATTGAAAAAGAGCCCATGGTTGTATATCATAGATCATACGAAAAATAATTTCCCTTCAACTTAATAAAAAAATGGCGTAGTTTTTTTGCTCTGTCGTTTTTTCAACAAAGTATAAAGCACGTAAAAAGGGCTTGTGAAAATAAACGCAAAAACAAAAAATAATCTTTTAAGTAAAAAAACTTGAGAAATATTTCAAAGAAAATGGCATCACGTACAGAATCACGCATTTATGTTGGAAATTTACCACCCGATATAAGAACCAAAGATATACAGGACTTATTTCATAAATTTGGCAAAGTTACATTTGTCGATTTAAAGAACCGGCGTGGTCCGCCATTTGCATTTGTTGAATTTGAGGATGCAAGGTAAGTAAAAGACCCAAGGTTTTTTTTCACGTTTAGGCTTATTTTGGCATAGTTGTAACACTTAAACTTAATTAATTAAGAGATGCGGATGATGCTGTCAAGGCCAGGGATGGTTACGATTATGATGGTTATAGATTAAGAGTAGAGTTCCCACGTGGAGGTGGGCCTGGCAGTTATCGAGGAGGCCGAAGTGAGGGCGGAGGTGGTGGTGGCGGAAGTGGTCGTGGCGGAAGGGATGGTGGTGGTGGCCGAGGAGGTCGTGGCCCACCAACAAAACGCTCTCAATACCGCGTAATGGTTACAGGTCTGCCACCATCTGGTTCTTGGCAAGATTTAAAAGATCATATGCGTGAGGCTGGCGATGTGTGTTTCGCAGACACTTACAAGGATGGGACTGGTGTTGTTGAATTTCTACGCCATGAAGACATGAAGTATGCTATTAAAAAATTAGACGATTCACGTTTTCGTTCACATGAGGTAAGTGAAACTTAATATGTCAAAGAAACAAAATAAACTTGGATTAAATGTAAACGAAAATTTTTCAACTTGAAAAAAAATTCTGTTCCGTCAGTTATAATTGTTTAAAATTTTTATTTGCAAACTTTATAAACAAGGCTGTTTTCCTAAAGGCTTTGCATAACAAAGTTTCAACTTCTTTAGGTCAAAGATTAAGTGTTTGATATGGTTTTCTGCTCCTTAATGAGTGTTTCTAGTTATTTAAATAAATTGGAAACAAGTTACACTGTGATTTTACAACTTTTATTTCAGGGAGAAGTTTCCTATATTAATGTACGTGAGGATTCTGGCGATCGAGACCGTGGTATGGGTACCAGAGGAGACTTTGGACGTGGTGGCATGGGTGCCAGGTATTGCTACTAATTTAAAAGATTGCTTATTGTTTGTTACATAAATTTTGTTGTCATTTCAGATCACGTTCACGCTCTTTCTCACCACGTCTCCGCCGTCGTGGCTCTCCGACATATTCGCCAGTGCGAAGGCAAGCATTTTCAAGGTCACGATCTCGTTCAAACTTTTAAATAACTAAAAAAATACACACGAACTAACATAATATCAAGAAATCGCAAAACCTTTAACACAGTTTAAAAGATAAAACTTAAATTTTAAAAACTTTAAGAAAGTTACAGAGGAATTATAATGACTAATACAAACAATACCATTTATTACATTACAATTTTAAAAGCTATTTCGCTTTTTGTTAAAATGAATATTTATAACAAATTTATTTTGATATGATTCTTAACATTATGCCTATTTGGCTATAAAATCAAGAAAAATTAATTAGTAATTTCTGATTTATTTTTTTTTTATAAAACTGGTATTAACTATTTTTCGCTTATAATAATCCAGAAACGAAAACCACGTGCATAAAAAATATCAAGGTCGGCAGTCTAGGCCTGTTTGTAAAGAAATCCACGATGTTTTAAGAGTTTGGAAAGCAAATTTCTACCTAATACCTTTTTTCAATTTATTTGATTAATAGGTACATGTTAAATTTCTCAAATATAAACGCAGACATGTATGTATGCGACAAAAAAATCCTCATTTTAAAACTAGTATTATATGAAGTCCTGAAACCGCATTTTTGAATAAAAACGATTTTTCGACAGTAAGCCACACTAAAGCTGTGATTAGTTGCAAAAAATCAAAGGGGCATATTTCTTACAAAAATAAAATAATAATATCTTACGCGTTGAAAAAGTTTCCGTAAAAAATCTCAGCAAAATTTGGCTTAATATCGCGAATACTTCTAAAACCATAGTTTTGTAAATTTGAAAGTGACTGTGTGGTGTAGTGTTAATTAAATTTTTGTAAAGTATAGCAATAGAAAATTTTTTAAATCCTAAAATGTAATAAGTTTTAATTTTTTTAACATGAATTATTCTTGCCCACAAGGAGAGAAAGTATTGACTAAAATAATTTCTTTTATTTTGGATATTTTCAGTTAACATAATCGGCCTTATTGTGAAAGGTATTGTCGCAGAAGTTTTAAATACGTTGGCATTGTGTAACAAATACGCCAATAATTAATTTGTACCCTTTTCGTTATTCTCTGAAATTCGGCAAAGCCAAACACAAAAAGGCCAAATATTTTAATATTGATCTTTCTTTGCTAGTACATAATTAAACCACCTACCTACAACATCCTAACAATTCAATTAATAAATTTAAATAAATATTCATTTAAATTATCTTTACATATGAATCATATTAATAATAACTTTTTTTTCTTAATTTTTCTTTCTCCACTTTAATGGATGGAATTATTATTTGGATTTGGAGGAAAGGAGTAAAGGAGGATTATTAGAAATTTAAATAATGGAATTAAGGAATTGATTTAAAAAATCTTTTATGGATTTGTTAAAAGGAATCGTCTACAATTATTGGACATATTTAATTAGCAGGACTTTTTAGAGAAAAAAATTAATGGATTTAAGAATATGTTAAAAACCTGCATGGATTTTGGTTAAAACAAATTTGAATGGACTTAAATATTTTAAAATTTTTAACTGCAAGGATTTCAAACGTAAAGTTATTTATAAGTTGGAGGACCAGCAGGATTTTAGAATTTTGCCGCAGGATATTTTTTGGATTATTTGTAAGTTGTTTTTGTTTTAGGCATTTTAGTGGACATTCATTTTCAGTTAAGTATTAGGACAACGTGGGAGGATTTTTCATCTGGATTTGTTATAGTATTTACATATTCGGATTTTAATTCTAATTCATACGAAGTATATATAAATATTTTCACTACAAATTGGATTTAACGACTATTTTCCATAACCCTTAAACATAACTAAAAACCAAACAAATGTCTGCTTTTTAGGCATTTTAGTGGACATTCATTTTCAGTTAAGTATTAGGACAACGTGGGAGGATTTTTCATCTGGATTTGTCATAGTATTTACATATTCGGATTTTAATTCTAATTCATACGAAATATATATAAATATTTCCACTATAAATTGGATTTAACGACTATTTTCCATAACCTTTCAACATAACTAAAAACCAAACAAATGTCTGCTCTCTGCGACTGGTTTCTTCAAATATAAAAAAGGATAATCGAATTTTATTTTGACTTCTAAGTTAACTGCACTTAACGAATTATTCTAAAAAGAATTTCTCTTCAGCAAGAATAGAGAGAATTACAAGTTTCATAAAACACCCCTCGCCCTGCTTCTTTAGGACAACGTTAACAAATTCGCACCACCTTCGAAAATGACCTCTTGAACCCGTTTATTCGTTAACTTTCTGGATTTTGTCGGTATGTTACTTATTATGCACTTTGTTTATATCATAAATATTTAAATAATAATTCTTGTGTATTTTTTTTCCTAACTAATAAAATACGTAAATTAAAAATGTTTGTAAAAGTTTATTGCATAACATACAACCATTAATGATAATTTATAAAGTAACGTTTAATAACAGTTAAGCTTAGTTCATACACTAGGCAAACATTTGAACAAATAGACGTAACCACTAAAATTGAAAAAATATTTATTACCATGAAAAAAAGCATCATACTTTTAAAATATATTTGATTTGAAACTAAATCAGTAACCTTAAAAAATGTATATCAAAATTTGTGGTGGCTGCGTTCTCATTTAATATTTATCTAGTGTAAACGTTAACTTATACCATAAACTAAGTTTAACAAACATATATTTGTATACTTTTCTTTTAATAATTTAATAAAACTGAAACTACATTTAACTACATCAAAACAAAATGTTTACATTTGCAAATGGCATCCTTACAAATATCTCGTGGGTAGGACAAGATGTTTAAATCTTACTTTTGTGCTCATACTATATTTGATCGTTTGCCTACAAGCTTCTACAGAATTTAGTATTGAAATAAGAAAACTGATATCCTGAGTAATTAAAAATATAACATTAAATATAATATTACTCGGTTATTCATAACAAAAAAAGCTTGTGCTACCTAATTAACTGCTAAAAATTTTATGTGGAAATTTCCGTAAAGGAAATATAGCAGCTCGGTTAGTTGTTATGAATAAGCCCTTTAACATCGGGTTTGAAATACATGCAAATATGCAAAAAAAGTCTCTGTTTTTAATTTAAAACTTTGAAGATATAACCGCACTTAAAAGCAATTGAAATCAATTAGAGTTTATAACAAAAGCAAAGAAAACTCGAACAATCGGGTAAATTTTGGCTGATATTAAGCAGAAGATTTTTTACCCAAGTGGGTATTTTTGTAATTTTTGGCTGTACAAAATTATTTAGAAACACAATACAAATATTTACGTTTTCAAATAATTTGAAAAAATTTTCCATTTTTTTTAAAGTAAATTTTTAGCACTTTTTTAATTTTTCTGAATCAAAATTTTTATGCATGTAAATAAAAAAACAGCCAAAAATAATTTTAATACACAAACCTACCCAAAAAAAAAGTTTTCGTAACCTTGTGGATGAAGAAAACTGAAATAACTCTCATGAGTGGTCTCTCATGGACATTTTTTTGTTATCTGGAACGCTTTTTAGGTAACTTGTGCAACTTTGGTAAGTTTGTGCATCATCTGGAACACACTTTATAAATAGAGGCCTGCAACAAACTTTATTTAATGGTAGTGCAGTTAAAATTTACGAGTGCTGTAGTGCAGTATTGTTGATAAAATTCAAATACTGTGGTGTAGTGTAGTTAAAGTTAACAAAGAGAAGTGTGCACTACTAAAAAAAATTCTTACCCGTATTCTGCACTTCAATTTGAATCGAAATTTTCTCTTTTTGTCTACCTCACTGAGGGATAGTTGGGACACAAGTATCTTTCACTTATGTGTTTGATTTGAAATTTTCTAGGAAAGTTCTTATATTTTATACGTTCCTCATCGATACAGTTGGTTTAAATACTTTTGGTTTTTTACTTCTAAAAATACATTTTTGGTATTTGTTTAACCGAATTTCAAAACTTTATTGAAATGCAAAACAATGTGACATAAAAAAGTGCTTGTGTTTTTATATGTATTGATTTAGTGTGCGATATGTACATATGAAAATAATGTTGGAGTATAGCTTTCGGAAAGGCTCAGTTGTGTAAACTTGTAATTAAGATTAATTCATTTGCAAAATTCGATTTTAAAATTTGAAAAAATAAGATTTGATAACTCGCTTTTTAGGTTTGTTTATTAATCCATAAATTGTTACAAATTAGAAATAATTGTCACTAGAAAGCGTTCTTTCCTAAAAAGTTGCGTGGGAAGAGCGTTCAAAGAGAGTAAAAAAATTGAGGTATATGTATAAATATTTTTGCGAGTAAAATTTTTAATGCTTATAACAACATTTTCAAAAAATGATTTACAGTAAAATATCATTTATTTACTTTTTAATATTTTTGACAGTAAGTTTGCAAAATTGCTTCTAATTTCGTATTGCAAGTATTTACGGGAAATGTTATTGAAGATACCATATATCTCCATATTTATTTATCCAAGTGCTTTTGAAGCTTATGTTGAGTTAAAAAATAAATAGACTTAACACACGCAAAACACATACATATACACGTATTCATTGAGAAATCTTACAAACTGCATATGGATGTGTAAATGCAGATAACTACCCACGAAACAATTTTTGCCCAAACCGGTCAGAATTCGTACCGAAAGTCTGCACAAGTTTCCGAATTCTAGAAAAAATTCTTTGGGAATTTCTGAAGGAATTTAAGACATATCGGATAAATGTCTAAAGGAATTATGAAAAAACATCATACATTGGTCAGAAAGTCTAAACGAAATCTGATAATTCATCAGACATTGACCAGAAAAGTCGAAAAGAAATCTGAAAAACCATCAGACATTGGCCTGAAAAGTCTAAAAGATATCTCGAAGACCATCATACATTGGTCAGAAAAGTCTAATAGAAATCTTAAAAAATATCAGACATTGACCAGAAAAGTTTAAAATAAATCTAAAAACCCATTAGACATTGGTCAAAAACGTATAAAAGAAATCTTAAAAAAAGCCAGACATTGGTCAGAAAACCCTAAAAGAAATCTTAAAAAACATCAAACATTGGTCAGAAGAAAAGAAATCTGAAAAAACTATATTTCCAAATTATTTAAAAAAAAAAATAATTAAAACGCGAACTTAGAATTTCAATGTACATATTTTATGATATTTTTAATATTTTTAAAATAATTTTTTAACCTTTTATTTATTTCACTGACACTATAACGCACAATTGAATTTAATAAAAATGAAAAAAATGCAAATAAAACGGAACTATTAACAGTTGTTTTTTGTTTGCGTTTAAAATAACTAAAAATCCGCAGAAAATATGTATGAGGACATTTCTGATAAAAATTCTAATGATTCGAAAAAAATAAAATAGGTTGTTATTTTTTATTCACCCTTATTGTGATTGGCGTTGGCGAGTCGTTTTTAGTTTTTTGGTACCATCTCACAAAACGGCGTTTTTGTGGTTTTTGTTCGACAACTTTAGACATGATTACGCCAAGCACAATAAGGCACATTGTATTTTGTTGTTAAAAAAGAAACCAAAATTCCCTTCAGGTTATGTGCAGAAATGTCGGTAATATTTCTTACGCTGAAACCGGTTTAAGTTCAGAAAATGTGCAAAGTTCTCTGACAACGTTCAGACAAGTCGCCAAATTATCGTAAGACAAAAAATTTCCCTCCGACATTGTGCAAAATTGTCTTATAATATTCGCAAATTATTTTAGTGAATGTGTAGACAAGTCTTAACAGAAAACTGCCGATCTATCTGTTACAAGTCAAAAGGATATTTAGACAGTTCGGGTAAAATTCTGGTGAATCGTCACAAATAATTAAGAAATATCTGTCATCAGGCATGTCGACAAGAATTGGGAAGTGTGTAGTTAGTAAGTTCCTTGGTCGTGTCTTAATGATTTCTTAAAAATATACATATGTATATGTATATAGTTACATACATACACGCATAAATACATACATATGTGCATGTTTTGTTTTTTCGCTGATTTTTTTGTAACATTTCGATGACATTGTTGACAAATATTTATTACAATGATGTTACGACAAAATGGGCAACGTGATCTATCAAATACTTCCTGACAGCAAAGCCAATGGTTCTGACAACAATATCTTCTGCTCCCAAATGAGTGTTTATAGCCATATAAGTGGCTTAAAAATAGGAGACATTGGTAAAATTGTAAAGGTGTGTGTAAGAGAGAAGATTAAATTAATGATGCAAAGCAAACTGTGAATAGGAATTTAGTCACTTTTATACATGGCCAACTGGGTATGAGTACATAGTCTGCTTTTGATAAGAGTTCCATTTATTATATCTATCTACATACATACAAACGTACATCTCAAAAATACAATCCAGTTTTTGCAAAGAATCTGCACAAACAGTTGTTTGCAAATAGCGAAAAAGCAAAGTTCGCCTAAACGGTTGCACACAGAAACGTATGTACTTATGTACAAACACAAACACATACATACATCTTTCGCTAACTTTATTTTTGTTTAATAAAAATAAATAAAAAGACGTTATTAGAAAAAAAATCATGGAGGTTAATAAAGATCTTGTTAGAGAAAGACTAAATGCCACAATTAAAAGTGAAGAATTTGCCGTATGGTGGTCGGGTGGTAATGACAAACTATGCCAGCGTAGAGCTTTAGAAGAATTGTTCTTTGGCGATCCACAATTTGATGATCCAAAAAATATCATGCACTTATCCCATAAGGAGCTTTATGAGCATACTACGGCAAAGTCTGCCAAAGTGTTGATGAAACTAAGAAAATGGTATAAAGAACAGCAAAAGAAAGAGGGTACCAAGTCAAAAACCATAGATGATATGTATATATTTCGTTCAATGCTTAGTGGTCCATTGGGTGTGGGATTGTTTCAGCAAAATTTTCCTTTGCGTTTACATTATTCCATGTTTCTGCCATGTCTACTGGGACAATCAAATGAGGAGCAATGTCGTGAATGGTTGGAAAAAGCTTGGAACATAGAAGGCATTATCGGTACCTATGCTCAAACTGAATTAGGTCATGGTACTTATTTACGAGGCTTAGAAACACGCGCAGACTATGATATTGAAAAACAGGAGTTTATTTTAAACACTCCTACATTGAGTGCTTATAAATGGTGGCCTGGAGGCTTAGGCCAAACGGCTAATATGGTAGTATTATTGGCTCAATTATTTATTAAAAATAAACATTATGGCCTACAACCGTTCTTAGTACGTATACGAAACGAAAATACTCACCAGCCCGAACCTGGCATAGACGTTGGTGACATTGGTCCTAAACTTGGTGTTAATGGGGTAAATAATGGTTACTTGGGTCTGAAAAATGTTCGCATACCTTTGAAACAAATGCTTTGCAAAAATAATCAAGTGTTGGCTGATGGTACTTTCGTAAAGGGGCCAGAACCTTTGCTGTTGTATAGTACCATGTCATATATTCGTGTAAATATCGTCAAAGATGTTTCTTTTAATCTTTTACAAGCGGCCACAATTGCCACAAGGTAAGTATTTATTAATTTAGGGGGAGACATAATTACGAACAATTTAGAAATATAAAGAGCGTCGAACCCGACCCTATTTCAAAATCAAAATTCTTTTGATTTTACGTCAGTATTAAGATGTGGCCCTATGGTTAAATATATGGGGGATTTCATGTCAAGTGACCCAACTTTTAAAACCGATGTCTTTCGATTGGAAAGAAATTTGGACCAAAGTAAGTTCTTGCAGAGAGTAGTTTAGACACAATTTTTTAACAAGATCGGTCAAGAACTCTCTGAGCTAGAGGGGTTCAAAATTTGACGTTTTCGGTTTTCGATAGCTTTTTTTTCAATCTTCCAGAAAAAAATATTTTTAAAATAAAAAAAAAAAAAAAATTGTATTTGTTTTATAAATTAATTGGAAAAAAAATTTTTTTTTTCCAATATGCCCATTTTTTTTTGCTCAAAAGAAAGCTTAGGTCTTTTCTTTGAAGAGCTTGGAAGTCGCTTAGTGGGATGCGAGTGGGATATCTATAAAAATTAATGTTTTGTAACTCAAGGTAGAGGTTTTCAAATTTTCGCGTATATTCTATTTTGATTTTTTATCCTATTCATTTAAAATTGTCTCTTAAGCAAAAAAAAAAAAAAATTTTATGCTAAGAAATAAAATAATTTAACCTTTCTGACGGTATGCATTGAAAATATTAACAAAACGTGTTCAGACATTGCCATATAAAAGTGATTTTAGTCCAGAGGCCTACCATTTTGTTGGTAATACAGTATCGAGTGTATGAGACTTTATTTGGTACTTGCATACCGTCGGAAAGGCTAAATTATTTTGTTTCTTAGCATAAAATATTTTTTTTTGCTTAAGAGATAATTTTACATAAATAGCAAATAAATCAAAATAGAATATACGCGAAAATTGGAAAACCTCTGCCTTGAGTTACAAAACATTATTTTTTATAGATATCCCACTCGCATCCCACTAAGCGACTTCCAAGCTCTTCAAAGAAAAGACCTAAGCTTTCTTTTGAGCAAAAAAAAAAAATATGGGCATATTTGGAAAAAAAATTTCTAATTATTTTATAAAAAAAATAAAAAAAAAATTTTTTTTAATTTTAGAAGTATTTTTTTCTGGAAGATTAAAGAAAAAGCTATCGAAACTATTTGGGACGAATTTTGTTAAAAGCAAAAGGTAATAAACTACATGCATGAGAAAAAACACATATTTGCCGAAAACGTCAAATTTTGAACCCCTCTAGCTCAGAGAGTTCTTGACCGATCGTGTTAAAAAATTGTGTCTAAACTACCCTCTGCAAAAACTTACTTTGGTCCAAGTTTCTTTCCAATCGAAAAAAGTTTGGTCACTTGACATGAAATCCCCCATATAACAAAAGTTTGGTAAAAATATCTTTGTTAAATGCATCTTTATTATGCGGTTAAATTTGATAACAGGGAATAGAACTAATGAGGAGGCCAATGATATATTATGGACCGAAAGTCGAGAAATTTTGTGCAAATATTTCCTTCTTTATCAAAATTATTCGAGCTAAATTTTCCTTCGATGCATTAGGTACAATAATATGGGTCATGATACAAATAACCAGATAGACTCGTCGGGTCAGCTGATTAAAGTCAAAATGACAAATTTGGTTGTTTTTGTTTGTTTACATTAGGTACGTACGCGCAAACTAAACTTTGTTTTTTCTTTGACCAGTTGTTTGACACTTTGGCTCTAATTTGTAGTTGTTGCAGGGACGAGTATACCTGATTAATTGTATCATGATATGGGCCTTGGAACTATGTCGACATTAACCCTAATATGGAAGATAGGGTCAAAAATGGACCAATCTTTACAAAATTTTTAGCGACCATTATTGCCTTAAAAAAACAAAATAATCCTTTGCAGCTTTTTAAGATAAATATAATTTCCAGGAGCAAAACCTTTATGAAACTCAATAAGATATGAACCAAAAATCGATTAACCCATGCCCGTCTTTCCCTCTATTAAAATCCAGCTTCCGAAGCCGCGTCAAGACCTACTTAGCCGATTTTAACTTTCTGCAAAAAATTCTTGTTTAGTGTGTACATTTTGGAGAAAAATTTGGTTGTTTAAGAGCAAGAGGAATAGTAGCCCCTACAAATTCATGAAGTTTATGAAATTTTAAATGCGCTGTATCTCGGAAATTATTATAGCTGTTTACTTCAAACCTGCTTTAAAGTAATTATAGTATGATGTTTACGTTTTCGAAATAATTTGTTGGATAGGAGCAAGGGGGCTACCATTCCCCCACATAAATGGCCAATAAAAAAAATTTTAATGCACTTTATCTCGGAAACTAATACAGCTATACCTGATACAAAGTAGTTTAAATATAATATATATTACGACAGCAAGGGGGATAATAGCCCCGTTTATGAAGTTTTCGTTTTGCTATATCTCAGGAACTTTAAAAGTTATCGAATTTAAACCTGCCACAAAGTTATTCTGTTGTGATATTTACACTTAAAAAATACAAGTGGGAAGGGTATACAAGAAAAAAATGTTGCTTCAAAATGCGACCATTACTTGCATTACAATCAGACAAACGGATGAAAATCGTTCAAACGATAAAAATTATATAGAAAGCCTTTAACTTATACTTTTTTTTATCAAGTGTTGTTTGTCGGTTAAGTTTAAAATCGGGATAAAATTATATGTAAAAAAACAATTAAAAAATTAATGAAAAACAATCGGGTTAGGGTCTTTCTATATTAAGGTAGCGATATCATACCTTTAATATTTTTTTTAGATATTCTGCAGTTCGTCACCAAGGCATCGAATCAGTGTCAGAGAGAGAAATAAAAGTTTTAAATTTCATAACACAACAACACAAGGTCTTTCCACAAATTGCTAAAGGAATATTTTATCGTTTGGCAGCTGACTACGTCTGGAATCTCTATCAAAGGGTACACAAAGATATAGAACAAGGCAATAAAGCCGAGCTACCCGAATTACATGCCCTATCATGTTGCTTAAAGGCGGTCTGTTCCCATGAAGCGGCTAAGGGTGTGGAGATTTTGAGAAAAGCATGTGGTGGTCACGGCTATTTACATTCAGCAAATTTTGTTGCAATTTATGGTGCAGCTACAGCAGCTTGTACCTATGAAGGAGAAAATACAGTACTTTTACTGCAGACTGCAAAATTTTTGATAAAATACTTTTTGGAAGGTATAAAACGCAAATATTTGCCTAAATCAGTGGTCTACTTGCGTGAAAGTGGCGAAGTCAAATGGTCTTTAAATTTAGAAGCTATAGTAAAAATTCTAGAATTTAGTTCTATGAAACGCGTTAAATATTCATTTTTAGCTCAAAGGTCTTTGACGAAAAAAGATTCCAGCAATTTGCCACACAATACGGCCAACCGTGCTGGTCTTATTTTGACCCAAACTGCCATATTGCATGGAAAAGCTTTTTTGGCTCGTATGGCTTATGATAGTTTGATGCTTCAAATTAAACAGGATAAATTTAGTGCCACTTTGAAACCAGTTATGTTGCAGCTTTTAAACATTTTTATCTTGGAAATATTTCTGTCAAGTTTAGATGACATTTTACGTTTTAATCGATCCATAACCGCTAAGGAAATCGAAGAAGTGGAAAGGCTTTATGAACAAATGTTAATGGATTTTAGACCAAACGCTATTGCTCTAACTGATGGCTTTGAGTTTCATGATCGAGTTTTGGGTTCAACTCTCGGTTGTTATGATGGTCGGGCCTATGAACGGCTTATGGAGGAGGCTCGTAAAGGTGATTTAAATCAAGAACCTGTCAATCGTGTTTTTGAAACACATTTGAAACAGCTTATGCAGGCAAAACTTTAAAAATGAATTGTGCTGAAAAATATGTATTGAAGGAGCAAAAAAAAAAAAAATTAAAGCAGGATTTGTATAAATAAAAAAAGTTTTGCAAATTAATTTTTTTTAAATAAAACATGATCTTTACTGATTTACTGCGGCCATTACATTCAACCTAAGATCCAACCCTACATAAAAAATTAAAGATTTTTTGAATACACTTTATCGCAGTCTCAAAATTTGGGCGAAATTGCGTTCCGGCCCCAATGATAGAAGAAAACTTTTGTTGTTAGAATTTAAAAAAATATGAAATATAAACTTATTGTCATTAATTTAAATTTATTTGTACAAAAAAGAGTATTGAATTTTCTTAATTTTTAAAAAGTATTTACTAAGCTTTCAAATATTTTTTCAAATGCGTACCTTTATACTACTTTGTACTAATTCCAAACGCTGTGTACAAAAAATACAAAATACGTCAAACATAACTTTGTACTTTTTGTTATGTTTTATGTGTGTTTAAATATAAAATTTATTTAAATAATATGTATTAACATAAATATTTTAATTAAAATTATGCATATTTATGTGCCTTTTTGTAATATACACTGCACCACCGACACCGCTATTATCAATGCTTATGATAAGAGCGTTCATGTGAGTGTACATCCTTAATATATGCAGCACAAATACAGTTATGGGATATCGCTTGGCCGTTTGCTTGAAAACAACCTTGAAAGTTTTATATATAACGTATAAAAGTTTGAAATTATCTGAGCAGATATCACGTTCCTTCAGTGTCTATATATTATTTTAAGCTTAAAGACTTTTATTTTATGGGAACCATTGCCTTATTTTTTAATTTAAAATATTTAAGTTTAGTATAACAAAAAATGTAAGTAAAATGGTCACACCTCTCGCCAAGAATTTCCCATAGGTTGCTTTCCAACTACATATCTATGTGCACATTATTTCTGGTACCGTAATAATATTTCTATTATCATTTTGCAAAAACTAATGATTACATATGTATATGTATTTTAAAAAAAGTGATTATCGGAAATTTTGTGTAGTAGTATTAATAAAAAATATATCAATAATAAATATAAGAAAAAATATTAAAATAAATCATTAAAAAAAATAATTATATATTGAGAAAAAAACAAATGTTAGGAAAGCATTATATTTAAAAAAACTGCTTTAATACCATCAATATGTGTTTTTTACTTGACACTCTGATGTTTTTGTTTTTCCTTTAAAAAGAATTTTTATTTACTACTCCTGCTTTAATTGCTTAAATTTATATTGAATTTTTTTTCTAAATCACAATCCCCAAATTACAAAGTTAAAATATTTTACGCATGCTATGATACATGTCTAATAAGAAAACAACCATGAATTTTAATATATTAACCTAGGCCGCAGCTGTCACTTTTAAGTCAACGCCGTTAAATATTACAAATCGGCTTTGTTCTTGGCAATAATGTTTTCAATCAGTTTCTTGGAACTCTTGGCGTAAAACGGACGTGGAAGTCGGTAGAAAGTCATTTTTGAAAAGTATGTTATTTTATAACTGAGTGCTAAAGCAATAGTGGTTATTTGTTAGCAAATACATTTTCCATAAACTGAAATTATTATTAAACATACAAAAATTTGTCTACAGACTTAAAAATAAAGGAATACACAAAAACAGTAAGTAACAAGATGAAAAAAGCCGAAAATTTAATAACGTTTTTGAATCAGTTAGTTTTGCGTTAAATCAAAAAAAAAAGTGAACAAAAAAAATACTGTTCGGAAGGAAACACGTTGTTTTTGTTTTGGTTAGTTGTTATTGTTTTCTTTCTTTGTTTTTATTTCACTTTTCTTTTATGTTTTGTTTGAACGATCAAGCCGTTGGTCAGGCAGTTTTTTTCAATTGTTTAATAATTTTTTTTGTTTATTTTGTAGAAAAATACACATTTGTATTATTATTTCTTATTTGCCTTTTATTTTTTTAATTGTTTTATTTGATAGCATTTTGCACCCTAAATAGGTATAAATCTTTATTAATTGTTAGTGTTCTTCACCATAAATTATATTGATGGTTGTTAATGTGTTGCCAGGGTAAGAATTTTTTTTTAAAACAAGAAGTATTTAACTTTTTCAAAATACATGTTTATGTATATGTAGGTATACATAAGTATTAAAAATTCTTAATGATTTTTAAAATTCAAAAGATAGTTTATAAAACCAATGTCGACAGAACTCGGAATAACATGCCCTACACCACATTGAAGGTATGACTGTGTTTCAAAACGCAGTTTGCTTTGCGTTACAAAATTTCAACTTCTTCCCTTATACACTCCTTACAATTTTGACAACGTTTTTTGCTTCCAGGACATTGATATAGCTGTAAACACTCATTTGGAAGTAGAAGATATTATCAAAAACCTTATCTTTGGTTTCAGGAAAAACTTGAAATTTTGTGATGCAAAGCAAACTGCGTTTTGGAACGCAGCTTATTTCTATTACCAACATATGTATTAAAGTATGCAGTTTAAAAAGATTTTCGAAAGTGTTTAATGGTATGTTATGTGATGTTTCCCGCGAAATTTTATTCAAATACCTGCATTCTGTTTTATAAAAAATGTAAGTCAAATTAAGTATAATATTAATGTATTTATTGGTAAAGTCCTTCTGAAAGGGAAGGGGTAATAATGTGCTTAACTTCATAACAGATATCAAAAAACCTTTTTTTCTCTCTGTTTTACTTTTGTTCACAAATAAATAAATATGGCAAAAGAATCGTAAAGATGTACCTATAAGAGTTTTTAGTAGAATAGAAGCAGCATAAATTTTTTGTACTTGGTGGTGCCCATTTAATGGTTTAAATGAATTTTTAAAATTGACGCTTATTAGTTTAACCGAAAGAAGCCTTTTAAAAAAAAGTTGTTGAGATACAGCATAGACAAATTTTATATGGGTGTAATTTTTATAGTAATGTCTTTCCGTAGTAATTTTGTCAAATCTCTTTAAAATCTGTCTTTTGGAAAATTAAGATATTATTAAAAATGTGGTGATAGAAAATAAGTTCTTTATTTTTGAAATATACTCAGGAAAACTTTTACTCACCTAGTGAACTAATAAGTAACACCAATTATAATTGACCGAATATTTTTTTGCTTATTTTGTCCCAAAATTCACGACCCTTGTCTTTAACTTTTCTCACAAAAATTAATTATTCGTATACGCCCCGACGTTTTGGAAATTGTTCCTAATTTATGACGCTACGATAAAATAAAATTATAAAAACTTCTCCAATTTTAAAGCCTTGATCATGATTAATACGACTATACGTTAGTTACATGTAAACGACTCATAACTAATTAGGGGATTTTATTTTATTTATTTACTTAATGTGGATATCACATACAACAAGATATAAATCTTTTTAATTACAGTATGTGATCTTATATCGATACAACCAATTTACGATAGTTATTACAATATTAAAAATATTTAATGTACAAATAGATATTTATAAAAACAAAAAAAAAAATATAATGAAATAAAAATAACATAAAAAATATAAACAGGTAAAAATAATACAATACAATCAATTTTCGATAATTATTACAATATTAAAATTATTAAAAAAGTTAGAAATATTTTACGTACAAATAGATACTTATAAAAACAAAAAAACAACATAAGTTAAACAAAAAATAAATAAAACAGGTAAAAAAAAAAATATATATATATATATAATTGGAAACCACTCCATAACAAGATTAAAAAGAAAAATTTAAAGAAAGAAAAACATATTTAATGCGAAGTGAATCGATATTTACTATAATTTAAAATTTGAGACCAAATCATTTTTAAACAATTCATTTCTAAACAGTAAAGCGTTGTCTGTAGTTTGTAAATAGTTGGGTAATGAGTTCCACAGACTAATAGTATTAATAAAAAATTGCCAACTAGAGATTAAAGTACGGTAACGGAATTGAATAAGATTATTTCCTCTTCTAGATCGTGCAAATTGAAGGCGTTCAAATAAATAAGTTGGCTCTTTGGTGTATATTACCTTATGGAGTAAAATTAAAGATCGTATCCTAAGTAGATCAACAAGGTCAACTCCGTACAAAGACTTAGAATGGGAAGAAGTTCCATCATATCGCTTAATACGGTACACATAGCGAAGGATGGCATTATAAGCTACTAATAATCTCCTCTTACTTTCTGAATCACAGTAGGCGAAAATTTCACAGCCATAGAGCAGCAGCGGCATAAGAAAAGTCTTCGCTAGTAGCACACGAATATTTAAGGGCGTAAGGTGTTGTGTAGGATACAAAGTCCTAAGTTTCATAAATATATTTCCAGCTACTGAATTAACTTGATTGCTCCATGTGAGCGATTTGTTGAAGATAATTCCTAGATTCCTAGCAGAGTCCACAAAAGCAATGTTTTGGTTACCTAATGATACTGGAATATCCGTGGTGATAACCTGATTCCTCGGAGTTATAAATAAGCATTTGGATTTTCTGGGATTCAAATAAAGTCCATTAGCTGATGCCCATATATATATTTTACTAAGGTCCTCATTTAGCTTGTCAGTGCATTCCCGAATAAGTCCTTTCTCACAGCTAATGTAAATCTGGACGTCATCTGCATACATGTGGATATTGGAGTGTGCAACTTGACTTGGCAAATCATTAATGTATAATGTAAACAACAGTGGGCCAAGAATAGAACCTTGCGGTACTCCTTTAGACACATGTAGGGCAGTAGAAATTTTGTCACCCAAAGATACGGATTGAAAGCGGTAAACAAGATATGAGGCCAGTAGCGAGACAGCAGTTGAGGCAAAGTTAAAGTTATTAGCGAGCTTGTTGCAAAGAATCACATGATTAACAGAATCAAACGCTTTAGAGTGATCTAAGAGCACCAAAAACGTAACAAGACCATTATCTAGATTGTTTCTGATATCCTCAGATACATTTAGTAACGCAGTTACACAACTATGCTTGGGTCTGAACCCCGATTGAGTTCCCCCTATGAGATTATGACTAGTTAAATATTTAAGCATTTGACTATATAACAACCGTTCAAATACTTTAGATAAGTATGGTAGTATTGAAATAGGGCGAAATTCAGTACCAGTTTTAGGAACAGGAATGATTTTAGCATATTTCCAGCAAGTTGGAAACTCACTTCTAGTAATAATAGTATTAAATATGTGGGTAATATAAACTAATAAGCGAGGTAGAAGAAGTTTTAGAAATTTTGGGTGTATCAGGTCAAACCCAACTGCATTAGACTTCACGGATAAACAATTTGACAAAACATCAATGGGAAGTATAGATGAGAATTGAAATTGATATAATGTGGGAAGGTTTCGGGACCCATTTGTCTGATTAGAATTTGAATTTGGTTCACCTAATACAGCTGAAGGAATATTAACAAATGAAGCATTTAGCTCATCGACATCAACATCGCAATTAGAAGGTGTATTATTTCCAATACCAATTTCCTTAATCGTTTGCCATTTTCTTTTAGAGTCAACAGCTGCTCTAAATCTTGTTGCATAAAGATTTGATTTGGCATCCCTTATACTTTTATTAACATTTCGACGAGCTATACGATACTCCTCATGTAGCTCAGTGGTTCTAAAACGTTTCCAGCGTGAATAAAGCACATCTCGATCTCTGATTTGGCGTCTGATGGAAGAATTAAACCAAAATTTCCTAGATTTATCACCACGGTAAGTACGCAAGGGAACTGCAACATCGAAGAGGCGGAGTACATGACTATTAAAAAATTGCAACTGCTCATCAGCAGAAGCCATACACAAGGTGTTCTATTTTTCCTATTGTCATATTGTTATAAAATTTAACAATGGTTTTGTTGTCTTTCATCCTTGATGATTAGGGCAACTTTTTTTTCTGCTTGAAATTGCTTTACGCGGAATTGCTCACTGCAAGTCTTATGCATTCTTAAATAAACAAAACAGTCGGTTCTGGGCAATGAAAAACCCTCAAATTATTCATCAGTCACAGTCTGTTGTGCAATTTGGTCAGGAGGAATCATTGGAACTTACTTTTTTGAAACTGAAAACGGCGTAACGGTAACTGTCAATGGGAAGCGATATCGTGAAATGATTGAAGCCTTTTAATGCTACAACTGCACGCTTTGGGCTTGGTTAACATCTGTTTTCAACAAGACGGTGCCACATCGCATACAGCCAGGACTACTGGAGACCTCTTTCTGCAACAAGTTATTTCAAGAAATACGGATGTTGATTGGCCTCCACGGTCGCCTGATTTGACTGCTCCGGACTTCTTTTTGTGGGGATATCTGAAAAGCAAGACGCTGGAGCAACTCACACAAAATATTCGTGAACAAATTAATGAAATTCTGCGTGAAATGTGTGAGAATCTAATGAGGTTAAAAGATGCGGACATTTATCTGATATTGTATTTCGTACATGTTTGCCGACATTAAATAAAACATTTATTAATATAAAATCCATTTACTTTCAATTTATCAAAAATTATAAACTATGATTAGTAGTATACCTTGCCAGCGGGCACCCTGTACGTATTAAAAATAGTTTTAATTTTTAAGATTTTATTCAGGGGTTTTCTTAGACTGATTTTTGTTTTAATTTTTGTTTGCCTCTAAGTTTCTTAAAATAAGGTGTATTAAAAAAACTCAGGGTAAGTCAGTCAGTCTTTTATGAAAAATTATTAACTTAGACAAGTTGTCAAAAGCCCCCGTTTAAAAACAACGCTTTTATAACTAATACAATTTTTTCTTTTCAGGTTTTAAATAAATATTGTAATAAGCAGTCATTAATGCAATAAATAAGTACTAATACAAATGAAAAGTTCAAAACAAAATTATCAAATGTCCCATAATAAATTATTAAATAAAAACTATAAGTGCAGATGGTTGACACATTTCGAGCAGATATGATTAAAAAAAAAATTAAATTTGTGTAAATTCGTATGTGTAATCCAATGTTGAAGAAAATATTAGCGATCAGTGTCTATTCGTTTATTTCTTTCAACAAAAAAAAAAAATATGGAAAAGTTTGCAAACCTAATAAAAAAACAATTGCAAAAGTAAAGTAAATAATAATAAAAGAAAACAAAAAATATGTGTAAGTGTTTATAATTCAATAACCAGAAAAAAAATGAATATGAAATAAATTTGAAGAAAAAAGCTTAATGTGTTAAAAGTGTTAATTTTTAACATTTAAAATTAAATTAAAATTATTTAACAACTTTCAAGGATTTTAATAAAACAGTAAATTAAACCGGTAAGTGATTTCTTGCTTTTAATTAGTTTTTATGATTAAAAAAATGCAAATTGATATATTTTATAGACCTAAAATTAACAAACAACAAAAATCATTATTATACTTTCTTAATAAGGAATTAAATTGAAATAAAATTCGAAATAAATAAAAATTTTAGAACTTAATATGATTATGGCAAAGAAAATATACATTTTTAATATGGGAATACCTATAGCCTAACAAGCATTTAACCCGCTACTTCGTTAGCGAAGTTTTAAATATTAAATAAAACAAAGTATTAAATTTAAAAGAACAGTATGAGCATAAAAAGTAAAAATTGCACGATCTTTAATACCATTTTAATCTAGATTTTATAGGTTTCTCTTTATAAGATTTTCGATTACAATTAAATAACTTCATATTTTAAAAATCATAATCTGGAAAAATTAGAAAATGTGGAAAAAGTACTTTATGTTCTCTTTGCTGACTTTTGACACATAATCCGGACACAAAAAGACATTTATTTTATATTTTTAAAACAATAGTTTAAAAAAATGCAAAAAAGTTTCGAAAATGTAGAAAAATAATCTCTATCCACTTTGCTAAATTTCGACTTTATTCTAGGTTAATAGTTCTTAATTAATATTTCACGACTCATGATCTTAAAAAACATTACCGACTTGGAAAAAAATTACTTTTTGGTCACCTTATAGTTTTTTATTTTATATTTTAAAAAAATGCAACAAAAAAACTGTGAAAAAAAATAATTTGTATCCACTTTGCTTGATTTTGACCTCAATCTGAGTTAGAATTTTGGAAAATGCACGAAATACCAACCTTAAAAGGGCTATTAGAAATTATTACTTTCATATTTGTAGACATATTACCACAAAAAAATAGAAAAAAATTGTTAGAGATGTAAAAAATAAATTTTTTCCCACTTAGTGGACTTTTGACCTTAACCAGGATCCATAGCTCTTTCTTTCAAATTTCAATATTTAAAATCTCAAAAAGCAAAAAAGTACCGTAAAAGCACCACAATATTACATTTTACATTTTTGGACCGATCATAAGTGGTATAAAACTTTTAAAACTACTTACAGATTGATTAATGTTTTTTTTCTTATTGGTTTAAATGTAACAAAAAGTACAATTAAAGTAACAAAATATAATGTTTACCATTTTTTAGTCCCTAGAGTGCAAAATACGTTTTCTTCTTTTTTTTTTTAAATCTGTTCAACGAAATGTGTATTAAAATTCCATGTTTTTAGCTTATAAGTTACAAAAAGTACCTAAAAAGTACTAAATTTTAATTTTATCCGCCTTTACCCCTTAAAGTTTAGAATTTTAAAAAGTTCAAAACATGTTTTTTTGAGACCTTTCGAACGCATTTTATATTATGTTTCAATTTTTATTAAATTATAAGTTCTAAAAAGTACCTAAAAAGTACCAAACTATAATTTTTCCTTTTTGTATAACATATTCATGTTTTTTTGAGGCCTGTTAAGTGCAAATTGCATTATGTTTCTATCTTTATTACTTTGAAAATTATAAAAAGTAGTTTTCAAAATTTTAAATGGGTTTCAAAGGTCGATTAAATAAAAAAATTATTTTTTCAATATTTTTTAGGGTAAAGTTTATTAAAGTTTAAATCTTACACTTGAAAAAGCCAACATATGAAAATTTGTCCTATTTTTTACAAAACAAAATTAAAAATAAAGTAAACATTAACATTTAGCTTAAAAAATAACGTTCATTGTACATTTGTCACAAAAATCACAGAACACTTTCTTCTTACGACCCCTTAGGGTTCAAAATTTCAAAAAAAGTACCAAAACCTTTTCATATTTTTTTAAAATCTGTTTAACGCTTTTTGCATTATATTTATATATTTATTGGTTTAAAAGTTACAAAATACCTTTTTTTACCGCTTAGAGTCAACATTTTTAAAAAGTTTCGAAACCGGAATTATATATTTTCGAGACCTGTCGGCTGCAATTTGAATTTTTTTTTCACCTTATTAGCGTAGAAGTAACAAAAAGTACCTTTTAAATTACCAATGTATAATTTTAACCCTTTTTTATCCCTAACGGTCCAAAATTTCAAAAAAGTACTGGACCCGTATCTGTCTATTTTTTGAGTAAAACACGATGGTTTTGAATTTTTTATTGTAATAAAATGAGAGAATGTGAATGGCTAAGAAGAAATTAAGTACCGATTTTTTCCTTTTCGCCCGTATTTATCTCTTTGTATTCGAATTTCCAAATTATTCTTTTTAGTTGAAGCAACATTTAAAATTACTCTTATATACATATGGGCGTATTCCAAAAAAATATTTTGCTTCTAGACATGAAAATTTTGAGAAAATCGTTTCAAAAGTGTGGTCACCTATAAAATACAAATACTTAAACCATTTTATATATCTTGAAAAATATAATAATATGACAATAGGACTTACTAAATTATATGACAAAAAGACGTACAAATAAAAAACAAATATGTATGTAATAATTTACACAAAAAATTGTATTTTCCAGTTGTTTAAAAACCAACTACAGGGTGGCTGATGAAAGCTGCTACCAAAAAAAAATTGTTTTTGATAAGATGTCGTACATGTGTCAACGAGGATGGAGGTTATTTGAATTACCGCGTATGTATTAAAGTAAATTATTAAGTTTTGAAAATAATTGAATTTAAATGGCCTCCTTAATCGGTGACACATTAGCGACTTCTTATCAAAAAGTTTTTTTTTGGTAGCAACTTTCATTAGCCACTCTATATTTTTCTGGTATAATGAGTACAAAGCAGGCAAGGATATCATAAAAAGTGACTGTAAATTAAATTACGCAAAAATAAAAGAAAGTATTATTTTTTTGCAAAGACATGCAGGCGTAGCATGACAGCTACTACTTGGCCATACTCAAATGTATTACGACCGCAACTGTCACTACAACTTCTTATAATATTAGCCATCATTATGGACCATAAATTTAAAATTTACACACTTAATGTCAGCAGTAAACGCTTAAAAGGCCGTTAAATAGACGAAAAAAATTTTTTTCTTATGATGCTTCCTCCTGCTTTTTCTTTTGACATCCTTAAACAACGGGGATGCACATTTTAAAATTTGATTATAAATAAATTATTTTTGTAATGCACATGTCTGTTTGCGTTGCACATATAAACTTAAAGTGAAGAAAATAGTTAATACATACAGACCTACATACGTACATAAATAGATAATATTGTGTGTGTGTTAATGTTAATAATGATTATTTTTAACAAAGTTATGTATGTTTGAAATGCGATATCTGAAGGAAATAACTTTCATGTTTATGTCATGGCTTTATCTCAAGTGTTGCACATCTTAATGATTCTTTTTTCTGTTGACTTTTTACAAGTACGACAAGTACTGTTGCTATGTCGAGGACAATTACTATTTACCTTCTTTTGCATTCAGTGCTGTTGCATTCAGTAGGAGTTTTAAATATTTGCCTTTCAATATGATTAACTATATTAATTAAAAGGTTTCAAAAAAATATAGTAATTTTGCACATGTGGCTAGTTGTTCGATCCGAAGAGTGGTGATCACGAAGAGTGGTGATGAGTGCAACTTGCGACCTCCACCCTTAGCTCATTGTGATTCCTTTCAGAAGAGTCGGAAAGAGAAATAGGGAAGGCAAGGAAATATGTAGGCAGCGCGATACAAAAATAAGAAAAGAGAGCAAGAATGTCGTTCCCTTTGACGAATCCTATGATGTTACCCAGCCACCGGCAGAGACCTCACCAAGTCCATCCAAGAAGTGCACTCAAAACCACGTCTGTCGGCGACTCTGCAGCCTAGGACATTGGTAGACAAGGTGTTCCACAGTCTCTATCTCCTCCTCATCCCCGCACAACCTGTAGAAATGCAGAAAGTTCCTGTCCCATTTGTTCGTCATATATCTCACATCGCAGTGCCCTGTGAAAGCTCCAATAATGCACCTCAGAACCCCCTACTCTCCTGGAGCAGCGCATCAGTGCCTATTCTGTCCAGCCTGGCCACACAGAAGTCTAGAGATCCCGCAATCAGCCCTGTCCGTCCAGGTTTAGCACAACCTCGATCCGTGGTTGAAAAGATATAAAATACAGAAATTTATTTAAGATTTATATCTACTTTTGAATAAAGCTAAAGAGATATATAAAAAGTATAAATTGATTTATTAAAAATTTAATTGTATTTACGAATTGGTTAACTAGAGGGATATTATAAAATTTTTTTATTTTTTTATAAGGAGAAACCAAGCATACAAAGGATGAACTAGAAAACGAAATTAACAATAAAAAACTCATATTTTTTTACATGAAACGAGCTTTTGCGAAGGATAAACACTATTTCCACCCAAAGGTCTGTAGAGCCATTGTGCATCCCAAAGCTGTTAAAAGAAACATAAAAGGAAGAGAAGATAAAAAGAAAAATTAAGTTTCGTCAAATTATGAGAAAGCGCCAAACCCTGTTAAAAGCGTATCTATCCGCCCAACACCTTTAATGAGTTGTTTGATGTCCCTTAGCCTATAACCAGAGACCTCATCAAGTTCATCGTAGAAACACTCCTCCAGCTACACTTGCAGGCTTGTATTCTTGGTCAGCGACAAAAAAGTTATTCCACCGTGTCTAATTCCTCTTTATTTTCCTGCAGAAGTCGGTAGAAATCCCATCCTATTTTCTGATCGTATATTTTACACCGCAGTACCCTGTGAGAGACTCAAATATAGCATGCATTACATTGTCTTGGTATGAGGAAATAGTATTTAGGGATATTTGATTTGAATTTCTCGTTATTAACTGTGAAAGAAAAGACATCTTTAGAAGTTTATTTTAAATACGAACTGTGCGACTTAAGAACGAATTTTCCCTGTAATACGTAGTGCGATTCACTGGTCAGTCGACCATAAATGGGTATGCCCTTGAAATACGCAAAAAATTTTGGGTTTTAGGAACAAGTTCCCTAATTTCTTCAGAGCACATTCCATTATAGTATCGATAAAGTAGTGAACCATATCCTATATTGTGATAATGTTCGAGTGATTGGCGACGTCACCGGTAAGTAACCTCGCCTTTTCCTGTACGCGGTCAAGTAGCTCCAAATTAGGCTTTGGAGCAACTGCCAAATTCATAAAAGTTGTATTACATTTCATTTCCCTCCATTTGAAAGCAGGTTAGTACTTAATTTGGGCCAAATAAGTCTGGAGATCAGCCCTGCCTCTCTAGAGGTGTCCTATCTCATCGAGACACTTGTCTTTACCAATACCCTGGACTAATTCCCTGCCCGCGAGCTTATCGGCAATTTTACTACCGGTAATGTTACACCGCAGCCTTACATTGCGTGCCGCCATCATCACTCTGAGAGCACAATTACACTCATCCACAAGTCTAGACTTGTTGTAATGTCCCACTAGAGGTTTGGGTGTGAGCTAACTGTCGACATAGATTCTCATGTCGTCTTTTCCTTTCGCATTCCTCTCAATGAATTTCACCAAAATGTTTGCCTGGAAAACGCTACATTCATCCAAAAGTCTTTGTAACACTTCCTTACTTTCGCGTCAATATATAAACACCAGCTCCGGTACAGGTACATTTAATTTTAAAACACAAATCAGGCTTTATGAAAATCCGTTCATTGTTGATCGTATTTCTCATAGAAGGCTTTTGTCCGGGAGTAATGATAAGCCCAAAAACATCTTATGCGGTTTGGAAAAATTAGGCATTAAGTAAAGGTGAAAAGAAGTTGTAAGATAATCAACAATGACAAGTAAAGTCTAAGACCGAGAAAGAAAAAGATACTCCGTTACCCTGGTAAAACAGCTCTCTTTTGTCCAACCTCTAGCCACTTGATACCCAAGATGAAACCAGTGATGCTTTTGATTTAAATCTTGAAGCATCAGATAGTTTCTGATTGAATATTTTGCCCAACAACTCAATTTTATGGTTCTGTGATCTCGGCTAGAAAAATAAGAGTTTTTATTTCCTCCTCATCCGCACACATCCTACAATAATCCGGCGTGTCAGGAACCTATTTTGTTGTTCCAGCCCTAACCAGACAGTGTCTAGTAAAAGCCCCAAATATATTTCTGCCGATTAACTAAATCTGTATTGTACAACTACTGCAACACTTTAACACACATACATTTGTTTTAAGTTTAGTTTTACAATTTTGTATTTCCTTTTTATAAAAAAGGACCTCCCAGTAGAATGTTTTATAATCTTATATAGAGCATTTGTCATTTCTATAGGATTATGCCACCACCATTGATTGTGTCAGTAGCAGCTTTGGCGGATGTTCTTTGCACCAAAAGAAAATAATATTAAAACAAGTAAGAAAGTTAAAGTCGGTCAAGCCCGACCATATTATACCCTTGACCACCTTTGAATTTGGGTTCTATGAAAAAAAATGGACTGATATTTGTATTCAATTTAAATTAATAGTCGAGTCATTTAAAGCCCAAAAATTTGTATTCCGGGAGGACATTTGTGTAGCGGCTATATCAACTTTCACCAAAATATTTTCAAAATTGCGACCTGTACTTTGATCACAATAATACAGGGGCACTTAGCCGGACGAACAGACGGACATGCTTAAATCGACTCAGTAAGTGATTCTAAGTCGATATATTTGCTCGAAGGCGGGCCTTATGCCATTTTCTTCTGGCGTTACAAACCTCTGCACAAACGCATAATACCCCTAACAATTATGTGGTGTGAGTATAAATATTTGTGTGAACTGTGGCTGATTATTTTGTATTTTTTTTAAATGCGTTATCGATAAAGAAGCATTAAGAGAGAAAGAAAAAAAGTAATAATGCAACAATAACAACAAAAAAAACTGTAATAAACCCTCAAATTGTGCCACACGGTAATTTGAGACAATGTGCAATATGATGCTTCTATACAATAACATGTCGAGCTATTGTTAGTATTTTATTTTATAGACGATGTCTCCGTCATTATTATCGTGTATGAAATGGACATTATTTCCAATTTACGGTCTTACTTTATGTTTGTTTTGGTTGTTGTTGTTTTTTCGGTGATTGCATAAAATTTTGGTATCGCCTTGATTTTGAGGGTGTGTAGGGGTTAAGTGCATCTCTGAATTTAGGCATATTTACGAGGGTTGACTAGAAAGTTTTTTAAAATTGTTAGCAGTAAAATATATTTGTTTTATTGTTTTCTATTAGTGTATCGCATTGTGTTTGTTTTGAGTTGGATATTAAAATAATTATTTGATATTTGGGACAATTATTTTATTGTTGTTCTACTATATTTTTGTTAACATTCGTTTCTTCTTCTTTGATGTAATAGCACGGGCTGGCATTCACATAATTTAAGGTTAGGGTAAATGAAACATAACCGTTTACAGTAAAGCTATCCGTTTACAATAAAACCATCAGTAAAATTGCATCACTTGGAGACCATAATATCCATTGTGCTTGTACTGTTTAGAAGAAGAAGGGGAATCTAAATTTTAAGAGATTTAGAAAAACAGATAAAGTTCGACATTAATGACAGTGCTTGGATTGCTTTCATTTAAAATAATTGTATGCCTCTAGCGATCTTTGTTCTTGCTCTAAAGCCACACTTTGGAAGAGAAAAAACACATATGATAGTATAGTTTCGCAAAAGACTCTGTCCACAAAGATATCCCACGGCTACATGGTTGATCAAGCAGTCTTTATTCCCTTATCTGTGAGACAATAGTTCATACGAGAGGCGTTGTTTTGTCACAACCGCATCACCTAGACTTTACTTTACAGTTAAAGTGTAGCAAATTACCAACATAAACCAGCAGCTGATGCCTTCTAGCCGGGCTTTTTATTTTCATGTTTTCCGATTTTGAAAAATTTGTTAAAATATAAAAAAAATTAAATCCGCTTCTTAGGTAACCTACCGTTGAAAACTTCAGAAGATATCGATGACTGTGTCAGAAGTTTTAATAAACATATTGAAACAGCTGCTAACATTCTTCTTTCATCGTCGCCAGAGTGTAACAACAGAGTTTTTTTTCAGATGTGGAACAGGTCTTTCCTGAGAAAAAAGGGCAAGACGCGAAGAGAATTAAGGAAGCACAGATAGGCCTAAAAGAAATGTACAGACTATCTTAAAATATTACTGGAAGTACATAGAATAACAAGACTTAAGAAATACTTAGGAGGTCTAGATATGACTACTCAGACAAATAATGTATAAATGACGATCTGTCTGAGATCTTAGAAGAACTTTTAGAAAAAAAAAACACCACTGCGTTTTAAAAGGGGATCTTGGACAAGAAATTAGGAAGAAAAGTGTGATCTTTTCGCTAATTATTTTAAGAACAGGTTTACGTTACTTTTGACTTGCTAAGCGGCCCTTCCTTATGAATGGTTGGCAGTTGGAAATGATTATATAACATAACATTTACAATCGCTTAACTTTTCCATAAACTCTCCCAACAAAGGATTACGACGCCATCAACTATTTAAAGCAAGTTTATGCAAGCCTGACCAACCTGGGAATTCTCGTTGCTATAGCAACTTTCCTTTTGGATGCTTTTGACATTTATTGTAGGTGGAATGGACAGCTTTCTTTATCGCAAAGATTCTTGATTGAAGTAAACTGCAGTAAGCACTTAGTCTGGGCGATCCTTTGATCCCTTGTGATTAACGAGAAGTTGGTCCCCGGAGTCCGAACGCTAATCGGGTTTTACATGTACACTACACCAGTACAAACGAAGACCTAAAAATTATGGTAACACACACAGAAAGTGTTTTCAGTGCAATAGTGCAGAACAAAAACAACTTAGGTTGATGTTGAACTGTTTTTTGAAGTTTGTAGAACTCTAATACCCAGTTTGTGACCAAAAACCCCAGCTATAACTCTCCCCTCCTCCACCTTAGACCATCCGTACCATGAAGTCGTTGCTACAGCTTTAGCTTCAAATAATCTTACCATGACTATATGGCACCTAATTAAAATTCCCATTGACATCAATCTGGCCGAAAAACTCTTGGCAACACCCTTCCAAATGCTGTAGAGGTGCTATGTTGAGCGCCAGACGCTTACCGTTAACTTGCTTTTCCAGTGCAGTTCACTACTGGAGTATTATATAAAAAAAAAAGGCCTAGCCAAAGCGGTTAAGATCTAATGCATTGAGCGCATTGGTCGTCTTCCTGACCCTTTCCCCCAAATTGAGCCTTCAAGACAAATTACTGTTCAGCAACACTCCTGGATTCTCTTTGCGCCCCTTAAGAATATGGTTTGTTAAGCGACCGCCAGTACGGCTTTCTTAGAGAGTGAGAACCAGTGAGAACAATTTTTTGATTTACTTAGAGTTTTCTAAGAGATCGCACTATTTGTGTTGTTGTAGATGGCATGTCTTTCAACGTGTTTAAAATCATTTCAGGGGTACCGCAAGGCAGAGTATGAATGAAACACTAAACCATGATTTAAAGCATAGGTTGTCAAAACTCTCATTTAATGAAATGCGTCTGTATTGGATAAGAGAAAATTGCCCAGCAAACAAAAAACTAAGCATTGCAAATGTGATGAATTTTACTTTTTAAAGCAAATTGGAAATGAACTTAAAAAAAGTTATTAAAATTAAATACAAAATATGCCTCAGTTATTACAGAATTAGACAATTTTTTTTCACACATATTCCATTGGGCGAGTTTAATTTACAGTTAAAACTTAAAAAATTTAGTGTATTTAGGTATTATAAATTAAGTTTTTCTTGTTTTAAATGTTTGGTAACATAAAATGCATTGCATGTTACCAAAAGCATTTTTAATGACAAAACAAAAATTTTTATCTTCCATTATACTATTTTGTTTGCTGGTTTATTTTGAAATTAAATCAAAGCTGAAAAAACAACAAAGCTGAAAAAAAAGCAGTAAGCATCCGCCCATGTGCACTCGTTAACACTCAATTAACGACTGAAATCAAACTGAAATAAAAGAGAACAAGCGTCGGTGTGAGTTTGTTTTTATTGTTTTTGTAGCACAATTGTGCACTAAAAATGAATTTTTGACAACCTATGATTTAAAGCTAATCTCTGACTGAGACCGTGCGAATAGCGCGATTTTAAGGTAATAATGGATGGTATAAATGGTGGGGAGACAGAAACTCTGATGTTCATCGTGCGATAACCGTTGGAGGGAACGCGTTTTTCTTATATCGAAAGAGCCAATCAAACGTCTTGGTTTTTGAAGCGGGGTAAGAATTACTTTACGCCATCTTATCTTGTCATCATTTATACCAATTATATCCGGCCGATAATGGAATACAACCCTTATGTATGGGCAGGTGCTCCAAAGTCTCTTTTGGAGAACGGGCGAAGGTACGCACTGGTTTACTTAAACATCGTCGCAAGATGAGTTGCGTTTCACTATTTTATCGATACTACAATGGTATGTGCTCTGAAGAATACAGGGAATTTCTTCCTGAAACCCAAGATTTTTGCGTGATACTCATCTTTCAAAAAGAGCACACCCATTTGTGGTCGACTGGCCAATGAATCGCACAACGCATTACAGAGAAAATCCGTTCTTTAGTCGCACGGTTCGTATGTGAAATAAACTTCATAAAGATGTCTTTCCTGTCAAAGTTAATTACGAGAAATTCAAATAAATGTCCATAAACACTACTTCCTATATCCTTCTTCCTAATCTTTTTTCATGATATCAACACAATGTAATGGATGCATAGGGCCCATCCCCTGAGTACCGGTATATAAGAAAAACCTTTTGAAACTCTCCTCGGTTACATTCCATAAATAAATATAGAATCCTGTTTCCTCGGTATATGTATGTGTGTGCTGTATGTGAGTTAAATACGATATAAGTTTAAATAATTTATGATTATGTTTGCACTTTTTGCAGATTTTATACTCGTTTGAACGCCGAATTATACATAAATTATGTTGCATAAAATATATACTCGTTTACAGATGATTATAAGGTAAATTTTAGGTATTAAATAAAAAAATTGTAAACTTTTGAATTTATCATACTGCAATATTAACATTGCTTTTCCACCACACCACTGCATACACACAAAAAACTACAAAAAAAATTTTTCAAACAAATTCTTGTTCAAAATAATTTATTTTTTTAGTCAATTTATTTAATACTCTCTAATAATATTTTTATTTGATTTTTAAATCAAACAAAATTTTCGCCTAGACAAATAAAATATTTAACCAGCTCAGCAAAATTTTTTAACAGAAACTAAAATTCTTGCAAAATTGTTTGTCTAAATTTACAACTTTCGTTGTAGGTCCTCAGCCAGACAAAATATTTACTGATTCTCTGAAATTTGTTACTGATTCTACAACTCAGTTTTTTCTGTGTACATGACAGAGAAAATTCGTTCTTTAATCACATGGTTCGTATGTGAAATAAACTTCATAAAGAAGTCTTTCCTGGCACATATAACAACGAGAAATATAAATCATATGTCCATATACACTACTCCCTCTATCCTTCTGCCTAATCTTTTTTCATGATACCAACACAATGTAATGGATGCATAGGGCCCATACCCTGAGTACTGGTATATAAAAAAACCTTTTGAAACTCTCCTCGGTTACATTCCATAAATAAATACATATATAGAATCCTGTTTCCTCGCTATATGTGTATGCTGTATGTGAGTTAAATACGACATAAGTTGAAATAAACCGTTTAAAATATTATTAAATAATTTATGATTATGTTTGCACTTTTTGCGGATTTTATACTCGTTTGCACGCCGAATTATACATAAATTATGTTGCATAAAATATATACTCGTTTACAGATGATTATCGGGTAAATTTTAGCTAAGAAATAAAAAAATTTGTAAACTTTTGAATTTATAATACTGTAATATTAACATTGTTTTCCCACGACACCACTGCATAGATAAGTATTGCACTGTTGTTCTTTTTGTTTTTCATTTAATAATACTCTGGTTAAGAGCTGTCATTTGCCAAATGGATGAAAGTTGGTTTATTGTTTGATGACCTTGAGAAATCTAGAGTAGTGCTTATGTTTTTGTTGTTATTCAAACTTTTGTGTGGCAAAAATTAATTTTTATTGTCACCAATTACATACTTTACGTACGTATTTCAATGTGGTACAACGTAAACGTTCTTAGATTGAAATACAATGTGTGAAGTACGCATTTAAAATTGAAAAATGCACGTTCACATATGTGTACTTGAGGTTGCGGCTGACTTAAAGCTAAGTGTTGCCGGTATACTATTTTCAAAACGCAAGACAGAAGTTTTATTATAATTTTAAAAAAGTTTTCCAGGCAAAAACTTGTATCTTAAAAAGTTTTTTATTCCCTTCACATAGTGATAAGGTTATGCAAATTACAATTTGTTATTCTGTTTTCAATTTATGTAATATTAATTTGCGTAAAGAAAATAAGTATATCCTAAATCCTTACACATATTTAGTTGAGGAAGTTAATTTAGCTATGTCTGTCTGTTTTTCTGTTTAAATAAATAATGAAAAAGAACTCCGGCGTGTCGCCTTTTTAACATACAATTTACGTAAATTTACGCTGCTGAATGCGGTTATAAAATAGAATCTATTTTATTTTGACAGCGATTAGCGATTTTTCTTATGCTCTCAAAAAGCATGACAGCTTCGGTTACCAATGTACTACACTACAACTTGTATTTAAAAGAAGATTTGTAAAGAACTTTGGAAAAGTTTAATGCGAGTTCGTGAAGTAACAGCCGATAATTTTGGGCCTGTTTTCTTTAGGTCTTTTTTGCTGGAAGTTTCGGACGTGTTCTGTTTCATCATTTATCTGACAGCGATTTTTCTTAGTTAAAGAAGTACAAAAACAATTTGCAGTTACCAATGTACAAAATCTTGCATTTAAAGGAAGACTTGTGAAAAAAATTGGAAAAGTGAAACGTGAGCTCGTGAAGTTGCAGCTGACGTTTTAATTATGGACCTGTTTTTTCTGAGAGTCGTTTTTGCTTGAAGTTGTAGACGTGTTAAATTTCATTATTAAGTTAAAGAAGCCAAATCACATTCTACCGACTACGGTTTGGTGTTAGCTATCAGAAATATTTTAATTAAATCTCTAAATAAACTTAGAAAGAACTGTTTATTACAGACTGAAATCAAAAAAAACCTGAGATGACCAATTTTTTTACAATAAAATTCATGCACATATCCCTACATGTCTCAACAAAACTTGAATCAGACACTTTAAAGGCGGCAAGCTTAATTGAGAATTTTTTTCGGATGGAAAAAAGGTTAAAAATACAACAGCTATCTATCTTAAGTCTGCTAAAAATTAGTTTCCGTCTGATATGTACATTTTCAAAAAAGTTATTTAAATTGAAGCAAGGGGTATGGTGCTATAATTATAACGGCTATTGACTTTAAACCTGCTACAGAGTATTTGTAGAAAAATATATTTCTAAGAAAATTGTTAGGAAAGAAAGACGGAAAGTGACAGTCCTCATGAAAACCGACTAATTTTATGAAATTTCTGATTTACTTGCTCTCGGAAAAAAGTTACATTATGAAAAAAACTTGGCTTTATTGGTTTTCTGTAGATACAAAAAAATCAATGTGATGGGTATAAAAGATTCGGCTCTTACTTGTTTAAATAAAATATTAAATTGATTGTTGCGTAAGGACCAGTCGCAGATATAGTAGGAAGGAAAAGCCTTACCAACTATTTTATTTCAAGCTTACATTATAGATATTTTTCCAAAGTTGATTAAGACTTTTGTATAAGCTTATGAATTTTTTACTCTTTCGTGCTTGTTTTTCAAAAAACCTCTTGCAGGGACACTGTTTTATTTTTAAATATGTAGATCTGGGGCGTTTGGCAACGCTAACGCCTACACAGCTGTCTTTTTGTTACATAAGTCGGTAAGTACCTTTTTAACATTTATTGTATGTAATGCATACAGGTATGAATGAATGAACAGGGGTTTTGTTCTGCTCTATGAGAACCATCCATATCGATAATTATAATTTTACAGTTGAGCAAAACTTAAATCTACAATGATGATCACTGTCATGGCACAATTAATCAGGTGGTCTTACGTCGGCAACAAAAACAAACATATGCATTTTGTTGCTGCAAAAATCTCTAGCAGTGTCAAAAACAGCTTAAACTAGTAATACAAGCCGACTGACTCAAAACCGATAGCGCGTCGCTGCTGACTAGTATTAATACAGGCTTAAATCCATTGAGGGGAACTATAATTTTTTTCGGTTTAAATCGACTCATCAATACAAAATATTCTTTAGTATTACACACTTAAAAGTGCCGTTAGATTTTACCATTTTTTTCTTTAAAACCCTTAATTTAAGAACCACCGTTTTTATTTTCTTCGATCCGCCGCCGTCTAAAAACTGCTCAGCCGTCGCCGATAATTTTTTTATCGGCTTGTTTCGCTTTTTTGAGAGTTAAAAAGTGTAAACCAAGACGATCATTTGTGCTCTCGAGACTACCTAGTGTTCTTGTGCCATGATCAGTGTCGTCAATGTTTACCAGCAAAGCATACGAAAGTGTTGTTGCGTTGCACTTGTGTATTTCGTATTGCTAGTGCTTAGTGCTGGATGTGTGTATTAAAACACACAGCCTATGGTTTAGTGCCTTTACAAAAACAAATGAAAACCAAGCGCATAGGGATTGTGCAAGTCTGGTCTACGCCGGCTAACCAGTAGCATTAGAAGCCGAAATTGAGACTTATTGAAAAAAATAGTCAAAAATTGAACGGGTCGAATGGGCCATGCAGTTTTTAATCGCAGCGGACGTAGGCCGAAAATTATATTACCTCCTTACATACTTCAGTGGCTAAGTATTAAAGAGCGTTTGGTCCTTAAGCTGAACGTGAAATCCATTTTCAAGCCGTGCGGTCTTCTGCGCTTCGTCTCAAATTTCTGAACCCAAATTTTGAGATGTCTTCCTCCACTTAATCCTTCCATCGGAGTTTCGGTCTTCCCCTTCTTCTTCTTAACTACAGCATCTTAATTCATTCTCACAACGTGACCTAGCCAATGTAAACGCTTAATTTTAATGCGCATAACTATGTCAATGTCGGCAAACAGCTTACGGTTCATACGACAGCGGCATTCTCCGTCAACGCAGTTTGGTCCATAGATTTTCTGAAGAGTTTTCCTCTCGAACACTTCAAGCACTGCCTTATCTGCTTTTGTAATGTAGAGAGTATTTTTTGTCTGTCTTTTTATCTAAAAACTGATGTTGGTTACCGAAAATTATTTTATAAAAATCAATGTCTTAAAATTATTTACCAGATTATAAGGAAAATAAAAAAGATTTATTTTAAAAATATTTCTGTTTTGGGTTACCATTTAATCATCTCATTCACCTAAAATAAAACCCGATATACATATGTACATATATGCCGCCCTTAATAGCCAAGATTTACAGTACATCATTATTCAGTTCAACATGGTTCGGTCTGTTGGTTTTTTACTCATACGCAAGAATAATTTCTAAAATTGCAATTAACATATTTAATTTCCATGAAGTAATTGACAAAAAAAAAAAAAATACTGCATTATAAGTTAGTGCAGTACAAACAAATATGTCTGTTACATGTAAGTGCCAACTTTAAAAAATCTAGTTTCTTTGCTTTGAACAAACAAAACTGTAACCGTTTAACTTAATTGGCAGTGTCAGGCGTAAAATGTAAAGTATTAATGTATGTTCTACATAACTTTTTTGTTGTTAATATGTACACATTTAAAGGCAACAACAACTTAGCAGGCACCTAAGAAAATTTTGTTTTATTAATAGTCGAATTTAGGTTAATATGTACTTGTAATGTATGGCTAAACGTTACCAATTTATATTGTATATGAGTTGTTAGGGCTAAACTAAACCATGTTATACAAGACATATACATTCAGCTAATAGTGGTATACGAATCCTGAATAAGTAAAAACAAAGTTAAATTACTTAAAGCGGTAATTGTTATTAAAGATCTTTTGTATTTTATAACTTCAATAAATTTATCTTGTTTTCCCATTTTTATATACACACTTGATAAAGGAATAATGATGTTGTAAGGTTGTTTGTTAGGTCCAAAACTAATAGTTTAAGATCCATCTTCAATTGTACTTCCTGAATCGAATAAATGTTGTCCATCCGGCTAGGTGTCTATGTATTTTTGGCGCAGATAAGTTTTCTTTTGTGGAGGCCACGTCTTTTGGAATTTGTAATGATTGATCCATTATTTAAAATATCCCCTATACAAATGACCTTCCGAAATAAGCTTTATCGACTATAACTGTGCCGTATAGTACTTTTTCCGTACAAAGTTTCGCTCTGGACTTTACCTTTACCCAAAAGTCATGTTAACCCCCACAAGCACATGATGCATGCCGGAAGCATCACTAAATTTACAACTTTTTATTTTCTGTTTTAAAAAAATTTTTTTATATTTAACCATGGGTCACATTAAAGCCCTACTCCTAAAGGTTATAAAAAATGAATTGTGAAATAGGATAATATTTTCTCAGGGGTATGGTGGACACCAATGGATAATAACTGAAACTTTAAAAATTCTACAAATTTAACGTACAATCGTGTTTTCTCAGAAAAAAAAGGACAAATCAGGACCACTATGCTTTAGAACCGGTTTTAAATATCCTGCCTGTTGCAACCCGCAGCATATAGGCAAGGAGAACCGAATTAATTAAAATTAAAATCTAACCTGCAGCACATATTGAAAGAAATGCTCAAGAATTTTTTGTGCTAACAGCAGATCGACAGTCACGAATGGCTTTTAGGTGAAAAAAAACGGGACTAGGCCTCTTTGTTAAAAACCCGTTAACTTAGACATACATTCACTACGAATTTCTTACTTTTAGCCACATGTAAGCTAAAAAAGGATTAATTTAAGCTCGAAACCGTACTTGACGTAAGCTCAAACAGATTGATTTAAGCGCAAAAAGGACTAATCCACCGAGCTTTAATAAGAGAAAATTTTATATTTTATTTTATACGTATTTAATATTAAAAACAATATTTTCTGTACTTGCCGTAACTGCGATATGAACCTGGGGCTCTCCAAACTGCAACGCTATCGCGCTACCGTGTAGGCCACCGAAACTTTTTGTTTTTAAATGTAAAAATATTTTAAAAAAATAGTTTTTTCCTGCTTGGGTTTTTAAAGTAATTAAATTGACTTGATTTAAGAAAACCTAAGTACGGATCGTACTTAAAAATTTTAGAAACGAGTTTGGATTAGTTCAAGAATAAAATTCTTGGGTTTGGAACGTATGTTTTCTTTCTGTGAGTTTTATAAAAAATAAAGTTGACTTAAAAAGGGTAATATGGGAGACATTGAGATAATTCATGGGCATCACCGAGTTTTTGTGAACCTTTTTCGTCCAATCCTTTTTCCATTGTATGGAGCACGAAACAAGTTGATTACTGGCTGAAATGAATGTTCTGTGCAACTTGAGGCCTTTTTGAAGGTTTCCTCCTTTCCTATTTACCTACCATTATAAGGTCTGGATTGATTAATATTATTTGCTTCTAATAATCAAAATGAAAACCATAGCTGATTTTTCTCTAGCAATAAATCCCTTTAAGAAAGGAACGCTTAGTTAGGTTAGGTTAGGTTAGGTAGAACAGGCAGTCGTAGAAAGAAAGGATTCAGCTCACTTGGGTCCGCTTAATTCGGTTCCTTTGTGTTACCTGGAGAAGCAGATAGAATAGATTGAGACGGAAAGAGAGAAGAAATTTAGAGAAGAATAGATAAGAAAGAAAGAACAGAAGAATGAAGCAAACTTACCAGGGTCTCTGGTGGAAATCGAACCCACAATCCCCTGACTGGTAGACTCGTGCATTTACCACTGACCTACCGGGGAACGCTTAGAAAAAGTAAAAATAAATGTCCGTTGTAAAATTTACTTATTCCTTTAAGGTTACGTTCAAAAATCTTAAACCTTAACGCATTTTTAGTATTTTATGAAAACAAAAAAAAAAAAACATTTTACTAAGTGAAGCTTATTAAATACTAAGCTAATTCAAAGACAAATTAAATGTTTGGTTCCTAAATTCTGTTTTATTATTTTTGCTGAACTTTCATTTGAATTGTAAGATTCAGTGAATTTCTGCGAGGAAAACATAACATTTAACGTTAAGATTCTAAACGAGTGTTCACTCTCAGTTAGTTCTGGAAAAATGGTTAACTCCATTTTTACTCATAAGGAAAAGACAATCCCGTTTGCCTTTTTTAAAAGCATGTACATATGTTGTTAACAACCATAGATGTTGTTAACAACCAAGCACTACTGCCAATCAAAAAGTACTGTGAACAAATCTGTAGCTGATTTGGAAAATGCATTCTACTTGGTTAATAGAAAGCTTGGATATGTAAAAGTACGTTTTAAGTTTAGTTAAGTTTCTTTTAATTACAATTATGAAAAATATTAATTAATAAATAATTCTTAGTATAAAGAAATTGGATAAAAAAAAAGAACTAAAGATGAACAATAATGAATTAAATTTGTCTTAAAAAACAATGAGTTCAACAAAGAATAATAGCAACAATTTTTTGAACTATGTAATAAAAAATAAATATAAAAAAATTTTTTTTAATTCTCTAAACGAATAAAATAAAAAAAGTAATCGCATTACATCCTGGTAATGCAAAAGTTAAACGCGTATAGGTAAACTAAACGCACGTTTACTATTGCCCAAACTGAACCCTATATAGAAGAAAACAAAACCAGCGTTCGGCATAAAGCTAAACGCCATGTTCAGTTTTTAGCTACAAGCGTTTGGGATGAAAAAATCTAATAAATATTCAAAAAAACTGTACGTTTGTTTCGTTTTTTACTACGTAATTTTTTCTGTGTACAACTCATTTAAAGCGGAGTAGATTTATGATTCAAAATTGCGGCACAGCTGCATGCGCATGTAGCTTTTTAAATTTCGGGTGCTACAGGCTTTACATATGCACCTATGTAACTATTTCATATTATTACTTTTTACAACAACTTGTGCCAAAACATAAGTATTTACTAACAAATTGATATCTATTTTTCCCTGACGGCTTGTCACTTCTTTTTAGTCTGTGTTAAAACATAGAAAGCAAAAAAAGTCAACAATTGTTTTTTCTACACAAATTTTTTATTAAAACCATTTTAAATGAAAAGTTCTAGAAAAGGTTGTCTGTCATATTTGTTGAAAAATGGTTTTTGTCAAAAATAAATATCAATACTAGTTTAAAATAATAAAGTTTGTTTTTAAAGTATGTAGGTTCTTTGTGTTTTTAAGTACATATGTACCTATTTGGAACTTATTTCATTTGAATGTGAGCAACTCAGTTAATAAAGGTTAAAAGAACAAAATTAAATGCCAATTATTTTGACAGCTGCTTGACTCCTTTTCATTTCTTTGCGTAAACATTTTTTGAATTTACTAGAAATGAAAAGATAAAACAGCAGTAAAACAATACAAAAGCACAATGAATTTAAAACTTCCCCAATAACGATACTTTAGCATTTATTTTTTTAACATCATTATTTATTAATAGTGTCTGAACACAACTTTTTGCCTTTGGGGCAATTTAGTCTCAATTATTTTCCTAGACAAATGAAGTAAAATATGAGTGTAGAGTAAGTTCAAATGCGTATGTACATGCATTGTACATATGTATATGAACGTTTATACACAGAAAAAAAAAAACAACCGATATTAAGTAATTAAGAAAAATTAATGGGTTATTATATACAAATTTTAACAATTTTTTATGATATTTCTTTATAGTTTTTTTACAATTTTAAAAAACCAATGTTGTTTGGCTCTAATTTTTTTCTAAATGAAACATTTCAATTCTGTTTGTTGATAATGCTTATTTGAACCTTTAGAGTTTAGAGTTAGAGTCAAGAAGATGATATCGGCCAAAAGGGCGCCGTCGCAATCGGTCTTCACTTCGGTGAAGACTTCGGGCGACAGATTCTCGCAATCGTGTCGCATTTTGTCCTTGAGGGCTTCCGGGGCCTCGGGCTCGTTCACGTAAACACGGGACTTCAAAAAACCCCACAATAAAGTCTGAAACGTTACAGTCGGGCGACAGATGTGGCGTCCCGGGAACGCCGCCCTTTGAATATCGGTTGTGGCATTCGCTGTGTGCTGTTGCTCCGTTCTGTTGGATCCATATGTCCTCCAGTCCTAATTCGTTTAATTGTGGCAGAAAAACTCGGCTAAAATGGCCCTATAGCGCGCACCGTCCACTGTTATCGTTTGATCAGCGACGTCCTCGAAAAAAAAGGTCCGCTGACTCCTCCAGCGTGAACAACGCACCATGCAGTCACTTTGAGCGGGTGTAATGGGATCCTTGTGCATCACTTGTAGATTTTTAGTACCCTAGAAGCGATAGTTTTGCCTGTTCACGTGCATGCTGAGATGGAATTAAGTCCATCGCTTATTATAACTTTGGTCGAAAAATCGTCCACTTCGGCCTCGAGATTGAGAATGGCTTGGGTGTAGGTAACACGCGTTTTGCGAGCGGCAGGCAGCAGCTGATACACGGACTGGTCTTTGTATAGGAACATGCGTAGGTGTTTGACCAAAATTCGCCTTAGAGACGACTGGCTGATGGCTAATTGCGAGGCACGGCGTCTGGTCGCTGTTTGTGGCGACAGCTCGACACCCTCGCCAACAGCGGCGGTGTTTTTGGCAAAACGAGCGCTCCGGGGCCGGTTATTCTTGGTAGCGTCTCGTGTGGTCCCATACTTTTCAAGGTTGGTGGCTAAACGTGTTTGCGCAGTCGGTGCTGAACGACCGGGAAATTGGCGACGGAATTCGTGCTTCGCCAACACCACAGACGAATTGTTACGCAAAAAAATAGACACGATTATTCTGCTTTCTTGGAAGTGTATCGTTCCATGGCTTGTCCACTTGTATTCTACATCTGTCCAGTTAAAAAATGCCAAAACAGATTTGACATTGGCCGCCATTTGCAAAAAAAAGAACATCTTCCAATAGGGTGACTTCTTTTGGCCCACCTTGTACATAATGAAAGGGATTTTTATGATTGTTAGCTTAAGTATGGTAGAACAGGCAGCTGCAGGAGTAAGAAAAGAACGGAATACTGTCCACTTGAGTGTGCTTCTTTTATGATACTTGTGAAAGACCGATATAGAAAGAAAACATGATAGGGAAATTTCAATAGCTAAAGGTGGTGTTAAATCTATATGGGTAGCAATAGTCGCCCCGTACTGATTCTTTTTTGCTAACCAGTCGCTGATTTCTGATAAAGGAGACAAAATATGCTTATGTAAGCCTTATCTGAGAGACAGTCTAGTCTATTGGCTCCAAGTGCCTTATCCGGACACCGTTAAGTGCCGAACAAAAATACAGCCTCGACCCTTTCTGCGCCTTGGCAACTCTTAAAGAAATCGTTTAAAGGCAGACCTAATCTACTGGCATGGGTACCAAGTCGACATTGACCGGTAATAGTGTCGATGGTGTCTCAGTGTATGTTCGTTCAGATTAAGAAGACATCTGGAAAGTCTCGGGTCTAGCCTTAACCAGGTTTTGACAATCTGGTTTAAGCAATTTTGCAATTGTATGTATCCACAAAGTTTATCCCGCCATCCAATTTCACACCATCTTTTGTCAGTTATCAACAACGCAGTTGCATGCATAATACCTGTGTTTCCTCACCCATACCAAGGGGAAGTTGGAATGTATCGCCATTCAGCTTAAAGATGTCCGGCATTCGTAGGCTAGTTGTGATGCCGTATACTTTAGGAGGAGGATTTTATTAGTCCTTTTTTTTTAAATAAAAGGAGAACTTTCTGCAAAGAAACAATATCAGTTGTTCGAATAATACTTATGCAGCCGCATGTTCTGCGTCCTAATCTGCCCACAGTTTGCGGTATGCAGCGCTAGCAATTTCGCCAGGAGATCTGCCGGAGGTTAATTGAGTAAAGTAAAAAACGACATTTGATAAAGTTAATCCCATTGCGTCCGCTACTGAAATCGCTATATTGAGCTTCGTCCTCAATTGGTGATAAAGCCTATTGCCTTCCACCAGACTTTATCTCCAAGTTACGTTCCGGTGACTGAGGCCTCAGGTTTTTGCAATTACACGTTTGAACACATACACTACCACCTGTTTCTTCTTTTCTCTTTTTGTAAGTAGATTTTTTGAAATAAATGCTTGGAATACCGAAAAGAGGATGCAAATAATGCAGCAGTTATATGCTTTGCAGCCATTCATTCTCATTCAAAAAACATTTAGGCGGAAGCTTCGCGGATTTTCCAAATTTAAAAACATAACACAAAGACTGAACCATCTAGATCGTTTTGTTCGGGTTCCTGAAACACTTGCGGATGTTGCATCTTCAATTAAAGCAAATCAAAGGGTTTTGGCTCTAAAATTTTTGGTTCCATTTTGAATTAGCAAACGATCATTACAACAGAAAATGCATGGTGCTAAAGCCTAATTTTGACAAAGTCCAAATGTCTTTTGCCTGGTGTGTTGCCAAAGAATGATTAAAATGGCCAAAGCAGACGACAGCTTGATAAATGTCATTTATATCTGTTAAGACACAGAATAGGTCAATGTAAATAAACAAAATTTTCGTTAATGAAGCGTAAATAATTCGGAAGTACTCTATGATTAGGATTGTCATCCAGAACGAGTGCCTGTATGCTTTTACTAAGGTGCTTTGTGGGGGCCAAACTACCTTAAAGAAATCCTTGTAACAGAGACTGCACCGAAGACGTATCGATTTCAACAGCAACTAAGCACATAGGACCCCCAAACAAATTTTTTTATCAAGATTTTTAATTTTCCGCATTTATTTTTCCAATTTATAAATGGTTCAACCATGTTTTTCAAAAGCTTTGAGATATAAATATGCGTATTTCTTAATAGTATACAGAGGGCTTTGATTTATATTTATCAATAAAAACAAATAAATTTCATGACAATAATCTGTAAAGATTTTGTTTATTTTTTTTTGTTGTTCAATAAAGCATAGCGTGACTAACACTAATTGGAAACACAGGTCTTTGTTTAACAATGAGTCTTTGATTTACACACCACGTGCTTTATTAAAAAAAAAACAAACAAAAAGAAATAAATTTGTTTTTTTATTAAAAATTAAAATATAACATAAATACTTATATAATTTAAATCGTATTCATAACTAATTAACGAGGGATGGAAAGTAATAAAAAAAAATTTGTTTTTTGTGAAAAGAAAATAAATTCATAAATTTTAATTGTAGAATATCAATAGAAAGGTATCTCTAGGGTGACCATTCATATTGATTTCATAAGTTTTTGTACTGATTAAAAATTTGTGTACTGATTTGAATTTTAGGAAAAGTTAGATTTGTATAATTTTTCCTCAAAAAATTTGCGGAGGGAGGGAGGCGCCGCACAGTGCTTTGATCCCATATAGTGATGGGACAAAAATAGAAGAAGTAGTCCTAGAGCTTTGAAATTCGGTACAGTAGTATAAAATACTTAAATTAAGAAAAATTCAATTTTTTGAAAAAATCGGGCAAAGGACACGCCTACTGCCCATATATAGAAAGGACGAAATTTTCAATTTTGAATACATAACTGCAGAGAAAGTTACAATAGTTCGCAGATTAATTACATCCCGTGCTAGTAACTTGTGCGATAATTTTTATTGGGATCGACGCAAGGACTCTAGGTCCTGCCATATATCCTTTTTTGCAAAAATGCTAAGACTGTTACAAAAGTTAGCCGATTCTCATTAAATTGGGTGGTATGGTTATTATTATGTGTCAAACAAATGTTAGTGCCAAATTACATTAAAATTGATTTATAAAAATAGAAAATAAAAATTAAATTGGCTAAAAATCTTCTACATTATGATTTTGACGACAACGTGAAAGTACAAAATGACAATCTTTCTAAATTAAATTTAATTTAAAATACGTATAAGTGCGTTTTTTAATAATAATTTTTTTTTTTAATAAATTATATATGTATATTTTATTTTACAATAAATCTTCTTCAGTATAAGAATCTTCCCAAAAAATATTGCCGCTCAATGAAACATTTGTCTCGTCGTCTTCAATTGGCTCATTAGCATTTTCTCTTAAGTATATATATATCAATTTCTGCAAATAATGGATTTTTTTTGGTCTTTGGATTCCTTTTTGAAGCCAAAAACGGATCTAAAGATAGTATTAAATAGTATTAAATCTTTATGAGTGTATTTTCGTGACGTTTTCCTCGTATGGGACAGTCTTGCTTTTCTCACGATTTTGTGGTTGGCTTCCAATGCTTCTTCAGACAAGCACCCTGAAATTCATTTTCAGATACTACAATAGGCGGAATAAATTTTTTTTCTTAGTTTGTAATGCATACAGAGACGGAAAACAATTTGGGTGTATTTCATTTATTGTATTACGTAGCACACTATATTTTCTTTCGGTCAAATCTAAATTCATATATAGCGCCAAAGCTTTTGTTGCTGGTAAGCATTTTGAATTCGACATTAGGCTTTGCAAAACAGAATGAGATTCCCGTTTTAAATTTTCTACTGCAAAATGTAGTTCCTCAAGGGAACATTTTATTACTAACTCTGGGAGTCAAATCTAGCGATTTTCAATTGCTGTATTAGTTTGTTGTGGGGCAAAGTTTTATAAGATTTATGAAAAACATTAAATTTTTGTCATATTTTGATCTAGTTTTTGTTATAAGTAGTCACAACAGACCTGGAAAAAACTAATTTTTTGGCAGTTCATAGCTTACATTTGAAAATTTAGCTAACTTCTAGCGATTTTGTATACTAACTTATCTATATTTTTGGGAAAAAAAGTTAGCAGCAGTGGTGGGAAGTAAACAATGAAACACCAACGTCAATCTGTTAATTTAGCAGCATCTTGAGCGTCAAAAAGAGGCAAACACAATTTTATACTTATTTTTTTAATTTATCTCGTTAATTATTATAATCTTATGGTATCAATTTGGTTTTATATGTTATTATATTGTAAGTTTTTTTTATAGTTTTAGCTCCAGAAAACTTTCGAAATTTGAGAAAAAATCACGAAAATAGCCATTTAAAAAAAAAAAAATTTTTAAAGTTCCGGTTAAATTCTTAAAATTTTTTTTCTTGTAGTTATTAGAAAACTGTATAAATTTTTGAAAACAGAAAAAAACCCATAGACCATATTTATCTTTTTTTTTTAATTTTCCATCAAAGTTAAAAACTTTTTCGAGCTTAAGTGAATAATAAGTATTTTTCAAAGCAACAAAAACTATGTATAGCAAAATAATATAATGAAAATGTTTACACAGTTGGTTTCGAATATAATTAGCTATTACAAGAAATAATTTTAATTTCCTAGTTCAATAAATTAAATTTTTATAATAATTTTTTTAAAACAATAAAAAAACTAGGTAATTTGGGGTTTTAGTGTCATTTTATAGCGTAAAATACATAGAAACGCAAAAATTTTACTATTTTGCGGTTTTTTTATTAAACAATATTAATTTAAATTTATATTTTTTAGTATTTGTAGTTTTTTTTCTTTTAAACCTTAGAAAACTGTCGAAATTTGAGAAAAAAATCACGAAAATAGCAATTTTTTAAAAAAAAATTTTTTAAAGTTCCGGTTAAATTTTTAAAATTTTTTTTCTTGTAGTTATTAGAAAACTGTATAAATTTTTGAAAACAGAAAAAAACCCATAGACCATATTTTTCTTTTTTTTTTAATTTTCCATCAAAGTTAAAAAATTTTTAGAGCTTAAGTGAATAATAAGCATTTTTCAAAGCAATAAGAAATACTTATAAAAAAAGAAATCACAAAAATTTTTTTTTAAAGTTAGTTGCGAATATAGTTGTTTACTACAGAAAAAAATTTCAATCTCATAGTCCAAAAAATAATTTTTTTACAACTGTTTTCCTGAAGCATGTAGGACGGGGGTATTTGTTTAGCCATTTTTACTTCAAATTCTTTGACTTTGGCGCCCCCTAGCGCCACCAAAAAGAGCTAAATCAAACAAATTCTTTAAAATTTATTTAAAAATTATTGTTATCTGTCGACCTATATATTTTTATCTACAATATAAAACATTTTTTTTATTGTATTTTTGTCTATGGGACACAGCACTGTGCGCCGTTTGAATATTTTCAATTATGCGGATTTGTCAATCACAATGTCGCAGTGGTCGAGCATTAATTATTAATCCGTAATTCCTCGTCGACAATTTTGTTCAAAGTTCAGTATTCGGCGAATACGTGATGGACGAAGTGTTAATTAATTTCGTTTGTGGATACAGAGATTTCGCGTAACTTCGGCTATGAATGTCTAACGGCCAGGGCCCAGTGGTTTTTCAAGGACTCCTGAAAACATTTAACTAGTTGAAAGCAGTTTACGTGAAAATCCGCGACTTTCAATACAGAAAAAAGCAGCTTCACTGAGACTGCCAAGAGCCGTTATTCATGAAATTTTAAAGAAGGATCTAAAGTTCCATCCCTTTAAAACTACAATCGTTTAGTAGCTAATAGAAAGTGCTTTTGATTTACGCAAAAATTTTTGTAAAACGATGTTGGAGCGTTTCCGCGCAACATCGAAAGACGAGGCTCATTTTCACTTAAACGGCTACATTAACAAGCGAAACTGTTGTCACTGGTATCCAAGAAACCGCAGCCCCCCGATGGGAACACCAAAGCCATTGCATTGACCCAGGGTAACTGTTTGGTGTGTCTTATCCACAAATGAGATAACTGGACCATTTTTTTCGAAAATTCTCGAGGCGACAAATGTCAATGGTAAAAATAATCGACGCATAATAACGGAATTCTTTTTGCCAATCCTGCGAACTCACCCATCGTTCTCTTCACACACGTGGTTTCAACAGGATGGTGCGACTGCACACAAAGCCAGAACATTGATGAATTTGCTTCGGGAAAATTTTACCCAAAAACTGATTAGTCGCTTTGGGGACATCCCATAGCCACCGAGTTCGCCTGATCTTACTCCCCAATCCCTTGTGGCTTTAAAGGCAAATATTCGTCGAGAATTCAGCTCAGTTGAACCAAGTTTACTGCAGCGTGTGGCGCAAAACACAAGACTACGTTTTGAACAGTGTGTTCAACTTGACGGAAGACTTCTGGATGACATATTCTTTAAAAAATAAAATCTGCATTTCCACTTTATCGTTCTATGCTCGTGTCAATTATTACGTTTTTTATTTAAGTTTGAAAATCTAAATGTTCCACCAGACACCCTGTATTTAGTATAACATATACTTTTATTCCCTTTTTTGTAGGGAATTCGCCAAAAAAAATGCTTCAAATCAAAGTTTAACTCTGTTTTCATTCTTTTCACTTTGCATACTAAATTTAGATATCAAAGATGTACATAAATAATTTTCATGTTCATGCTCATGTTCATGTTCTTCAAAGTATTCATAGCCATTAGTAGTTTAAGTATTTGTGATGAATGGCTGCGATATGCTAAATGAACTTAATTTTTTTGTTGGATTCCTTACTTTTTCTAAACAATTTTAGAGTTCAAAATCGAGGGATACCATGTACTTAAAGTTTGCCTAAACGTTTTTCTTATTTGAATTTTTCAAAGTAACGTCATCATGATATTTTGCATGACTTTGCCTTAAAATGTCAGATGTTTTTTGTTTGTTTGTCTGCCTTTCAGTTTTTCTGTTTTGAAAACGAATAATTGAAGTTAGCCAAAGCATGTACTCGTGCCATCCATCTATTCAAACACAAATATGTACAACAAAACTTAAATGTCTGACATTTACAAAGAACAGGATTCTAAAGCATTGTTCTTAACGCTATGACTGACATTGATTTAGTGATATCTATACATTTTTATTTAAAAATAATACCATAAAATTAGAACAAAAATGAAAAGTTATTTAGAATTTTTATATTATTTTTAATTTTTTAAAAGAATGGCATAATGAAACCATTTAAATATTACAACTATTTTCTGTTCAAAATTTGAAACATTAGTAATAAAAAAATGTAAATTTTCCATGAAAAACAAATGACAGAGGTAAATTATAATGTTGCCATATTATTTTTTTTTTAATTGCGATAAGTATATATAATATTTCAATTTTTTTATACCCTTCACCTAGCGATAATGGGATATTTTAATTTGTCATTAGATTTTTAAATTCTTAGCACAATATATCTCGAAAACTGAAACAATTAGCGACTTAAAAATTTGTAGAAACTAGTTGCACAACAATACCAACACTGACTGCAGATACAAACGATCGCATTTCACTGATGTTTCTTCCACTTAGCGCACAGTTAACCCAAACGTGCGATTTGAATATCCGAAACCAGCTAGAGTTTAATTGCCTGTGGTAGAAACCCAGCGCAGAAACCTCCGCCGCATTACTAACAAATATAAAAAATTAAATTTAGTCTCCTTAGGACTTACCCCAGGGGTATAGCAGTCGTCTTTACAAAATACACACACCTTGATACCATCATATAAATATAAAAATATAAACTCCCGTTGTTTCTGCAAATACCATTGGGCCTTAAAAACATTCCTAAAACTTCCCCCATCTTGTGCTAAGTAATGCCTTTGCTTCTCCCTTGCTCTTGGTGTTCTTATTTACCTCGGCATCAATCTGCCTTCTCCATCTACGGCGCCCAGCGTATTCTTTTGTTATCCAACGGGTTCTAGTCCCTAAAAATTCTAGCGATGTCGTTTTGGAAAACGAGTTAACAAGCATATTTCAAGAATAGAAGAATATCCAAGGCTATTCTGTTGGAGCTGTTATATGAGCAAACCTGTCTTAGCCTTCAGAAGTCTTGTACTGATCATTTGAATACCTTTACGGAACAATACACCAAATGGCTTGGTGGCAGCCTTTGACACTTTAAGGCACGACGATAAATGGGCCACTCTTAGACTAAGACTAGGTCCCTTGACAAAAGTCTCATTGTCCCCTGGCAAACTCCAGAACCTGCAATTATCGCTGGCCAGTTGTTTTGCTATTTTGGCGTGAACCGCTTGTTCAACATTGACCTGCTGCCATTCCAACGAGAAGTCTATAATCACCCACTCGGTAAGACAGTAAAAACCTCATCACCCATGGATCATAAAATTTCCACATAATGCTGGAGACTTTACACGAAGTGGTGTTTTACTAGACCTCCGTGGCTATGGCCCAAACAGCAGCGTCCGTACTGCTTCGTAGAATTAAGTTGGAACCTGAACGTTTATTGCCTTTTCCATGGGAAAATAAACACCTTGCCTTGCCATTTCATTTTCCTTAATTTTCCCTTGTTTGCGAACCCAGAAAAAAGTGCACTTTTCTCACGGCAAAGAGTTGCCAATTCTTAGTCTTAGAGATAAACCGCCCTTACTTGTTTGGACCGAACTAAAACTCGTCTCACTGATCTAGTCACTCTATTGGATTGTTTTTCAACACGCTCTTAGTAGCTGGTTTAATGTTGGCGTGTGCAATGTCACTTGCGTTTATCGAGGAATAGGGAAGGGTCTTAGTGAAGAACTTTAGTGTCTCGAATGTGCAGAAATTTTCTGTTGGTTGTATCACAGCCACAGAGATGGTTAATTAATGCCTTTGAGTTGAAAGCGTTATAAGCTGGTCTTAGAATTAAAGCTGAAAAGAGGAAAAGTTTGTCATGCCAGATCATTTATAAAAACCAATTTAAAATACACAATGCTGACCTGGATTAAGAAGAGTTTTTTTTCCACATTTAGTATATGAAGCGATTGTATGGTGTACCGAATATTAAAAGCCAATGAAGCATTTGGCATGTAACTCTAATATAAAAGTCTACGGTAATATTTATAATTAACAAGGCAAGGCTGTACAAATCTTGTATTTAATCAGTGCTCTTGTACGTTAAGAAGACGTGAAAGGCTTTATCTGGAGACAAAAACACTATACAGGTATTCGTTAGCCGATGCTTACGAATGATTCAACGTATATTTTGGCCTGTAAAAATATCCAATACACAGCTATGGAGTAGAATACATCAACGGCCGCTGATCAAAGAAGAAAACATCGATCGCAAATGGCGTTGGACATACAGGAATGTTCTGCAATCTGCTTTTACTTATCATTTTCGACTTACAAAGCGCTACTTTTGCAAAACAACACAAATAAAAAGCATTCTTTTCCAAACTTAAGTGATTTTCAGTTAAAAGTGGAATGCAGTAGGGTATTTATGTTGAGGGAATTTTATATTTAGGCTTGATCTATTATAACATTTTTAATGCCTTTCTATGTGTTTTGGTGTTGAGGCTTTTAATTTCATCATCATGGTAATCTCGGGTGTTAACATACGAAAAACATAAAATCTTATCAATTAGATTGATCTCCTACAAACCAAAAAACAAATAAACTAAAATACAATAAATTAAATTTTATATGGTCAACTGGAAAATAAATGACATTTATTGTGATTTTTATTACCTTAAAACTGTAGTGCACCACAGTGCAACAGTGTTGAAATATTTAAGACTGTTTCTTACTGGTACTGGCAGCTATGGGAAGTCATTGATTTTAAAGTTGTTTGCCATCTAGTGTCGGTTTACTTAAATGTATCATGCTGTTTTTCAAAACATGTTTAAGGTGATATCATAAACTTAACAATTTTTAATTCAACTTGAAATATTTTGAAATCACCTTATAAAAATCGCTCTTGTTTCTATAACCTTTTCCTTCTCACTTACAATTTTTTTATTGTAATTAAAATTTAAGTAGATATTTTCTGTTCTCTTTACAAAATTTAAAAAACTTTCATTTTTATTTCCTTTTTCTCTTTAGGTACGCCAACAATTTCCTAAATTGTCGGTTTTTTCTATCTTTTCGTTTTTAGCGTTTAACTATAATTTTATTTACAAGTTTTTGTTGCTATGAACAATACACCTAAGGCAGTACAGAATTGTAGAATGAAAAACGAAACTGTCAGATAAAGGATGCAGTTGTGTATGACTACTCGTATTGACTCAAAATTGTTTGTTTTTGTACAAGCATGATACATAAAAAGCTTTGCCTAAATCGATTTCGCATAGCAACAGCTATTTAAAAGGCTGTCAAAAACAGTTAATAGTGGGCTAAAAGTAAAATAAAAAATAAATTTAAATTAATATTAATTTTTATCTTTAAGGTTTTAAGCTAAACTTTTGGAACTATGGGTATATATCACTAGTTCAATAAACAGGATTGCCACATTCATAAAAAAACAGAAGTTGTTTTTTAAAAAACAGGAAACATTTTTAATAGTCTTTAAATAATAAATATACAATATTTACAAATGCAACCTTTAAGTTACACTTGAAATACTCAGACTGCTATTAAAACTAATAGTTCTTTCCTGGGAAAACTATACATGCAAACATGTGTATGTCTCTTTCGGTATCTTTATTTGACTGCTGAAAAATTTGATTCTAAATGGCATTAGTTCCGAGAACTCGCTAAGCACATGCCTCCATAATTCCTAATAGATTTTACAAATCTAATTTGTCAGCGTTTCCAATTAGAAAATAATGGACCTTAAAGCCCTAATGTACAAGGTGGGCCAAAAGAAGTCATCAAATGTTGTTTGGCTCTCATTTTTTTTCTAAATGAAAAACTTCGATTCTGTTTATTTGAACCATCAGACTTTTATTGGTCAAGTCGAGAAGATTATATCGGTCAAATGGGTGCTGTCACAATTCATTGCTGTGCGGGCTCGTTTTATGGCATTTTTCATCACTTCGGTGAGAACTTCAGGCGACAAATTCTCGTACTCGTATCAAATGTTGTCCTTGAGGGCTTCTAGGATCCCGGCTCGTTTACGTTAACACGGGACTTCAAAAAACTCTACAAAAAAAATTGAAACGGTTGAATCGTGCAATCTTGCGGGCTGTAGCTAGTTCATTCTTTTAGTCTTAGAATTTGTATATGAAAAAAACTCCATTAAGATTTTTTCCTGTAACTTTTAATATTTAATATTTTAATCAACCGTCTACAAACACTACTCACTCTTTGTTCCTTCCAATAACCCATTTCCTGATGTTAACACAATGCACTGCACGTTTAGGGGTCATCCTCTGAGTGCTTGTGTTTACAAAAAAAATTAAAAAAATCTTTTAGCCCTCTTTAATTAATTAATGTTTTTTTTTATTCCAGGATAGCTGTTTTTCAAATATCAGATAAGATTTCGGTAAGTAAACTTTTAAAACTTTAGAGATAAATAGTTGGATAAAAATATAAATAAAATATTAAATTTAATTAAAAGAAAAATTAACATAGTTTTTTATTCAATCTTAATCCAGAATCTCTAAGTTTCTATCTTTAAAATATGCAAAAATATTATAACTTGTTATTGAATTTAATTTTATATTTTTCAAGAATTTAAATCTTAAAACAACGCAGAAACTATGAGAAATATGAAAAAGTACTTTCTGCCCACTTAGTTGACTTCTAGCCTTAACAGACCTTTTTTTGTACATCAAAAGAATACAAAACGGACCAAAAATGTGAAACAAGAATATTTTGACCATTTAATAGACTGGGTCATAATCCAAAAAAATTAAAAAAACTACCAAAAATGTAAAAGATGTAATTTTTGCCCACCCCACTGACTTTTTGCCTTTATCGGCGCCCAGAGCCCTTTCTTTCTGCGAAAAAGTACCAATATATAATTTTTACCCTTTTTTTCTACCCCTTCGGGTCAAAAATAAAAAAAATCCTTTTGCTTCTTAACCTGTTGAGCTAAATTATGTTTTACTTGAAATCATCGGGTGCTTAATTTCAAAAAAGAATCAAACATATCAAAAAAGTACATACTTCATTACCTTTGCTTAACCCTTTTTTATCCCTTAGGGTCTAAATTTCTCGAGTTATATTTTATTTTAAATTTATTTTATTAGAAGTTACAATGAATACCTATTAAAATTTGGTTTTGCTTCAATATTTCGTACAAACAAAAAATAATCTAAGTAAACTTTTCTTAAGTCAAGCCACAGCGGTGTCAAAAGTACGGTGAGTACGTTTTTTCTTAAATCAAGTACGAAATTTCTTACTCCAAGTAAAGTTTTGCAAGTACAAATTTCTTAATTTTAGCCACAGTTTAGCCAAAAAAGGATTGATGTAAGTTCTGAACCGTACTTGATGTAAGCGTGAAAAAGATTGATTTAGTCCGTAAACGGGATTAATTTGAAAATGAAATGTAATTTTTTTGACCTATGGAGCCTTATTAAAGAAGAAGAATTTTATATTTTATTTTTATTTTATAAACACTTACAAAATTTACAATTTAAAAATTCCATTTTTTGTTCTTACCTACCGAAGCTGAGATTCGAACCAGGGGCTTTCTGCACTGCAGCACAATCGCGTTACCTCTAGGCCACCCAGACACTTTGTTTTTAAATGTAAAATAATAAACAACCTTTTTTCTGCTTGGTTTGTTGAAGCAATTCGAATAGGCTTGATTTAAGAAAATGTAAGAACGGATCGTACTTGAAAATTTCAAGAAAGATTTTTGGATTTTAGAAAGCGGTTTTTCGTTCTGTGTAAAAGCACCAGAAACTCGCCCACTTATTTTCTGAGTAAAATGCAGTACTTTTTAAGGTTTGTTTCTATCGTTTATAGATTATTAAATATCAGCTTTCTAATATTACATATTTGGTAAATCTGTAAATATGGAAAGGTACCCATAGTACAAATTTCAAGTCTATAGCTCTACGCGCTACTTGTGTGATGATGGGTCAATCAGTTAGTTATTATGGCCGTTTCTTTTTATACATAAATTTTGTCTATTTATTGTGCAAAGTCGATTGAATTTATAAGATTTTTTACAAAATGCAAGAAAACACATTAATACTATTATTATATGTTATTTAAACAGTTTGATTTAGCTAAAGTTAACTGTAGTTAAAGTAAACAATTAGGAGACCTTTAAAATTTTTGTTGCTAAACTGAAAATTGGCAATACCATTGCGAAAAGCGACAACTTTTTCCATAATTGGCAAGATGAGCTTCCCTTTAGGTTATCCCCTTATGTTGTCGGTAGTTATAATAACAAAAATGTATTTATCTGTACTAAACCATCCATGCTTAAGCCCATCAGACAGAAAAAATAATGAACCTTAAAGAATAAAGCCACATAGTACCCAAATGCAAAAATCAACTTAATAAATTAATTGAACTCAAATGCTACCGTTTTTATAGAATATTAACCATTAAGGTGAAAACATTTATTTTGTTATTCTCTTTACAACTTTACATTATAAATTCTAAAATATGAATTAAACTTAATTAGACAATGAATATTTAAATCAGGGTGTGTTTACAATCTTAAGCAAATACAATCAATGCAGCAGGTTCTTTTTATGTCATATTATTTATCTATCCATTGGGCAAACAATCATTTTAATCAAAATCAAAAAATGTTTTTGTTTTATTTATTATATTTGCATAAATTTCAATATAACACTAATCAAATATTATATAAATATTGTAATAAAAAGATATTACAAACAAATACAACAAACAAAAATATACCATTAATCTAATGTTAATTAATACTATTGAAACTTATTGACCATAATCTTTGTAATAAAACCAATTGATTTGTTTGATCAACTGGAAGACTGATTTATTTATAGAAATTCATTTTGTCTTAAAATCTTTTAATAAACCGGCCATTCCTTTTGTTTTCTCTTTTGTTCGACCTAAACAAATACTTTTGCTACTTTTTCATATTATTGTTCATTAATCTCTTGATTGATTTTAATGAAATAACAAGACTATTTGCAGTTCTACATAAAGAAAAAAAACACAAATTTGCCATTATATAAAGTAAATTTTTGCTCCAATTGTAAAAGTAACAAAGAAAAAGCACTGCTTGGGGCAAACTTGTACGAGTATGTCTAAAAGATCTTTCTACACACAAAAAATTATCTAAGAAAACTTTACTTAAATCAAGCCATAGCGGTGTCAAAAGTACGGTGAGTACGGTTTTTCTTAAATCAAGTACGAAATTTCTTACTCCAAGTAAAATTTTTCTAGTACGAGTTTCTTACTTTTAGCCACAATTAAGCCAAAAAAGGATTGATTTAAGTTCGGAACCGTTCTTGATGTAAGCGTGAAAAAGATTGATTTAAGCCGTAAACTGGATTAATTCGAAAGTGGAATATCATTTTTTTGACTTATGGAGCTTTATTAAAGAAGAAGAAATTTATATTTTATTTTTATTTTATAATTAATTTATAATTTAAAAATTTAATTTTTTGTACTTACCGAAGCTGAGATTCGAACCAGGGATTTCTGCACTGCAGTACAAGCGCGTTACCTCTAGGCCACCGAGACACCTTGTTTTCAAATGTAAAATAATATATTAAAACAACAAGCTTTTTTTGCTTGATTTGTTGAGGCAATCCGAATAGGCTTGATTTAAGAAAATGTAAGTGAGGATCGCACTTAAAAAGATTTTGGATAAATTCAAGAATAAAATTCTTGATTTTAGAAAGCGAGTTTTCTTTCTGTGTACGATGTAATGAAACAGTCATAATACCATTGTATCTTTGCGACAATCATATAAGTAATCCTATGGTCTTATACCGACACAACTCATCCACACATTAATTATATGGTATTACATTCTTGCGTTTGTGACTTTAATGTTAAACGTTTAAACAAAAATTAAGTAGAAAATGTATTGCTAATCATAATGCAGCTTGAAAGCCTTAAAGCAATAATGCAACAGCAAACAAACAACAATAAGGAAAAGAAAGATTACAATTTACAGCACAAAATAAGAGACGAAATTAAAATTGCAACTAAAATAACAAACACACTCAATGATGTGGTAAATGAGAAAGCCTCAAGTGTCAAATGTCAAGTAATCTGTACTTAATCATACTCAAAGTACAATTTGTGCTTTTTCGTTGCTTTTGCAGAGCATGTAAAATTTTTTTATTTACACTATGTATGTATATGGGCAATTCCACATGAAACGGTCCTGCCAGCGATATATAATTTTATGATTTTTAATAAAAATCAGTAAAAGTTATAAAATAATAAAAAAAATTAAATTTTGTTTTTATGATAAACAAAAATATAAATGAAATTGTATTACTTCTCACACTGCAATTGCCCATATACCAAATGCACTTAAGTTCAATAAAAAAACTGTTAAATGATCAGTGTGAAAGGAACTCAGTTTTTATATTATTGTTTTAATTTATGATAAAGAATTCAATTTAAATGAGACTCTTTACTATAACAAGGATCTTTATTTATTTAAGTGGCGTCTAAAACAATTTAATATTTTATGAATTGGTTATGATCTATTTAAATGGTTCTGGCTAGACATGTCAATAGTTTAACAACAACTTTAATATGATCTCTTACACCGTAAATAGAATTTTTGTAGCTGTAGAGAAGGATAGAAAAAGTGTAAGAAGAATTAAAGGTAAAGTCCAGAGAAGTACACAGAGGAAACACCGTTTCGAAAAACAGCGAAAATGAGCTCAGCACGTCTGTTCTGGATTTGGCAATTGCTGGTTCTTATTTGGAACACAATTATTCTCATTATGAAAACGTTTCTTTTTATTTTAACAACAACAGTTCCTTTTTTGACAACGCTTTGTCTAATTTCGACAACAGCCGCCGTTTTCTATTTGACAAAAAAACATTTTTTATTAAAGAACAGTGCGTTCACAAGTTGATGTCTGGTATTTTTAAAATTTTCGTGTTCCTGTTATTTTTAATAATTTCGTTCTTGATTTTATGACATTTGGTTTAATATTTGCGAATGGATGTTCCTGAAAAACAAAGAACTATTCGTTTTGAATTGAAACCAGCCGTGCATGATTTTGGAACTCCCTTTTTCCTTTGTCAATTAGAAATTAAAAAAAAAATAAGATAGGATTGTGCATCTTTTTAAAGAAAATAAGTCATTAAGCGAAAGAGAAAAGTTGTAAAAAGACTAACAAGAAGGAAAGAGTCTAAGGCCCATACCTTACTTAGCCAGCCATCTGGTTTCCATCAAATGATTTTTTCTAGTTTACACCTCAAAACATTGCTTAGTTCTTTGCTGAATATTTTACCCAAACACTTGATTCTATGGCTTTGCAATTTTGGGCAGCACCAGACTCCATTTATTATTTATCCTTACACGTCGTTCAACCAAAAAAATCCAGTGGTAGTCCTACAATTTCCTCTTTATATGGCAACTTAAGGGCGAACCACTACAAGCGAGCTCGTTGAAAATTTGATTGCGAACTATGTCGTTGGATGTTTGAAATCGAGGCCATATGGGCATGCGAGAGTTCTGCGAGGACTGCCCCCATTCGTGGACCAACCTTCTGACTATATTACCCCCTACACGGACTTTGATAGGGTTTTTGAAGTTCTTATTCCCTCCAGGTGTGAATGGTGTAGGGGTAACCTTGGGGAATCTTATGACATTGGGCTCTAAGTTGGACTGCAGAGTTAGATCCAGTGTCTTCTCAGAAGAGCTGGACGTAAATGCTTCTTTTCGTCTTCCGGATGAATATAGTGTATTTCAGGCCGAGCTATTTGCCATTCGGGAGGCTTGTAAACTACTACAGGACAGAAATATTCGCGGGAATATTGGTACTTTTGTCGACAGTCGCTTCTCAGATCATACACTACCACGTCACTTTTGGTCAGACAGTGTAGAATAGAATTGACTAAGCTAAGGCAGCTGTCTGACATTACTCTGGTTTGGGTTCCTGCGCATAGGGGCTACTATGGTTATGAACGGGCAGATAAGCTAGCTAAGAAAGGATCTGTTCTGAATATCTCCAATGTGAATACAGTCGCAATTCCGTTGCAGACTGTTTAGAGCAGCATCTTAAGGTTCTTTTTGCGTATTGCTGACGATAGATGGCGGAGGTTAGATACGAGTAGGGTCGCCAGGCAAACGTGGCCCTCTTTCGATGTCGGACGTACTTCGCAACTTATGAACCGGAATCGCGTGAAAATTTCGAAGTTGCTAGCGGTGCTAACTGGTCATTGGATGCTGGTAAGGCATGCAGAATGACTCGGCCTCACGTCTTACGATTACTATCGCAGCTGCAAGAAAAGGGAAAAGGAGGAATCGGTTTTCCATCTTCTCTGCGAATGCCCTGCTCTGGTTGTGAAGAGGCACAAGTTACTTGGCAATCATATACTGGACAGCCTAGGGGATGTATCTGCGATTGGGCTGAACGACCTGTCGAGATACATCAATGCGACAGGGTGGGTCTAGTACTCCATTTTCCCTTGGACAATGGTTTAAGGGGATCTTATCACATATCTAGTGGTGTGGTGTTGTCAAAACGGGGTCATCTATACTTTACTTGACAGTTTGCACGTAGCAAACTACCACTAAAACCAACCAATCAACCAATGTCGTTGTAGAGGTCCATAATTTTAATTAAGCTCTCCTAAAATCCGTTACAAACCTAGACTAACGGCAGTGTGCTTTCAATAGTCTAAGCGCTACCCTTGGAATATGCTCCAATATTTTACATGTTCCACCATCTGATGTTTTTAAAACGGCAACAAATTTTTTTGGAACCCATTTCAATCATCAGATAGTTTCTACGGCTATATGATGCCCCCTACCTTGATATAGGAGGGCCACTGACTTGCTGATCAAGGAGAGTAATGGGATTCTGAGGTGTAAAATTGCGACTCTAACAGGGCATTGCGGTGTGAGATATATGCCAAGTAAACAGGATAGAAACTCTTCAGATTTTTGCATGTTATGCGGAGGGAGGGGTAGACAGAAACTGTGGAACACCTTGTCTGCCACTGCCATAGGCTACAGATCCGTCCACAGAATTTGCTGGGATGGCGTTTCTTAAATAGACTTGGTTGGGTCTTAGGCTGTGAACTGACGAACATCATGGGTTTCGTCAAGAGGGCGCTTGCGCGTGTTTTGAGGAACACTAAATTCTTTTTACTTTTTGCTGACGGCGTTCTTGCTTTCTTATTCTTTTTTGTTGTACTTTATACAGTTTTCTTTGTCTTTCTCATTGCTCTATTCAACTCTTCTGACGAGATTCATAATGGGCCTACATGTGGAGGTGGCTATTTACATTCGTTACTACCCTTTGTTACCTAATCTTAACTAACATAACCCAACCTAACCTAACCTAACCTAACCTAACCTAAGCTAACCTAACCTAACCTAACCTAACCTAACCTAACCTAACCTAACCTAACCTAACCTAACCTAACCTAACCTAACCTAACCTAACCTAACCTAACCTAACCTAACCTAACCTAACCTAACCTAACCTAACCTAACCTAACCTAACCTAACCTAACCTAACCTAACCTAATCTAATCTAACCAAACCAAACCAAACCTAAGGTACCTTGATATAAACAGCAGTTTCGGTGCTCATAGCCATCTTAGATTCGTCGTTAAAAGTTACATCCCACTCGTGCCCAGAAATTTTTTTTTTTTGAAGACAAAAAAATGTTTTCTCTTTAATATAAAAGATAACTTTAGTTTAATATTCTTGCTTCAGCGCAGCTACGACTTTCTCATTGTTCCATTAAGTGTTTTGCGTGCCCTAGTTGAGTAGTTAGTAGTGCTCGAATCTGTTAGTCGGTGGGTGGCAGGGTGTCTTCCTTTTACACATTTTTGTACACTTCGGTTTCAACCCTTTTTCACTCTTTTTTTTATACATTAATCCTAACAAGTGGCTCAAAAGAACCGAATTTTCGGCCCAAGACAACTCACCTTACCCTTAACGGCTATCTCACTTTTGTAATTCCCTTTATAATGTTTGAATTTTCTTCTGGTATCAAGGAACTAACTATTGGCATTTGCTTAAGAGTTTTATTTATTTAGTCTTTTGCTTTGAACTTTGATACTCATCTGTGTATGTGCAAATATTATTTAACAACTAATGTACATAGAACATACCTACTACATCTTGTTGTTAATCACTTTAAAGTACTGTTAATGCAATTGTTTACAAGCCCGTTTATTTAATATGTTTGCTTGTAATACTTAATGACTTTAAGTTTCGTTTACAAGTGTCTTCTGGTTAAAAAAACCACAAGACAAACAACTATAAATTGTGTTGTTGGCCAGCTATTTTTATAAAGAAATAACATTAGTGTTTTGCTCTTTTCCCCTTTTTTTGACAGATGCACTTTGATGTATACAATATGCAATAACTTTGGTTAATACAACACAGTTGGTCATTTCTCTTTACAACATCTTTTACGACATTAATATGAATAAAGTTGTTCGTGGAGAATTTACTAGGAACAAATCTAGAATAAAGTTGTCATACCAATGATGTCGATAACCACGATTTGGTCAGCTGGGTTATTCTGTAAACGGTACTTGTGTACTTACGTAAACGATGCATAGAAAACGTGTGCCTATGAATATGTAATTAACCTGTATTTATCTACTGCAACGTATTTCTTCTATTTAAAAGAAACACAACCAACACAAATTTTGTGGGGTTTAAAGAAAATTTGTGCTGGAATTTGTGCACATGTGAACTTTTTGCTCTCAAGCTGGTTATGTGGAACATCCTTGCTGGACCTTTGGCTGTTACGTCTGTTCGCCAGACCGTTTAGCTCTTTCCAGCTTTCTTTATTGTTAATTGTTCTTTGAAAGCACATTTTATTAAGATATTCCAATTTCCCAAACTCAGATTCACATTATGAAGAATCTACAAAGAATTCATCATGTCTCAGTCCACTCCACGTATCCAGGGTATTGGAGCACGACCGGTTGCGCATTTTCTGTCGCGCCTGGGCACTTTAAGCAGGCTGGAGAATATTAATGCCCAAACCTGTGCAGATATTGTCTAACTGCGCTAGAGTCTGTCATATACTGTGTCAAGAAATTGTTCACATCCTCCATTTTCCTATTCACACATATCGCATTAACCGGGATACGCGTGTGTTCATCGGCCTCTGGTGGATTATCTTATCTTCATTGCTTTTTTCTTTTTATTTTTGAGGCTGTGTTGCTTGTCGTTTGCCTGTTGTAGATTCTCTGCATTTCTGCTTTTATTCTTCTATTGGATTCATTGCCGCGACAACGCAAGCCACGTCGTCCAATAACGTCCTAAAGATACTTACGTTCAGAGCGCACATAGCCTATGTATGAAGGAAATTTCACTTTTATACTCTTTTTTTCTTTAGGGCCTGCTGCCCATATTGGGGCTACATACAGCTTTGTTGAATTGGCAACCGTAGCCAAAAGATTCTTCATTGAGCGCCTTGACTCTCCAATATTTGGTAGTATTTAAGCAGAATACCTTTGAGTAATTGCGGCTTTCGCGCAAGAGTATTCGATTTGTGGCTTAAACTTTAGTCCGTTGTCTACCATAACTCCAAGATATTTTATTGTCCGTTAACCCACCTTCACCTAAATGAACTGCACTTGCTTCCTGATTGTAAATAATGCGGATTCTCTCTTCTGTTCCGCCAAGTAGAGGTTGGCCAATTTTAGCCATCTCTGGATCTTTATAATTGCCTAATTTACAGCCGATTCCACTTTCACGACAAGCTTCGACATTCTGGCATAGTGATCGTCTGCGAACCCAAGTATTTTCGTCGAACTCGGCAGTTGACTCCAAAATATACCATCAGGCATTGCATTCCACAGCAAGCGACCAAGGATAGATTCTTGTAGGATGCTCTCATAGGTGATAGTTTCTACCGTCCTCACGAGTGTTGGACTCAACACTGTCACAATTAGCCTAAGGGATAGCTCGAAGGACCGTATAACCTACAACTTTGCAGCCGGCAAGACCTCACCAAAGCATGCAACTAAGGCTTTATGTAAGAATTCTTGCTACCAAAGTGTACCACTTTAAAGCCTTTTACCCAATCCACACCGTTAAAGTTAATGTCCTCAAGCTGCATCCCGAAAACAGCTTTAAGATCTAAAAGCATGCCTTTTATCATTTCAAACCTATTAATGCCGAAAACAGCACTTGGTGGTCTATTAATCTCTTCTTTCTCTGTGTGCGCTTCTTCCCCATCTTGTTCATTTCTTTGGTTTGATTATTGACTTTTCATGGCAACTTTGCTGTGGTCACAAGGCGTTTTGCCAAACAACGCGGTGTGTGCAAAGTCTACCTAACTAAGCGTTTATATCCCTAGACCTGCTACTAAATACCTTGACCTTAAAAGAATGCATAATTTATTAAATCCGCAAAAGTAAAAATATCTTTAGGGTTGCGAGTAGGAGACAGAGCCTCATCAATTCTGACTAGGGGTCGTTTAGGTCGCGCCCCCTTTATTCCTGACCCCCAATCGCTCCCTCTATCCACAACCCTGTGATCAGTTCGATTGAAGTAAAGTCTTAACGCGAATAGTTAGCTTAAGTAATCAAAAATAATAAAAAACAAAACGGAGAGAAACAAAACGAACTGATGAGAGTATTGCACCTGCAGCTGCAGCAACCGGTATTGTCGATTATGCAAATTATCAAAGTTATGTGATTTGACAATCCTGGAGGCAAATTACAGCATTCGATTAATATCAAAATTAGACTTTTTCGTTAAAATGTTGAATGCTTTTACCTAATATAGAAATTTTACACTTAATTAATGAAAATTAAGTACATATATAGGAAATGGTTCATTTAATACTTAAACATTGATTGATTTGAACTTACTTGTTGTGCTCAAAGTACGTGCATCGTGAACTTGTTTACACTGCACTACAGGATGTGTGTGTTGAATTATGTGCAGTTTTAAATAAGTGCAAATCAGTACACAGAATCAAATACTTACAACGACAAAGTAATTACTTTCAAACGAAATACCACAAAACAAACAAGCGTATCAAAATGTTTCAATGCATCAATAATTTTACAAACATTTTCTAGTTTACACCTTAATAGAATTTTGCAAATGTCGATAAACAATGTTAACAGTTTATAAATCTAAATAAATACGCAGGCAAACACACACAGTAAATAAATAGTTCTCAATTGCAATCAATATATTAAAACTTAAATTGAAAATCGTATGTCAATTACTGCAATATTATTGCGAATAAATTAAAGACATATTAAACATAATAAATTAAACATCAATGTCAGTCTTGATCTTTCAAATAGAAATACTGTCAATATCAAGCGACACAGATAATCAGACAAGTCTTTCAAGCTATAAAAGATTATTTAAATCTTTTTTATTGACTGAATAGTTACCAAGAAGGAACAATAATGAACACCATTAAAGATTTTTTTTACAATAAAACACATTAAAAGATAATTGTCTACAAACATCTTTTTTTTAAATGAATTTTTATGTTTAAATATTTTCATTGCTACAAACAACAAAGACATATCTATTCCAATTACTCTCATATGTCATTTCAATAATAATGCATTCGACACATCAATTAGTATGATAAAAAGCAACTCATATTGTCATAGATGACGATAATCACTCCCCACTTTTTGTGTCTTTAAGTAATTTGAATAGAATTGAACATATCAAGCTGTTTGTTATTTTTACATTTTAATTAGGCAATTTAAATGTGACTCTGAACAATGACAGATTCAGTAAGCGGTTGCAGCGACTCTCAAGTTTTATTTGCTGCAATTTGATTGTAGAAATCCAAGCACAATTACAAACTGTAATTAACCCATGATGCATTCGAATACACAGCATCTTCTTCCCAGCAAAATTTTTTTGAATTTGAGTAATAAGCTGTCATTACTTCATAGGCTGCTAGGTAATGAGGTCGTTACAACAGAAAAAAGTACCTTTTAGTAGGGGCGTTAATAACTACGTTTGTAGGTATATATGCAAAAATAGGATTATGAAAGAGGCTTTAATCAAGGTGGGGCAAAAGAAATCACCCTTTTGGAAGATGCTCTTAATTTTGCAAATGGCGATCAATGACAAATCTGTTTTGACATTTGTGAACTACACAGATGTAGAATACAAGTGAACAAGCCATGAAGCAATGTACTCTCCAAACATGTGAAATAATCGTGTATATTTTTTTGCGTAACAATTCGTCTGTGGTGTTGGCACAGTGCGAACTCCGTCACCAATTCCCCGGTCGTCCGGCACCGACTGCGCAAACACTGCGCCGTGTGGCCACCAACATTGAATATTATGGGACCACGCAAGACGCCGCCAAGAGTAGACGGCCCCGGAGCACCCAATCTGTTGAGAATATCGCCGCTGTTGGCGAGGAAGTGGAGCTGTCGCCAGAAACATCGACCAGACGCCGTGGCTCGCAATTAGCCATCAGCCGGTCGTCCCTAAGGCGAATTTTGGTAAAAGACCTGCGCATGTTCCCGCACAAAGTCCAGTTCGTGCATCAGCTGCTGCCTGTCGATCGCCAAACGCGTGTAACCTACGCCCAAGTCATCCTCAATCTCTAGGCTGAAGTAAATGATTTTTCGATAAAAACCATAATGAGCGATGAGGCTAATTTCATTACGGGTACGTAAACAAGCAAAAATTTCGCTTCTGGGGCACTGAAAAACCACGAGTGATGCACGAGGAGCCATTACACGCTCTTAAAGTGACTGCATGCGTTGTTCACGCTGGAGGAGTCATCGGGCCATTTTTTCGAGAACGCCGCAGGTAAAACGACAACAGTGGACGGTGCGCGCTATAGTTTAGAGTTTTTTCTGCCACAATTGAAAGAATTAGAGCTGAAGGGCATATGGTTTCAAAAGGATAGAGCAACGGCACACACTGCGCTAGCCCTAACCAATATTATGAAGACTGCATTCCCGGGTCGTCTTATCTCTCGTTTTGGCGATTTTCAGTGCCCGGCAAGATCGTCCAAATTAAACGTTTCAACCTTTTTGTGGGGTTTTTTAAAGTCCCATATATACGTGAACAAGCCTATGACCCTGGAAGCCCTCAAGAACAACATTCGACACAAGTGCGAGAATCTGTCTGCCCGAAGTTCTCGCCGAAGTGATGAAAAATGCAATAAAACGAGCCCGCATAGCAATCAATTGTGACGGCGCTAATTTGGCCGATATCATCTTCTCGACTTGACCAACAAAATTTTCAAAATTCAAAAAAAAAAATAATCAAAAATAGGATCAAAGTTTTTATTTAGAAAAAATATGAGAGCTAACATCATGGGATGACTTCTCTTGACCCACATTGTACAATCTTTTAAAGATATTTAAAGGGTATTTAAAATTCGTTATGACTGAGCAAATGTTGTCTTTTCGTATCAAGTTCTTCATTGGATTATCTCTAATTTCATTTAATTTAAGCTTCTTGTTAACATTATTATATCTTTTTGGATAATTGGTTGTTGTACCATTTGGTTGTTAGAACCATTTTTCTGTTCTATTGAATAAAAGATGTTTAAATATTACACACACACTCTTGATTTCATATGTGGTTTGTTAACTTGCGTGTTTATGGTTTTTTTTATCAAAGGCCTAATAATTGCCAGCTGTCTGGAAAGCAGCCCCAATTAGTATATGTTAAATGCTGGCTGGTTGAGGGTATTTAACATTAATTATTTGTATTTAAAATATAATTCTTGTATGTACTCGAACTGCACAAATTGTGGTTTGATTTGATTTTTATTTTCAATTTCAGTTTATTTTTGTTTCTTAAATTTCTTGACTTCCATGTTCGTGCTTCTTACATTATTTCCAAAAGGTTAATATTTTTATTAAAGTTAACTTTCTTAACATGAGTTGTTAATGATAAAAAGAAACGCTTGATTGTCATCATCATTTAATTCAAGAGGAAATAGTTTGCTGCCAAGAGAAGGAAAGATAATATTTACAATGAGCAACCAGATTGTGTTTCAAATTTTTATTAATGTTTAAGAAATAATACTGAAAAGAATTTTTGGAAAAAAACAACATCATTAATCAGAGCTTAATAAAAAGTTTATATGTTTTTTAAGAAAATTAACGCAAAAAATAAAAAAAACAACACATAAACTAAAAAATCATAAAAAGTTTGAACTGAAGAAAGTCAAGGAAATTGCTTTAAAAAATAATTTCCGCTGGAAATAATAAATTAAATAATATTTTTTATTTTTTCCTGGGCATTGAAGTAATATTTAAAAGAATTTACGATGAGATTGTTATGTCTTAATTTTAAGAACAGTAATTAGATTGGTCGCAAGTAAGGAAATTAGATTTGAAATGATTCGTCCTGCTTTAAAAGAAAATAAAGTTCAATATTAGCTTTGAAAATAGAGATATAGAAGTCCGATCACTAGAGAGATTTTTTAACTTAAGCAAAGTTGTTTGAAAACGTAAAACGGGCTAAAATTGATTTTCTTCTTAAAAAAAGTCAATGAATAAACATACGTCTGAAAGAGAGATTGAAGTATAAACAAATTAGTTCATATGTTATTTTTATTTATTTCGCAAACATTTTTCTAATGTTTTGATGAAAATTTCACACCTGTCACATTTTCTTAAAGGTTTTTCTTAAGCAAAAATAGGTTTTTGCTTAAACGGAAACGCCAAGAGATAAAAAGTCGTTACTGGTCTCCAATAACCTGCAACCCTCGACTGAAACATTAAAAACCATTGCATTGCCCCACGGTAACTGTTTAGTGTGCCTTATCCACGTATGAGATAATTGGATCATTTTTTTTTCGAAAATTATTGAGGCCAGGCGACGAATGTTAACCCTGCGATCTCATTCATTGTTCTCTTTACACATGTGGTTTCAACAGGATGGGGCACACACAGCCAGAGCTTCGATGAATTTTCCCCAAAAAATTTTTAGTTTCTTTGGGGACATCCCATAGCTACCGGGGTCGCCCGATCTAACTCTCATGGATTTTTTATGGGGCTGAGAGGGTTTATAATGACAATCCGCAATTTTCTGTGGCTTTAAAGAAAAGTATTCGTCGAGAAATTAGCTCAATTGAACCAAGTTTACTGCAGCGTGTGGTGCAGAACACAAGGCTCCGTTTTGAACAGTGTGTTAAACTCGACGGATGACATACATACGTATACTGTGTGAAAAATTCGAAACTAAATTCGATAGAATCACAGTAACCACCTTTTCGTTGATCTTAGGGCCGCTTTCAAAAGTTTGCATGTCTGCATTTGGCATATCTGCAAAGCCGATCAAATTTTTTAAGATAACTTTATCAGCTACAAAATCATCCGTGGAGGCTGGAAGCGATATTTCTGAACTGTTTACAATTCAACGTGGGTTTTCAATATATAATTGGAGAAGATCGTGCGTTCCGCAGCAGTAAATAGAAACAGTACAACTTTTACCGAAATCCACATGCTACTTGCATATGCCGATTGTATCGATATATTGGGACGAACATTCCGAAATGCTAATGCTGCGTTTGTTAGTTGGAAAAAGAATCGTCAAAAATGGGGTTTTCAGTAAATGAAAACAATACTAAGTTCAAGTCGTTTCATAGGTAGACAAAGCTCACACTAAACAAAATATTAATTTTACCGTACTTCTTACTATACGAAGCAAGTGCAAATGGCTCAAGCTGACTAAGATATTCTTGGAGTCTTTAAATGAAAAAAATCTTAAGATCTATGGACCAATCTCCGTAGGCGGAAAGCATCGGCAAGCGCGTAAAAGTTTACAGACTTCGCTGGCTTGGAAGTCTTGTGCGAATAATCATAGATGCTCCAGCATAAGAAGACGTTTGGGTATGATCTCGGTGAAAGACGTTAAAGGGAACGAACGAAACTCCGTTGGAAAGACTAAGTTCAGGAAAGCCTTTTTAAACTCAACAAAAGAAATAGACCAAAAAACGCAGAAGGCTGAAGTGCTTGGAATTTATTCTTAGTTTAGCAAATAATCCACATAAGTTGCTATAAATCGCCAACTAAGTAAGTAAGTATAAATCCGGTTCAACATCATTAACCGTTATTTGCTTAACAGCAACACAGTTTTAATCTTCTGGGCTTTGTATTAGAAAAAAAACTTAGACATTTATCCTGATATCTTATATTAATAAACTGCGAAAGTTTTTAACTAAAAACTATTGTGAGATGGTGAATAAAAATATTTTTCTTTCAAATATATTCCCCTTAAACTATGGCGCCAACCTTGGCCTTTTTTTTTATCACATCTACTAATGAAAACTACAAAACAAGTATAAAAAAGAATTATAGACGTAAATAAATAAAGGAAAAAAAAAAACAAATATGAGCCCCAGCCATATATTGAAGCAATATGCTGCCTGGTTTGCTGTCTGCCCTTTTGTGTGGCGCTCATTAAAATTGATTAAAAGCAAAGAAGTACTCACAGTACACTGCATGTGAAATGTGTACAATGTTAGACTGCGTGAAAGTGTGGGGTAGATAAGTAAATATAACCTGAATAGGGAAATTTATTCAAAATAATGGAAGATATTTAACAACATATTGTTAATTTAATTTAAAGAAAGCATATCTAACGTTTTAGCCATATAAACAAAAAAAAAATATTTTCCCCTTTAACGCTTTTGACCTTAATCTACAAACCACGTATTTATGTAAATAGTCATTAAACTAATATTTCTAGACTTATAATTTTACCAAAACTATGGCCTTTTGACTTCAATTTCAATTTAATGTTTGTGTCTGTAATCCTTAATTTCAATTTTTAGACTCATAATTTTGAACAATGTAGAAAAGCACTAAAAATATAAAAAAAGTACTCTTTGTTCACTTAATTGGCTTTCGACTCTATTCTGGGTCAGTAAACCTTCTTACCATATTTCTAAGGTCATAATCATAAAAAATATAAAAATTAAAAAAATGTGAAATAGTAGCTGCTGTTTACTTAGTAGACTTCCGAACTTTATAGGTCAATAGTCCTTTAAATATAGGAAAAAGTACCAAAAATATGAAAGAAGTACTTTGTGTCAAATTCGTTGACTTTCGACCTAAATTGGGTTTAACAGTCCATGATTGCACATTTCAAGACTCATTAACTTAAAATATGGAAAAAAGTACCATAAATGTTAAAAAAGTGCTTTTAGCCCAAAAACTTTAAAATTTACGTTTGCCTGCATATACCATTTTAAAACTTAATCGTAGCCTGTATCCCCTTAGCCCGTACAAATAGATCAATAAGCCTCCCCTTTCAGTACCTTTTTAAGCTCCATTTTAGCATCAAAAATTGTTTTCTTTAATTGATGTCTGCTTGTTGTAGAAATTTTTACTAATATTATTGATGTATTAAAACTGATTCGTTTTAAGAAAACAAAAAAGTAAGAAATTTTTTTAACGCTCGAATTTTAAAAGGTTAAAAAAAGAACTTCTACGAGCTGTTAAACGCTATTTGCATCAGGTTTATATTTTTATTGGCTTAGAAATTGAAAACAGTACATCAGAAGCACCGAAATATGTTGTTTACCCGTTTCAACCTTTTAGGGTCCATAATTTCAAAAAAGTATAAAAAATACTAATATTTTTTTAAAAGCTGTCGGGTGCAGTTTGAATTGTGTTTTTTAGTTTAGGCTATTTAAGCTAGGAAGTTATAAAAAGTACCAAAATATAATGGTTACCTTCTTTTTGTCGCTAAAGGTTAAATATATTGAAAATGTGCCACATCTTGTCTGTTTATTTTTTTTAATTAGAGGACGATGCTTTTAAACATTTTTTTCTATCGTGAACAGTTAAGAAGATAAAAATTTATTCTCTTTCCCCTGTTGACACTTTTATATCCCCTTAAGGATCGAATTTCTTAAAGTTCCTTCTCCCTCAGTGAAAGTCTTAAGCCTCTTACTTTACGCGTTTGTCGCGTACGATGGTAAATCTCTCAGTCGGTAATGTTACTTTTTTGTATGTGGGCAATTCTATTGTGACGGGTGTGACCATTTTACTCACACTTAAACCTTGCCAAATTTCACTTAATGGTTTTCAAGGAGGGTATGTTTTTAAACTTCTAATAGTAAATAGATACTAAAAGAATATGATTTCTGCTCATAATGACCATTAAAAAAGCGTGACGGATGTGGACTTACATATTTAAATTCCCAAAAATTTTGACTTTAAGATCGGTTTGTGTTAAAAACTCTTGAGAACAGACTGGGTCATTTTAATTTACTTATTGTTTTAAAGTGTTTTTAATCGTATTCGATAATCTCTTTTCTGCAAAAAAACAAATTCTTCAGACACAGGTTAGGCAGGTGTGACATTTTCTTTAAAACGTAATCTCTTCCTGATTATTCAGTACATGATCCTTCTTTAATCTTGCCAAATAAATAAAAAATGTACTAGTTTATTTATATTTCTATCATTTTCATTTTTTTAGCCGTATATTCATTGAATTTTTTTTAAAATTAAAAAACCAATGAAATGCATATAGACAAACTTAACCAACAACAAACCCTATAAATATAAATATTAAAAAATTATTTTTACGCATTTTGGGCTGCTTAAAAGATGTACAATTTCCCCTTTTCTAAGACGTAAATATTGAACTGAAAACAACAAAATTAATTTTTTTTATGTGGGGTCGTTTTTCTTTGTGAAATTATGATATAAATGACGTCTTTTAAAGTCTTAATCAAGAAGCAAAACTCAAATCCTTCTTTCATACTAATAGTTCTAGAACTTAAATTAAATTGTTTGTCTTTCTTTGATTTCCTTTTTTTTTTTTGTAGAAATCACAATATTGTCAACATTCAAGACTTAAAGTAGATAATTGTTATAGATAATTATTATTTCTGTTAAGTGCCAATAAATTAATTATTAATTCAGCATAAAGGTTTGCCAAATTTGTGCTTATATGTACTTGTTTTGTTTACTTTAAACAAAATAAAACTAAATAAACAAAATTATTTATTTATTTTAACTTAAATTTTCTTGTAATATGACATACTCATGTATATTAAGATATAAAAGAAACTATAAGTAAATAAATACAAATGTAAACAAAAAAAAAAAAAAAAATAAAATACAATAAAATAAAATAAAATAAAATAAAATAAAATAAAATAAAATAAAATAAAATAAAATAAAATAAAATAAAATAAAATAAAATAAAATAAAATAAAATAAAATAAAATAAAATAAAATAAAATAAAATAAAATAAAAAAAAAATAAGTTAAAATTAAATAAAATAAAATAAAATGAAACAAAATAAAATAAAATAAAACAAAATAAAATAAAATACAATAAAATAAAAAAAAAAATAAAATTAAATTAAATAAAATAAAATAAAACAAAATAAGATAAAATAAAATAAAATAAAATAAAATAAAATAAAATAAAATAAAATAAAATAAAATAAAATAAAATAAAATATAATAAAATAAAATAAAATAAAATAAAATAAAATAAAATTAAATAAAATAAAATAAAATAAAATAAAATAAAATAAAATAAAATAAAATAAAATAAAATAAAATTAAAAAAAATAAAATAAAATAAAATAAAATAAAATTAAATTAAATAAATAAAATAAAATAAAATAAAATAAAATAAAATAAAATAAAATAAAATATAATAAAATAAAATAAAATAAAATAAAATAAAATAAAATAAAATAAAATAAAATAAAATAAAATAAAATAAAATAAAATAAAATAAAATCAAATAAAATAAAATAAAATAATTTAAAATAAAATAAAATAAAATAAAATAAAATAAAATAAAATAAAATAAAATAAAATAAAATAAAATAATATAAAATAAAATTAAATAAAATAAAATAAAATAAAATAAAATAAAATAAAATAAAATAAAATAAAATAAAATAAAATAAAATAAAATAAAATAAAATAAAATAAAATAAAATAAAATAAAATAAAATAAAGTAAAATAAAATTCAAAAAAATTAAAAAATATAAAATAAAATTTAATCAAATAAAATAAAGTAAAATAAATAAATAAAATTAAATTAAATTAAATAAATAAGATAAAATAATATAAAATAGTATAAAATAAAAAAAAAAATAGAATAAAATCAACCAATTTCCAGTTGTTGTGTAAACAATGTAAAGAATCAATAACAAATCTAATAAGATCATAATCTTATGCAAAATAAAAAAAAAAAACAACAAAAATAAATAAATAAATCAAAAAATACTTTAATAATACGTACATAACACAAAAAAATTTTCAAAAGTAGCAAAAATATAAAAAGCTATCACTAACAGACATACATCCATACATAGTCTAAATACAAACATTTAAATATTAGCATTTTGCAGGGGTGGGCTAAAAAAGGCTCGTTAGTCAAAGAAATTTGAGAGAGGCTTCAAGCATTAGTTTTTGTTGTTGTAAAAAAAGCTTTAACACATGAAACAATGAAATAAATCTAAATAGTTTCGACATATTCTATTTTTTGAGTTTGTAGGGGACACCCTGTTCAAAAAATATTAATCGTCATAACTTTTGATTTCGTCTTACGATTTTTAAAATTTTGGCCTTTTTAAAATTAGATACATGCTTTCAAATCCTATAGTCACTTTTTTGGAGTAAGTTTTTTTTTTTTTGTCAAAATCTATTTCCAGGCGGAAATTCTCGGGAAAACTTCCCTACCTGCACCCCATTTTTTTGCCATTTCCGCAGCCACCTCTTTTGCCTAACCTAAACATTTGCCCACTTTTGCAAAGATGAAAAGTAATATTTAAGACAGCTTAGCCCAAAATAGTTATTTCACAAGGATATTTTTATGGGAACTATGTAAAATAACGCACCGATAATTTAAAAATTGGTGATAAAAAGCTGTTTTTATCCTTAAAATACCACCTTTTCTTTAATCACAATAGCTTATGGACCTCGAGCCTGACAAACGCACGGACAAGCTTTAATCGACTCAGAAAATGTCTTTGACAATTTTTTTTGGGCAACAAAAGCATAAAACCTTACGTTGGGGGTGTATAACAACGCACTGTGGGACGATTCCTATGCCAAATGGGGATCATACTTTCATGATAATAGCCCCATAAAAATGTGATTTCGGTAAGTGCCAATCCTTCAAGTATAACTGCATTTCCATACAGGTATTATGCTGCCAATCGTTTTATTCAATATTTTCGTGATCGATTTATAGCTTACTAAGTCCTAATTGAAGTCCTTAAATCACATTTAATAGCTTAAGCAGCAAAAATATATTGATACTAAGGGCCTTGTTATGTAAAACACAACACAAAAAACAAAAAAAATTGTTCGAAAAAAACAAACATTTGAAAAATTTCCAATACATTTTGGTTTCAGACTTTGCGTTCAAAAAATAAGGAGGTAAGATGTAATTATATATGCAAAGGTAATTTTAAAAATGAAGTCGTCGAAAGGCTTTAAAATCGGCTCAATATTAACCACACCACAACACACAAACTTTCTTTATAAGATCGGTTCTTACATGTGGTGGTTTCGTCTGTTACGAGGAAAGGGAAAGCGTACAAAAGATTTTGTCAAAGCTTTAGAAATGTGCTGTATCAGGCATTATTATATTTGCTAGAAGTAGTACACCAGCAGCAGCTCTTCTTTTCATGAGCATTTTGTGACTGGGGTAGTAATTTTTACTGCGCTTCATTTTAGAAACTATTACAGTTATCAACTTCAAACCTGCTACAGAGTCGTTCCAGTGCAAAGAATACATTTTTAAAAATAAATAATTCCGATAGGAGCAGGGGCAATGGTAACCCTAATAGAAACGAAAAATGTTTATGAAATCTCTAAAACGCTCTATCTCGGAAACTATAACAGCTATCGATTTTAAATTATATAAAAAGTGATTTACAATCCCCTAGAAGCAGTGGAAGTGAAAGCCCCCTTAAAAACGAACCTTTTTATGAAACTTTTGTTACTCTATATTTCGGAAACTATAGCAGCTTTCGGCTCAAACTTTTCTCAAAGGTGAGGGTACTACAATATCTATATTTTTTGAAAAACTATTAGTCTGAAAGGAGCAGGACTAATATCGGCAAAGACTTAATGCGAGCTCTGTTTATGGGCTGTACTTAGGGCAAGATCTATAGGACATGCTGGAGAAGGTTAAGGGCGAACGGCCACTCCTTATATAGTCGACTTTTACTCTCTTGGTAGCGATTTTAGACTTTGGGACCACACCCTGGATAGGAAGGACTAAAAAGAATCCGAGAATTTAAATGAGGAGTGTGCAATAATAGACCGAAGAAGGGCATAGGCCCAGAGCATGGTGTTTAAACATTGGATTAAACTTCAATATGAATGCCGAGGCATTGATAGAGGGGAATTTGGGAGGGAAAGTATGAAATGAAGATTTATGTCGCCACTCTCAACACACTCAGGGCTCCAGGGGAACCTGACCAACAATGAAATTGACAATGGGTGCGCGAGGGCACTAATTTAGGGAATGAGACTGTTAAGTTATCAGTAAGTTTTTATTACGGCTTGATAGAGAAGTAGATCTTAAATAAGGTAGGGCACGCCTGGAGACACAGAGCTGATTGCGAGATTTTCAGGCTCCTATTGGGGGAATAACCTGCTTTTTTTAAAAAAAGTATGGCGGATATAAGGGACATAACTGGGACTCTCATTAGGTTTGCGGTGTGAGATATATGACCAGTTACTGAGATAACAATACTTCAGTACTACAGATAGGTACTACAGACAGGTTGTGAGGAAAAAAGGGAATTAGAGAATCTGAAATACCGGTTTCTGCCGTTGCCGAAACTTGCGAATCCGCCGACAAAGGTGGCTGGGGTAGTGCCTTTACATGGGCTGCATGATGAGATTTTTGATTGCAGACTAGGGAACATTTTAGGATTTATCAAGAAAGTGGAACGGCTGGGTAAATGGGCAGATTTTTACAGGGTTTGACGCTTGCGCACGAGTTGACGAACATTAACTTTATTTCTCTTCTCTTTCATTTTTGTTTTATAGTTTTAACAGTATTTTACATTTTTTACTGTTCTTTCACCTACCTTTTCCTTTGCCCAGCTGTAATACTGCCATAAAAACCATAAGTTGTAGTGTGGGGTATAATATGGTCAGGCCTAAACGACAAGGACTAATTTTCTTCCCTATTTGGTATTTTTTGTAATATTTTTCTTCACAAATTTTCAAGAATTTTTTACAAATTTCTTAAACGCCCTCTAAAGCTTTTAGTTAACCTATAAAAAGATAATTTGGAGCTTATCCCCTTCCTATTTCGTACAAACTAATTACAAAAATTGCTGTTAAAGTGTTTGTCACTTTTTTGGGGAAGTGATTTGATCCCCCATTTTTTCTTTAATCAATAATATAATTGACTTTGTCATTAAGTAATGGGTTTTGTTTTCATTTCTCACTTAATATTTACAAAGTAATTAACACACATACCTTTCACTTAATTAACAGCGTAATTCCATATAATTTAGTTATAAAAAATCCTGACCTTTCGTATCAATTATGGTTTGCCCGTACCCGCTATATTTATAAAGAAAGGAATGGTGACGTATTGGCGTTAAAATCTTTCTATGTATGTCCATATCTATGTTTGTATGTAAAAACATAATATATGTTTGGAATAAATAAACAAATATAAATAGACAGTTTTACAAATGGGGAGTATGAACGAGACTACTTATTATTCCAAACACACTTATGTTGGTAAATAATGTTGTTTGTGGCGGCACACTTTCTACCTAAATAAATGACAGATAAGGAAGAAATACATACTTGTATACGTAGACCGACTGACAAAATACTAGAAAAAATTGTGGGAAAAATTATTAAAGTTTTATCGATGTTTTAAGTATGAAAAGTTTGAAAAGATTTATCTTTATTATTTGCCTTTTTTCTGCTCTTCGATTACATTTTATTTGCCAAATGTTTTTATTGTTGTCGAAGTGCTTTTGTTATGGCAACAAAGCAGAAGGGGAGCCAGAAATGACCTTAGAAAAATGAGGAAATAAAAAAGATGGATGAAAGCAAAAATTGCTTTATAAGCAATTTAAGGATATTGTTTTTAATGTTTTAAAAGACATTTAATGTTTAAGATTGTTAGTTTTTATTGGTAGAGATTTATTTTTTGTTTTGCCTGCCTTAACACTAGAAATGTTAAATTTTGAACACTTTTTATACCCTTCACATTTGTGATAAGGGTGTATATGAATTTGTCATTCCGTTTTTAATTTCTTTAATATCTATCTGCGACCCCATAAAGTATATACTTCTTGGTCCTTATAGATAGAGAAGTCGATTTAGCGATGTCCGTCTGCCCGTGTTATGGTTTAAATCCCCCTGATGTCACATAGACCCGTAAGTGGTAACAAATTTTCAGAAATATCTGCAAGAAATCGCTATTGAAATCCAGCGAAATCGCCCGATAACTGATCGAGATATGAGCCAAAAACGAAGGCTACCTCTGTTTATTTCTCTAAAATTTGAGTTGCCCCTACACGGGTGCAATGTAAGACCAACTTCCATTAATTTTTCTTCACAAACATTTTTGTGGAACCTAAATACACCCTATCTGGGCCCCCAACAGGGTTGCCATATAAAGTTGGAAAAAATTAGGGTGAAAAAACTCAAACATAATTCTAGAGCATACTTACCCCCTATCACCATTGCCTAAGGGGTTGCCATACAAATTTACAAAAATGATGTAGAAACGCCCATAACTTCCACAGAATCGGCCTTAAAGAAATAAAGTAAACAAACAACCCGCATTAGTTACCCCCTCCGAACACATTCCTAGAACATACTTGCCCTCTATCTCTATCGCCTAAGAGGATTCCCTTACAAAGTTTGGGAAATGGTAATAAATTCCCTCCTAAGGTAATAAATCCCCTTCGCCCGTGGATAGGTCAAATGCAGGACTGACTCCAACTCACTTTTCCTTGCAAACATTTTCCTAGAACATACTTACCCCCTATATTTCATATAAAAACAAAATGGACCAAAATAAAAAATATTCGGAGTTTCAAAAGGCCAATATGAAGGGAATATAAAATTCGGCACAGTCGAATACAGCGCTCTTACTTTTTTTCTCTTCTTGTAATGTTATTTCTGAAAAGCTTGAATTTTTCAATTTTTAATCTACAGTTTGAAATCTTAATATTGACAAAAACTTTTTGCTTGTTATTTATTTCGTGCCATTTAAGTGGCATTTTTGCTTGGTTTTATTTGTTTGTTTGCCAGCAATATGACATAATTTTACAAAGAAAATTCATTTCCTTTTATAACCAACTGTCGCACGTGAAAATTTGTTGCTTGCCAAATTTTGGCTTTTGCCAAAAATGTAGTATAAAGGTGAAGTTAACAAAAACTGCTTGAGTTTTATATATTTATTTAAGAATCCTTAGGGTAAAAACCCCTACAGCTTCCCCGGAGTTGCCCTAAGAGAAATAAAATGTGTTACAGACCCCCGTTAGTTTTTCCTTCCAAATATTCCTAGAGCATACTTATCCCCTATCTCCATCACTTTAGAGGGTTGCCATACAAAATTTACAAAAATGATGTAAAAACGCCCCAGATTCGGCCTTAGGATAAAAACATAGAAAAAACAAGAAATTTTAATTCAAACAAACAGGTTTTTAAAAGTTATGGTTTTTTAGAGAATATTTTATAAGATCTTTAAAGAATTATCTGTTTTTTATGTCAAACAAAATTAACACAAAATTAAAAAATTTATTTGTCCAATATCGAAAATCTAATAAAATTGTTAATCTGATTTAACAATTTTGTTTATAGGAACAACGAAAACCAATTTACAAAACGTGCATTAAACAGAAAAATTGAATAAACAACAACACTGGGTTAAAGATAAGCAAACCCACTCTAATACCTTTTAATCTAAAGTATGTCAGCTAATGGAATATCGAACATTAGCAAAAATATCTTAAGTATTTAATGATGGGTAGTTCCGCGCAAGACGGCTCTTAACTAAAAAAAATTATTTTTTAAAGAAAAATCGATTAATTTATATCTAAAAAATAATAAAAACTGTCTACTTCCTTTTTTTTACTGCTTAGATAAAAAGCCACAACTGCTACATTTTCCAAAATGCTTGTTAAAAAAAAAAGTTGACAAAAATCTTTTAAAGCCTGTATTTAAAAAGTAAAGTAGCTATTTCGACCAAAACCATGCTCTTTCAGTATATATCTACCTATTTATAGCAGATAAAGAAAGAATGAAAGTAAAAGAAAGTTAAAATTATGAAAATGTGTTAGTTGAAGGTTGAGGCTGCGCTCTCTGGTTTTTAATATCCGCTTCGTTCTGGCCCAAGTACGCAAATCTGCCGCAATATCAAATAAGGAATATTAGACTTGCCAGTCACATACAAAAAAAGTTTTTCAGTCTGCTGATTCTAATCTGCTTGACACAGGCATCGTTTATTGATAAGCAGAAGCATGAGAGCTTCTGAATTGTCTCTCCTCCCCCCCTTGCATCTTGGAAACTTCTACAGAAGTCTTTGAAAGGCGATGGCATTATTCTGGCAAAATTTAAAATGAATAGTAATGGTGGCCGCAGTGTCTCTCAACTTTCGTGTGCTACTAGATCATAGTGCAAAAAAGCAAAAAAAAAATATTTCAAATATACAGTCTATTACGGAATGATTGCCCTGGTTATTGGAACGTGCAGGTCTAACAGACGTTATAATCTTAAGGTCCATAAGAGACTTTATGCGACAAAATGAATAATGATTAATCGAAACATAAGCAAGAACGCATATTATAGGTATCTGGACATTATGAATAAATCAGAAGTGAACAAGCAAATTGTTTTGCAACTAAGGGCAGGAAACTGTAACGAGTTGACCTGAGGAGTCTGAATTCTTTTGATGCGGTAAGGTCTGATTTGAGATAATATTGCATACAGAGCACTTTGCAAAATGACAAAAAAGCTTTAAGGTGGACCCGGTAAGGAAAATTAGCTGAATTCTGAAAGTAAGAAATCCTGAAATAGCTAGGAAGATTAGTGCGCTTACTGGCCACTCAAACCAACATTCACACCTCTGCCGATGGGTATTGCAGTGAAGAGAGATTGCAGGAAGCGCAAGAAAGACAACAATTTTAAAGAGCCCAGCTGTTTGTCTAGGACAGAGGCCAATATTTTTATTTGACTCTATACCATTTGTGACTAACTTAAAAGATGTAGGGTGGACATTTTAAGAAAGCTGGTGTGCATCATTAAATTTTTGTGAACTTATCATCTTCAATTATTTCTTGATTGCAAAGAACACACAACAAGCTCATCACTGGTGTAAGTGTTAGTCCTGCGGAACTTGAGGGCTTCCTATAGGACCTACTTACCTACCTATCCACCCAAAAAATTCAATAATTAAGTTTTCTTACAGAAAGGTTATTTAAAGACACTATTTAAAGCACTGCGGCAATGACAACCGATTTTGTTGTGGTATGTAAGTTCAATTGTCCTTACAAAAGCAAATAAATTAACAATAAGCACGCACATTCCCAAAAATGTTTGCTATTTTTTTTGTCTTGTTCATAATAAAAATTATAACACAGCATTCAATAAACTCACGCATTGATCAATTTGTTTTACTTATTTATTTTCTTTTTACTTAATTTTTTCTAATATATTATTTATTTTTGCTATTTTGCTAATTTGGTTCATGTACCCACAGTTGTGCAAATCTGACCTGTTTTGAAACGTAAACAATTTTATTAAAATATAAAAGGATTCTTTTAAAAATTTAAAATGTTCGGTTTTAAGGTTTTTTTTACAAATCGGTTTCATACAGATGTTGCTGGCTTATAAGAAACCAAATTTTTTTTTTTATAAAATAACTTGACATTATGGACCGTTTGACCCCTATTAGAAAATACTCACTTTAAGTAAAGTTTTTTATTTTGAAAACTAAAAATAAATTAAATAATTAAATTAAATTTTTTATAGAAATTTGTAATTGCCCAATAGCTACTGTAAATGTTTACAAGCATCTGTGTTTTACGACTCTTGCAAAAAGCAACGTCAACAATAACCCGCAGCAAACTATTTTGTACTTTAGTAAACCACTTGCTACTGCACAAACATTAAAAACCATTTAAAAAGAAATTCACTGATTCTACTTTTCCGTAAGTTTTAGTTTTTGTTCATAAGGATAACGTTTATACATGCAACCGGTTTTTTTTTTTTTCTTTTTATATTTTTATTTTTAAACTTTATTTTTACTTTCTTTTTGTGGAAGCATACGTATATGTAACCATAAAACTCAATTTTACGCTTCCTACTTTAATTGGGCAAATTTCCGTTTAAATGCTTATTTACAGTACTGTGCAGTTAAATAGCAGTACATACAGTTATTTTGAAAAATATGGATAATTTGGTAATTAAAGTGTTTAAGTGGTTTTCTGTGTGGGCTTTATAAAACATTTATTCAAGTGGACACGGTTTTGAAATAATTTTGGAACAGGCGGGGAGTATTTTTGGATCTAGGGTGATTTGCTGACTTTGACTTGGCACCACTGTGCGCAGGAAATAGTGGCCGATTGCTTTCAAATATGACTTGAAAAAATATATTAAAGAACTTTACTCGCTTTTAACATTTTATTCTGTTTAAAAAAGATTTAAAACTTGAAAAATGATTAAACATTTTTTTTTTTGCATTTTTGGGCATAACAAATTCAAAGTTGAGAATAAAATCTCAAGAAAAAAACCGAGTCTCCTGAAAAGGAAATTATAGAACATTAAAGTTTATGAACAAATAATTACGTGAATGCACAATTTTCAAATTGCATTGTAAAGAGTGTTTGTGTGTGAATATGTTTAAGAGTAAAAGTACAATTTCAATACCGAAAGGATGTTTTGCTTTCTTCGACTATAAAAGAGAAAAATATTTTCTTTACTTTTTTTATTAATCTTGTTGTGATATTTTTCCTTTTCCTTTTTTTGTAAATATGAAAATTATTTTACAAAATGCCTCAAGTACTGTAAATAAATGCAATTATACGAAGGTACATACATATCTATGGAAACAGTTATTTGGGTGTGCCAATTATGCAAGAGTATTTTGGATAAATTCCTTAATTGCTGGTTTGGGTTGTACTCGTAAGCTTTTTTAAGGTGGACCAAAAGAGAAATTAAATTGTGGTAATACAAGGTGGGCCAACAGAAATCACCCTATAGAAATCAAATGTATTTTGACATTTGTAAACTAGACAGATGTAGAATAAAAGTGAACAAGCCATGGGGCGATACACTCCCCAAGAACGCGGAATAATTGTGTCTATTTTTTTGCGTAACAATTCGTCTGTGGTGTTGGCGAATCGCGAATTCCGTCGCCGATTCCCCGTTCGTCCTGCACCGACTGCGCAAACACTGCACCGTTTGGCCACCAACCTTGAAGAGTATGGGATCACAAAAGAAGCTGCCAGAGCGACCGTTCTACCGAGAATATCGCCGCTGGTGGCGAGGATGTCGAGATGTCGCCAGAAACATCGACCAGGCGCATTGCCTCGCAATTAGCCATCAGCCGGTCGTCCCAAAGGCGAATTTCGGTCAAAGGCCTTCGCATGTTCCGTGCAAAGTCCAGTCCGTGCACCAGCTGCTTGTCGACCGCCAAACGCTTGTAACCTTTGCCTAAGACATCGTTTATTTTGAGGCCGAAGTGGACGATTTTTTCGACTAAAAGCCGTAATGAGCGAAGGGGCTCATTTCCACCTCAGCGGGTACGTAAACAAGCAAAATCATCGCTTCTGGGGTATCGAAAATCCACGAGTGATGCACGAGGATCCATTATATCGCTCAAAGTGACTGCATGGTGCGCTGTTCACGCTGTAGAAGTCATCAGGCCATTTTTTTCGAGGACGCCGCTGGTCAAACAACTGTCGCAATTGAACGAATTGGGACGGAGGACATGTGATTCCAACAGAACTGAGCAATGGCACACACTGTGCGAGCCACAACCGATATTCCGAAGGCGTCGTTCTCGGGTCGCCTTATCTCTCGTTTTGGCGTTTTTCATTGGCCAGTAAGATCGCCCGATTTAATCGTTCCAGACTTTTTTTGTGGGGTTTTTTGAAGTCCCGTGTTGACGTGAACATGCTGAGACCCTGAAAGCCCTCAAGGACAACATTCGATATGAGTGCGAGAATCTGTCGCCCGAAGTTCTCGCCGAAGTGATGAGAAATGCCATACAACGAGGCCGCATGGCAATCAATTGTGAAGACGCCCACTTGGCCAATAAAACTCAAAGGTTTACATAAACTTAATCAGAAAACAGAATCAAAGTTTTTCATTTAGAAAAAAATGAGAACCGAACAACATCATATGACTTCTAAGTTTTTTATATATTTTATTGGGAATTAATTTAATTTAAAGCCATTTAGAATTCAATTCAAAAGAAATTTATGATCGTAACCTAAAAACAACCCATTTTTTTAAGGAGAAAAATTTTGTCAGCATTTGCTCTATACACACAGCTCTGCCTCGTTTAATGAAAAAAAAAGAAACTAAATCCATTTTATTTCTGCAACTATGGCTATATTAGATTCAAAAAAAACCAAAAAAAACTATATGAAGTTTATACATAAAAGCATTTAGCAATAATAAAAACAACAAACAATTTTGCATCAAAATAAAACTTTTTGTTTTTGACCATAAAATATTAAATTGGTATGTGAAGAATTTTTATTTTCAAATAACTACCCTGTCGGATTTGTCCCGAGAGACAAGTGCACATCATTTAGGTTCGGTGACATCAGGGTATTGAGGGAAATGAGATGGCAGACAAGCTGACGAGGGAAGGGGTTCATCTGCCTATTGAAAGAGCAAAGGAATTTCGTGCTCCACTTCAGTTCTACGATAGGGGTATAGACTCTACAGTGAGGGTCAGAGCCATGGAGATCTGGGTGAATACCACCTGGTCTAGAGTCTCTAGGATAATTTGGGGATCTTAAGACCCGGGGTCGATGAGGTCTCTGTTGTCTTTGCGAAGGAGTGATTGTAGACTCCTAAAAGGAGTGATTCCAGATCATTATTGGATTGCGGTTCAAGACAAAAAAGCAAGGCGACTGACCAGTGATGACTGCAGGTTTTGTGGTATACTCGAGGATAGAGGGATTGCTGAGCATATTTTGTGTCACTGTCCAGTGCTCGTTCGCTCCAGAGCAAACTTATTTATCTTATTTATTTCCTGGGCTGGTGAAAATTTCCGAGGTTGGTAAGATAAGGCTGCTGGCATTTGCCACGATAGTTTTGAGTACCCTGGACTTGATTACATCGTATAAGTAAAACTGTTTATCGTTTCTTTTTGTCTGGTAATACTAAGGACCCAACGAGTGTTTGTGGGGTAATCAGTTCGTGTTTTTGGTATGCTGTTACACTCAGAAAAATTATTGCAATAACACTTAAACGGGATCTAATGGGAATTTCCGATTGGTGCCATGCAAATGGGGTCGATTTTATTTCCCGCAATACCCAATGTTGTCTTTTGGCTTATCAGTGCGACGAGGATCATACATCACTGTCTGTAATAATGAATAGAATAAATTTTGGGGGGACAGTAACTCTTGAAGTTCTGGGCGATGTCCCCAAGACAGAGTACATTTTTCTTGTGTCGAAAGAAGCATACAATTGTTTTGGTTAAGACGCCGGAAAATTCGATCAGCCTCATTTTTGGAGGTGTTGTCCTGAAGGCTAAATTTCCAAGAAAAATTTTAATGTTCCGGCCGGGGCAGAGGTCGTAATTCTGTTCTAGGTGCTCTTAAAACTTCTTTAACTTCGGGTTTTCTCTTTCTTTGACGCATGAGCACAAATCAAAGCAAAGAAGAACTTGGCTTTAACGCAGGATTTGGTCAGCCGTTCGCTTAGTGGTGTAAAACCGGTGACAAAGTGACCTGTTCGCTTCTTTACTTTCATGGCAGCTGTAAGAGATGTCGCAAGCTTTAATTTTTTAACGCCGTGTCCAGTCAATAATGATTGCACTGGTTGATCCTCATCAGTAGCTTTACATTGTGACATACACCTCCATGAAATCTACTGTTTCATGTCAAATGTTAAGCCAGTTGCGAATCACTTGAGAAAACTCGTCTGCAATTTCTATGAACTTGTTTGCTCCTTTCAATTCTTTTCCATTGCAAGGATTGCAATGGGAGTCGAGGCCCTTTTATACAAAACGTTGCATAAAATTACAAACGGAATGACAAACTTAAAATTTGTAATCGTGCCATTAACTTGTTTTTAAAATTTATTATAACTTTTTTTCCAATTTTTCTTTAAGAGTTCCTTTAAAAAAATATAACTTTTACTTTCCTTTTCGCATTAAAATTTTGGTCGTCACTTTGCAAACACCCTGTCCATTATGCCATTCATCAAACTTGCTGCATGCATTTCTTGTGGTTATACTGGCCATATTAAGAATTTTGAGTTAAATTGAAAATGATTTTTATGTTGTTGTTGTCTTTTCTTAAGTGCTTTAAACCAAAAACTAAATTTAAAAAAGCTGCAATTGTTTGTTTTGCCTTATTTCTCTGTTAAAAAATTGATAAAAGCTAAAATAGACAAAATGTTTTTGCAACGACTTTTGTTTTCGTAAGCAGCAGCACACTGCTGATATTGCTATGTATTGCATTTTTAGTCATTTATTTATTTTAATTAAATAGCAAAATGCCAGAGCAAATTAACCGGGCACAAAATAATGACTAGTTTTGCTTTACTTTTGTTTTTTTATGATTTCCTTGTGTGCTTTTCTATTTTGGCCAACAAAACTTTTTCACTTTTCTTAAATGTTTTTGTTGTTCGACTTAATTAGGTTTGACATTTTGATGTAATATAAGTAATTGGAAATAGAGTTATTTCTTGACTTGTGTTATTGCTATTCAGCTTGATAGTACAGGAATTCAAAGTTTAAAATGGAAACGAAAATAAAAACTGCAAAAGCTCTCAATGGGCGCCTCGCCCCAAAATAAGCGAGATGGCTGGCAGGTTCGTTATTTTGAATCCTTTCACAGCCGGAAGTCTATAGCAACTTCAAGTCAGTTAAGTGCACTAAGATGTTTAGGGATGGTAACGAACTCCTCTACCAGTGCAAATGTAGCAACATAAATTATAAGTGTTTTTACGAATAATAATAATTAAAAATAAAGTAACAATTAAAATAATAATTAATTTAATTAAAGTTAGTATTTAACCAATTGTAAGCTAAAAGCCAATGTTTTTATAGGAAGAAGCCATTTTTTTTTCTTATTTTCAACAGTACATATTTATACAAACAACTCATCATTGGAAGTTCTTATCCTTCTTTAAATATTTTATAAATTCAATTTCTTTAACGTCAGCAAATAATGGCATGACCTATTAAATTAAACATGTATTTCAAACAAATGTTTTATCTAAAAATTGTCAATTTCATGAGACACGTACTGTAGAGCAAGAAAGAAATGTAAACAAAAAGTTAAAAAAAAAAATTTACAAAAACAAAACGTATTTATTAAGTTAATGCTTTTTTCAAACACCCTTTTCAGAATGGAAAGTAAACCAAAAAGTTCTTTTAAAAATTTTTCAAGTGAGCTTCAAGTAAAAAACGAATAAAAGGTCAAGGTGTTTAAAAAAATTTGTAAAATAAATGAAACAGAAAATATTAGATTTTAGGCACTAAAGATAATGTAACCTTTTTTGTATATATTTTAAAATAAAAAAAATAATAAATCAGTTATTTATTTTAATTATTTATTTGTTCAAGTGCTAATTTTTTAAATAATATGGCAGCACTACAAAATATTAAAATATTTGCGGCAAATGCTGTAAAATTAAAACAATTTAAAAAACAAAAAAGTTATAGTCGGTCAAGCCCGACCATATTATATGTTATATGAAAAAAACGCCGATAATATTTGTCTTCAATTCATTTGTTAGTGGCATAAAGTAAGACACATATGCACAATTTCGCCAAGATAGAGTAATATTCGGGTCAGTTATAGTCCGAAATGCTTAGTACGGGGGGGACATTTGTATGGGGGTGATATCAAAAAATTTACCAATCGTCACCACAAAGAACAGGCGTCTTGCCAGTAAATTGATCATGAGTAAATATTTAAAATTACGACCTGTACTTTGTTTACAAAAATACATGGGCACCCAGCCGAATGTACTGACGGACGGACACGCTTAAGTCCACCCAGAAAGTGATTATGAGTCGACCGGTGTACTTAAAGGTGGGTCTACGACCATTATTTCTGAGTGTTACAAACATCTGCACAAACGCATAATGCCCCTACAAAGTATGTGGGGTTAAAAATTATTTTTTAAATTCTATTAACATTATATCCAACCCATTTTTAAAATAACACATTAATTGAATTAATTAAAAAGTTAATTGAACAAAAATTCACTTTTGCTCCCTGTACGAACGGCAGGAACTTCAATGAGGTATTATTTTCAAATTTATATATCTTCCTTATTAAAAAGGAGCCCCTCAAAACGGGGTGTTTTTACTTCTCCTTTGAAAGCTCGCTCTTTACGAACTTTTTACTGGGACAGAGTTATTGTGTTGGTGGATGATATGTGTCACTGAAAAAGGTTTGAGCCATTGGGCGGAAAATCTGGGTGAAGTCCATGGACTTTATCAAATTGGAACAACTCTGGTACTAAATGATACACAAATTGCCTTGAAGAAACGCTGGACAGTAAGCTATCGTGAAGACTCAAGAAGGCGACCAATGGTCTTTATATCTATATATATATCTATATATCTACGCTGCAGTGACTGGGCCTTTCTTACTTTATGGGATACTTGTATGGTGAACCACACTGAAAGGGTAGGTTAACCTGTGTGTAACTGGCTGAATACCAGGATCATTAAGGACACGAAATAAAGCAGGGACTATATGGTTCCGAAACAAAGCCAACTGGTTGGCTGATCTTCACCTAGAATACAGGATTTATTACTTCTTAAAAGATAGCGGACTCATAGTTGCGTTCTTCTAGCGAAAGCTGGCCATTAGTGAGTCCTTTAAACTTCTTGATTGCGGCAGTGTCTTTTAGGCGGAGATTCTGGCAGCGAAGATGACCGCTGATCTTCTTCTGTCTTCCCAGACTGTGTATTCTCAGGTTAATGTGTTTATTAATGATCAGGTGACGATCAAGGCCATCACTGCGAACCTCATTCGCTCCTCCACTGTCCACGTATGCTAAAGTTTCTGTCGCATGAGAGAATATATTGATGAATGTTTGGGCTCCACTTCAGTTTTGAAAAAACGGTATAAATTCTGCTAGTGGGATCAGGGCCATGGTGGCCTGAGTAAATTACCTCTTAGTGTAGAGCCTCTAGGACAATATAAAGAGAAATTATTTGGAATTGATAATATAAGACTGAAAACCTAAATAATATTTTGAAGTATGACAGTTTGAAGCTATGACGAAGTTATTAAAGTTAACCGATATGCTTTAAGCAAAAAAAAAAAAAAATTGAAATTGGCCAACCCTAAAAAAAGAGTTACCTTTGCAACGTTAGCTTTTTTCAAATTGCATCGTATTTTTAATATTCTCTGGTGTAAAATATTTTATTGAACCATCAGTTGCCTATTTTTTTTATACAAGTTAACTTATTCCCTAATGTGCATGCATATCACTGATAAGTTCGTACATGCACTTTTTAAAATTCAAACTTCAAACAGAACTGTTTTGTCTTAAAAGTCATGTTGCTGTCAATAACTGTCAAATGTCAGAATAATAAAAATCGCTTGAATTTCACATTTTTGTGGGAATCACGTTTTCAATTAAAACCTCCTTGTAGATTTTGTTAAACTAAATTTGATGTTAATTAATAGCCGTGGAAGCAAAATAAAAAAGGAATGTGCTCTGTTGTTACAAGCCTGACAACAAGGCGCACTTAAAAAAAATCGTAATTTTTTATGGGACACCCTTTATGTTAAAAAATGCGGCCGATCTTTAATATATAAATTTGAACTGAATATATGCATCATATTTGATATTAACGTTAAGTAATAAACAAATGTTTAAGATGTTGTAAATCATATAAAAGAAAATGAAAATTTATAGAATTTCTATTTATTTGTTTTTTTTTCTACCTGCAGGGTTTAATTTCGTTTAAATGCAAGCAACTGTAGATAATTTGAGACTTTGGTAACTTCCTTTGCTCATAACACATATGGTAAGTTTTATTTAGATCATTAATTTACAAATTGAAATAAAGAAATATTTAAGTTAAGTTAATTAAGAATTAAAGAAAATTATTTCTCACTTGTAAATAAAAAATAAATAATTAAATAAAATTGAATACATTAATAAATGTAAGTATTTATATTAACTAAAAGAAAATAATTAGTAAATAAATAAATAAATAAATAAATAAATAAATAAATAAATAAATAAATAAATAAATAAATAAATAAATAAATAAATAAATAAATAAATAAATAAATAAATAAATAAATAAATAAATAATTAAATAAATAAATAAATAAAAAATTAAATAAATAAATAAATAAATTGGGGTCCGCAGTAATGATCCAAGGAAAGCGCTAAACTCAACTTTAAAAAATAAATTATATCCAAGGCTTAAGAGGGGTTCCGCAAAAAAGAATTTCTTACAAGGGGTCCGTCAACAAGAATTTGAGAACATCTGATCTAAACGACAAAATGTTGATTTGATATTTTGAATTTAAAATAAAATTCTTTTGATTTGATAAATATGGAAATTTGTTTTTTGCAACTATTTTTTAACACTTAAATTAATGAAATAAGACACAGATTGCAAATGTTGAATGTTAATTGTGACACAATTTATTCATTCGTATGTTGTTTGAGGTGTGAAAAAACGCATTGGAGCTTTTTTTAAAATCTAACAGATAAAATCATGTTTTTTTAAACATTTAATCTAAACCAAAATTTTTAAAGCGTTTTTTTGTGCAAGATTTGTGTTATTTATTTATTTTATTTTGTACCGGAAATGTGTTTTGCATTTGTTTCTGACAACAAGTTTATTGCTTTAAATTATTGGATGGATGTTGAAGGAGAGCAACGTACAGACATTTTTAGTTGGCACCATTTTTATAGAGATAGTTAGAGTTTTTAGTTAACTTTACAAAATAGAAACTAATTATTCTTTGAAAAAAAGAAATTAAATTAAATTTAAAAAAATCATAACATAGGTTGTCCGCCGGCCAGGTATACTACTTTGTTTGGCCGCCATTTTGGTAAACATTAGTCTTGACAGTTCATATTTGGCAGTCGTGAAGTAGAGACGTGGCAAATTTAGTATAAAAAAATATTCGATAAACCAACGTGTTTTAATCGTTAAAACATTTTATCAATCTCAATCATCGATTACTGTGACGAGGAAAAAGTCACGTGAAATGTTTGGGAGAAACAACTTTGGCATGTTTTTCGTGTAGTGAATGACTTCGAAGAAAGAGGAACTGTAGGTGATAGGCCCGAGGATGGACCATAACGTGCTGCAAGATGGGCTAAAAACATAACTGCTGCTCAAGAAAGTGTTCAAAACAATCCATCTACGTCAATTCGACGCCGTGCTCAGGAGCTTTGTCTTTAAAGAACAACTTTGGCCATAGTTTTGCAAAAGGATTTGCATTTGTTTCCATTTAAGATTCAGTTGACACAACAGCTTTTTCCAGAAGACCATTTACGCCGCCGTACATATTGCAAACTGGATGTTACAGTTCGCCCATGACAACCCCGATTTTAACGGAAACATCATAATGAGTGACGAGGCACATTTTTATTTGAATAGATATCTGAAGTAACAGAATAGGCGGTTCTGGGTAATGGAAACCCCTCAAATTATTTATTAGTCACCTTTGAATCTATTAAAAGTGACAGTCTGGTGCGCAATTTGGTCAGGAGATATCATTGGACCTTACTTTTTTGAAACCGAAAACGGCGTAACGGTAACTGCGATGGGGAGCGATATCTTGATATGATTGAAAATTTCTTAATGCCACAACTGCATGCTTTGGGCTTGGTTAACATGTGGTACCAACAAGACGGTGCCACATCGCATACAGTCAGGATTACAATGGAACTACTGCGAGAGCTCTTTCTACAGCAAATTATTTCAAGAAATTATTATGTTGATTGACCTCCACGGTCGCCTGATTTGACTGCTCCGGGCTTCTTTTTATGGGGATATTTGAAAAGCAAGGCTTATGAAAAGTGGAGCAGCTCAAACAAAATATTCGTTATAAAATTAATTAAATACATTTATCTGATATTGTATTTCATACATATTTGCCGACATTAAATAAAACATTAATCAATATAGGATCCATTTTCTTTCATTTAATCAAAAATGATAAACAAACAAAGTTGTATTTCTTGCCGGCGGACACTCTGTAAAACCTATCAGGGATCGTTTTATAAAATACACAACCAAATAACCTACTAATCCATTAGTTTAAATATTTTTTAATTACTACACACAAAAAATAAACTAAGTAAACTTTACCTAAATCGAGCAGTAGCGGTGTCAAAAGTACGCTGAGTACGGATTTTCTTAAACCGAGTGCAAAATTTTTTAAACCAAGTACGATTTTTCTAGTACGAATTCTTACTTTTAGCCACAATTAATCCAAAAATGGATTGATTTAAGTTCGAAACCGTACTTGATGTAAGCCATAAAATGATTGATTTAGGCGTAAACGGGATTAATCCGAAAATGAAATGCCATTTTTAACTTATGGATTAAAGAAGAAGAGTTTTATATTTTATTTTCATTTTATAGATACTTAAAATTTATAGAAAATTTAATTTTTTGTACTTGCCGTAGCTGAGATTCGAACCAGGGACTTTCCGCACTGCAGCACCAGTGCGCTACCTCTAGATCACCGAGATACTTTGTTTTTAAATGTAAAATAATAAGGGGGACCATTCATTTTGGATCAAAATCAGTACGCTTTTTATTTTTTATAGTCTAAGGTCCACCTTAAATAATAGCCAACGAATTTAAATCACATCCTGATTTAATTAAAGCATGTCTGTCAGTCCGTTTAGGTGTCTAGGTATTCTTGTAATCAAAAACAGGTGGCAGGTCATTATTTGATTCAGATAATAAATTTAAAAAAAAATAATTTGAGGACAGCTGCCAATCAATAAAATAATTTTTATACACTTTTCGTTGCTAGAAAAATACTTTATTTTCTAGTTTTGTTCTAATATAATAAATTTTTCGAGAAAAATTATTTAAAATATGAAATAATCTTGAAAAATCAGTACAATGAGTACTTTTTCTCAAAAATTAGTACATTTCAGTACAAGAGTTTTTGAAGCAGTACACCAAAAAAAAATCAGTAGATGTACTGCTTAATTTGTTGAAGCAATCCGAAAAGGCTTGATTTAAGAAAATGAAAGTACGGATCGTACTAAAAAATTTCAAGAACGATTCAAGAATAAAATTCTTGATTTTAGAAAGTGGTTTTTCTTTCTATGTATTCAGAGCCTTTACATTCCTTTTAAAACTAAGTTATTTGTCCTTTATTACACAGCAAAAATTACGACAAACTATTTGTAATATTAGTTACCATATTCAACAATACAATTGTACCACAGTTTGTTTCCTGTTTGCAATTTCTACCATATTCATTTGCGATTTTTATAAATATTCGGGGTCCTTTTAGAGAGGGTAGTCGATTTTGCTATGCATGTCTTTCTCTAAAACCTCACTGAAGCTTCCAAAAGCGATTATTTATGAAATTTTAAAAAGGATCTGAATTTCCATCCTTTTAAAATTCAAATCGTTCAAGTACTGAAAGAATTCTCAAAAACCCAACAAACAATTTTTTGCTACCAGCTGTTAAAGTCTACTGGCAAACTTAACCTATAACAAGCCCTATAAATAAACTAAGAAAATTGAGACCAAATCCTCAATAATATTTAGAAATAATTATTTATTTACTAAAAATTTATTTTAAAGCATTTTGCAGATAAAGTAGTGATGCCATATCAGTGATTTTTTTAAAATTTGCAGTACTATTTAAGTTACAATATTCCAAAAAGAGTTTTGAATTTCTTTACTGCATAATTTTCTAATACATTTTACAAACTTAAAAAGCTCAAAACTTGTAAGTTAATATATAATTTTTTTGGTTGTTTTTTTTTTAAATCTAAAGCGCTGTAATGGTGCAAAAATTTTACACTTGCTTGAGTGTAAGTTACCAGCAAATTTTTTCTAAAATAAACGGTGCTTAAAGTTGTTAAATTTGTGTTTAATTACAATTATACAAATTTCCAACTTCATTTATTATTAAAAGGGGTTTGGTTTTTTAAAGTCAAAACGCGTCTAATCAGTTTTGTAGCTTTTTTTTATAAACTTTTAAATGCCATCAAATTTAAAATATATGTAGTTTTTATTGCTTTAACATTTGTTTAAAAAACAAAAACAATAAAACGGATCATTAACTGAACTTAAATTTAAAAAAATTAATTAGTTTAAATTTTTTTATTTAAATGTTTTCATTGTGTATTCAAATGTTGAACCACACTCAAAAAACAATTTAATTATAAATGCTTGAACAAAAAAAAATAAATAAATTGAAATATAAAAAATAAATTATATATTTTGTATTCGTTCCATGTTTAACATTAATTTAATGTGATGTTTCGGTTGTTAAGACAAATTTATATGGACAAGTGTCAAAGTGTGATCGTTAAATGTCTTAACTTCTGTTACTTATGTATGGCTGTCTGGCGTTTCGTTTGTGAGTGTTTTCTTTTGTGGTTTTTTGTATGATATATTCAAACCGTAGAAAAAATTATTAAATATATTTATATGAAGGCATTAAAAAAACACAAATCCCTACATAAATATGTTAAAAATTTCCCACATACAAACAAACATGTTGTCGGGTGATTACTTGTTTGCCTCACGGCACATTTTTAAAATTAAGTTTTTATTAAGGAATTGATTATTTATAATAAATAAACCCTTTTCTAAGCCCCAAGTAAATTTTTCAGTGTCTCAAATATATATCTAAAGATATTTATCCAACGTTTTCTTTTATCAACTATTTCACAGTTTACTAAACATTGTTTTGTTTGATAATTCAACTTTGACGATATTTAAATTCAAAGAACGTCAATTAACACAAAAATACCATAAAAATATAATATACGTTACAGTTTAAATAAAAAACCGAAGAATTAGTTTAGTTATTGGTCTTCTTTGCCGCAGTTCCAAATGAGGAAAATATATTCGTTTTAAAAATAATCAAATGCGGCACCAATATTTTTTATCTCTTTTTTGGTTAAATTTTAATTATTTTAAATGTGTGTTTTGTTTAAAAAAATATAACAACTCAAACTTTTATTCGAAATAAATGCCTCTTTTGCTTTTTATTTGTCAAAACAATTAAGCCAAACATTCCTAATCGTGCCGTGCGGCAAACAAGAAATCACCCTACAATGTGTCGTTAACATTTCAAGTGCGTTCATTTTTGTTTTTATTTTAATAAATAAAAAAGTTATTAAAAATAAAAACAAAATTGTCAGCAAAGAAAAAAATTAGCAAAAACCTTAAAAATTTTAATTTTTTTGTGTTTTTTTTCTACGTTTTTTTGGTAAAAGTATATTTTTTTCCTGTTGGTTGGCTGGCTTTTGGTCCTTAGTATCACAAATTCATTAAAAAAAAACATGATTTTTAATGATAATCTTCAAACTATAAAATTAAGATTATACAAAGAAAAGTAAATTACTCACCAACAGCGACGACTAAAAATCTAGCAGCGTTTAAAGAAAATATAAAAAAATAATTACAGAAAAATGTTTTGGGAACAAGAATTTGATGTCTTGAATAAAAAAAGTTTTTTTTAATGCTTCTGATCTTTTGCTCTCTACTGTTAATATTAGATGCAAACATGTTCAGCTGCAAAAATTGTCTTTAGACGAGCATGCAAAACATAACATGAAGTTGTCATTTTAACTAATTTGTGCATAAATGATTATTGTTTCTATAATGTTGTTGTTGTTTTATTCCATTTAGTACCAAAACATGTTTCGACTTTATCTTCGTTGGTCAGGTCTTTAAAATATCTTTAATGACAGGTACAATATTGTAGTTAAACGTGGATGTAATGTTGAGGTAAATTTAAACTATTTTTTTGACAAAATTTGCATACAAATAGCTAAAATTATATAAAACCAAATACGTGACAACGTCACTAATTTTTCTGTTTATCAATAAAATTTACGTGGGAGACTGCACCGACGAATATGTCATCAAATTGTCGTTTACAAAAATTTCTTCTGCCTCATTTTTAATGACAATATAAATGACAAATATTGTTAATGAAAAAAATTTAAAATTTTATTAAGATATCCTCTATGACAATTTGGTCAACTGGGTCTCTTGTACTATATATAACATAGATATGTGTGTATGTTTGGTTTGTTATACCCTTCACATAAGTTTGTCATTCCGTTGGCAATTTCTTTAATATCCATCTTCGACCCCATAAAGTATGAATATTCTTGGTCCTTATGGAAAGGGAAGTCGATTTGTGCGATGCCCGTCTGTCCGTGTTATGGTTGAAATCAACATTTTAAAGCGCCCCGATAACGCATAGACCCGCAAGTAATATGAAACTTTCAGAAATATCTGCGAGAAAATTATTATCGAAATCAAGCAAAATCGCTCGATAACTGACCGAGATATAAGCCAAAAACTAAGAGTACCTCTGTTTATTTCCCTAAAATTTGTACATAAAAACATCTACGACTGCCCCGGAGATGCCCCTACACGGGTGCAATGTAAGACTGACTCCCATTAATATTTCTCCATACGCCCTAACAGGGCTGCCATACAAAGTATATTTTTTTTTACTTTTGCAAAATGCTCCCACTGATTCTTCCCAAACATTTTAGTGAAATATACTTACCCCCTATCCCCAACCCCTAACAGGATTGCCGAACAAAATTTGAGAGTATTTGGGTTAAAACCCCTACATTTCCCCGAAGTCACCCTTAGAGAAATAAAATGCATCACAGATCCCCATTAATTTTCCCTACCAAACATGTTCCTAGACGCCCTATCTTCATCACCTAAAGGAGTTGCCATACAAAATTTGCAAAAATTTTGTAAAAACTCCCATAACTTCCCCAGAGTCAACCTTAGAAAAATCAAGTATAGGACCGAACCCTATTAGTTTCCCCTACCAAATATATTACTAGAACATAAATACCTCCTATATCCATCACCTAAGGGGACTCCCATACAAAGTTTAGGAAATTGTAATAAATCCCCCGAAAGTGCACGTGGATAGGTCAAATGTAGGACTGGCCCCAACTCATTTTCCTTGCAAACATTTTCTTAAAACATACTTACCCTCTATATCTACCCCTAAGAGGGTTGCCATACAAAATTTGAAAAAATAGGCTAAAAACCCCTACATGTTGTGAAGGGTATATAAGTTTCGGCACGGCCAAATATAGCGCTCTTATAGAATGGTTCAAAAAAAACATTGGGAAACCTTAAATATCCCCACAAAACCCATACCTAAAACCAACGCCTATATTATTTAAAATAATTAACGAAAACATTTGTCACCAGACATTCAACAATTAATATAATACTTTCCTTTAAAAATTTAAAAACTTTATTTTGTCTTCATCCTCATTTTTTTGTACTTCATATTTTTATATTCAAGTGTTAGTACTCCAAAATAGAAAAAGTCTTAAATAAAATGGTACTTGATGCTTTTGACTGTCATTAATGAAGCTGGAACATGTGCCATTTAGACACGAAATGGGAAATAAAACAAAATGTCACAAAACTCAAGTGTTATTAAAAAGCAGACATTTGACTTTTTCTAAAATATATTTAATGTTTTAATTTTTTTTGTTCTGTTTAAAAGTTTAAAAAGTTTAAAAGTTTAATTTTGTGATTGCGAAATGATCTACTGACTTCAGTGAATTGAAAAAATTAGAATGTTCTTAAAAGATTTCTATATAAAAATTAACTATTGTCTTGTCGTTATGAGATCTAGATATTTTGTGAAATTTTAAAAATAAAAGAAAATTGTTTTTCAATAAAAAATTTTTTTCTTCAGATTAATAATTTAAACGTCTTTATTTATATTTTAAATTGATTTTCTATATTTCAATGCCTATTCCATATGCATACAAGTCTTTTTTGTATTTGCCTTGATTATATTATCAAGTTTCCCATATTTCATGCAACTCATTCACAAATGACAACCTAAGTTTGTGTAAAAGTGATTTTATTTATATAAAGAAGTTCATAAATTAGAAACTTTGGACACAAAACTGTTTATTGTATAATGAAATTAATACTATATTGAATAGTATTAAAATATTAACCTTGTGGAGCAATATTATTTTTAAATTTATGATTTTAAATTTTTATTTAGCCAATACTTAAAGTTAGGAACTTACCGGACAGATCATTGCGTTTTCGTTATTATAAGTCGGCACCACTACGTACATACGTACGTATGTAAACACCTAGGATAATAGATAGGTAATAAAACCTGAAATCTAAACGCCATTTTACGGTTTACTTTTGATAAAGTTAAACTTTTGCTTAAATTTTCACAGAAAATTAAAATAGTGTGGCAACACAGTTTTTTGTTCTCTGAAATAGCTGTTAGTTTTGTCTTCAGATTGTAGTTAAAAAAATTTAGGAGCTAAAAACTTATACATATTAAAAAAGAAACTAAATCATAATTGTTATTATTATTGAACATTCTTATTTTGGTGATTTTTGGTTTTAAGCGTTTTTTTCTAATAATTTAGAGATTTTTGTATTGTTTATGCTGTCTTTAAAATTATGAACTGTTAACGAGCATTATTTTAAAGCTTCTGGGCCAGGCTCATCTCAAAGGGATGTGTGTAATACATTTTCTATATGGAATTCGGGTATTAAAAGATAATTTTTTTTTGCAATTTTAACAGACACCCATGATGTTCTTGATTAACGTTGAATTGTTGAGAGGTTTTGACTGGTATTTTTTTAAAAATGCAACACACAATTTCATTTAAATTCATCTAGTATATTGACCGAAAACCATTCAAATAAAAGAGGCGTCATTAAAGTGCAACACTTTCGAATGCAGCAAGTAAAAGTTAATGTACAGTTTAAGCTGGGCGGCTAATTTATTTTACTTGTAAATGCAATTTTGACATATTTATGATTTTTGTTAGTTTTTTTTTTTTTGATTCAATAACAAGGCACAACAGCTGCTAAAAAAAGGAAACAAAATAAGGGGGTAAAACTAATTAAACTCTTGAGCGCTATTTTTAGCATGCAAATCCATACGTTTACACTCGCATGAGTACGATATTGGTGGATTCACAAGCTCTTTTAAAATCCTATGTTATAAAATAATAGAACAAAATAATACGACTGCTGTGAACAAGTGTTTTATTATAAAAATTTAAATCATCTGATACAACCCAAAACAAAATAAAAATTTGTTGCTTTCATGCAAAAAAGTAAACAATTTAAATAAATGGCGGTTTGTGCGAGAAGTATATTTTGGACGTGGTAATTGCAAATCAATGCAAATATTGATATGTTTCTGGTTTTTTTATTTTTTTAAAAACTTTTTGTTTATTTTTTTTTTATATAAAAAGATATATGTATCTGCATATCAGAGACCAGTGTCGGCTGCTTTTACCGGCTGAAATGGCTTTAAGAACCTTGTTCGATGGTTTTGCGTAAGTTTTTAGTACTTTTTTTAGTTTTTTTACGGATGCAAATGCTTGCGGCTCCTGAAAATTATTTAAAATTCGCCGTTTTACCATTATAAGCTTGACGCAGGACTATTTATATGATATGACATCACAATAAAGTTATATTACTTCACAGCAGATTTTGTATGAAAGGCAACCACAACATTTTTAAGGCATTGTAAAATTATATTCAATATGCTATCATATCGTACCTTGTGAATTCGCCAAATATGACATACAAATATTATTTTCTTTAAACCCCAAAAAGCAACTGCATGCAACATTATACACACAAAATTTGAACGATGAAAAAAAGTCTGGATAGTTGGCTGATATATAAAGGATTTTTTGTGCATTTCGAAAAATAGAATATTATTTATGCATTTGCCACGTGTTGTTTAATCAAAAAAAGTAGTGTTGCCAACATAATTGCGAGACATGATCTAATTTTTTTAAAAGAACGTTTTATTAAAAGAAGTAAATAAGTGAGAGTATTATAATGAAATGTATTATTGTTTATTAATAGTGTAGCATGATTCCTTTATAAGAAGAACTACACACAAAAAATTATCTAAAAAAACTTTACTTAAATCAAGCCATAGCGGTGTCAAAAGTACGGTGAGTACGGTTTTTCTTAAATCAAGTACGAAATTTCTTACTCCAAGTAAAATTTTTCAAGTACGAATTTCTTACTTTTAGCCACAATTAAGCCAATAAAGGATTGATTTAAGTTCGGAACCGCACTTGATGTAAGCGTGAAAAAGATTGATTTAAGCCATAAACGGGATTAATTCGAAAGTGAAATGTCATTTTTTTGACTTATGGAGCTTTATTAAAGAAGAAGAATTTTATATTTTATTTTTATTTTATAATTAATTTATAATTTAAAAATTTCATTTTTTGTACTCACCGAAGCTGAGATTCGAACCAGGGATTTCTGCACTGCAGTACAAGCGCGTTACCTCTAGGCCACCGAGACACTTTGTTTTCAAATGTAAAATAATATATTAAAACAACAAGCTTTTTTTCTGCTTGATTTGTTGAAGCAATCCGAATAGGCTTGATTTAAGAAAATGTAAGTAGCCATAATTAAGTCAAAAAAGGATTGATTTAAGTTCGGAACCGTACTTGATGTAAGCCAAAAAAAGATTGATTTAAGCCATAAACGGGATTAATTCGAAAATGAAATGTCATTTTTTTGACTTAAAGAAAAATAATTTTATAGTTTATTTTTATTTTATAAATACTTAAAATTTATAATTTAATTTAAAAATTTAATTTTTTGTATTTACCGAAGCTGAGATTCGAACCAGAGATTTCTGTGTTGCAGCACAAGCGCGTTACCTCTAGGCCACCGAGACACTTTGTTTTCAAATGTAAAATAATATATTAAAACAACAAGCTTTTTTTCTGCTTGATTTGTTGAAGCAATCCGAATAGGATTGATTTAAGAAAATGTAAGTGAGGATCGTACTTAAAAAGATTTTGGATAAATTCAAGAATAAAATTCTTGATTTTAGAAAGCGAGTTTTCTTTCTGTGTAGCAATTAACCCGCTGCTTTGCAAGAGCAGTTTTAAATATTATTTTAACCAAATTAATAAATAAAAAATGTACTATGAGCATAAAAAAGTAAACTTTGCACAATTTGTAGCAAAAATGTATCAAATATATGAAAACAGATTTTTTATTTGCCCACATTTCATACCACTAGAATCAAAGATATAAAAAATATCAAAAATGTCAAATATTGACTTTTGAACTCAAACTTGGACAAAAGTCGTTTATTTTATATTTTAAAACTCATAATCCCAAAATATGAAGAAATACCAAAAATGTGAGAGAAGTTCTCTTTATCCACTTAGTTGACCTCCAGCCTTTATCGGGATCCTTAGCCCCTTGCTTTCATTTTTTAATACGCGTCATCTCACAAATGCGAAAATGTATCAAAACTGTGAAAAACGTATGTAGTTTTTGACCGCCTAATTGACTTTCGACCTCAGTTCTAATTTAATATTTCACTGCTTACAAATTTTTAATTTTGAACGTCGAATTGGCCTTGGACCTTAATCTGAGGCAGAAGTCGTTAATTTCATATGTACAGACTTATAATCGTAACAAATGGAAAAAAAGTACCAAACTGATGTTGCCCTTTGTTGGGGTCCATAGCCCTTATTTAATTTCATACTCTTAAGAAATGGAAAAAGTACATTGAAAGTATCAATATACATATTTCATATACATTTATGTATGTGTTCTTTTAGGCTCTTAGTGGTACAAATATTCGAAAAGTTATCAAAAACTAATTCGTGCTCTGAAATTTTAGTTGTTTCTTTTTAATTTGTATAGAAACTACAAAAAGCAGCGAACTATAATTTTTGCCTGTGGCCTTGTGGTCTAAATTTTAATAAAAATAAAAAAAAAACAATTAAAGGTGCTAAATTCGGTTGTGCTGAGTCTTAGATACCCTTAACATTGAACTTTCGAAACCACGAACCTTTTTTATTTTTATCCGTTTGTTTTATTTATGAAATATTTCCAATTTTTAAATAGGTGTCGGTGTCCTATTTTAACTCTCTTATAGGGCAGCTGTAGGGGGTTTTACCCTAATTATTTTCAAATTTTGTAGGGACTATTACTAAATTTTTTTTTAAATTTGGTATGGAAACCCCCTTAGTTGATAGTGATAGAGGCTAAGTATGGTTTAGGAATATGTTTGAGAGGGAAAATTAATGGCGGTCTGTGATTATTTTATTGTCTAGGGGCGACCCCGGGGAAGTTTTAGCGGTTTTACCTAATTTATTTAGTTTTGTATTGTAGCCCCCTTAGGGCGTGGTGATAGAGGGTAAGCATGTTTTAGGAATACGTTTGAAAGGTGAAACTAATGGGGATCGGTCGTACATTTTTATTTCTCTAAGGCCAACTCTGAGGAAGTTGTGGGCATTTTTACATAATTTTTGTAAATTTTGTATGGCAGCCCCATTAGGTGACGGGGATAGGGGGTAAGTATGTTCTAAGAATATATTTGCGAGGGGAACCAATGGGGGTCGGTCGTACTCTTTATTTCTCTAAGGCCGACTTTGTGGAAGCCATGGACGTATTAACATCATTTTTGTTTATTTTGCATGGCAATCTTCTTAGGTAATAGTGATAGGGGGCAAAAATGTTCTAGGAATATGTTTAGGAACGAAAACTAATTGGGGTCTGCAATACATTTCATTCCTTTAGGGGTGGCTCTGGGGAAGTTTTAAGTACTTTCCTTTTTTTACATATTGTATGGCAACTCTCTTAGGGTGTGGAGACAGTGGTCAAGTATTTTTTAGGAATATGTTTGGGAGGGGAAAGTAATGGGGGCCGGCCGTACACTTTATTGCTCTTAGTCTACTCTAAAGAAGTTGTGGCCATTTTTACATCATTTTTGTAAATTTTGTATGTCAGCCCCACTAGGTGATGGATATAGGGGGTAAGTATACCCCCTAGTCATAACCGATAATTCTTTTTATGTATGTGGAGAAGATTACAACGTGAAATTATTAACAACAACAAACATAGATACAATTTTTAAAGCCCCTTATACGATATGGTTTCTGTAAATTCAATTTGAATTTAATTTAAATTACTAAACTCAGGACGAATGTCACAGTTTCTAAAATGTTATTAATTTGAAAATTTTTTTACTAAAAATAAATAATAAATAAATATAGGTACAGTTTAAATTTAATAATAAGCAAAAAATATGTTTTAACAAAATAAAAGTCTGGCCACATTGCTTAAAATTTTTTTTGATTTCAAAAAACAAAGAATGCATTTAAAAAAAATAAACATTTACTTAATTACTTTTGCTACTGTGAACTCTTTTTACGTGTTCTTTTTAAAAAATTATTTGATAAGTGCTCTGATGATACAAGAAACTTTTTTGATTTGCGTTAATCAAACTCAAGCAAGAAATTAAAAAAACCTTTAAATAATAAAATAATAAAAAAAAAACAATAAAAAAAATAATAAAAAAAAATAATAAAAAAAAATAATAAAAAAAATAATAAAAATAATAAAAAAAATTTCTGTGTTTCCGCCCGGGATCGAACCGGGGGCCTTCCGCGTGTTAGGCGGATGTGATAACCACTACACCACGGAAACCACATACAAAAACTGAGCAGAAGTAATAATATAAGCAGAAGTAAGAAATGTTAAGTGATGAAAAGCTTAATATAAAAGCTTTAGGCAAATTATAAACATTCAAACAAAAAATGAACAGGCAAGCATTGTTTTGCTGATTGTGCTTGTTTATGTGAAAGCAAAAATTTAATAAATAAAATTTAAAAACTAAAAAAATAATGTATTTTATTTATTGTAAGCTTATATTGTATTGTATTGTTGTTTTCAAAATATTTTAATTAATCTATGTATATATAGGCCAAAGGCTATTTTTTAAAAATATTTATTCAAATTTTCATGAGTTAAAGACAATAATATATTTACAATAAAAAACTAACTTAATGAAATTAATTTAAATAAATAAAGTTATTTTATAAATAAAAGTACGAACATATTGTAGTTAAAAAAACAGTATTTCTTCTCTAACTAAAAAACAAAAGAATTGTTTATTTATGCCGAAACCCGGGATTGAACCGGGGACCTTTAGATCTTCAGTCTAACGCTCTCCCAACTGAGCTATTTCGGCACATAAAAGATTTTGTGCTTATAGCACAATTATTACTAACCAGCTATGTATATTAATTTTTTTATAATGGGTAAATGCAATAGTAATAAACAAGATTATTGATGTTAAGGGAAATTGCAAGGATAACACACTACAATTTGTCTACAAACCAATATTATTTAATTTTTGGTTCATATTCCTTACGTTTTATGAAAATGTTTTGTTTAAGTTCACTTGACGTAAAATATGTTCGTGTCATTTGAATTTTAAATATTTTGTGTCACTTAAAAAATTACAAATTCAAATTTGTTTGTATTTTTGTTACTTGAAATAAAAAGGATAACAAATATTTGTTAAAAACGTCACACACACATATATAAATACGCATCTTCCACTTTAAGTCATGTAATGTGACATCAATGTTTTATCATCAGAAATACGTAATAGTTAGTTGGTTTTTTGTGTGTTTTTTTTTAATTTATCAATGAAAATTAAAAAATGTCTTAAAGTAATGTCAAAATTTTGTTGAACAATACACATTTCACATTTCACATTTTGTTGAACAAGTCACATTTTGGTCTGTTAAAAATGCTTTATCCAGCATAAAAACCCATTAACTCTCGCAACGTTGCTTCAAGGACATTTTAACTAAAATTTTTTTATTGTTCTTGTTAACTCGAAGTTTTTTGTTTTAGTTTTTTGCATATATTTCGTAATTTTCATATTAAACCCACACACAAAAAACTACAAAAAAAATTTTTCAAACAAATTCTTGTTCAAAATAATTTATTTTTTTAGTCAATTTATTTAATAGTCTCTAATAATATTTTTATTTGATTTTTAAATCAAACAAAATTTTCGCCTAGACAAATAAAATATTTAACCAGCTCAGCAAAATTTTTTAACAGAAGCTAAAATTCTTGCAAAATTGTTTGTCTAAATTTACAACTTTCGTTGTAGGTCCTCAGCCAGACAAAATGTTTACTGATTCTCTGAAATTTGTTACTGATTCTACAACTCAGTTTTTTCTGTGCAGCAAAATGAACTCAACCACTTGTGAAAGTTTGTTTCTTTCGGTTTGCGTTCATCATCTTTGTTGCTTGCAGTCAGTTGGTGGGTTCTTGTTTCTGTTGTGGCTTTTTTTATACCCTTCACATAAGTGATAAGGGTATATATAAGTTTGTCCTTCCGTTTGTAATTTCTTAAATATCCTTTTGCGACCCCATAAAGTGTATATTTCTTCGTCCTTATAGACGGGAAAATCGATTTAGCAATGTTCATCTGTATGTCTTACCGTCTGCCTGCTTGTTCGTGGTATAGTTAAAATTATCTTTTTGAAGCCCCCCGATGTTGCATAGATCTGTAGGTAGTATCAAACTATTAGAAATATCTGCGTGAAAATCGCTATTAAAATCTAGCAAAATCGCCAGATAACTGACCGAGATATAAGCCAAAAACCAAGACTACCTCTAAAATGTTTACATAAAATCTTACAACTGCCCCGTAGGACCGGCTCCCATTAATTTTTCCCCATGAATATTTTTATGGAACATTTTCATACCCTATCTACGCCCTTTAACAGGGTTGCCATACAAAGTTTAATTTTTTTTAAATTTATTTTAAATCGTTCCCACAGCTTCTTGGGTACTTCTACAAAGGTAAACTTTAAGAAGGAGGCCCCAATTAATATTTCCTCCCAAACATTTTTGTGGAACATACTTTTACTTTTGCTCATGTTGACATTAATTTCTAATAAAAGTAATTTTCTTTATATATGGAGTTTAAATCCATCTCCAGCCCCTAACATGGTTGCCATACAAAATTTGAAAAATAGAATAAATACCCCTGCAACTTCTCCGGAGTTACCCCTAGCGAAATAAACTTTATCACGGACCCCTATTAGTTTTCCCTTCCAAACATATTTTAAGAACATATTTAGCCCCTACTTAAGAGGGTTGCCATACAAAATTTTCAAAAAATATGTAAAAACACCCATAACTTCCCTAGAGTCGGCCTTAGAGAAATAAAGTGTACGACCGACCCCCATTACTTTCTCTTCCCAAACGTATTCCTAGAATATACTTACCCCCTATCTCCACCGTCTAAAGGGGTTCCCATACAAAGTTTAGTAAAATTGTAATAAATCCCCCCCTAGAGCTACCAAGGGGCCAGTTTATAGGTCAAAGACAAGAATAACCCCAATTCATTTTTCCTTGCAAACATTTTTCTAGAACATCTTACCCCCTTTCTCCACCCCTAAGGGGTTTGCCATAAAAAATTAAAATATATTAGGGTTACACAACTATCCTAGTCACCAAAGAGAGTTAAAATATGACACCGAGCCCTATTTAAAAATTAGAAGTATTTCACAAATAAAAGAAAAAATGGTTAAAAATAAAAAAAGTTCAGGGTTGCGAAAGGCCAATGTGAAGGATATCTAAGATTCGGCACAGCCGAATATAGCACTTTTACTTGTAAAAATTCATGCTTTAATTTTTAGGCCATTATTTAAATTTCGTACAAATGATTTTAATGCTATTTCGACTAAAAATACTTAAGTCAAAAAGTAATCTCGTTTTGTCGTTTTATGCTATTAAATGTGGTGGCTGTTCATGTCCTATTGTGGTTTACATATATTATTCATTCAGCCATAAGAACGTGTAGTGCACTTACGGACAAAGCGTATTCATATTCATACACTGCATAAGAGTTTATGTTTGCAGTGTTAGTACAAGGATAACAAAAGAAGAAGGACATATTATATATTTAAAATCATTTTATTTAGCTTTAAAAAAGGAGAAGAGTTGTGCTTTTAAAATTTACAAACAAAAAAATACATGTTTGCAATGAGGCTTAAAAGAAAATAACTGTGACATCAGCATTTTAAAAGTATAAAAGTGGGTTTTAGCTAAAGTGAAAGCTAATAAAATTATTTTAATTACTTTAGCTATTCGCAAATCCCAATAACGAGCCTCAGGGGTACTTCTTCCGAAGTAAGTATCAATTCACTAAGATTGAAATTTTGGAAAATTTGTACCCTTAATAGGTAAAAATGGACCAAATAGGCAAAAATCGATAAGTTGTTATCGCTTTGACTATGCATTAAAAAACAAATTTAAAGAAAAATTTCTCAAAGTAAACAGACCGTCATCGTACACTTTTTAAAAATTTTAGACCCTAAGAGGTAAAACAGGGAAAAAATCGAATTTTGGTACTGCTTTGGTCTATTTTGTAACTTCTTAACTAATAAAAATTATAATATAAAATAAACTGACGTCATTCATTCTTAATGGCAAAAAGAGGGATAAAAATTTTATTTTGATACCTTTCATGCACAGAGGTACGGAGTCAACTAACGAAACAAAAAATACGTTTTTAAACATTTTTGTTACTTTTAGGAATTTTTGAAACTGTGACAATTAATATGAAATTCCGGGCTATTGACCCCAATTGGGGACGTATGTCAATTAGGTGGACAAAAAAGAAATTTCTAATTTTTGGTACGCTTTGCATTTTTTTTTAAATTTTGAGCTATTGGCCTAGATTAAGTTGCGAAATTAAAAAGAAGGCCAATGTGCACCTTTCTCCTTATATGACTTTTTTTAAACTCACATTTATATCCTTTACTAGCCCTTGGATTGCCAAAGAATTGTTCATGGTAATTTCTGTTATATTTTTCTTCTTGTGTTTTATTTTTCCAAAAAGAACCAAATACAATTGACTACAATAATCATGCATTTGTATTTTCACTTACTATGCAGTTGTCGTCTCATTGCAAAATGAACTTAATTTTTTTGTTAGGAATAAAGGATTACGAGAAAAAATCTGTAAAGTTAGAATGAAATTTTAAGCCAAATACGTGTACGTGTGACTCTGTAATATTGCTACAAACACATATTGCATTTGGCAAAGGCATTACAAGAAAAAATGTATGTTAATACTTGTAAGTGATGCCAAATGTAATTCATGCTAAGCCAGAAGCTTGTGAGAAAGAAAATTTTTCAAATAATTTAAAAAGTTTCTTTTTCATTTATTAGTTTCTAAAAATTATATAAATACAATTGAGTTGGTTTATTTTAGCACACTCTATCTGCGTCTAAGCTTTAACGTTTCTCTTAAAAATATAATATTGTAGAATCTGAACTCCATCCCTACTCAGGTTCTAATTTTCACATAATTCAAAGTATTAGCGAAGAATTTATATCAATCTAAATTTATGTTTATCCAAAAAAAAAAAATGCTTTTTTTACTCGATTTTCTACTTAGGCAAGGTTTTTATAGTTGTTGCAACAGGGATAGTTTTAAGTATTTTAGCTAAGTAGAAGTAAGTAAATGAGCAACAACAATAGTTTGATGGAGTGTATCATACAAATTGCTATTACGAAGCTTTCAATATACCAAAGCGACTTTTTTAAAAGTTTAAAGAAATATGTTTTTTGGTACAATTTTAAAAAAATTACACAATAATTGGCAACACTGCAAACAATATAAGAAAACACGTGCAATGCGACATTTTAATTTAAAATTTTAAGCCAACATTATCTGCAAAGTCACAAATTTTTAATTTATTGTTCTGTTTATGTTGTTGGCAAACTTACATACATACATTGTAAGCAACGTTAGCCAGGAGCGTCTCTGAGGAACGAACACCAATCGGGTTTTATATGTACACAACGCGAGTGCCAACCATAGCTGCCAGACAAGTTTGGTTCAATATTGTCAAATTTTAGGGAAAAGAATCTTATATGTGATGGATAGAAGACTTTTTCCACGATAGTAGTTGCAAACGGTTGTGTCTCCTTGTTTATAAATCGGACACAGTATGCTAAGGTTTCAATCATCGGGAATACTTTTATGTTCCAGGACGTCGCAGTCTAGCTGATGCATACACCTTATTAGATCTTCTGCGCGACATCTGGCACTTGCCATCTTTCAACGGGTATGACCAGATTTGTTGTTATGCCGTTTCTGAAAAATGAAACAAAGCATTGGGTGGCGTACCGTATCAAGTATTTTTTTAAAGGTCAAAACGTAATTTTTTACTCGTCCATTCTATTCCGAGTGTGTTAAAAAACTTTAGCATTGACAGAAGATCAGTAAGAAGTTTTTTGATACGAAAGGAACATTATATGACAATATTCTTTACTATTTTTTGGTACTGAATAACGCTGGCCAGTTTCCATTTTTTATTGCAATTGAGTTATGACCCAAAACTGTTTCACCAGCCTACGTATAAATGATTTAATTTATTCTTAACTACCGTCAGCTGTTATGCAGTAATTGTAACTTTGACATTTTTCTTTATGTATGTTTTTGCCAGAATGTTTTTTTTTGTAATTTTTAAAAGGGATTTATAAACTAATATGCCCTTATTCTGTCAAGGTAATTTGTTAACCTATTGTGCATTGTTGTTGGTATTGTGTGTTTTTTAGTACTCATATGTACTTATGCAATTGAAACAAGTAAGAGCGCTATATTTGGCTGTGGCGAATTTTATATACTCTTCACAACGTGCAGGGGGGCTTACCCTAATTTTTTTAAATTTTTTATGGCAACCTCCTTAGGGGATGGAGATGGCGGAAAAATATTTGCAGGGAAAAATGAGTTGGGGTCAGTCCTACATTTGACCCATTTACGGGCACCCTGGAAGCTTAAAGGCGAATTTACTAAAATTTCCCAAACTTTGTATGGAGCTCCCTTAGGCGATGAAGACAGGGTGTAAACAAATTTCCTAGAAATATGTTTGGGAGGGGAAACTAATGGTCGATCGTACACTTTATTTCTCCAAGGCCGACTCTTGGGAAGTTATGGGCGTTTTTACATAACTTTTGTAAATTTTGTATGGTAACCCCCTTAGGTAATGAAGATAGGGGGTAAGTATGTTCTGGGAATTTGTTAAAGAGGGAAAACTAATGGGGGTCTGTAATAAATTTTATTCTTTATTAGAGGTTTTCACTCTAATTTTTTCAAATTTTGTGTGACAAACCCCTTAGGGGGTGGAGATAGCGGGTAAATATATTTTTGGAGAATGAATGAAAGGAAAAGTGAATTGGGGTCTGTTTTGCGTTTGACCTATTCGCGGGCACCCTGGAATCTTTAGGGGGGAGGGGGGGAATTTATCAAAATTTCCCAAACTTTCAATGGGAGCCCTTTAGGCGATGTAGATAATGGGCTAAGTTTAATCTAGGAATATGTTTGTTTTTAAATTTTGTATGGAAGTCCTGTTAAGGGCTTGAGATAGGGGGTATGCTCCATAAAAAACATTTGGAGGAAAAGTCAATGGAGTGCGGTTTACATTTGATCTTTGTAGGAGCACCCTGAAAGCTGTGGAAGCGATTTAAAAAAAAATTAAATTTTGTATTGTAATCCTGTTAGGAGGTAGAGATAGGGGTAAATGATTTCTGCCGAAAAGTTTGGAAGGAAAAATTAATTAATGTCGATCTTACATTGCACCGCGGTAGTTGTATATGTTTTTATGTAAAAATTTTATTAAAAAAAAGCAGAGATAGCCGCGGTTGCTGACTTTTTTATCTGTCGGTTACCATGCGATTTTGCTGAATTTCAATAGCAAAATTCTCGCAAGTGTTTTAATATCACAAACAGGTCCAAGAAATATCAAGGGGCTTTAGAAAGAAACTTGATTTCAACAGATTAACGGACAGACTGATAGACGGACATGGCTTAATCAACTTTCCTGTCTATAAGGATCAAAAAAATATATTAAAAGAATTACAAACGGAATGACAAACTTATATATATCCTTATCACTAATGTGAAGGGTATAATAACAATTGCTTCTCTTAAACTAACAATAAAAATTTAAATCTTAAAACTACATAATATTAATGTAGTCATTTCCAGACTTAAATTTAAGTTGCCAAAAAAACCAAAAAATTTTTAGGGCTTTTCATGTACCAAATCGGTTTTGTTGGAGTTGAAGGACAACATCATCATTTTTCTTTTGCATTACCTTTTCAGGCAATAATACCCACAAATGTCGTCAGAGAAAATGAAACATCGCTTAAGGCAATTAGGTCAAATGGGTTAATTTTTTTTTGCCAACGTTCTGGCTCAGAAGCATGGAATAAACAACTTTTAAATTTTTCTAATTGCAGTAATTTTTTTACTAACAAAAACAAGACACGGCTGTGAAATAGACATGAAAAAAAAAACAAATTACTTTGACCCTTATTACTGTTGTATAAAAAAATTTTTAAATTGTAACAGCAATTATGTGGTAGACAATAATAACGACAAATGCTACAATTGCATGTATTAAATGCAACAATTTAAATGAAGAAATTGCAATCAAATATGGAGTTTTTTAAAAAATTAAATTATGCAGCAATTAATATTAAAAAGAAATATCTTTCATTCGACAAAAATTCAGGTCTATTTTATGTCTTTAAAAAGTCCTTTATTAACCTTAAATTTTAATACTAACTAAAATTTAAATTAACTTTAAACATTATTTTAAGATTGGGCTGAGAAGTTTAATGCTCATCTTTAATTTATTACTTAAAATTATTTCCTGAGTTCTTCCTTCTACCCGTCTGGTTGCCTGTTTATATCCTTTTCCTGTTACATATCTTGTGTTTTAAGTTGAAGTCGCAATTTTAAAAGATGTTTAGGCTAAATTTGTCAGTAGTAATTTTCCGACATGGAACCAAAGGCTTTTGAAGTGGCCTTGTTCATTTCACGATTTTACCTAGTTATCCTTCTTATAACAACCTGTCGGACCCCTATAAATAACGTTCATAATACTGTTTCCCTATAAAAAAAAACATGATTTAACCTAATATATCCTAGGCAAAAGTAATATTTCGCTTCAACTTTGTTCATGACAGCAACTTTGATGCCAATTTATCATCTCCAAATATATGCAGGACGAACTGCGATTACTAGGCGTATTCCAACCGCTTACATTTCCGGAGTTAAAATTGTGAGTCTTTCTAGGATGGGAACGGTTAAGCTCTAAGAAAATATTTATATCTTCGGCAATTGTAAGTTGCTTCCCTATGGAATTTCGACTGTTGGTCGAAGAAACTTGCAAAAGGGGGCAGCATCTGGCGGTGGGCATGACCGAAAATGCACCCAACACAATACGAGGATGTAAGCTCACAAATCAAAGTGGTATGTTACCTATAATCTTTATATATCATACTCTCCTGCAATTTGCTAATAGAGGTGAGGTACCGACTGAGAAACAATCCAAGTCTCAGAATGTTCTCGATCTTACCCACTTAATTATTTGGAAAAGTGGTAGTGGATGTTTGGAGGATGCTTTCATCCCTGGTGGAAAAAGCAGCTAAAAGAGGTGACACTTAAAGTTCGTGAAGTCTTAAAGTTGGCTTGGATCTCTAAACAATTTAAGTGCTAGGGCGTATATAAAGATGCTTGACGGGTGTATAAAGGCAACGTAGGTTGGGCGAAGGGAAACTCATAAAGGAGTTTTTTTTGTGTTGTAGCATTGAGAGCTCCGGCTAAGTAATCAGATGCTGGATAGTATTCTAGTTATGGCAACACAATCTGTAGTTAAAACGAGCGGAAAAAGTTGAACGGGGATTGCGATGTTGGCTCCAATGACAGGGTGGAATAGGTAATCAAATCATTTCAATTATGTAACAACACTGCAACACGACAAAAGCCGATTTATTTCTTGCTTGATTGTTATTTTTAAAGAATTTTTAAAGCTGAACTATGTGCCTCTAATTTAAGGCACATCAGAGGTTGCATATCTACTGAAATCAAGTAAAAGTAACCATTATAGGTCCATCAGTCTCTCGTCATTCCAAAGACCTTGGAAAGAACTACATATTGATTTTCACAGCAAAAATGTGAGTCTCCTAGTCTGCTCTGTGGAAACCAACATGTCTAAATGAAGGAGAAATTGGTGGAGCTTTCCGCTGCTTCAATCGTTTTACGGATTTAAGAAAATCCCTTACTATAGTAAACAAGCAATCGGAGTTTTCTTAAATATTACAGGTGCTTTCAATGATATGTCCATGAATACAACCATTTAAAGCGTGGCACAAACGGAAACTGCTCAACTGGCTGTGAGCTGGATATCTACCCTTCGGAAATGCGAAAACATAGAGAGAGTGGCTCTTTTAGGAACTCTTTAGGCACTTCTTTGGACCTTCGCTGGCAACGAACTTCTCACTCAATTTGAAGATGAATCCGCTTGAACTACCGTCTATGTAGATGATTTACAATCAGCTCTGTGATGCAAGTTACGCTGTTGAGGATAAAAGAAGGAACAAATTGGGGCTTAGGATAAATTCGGAGGTGATGAACTTAGTTTTTCTTCACCAGAACAACGGCGACTAGACCATGGACCTCACCAAGATTGAATAACACCAATCTGGTACTGAAGTAATACACAAAATACCTGGGAGTAAACTGACCTCAATGTGAAGAAAAGAATCAAGAAAATGCACAATGCACAAATTGCCTGCAGGAAAACATAAGACAAAACGTGGGCTCATTCACAAATCTAAGGCTCTATAGGGTAATTGTGTGGTGGAGTGCACTAAAAAGGCAGGTTACCCGCAGGTGTCTGGAGAGTGCGCAAAGTCTAACGAAACTGTATGTAAATAGGGATAAACGTGCGTAGGCGAAACAGGTGTGCAATTTGACTGGGGACAACGAAAAAATTTACACAGGAGACCTATGGATATGGTAGAATAATTAGAAAAACTAAATGTTTGTAGCAGTGGCTACATGGTCAAGAAACGGAGCTTTATAGTGAATCCGGGTGTAACTTAAAAGAATTTTCGTTTTCATTCAGACCACAGGACCTACAACTTCTTTATGGATGGGCCAAAAATGAAAGGGGGGCGAGAGGGAGAGAGTTTGAGCTGCGGTCTTTTATCAAGAGGCGGTCGATTTCTACAAACTTCCTGATGACTGTGGTAGAGATTCTGCTAGCCAAAATGGCTGCTGATCTTTCCCTGTCCTCCCAGACTAAAAATTTTAAGGTAAAAATATATGATTGTCAGAACTTGATACGTTTCTCAATCGTCCAAGTGTGTAAGAAATCTATTTGTAAGTTGTGTGCCGTAAAAAACGTGCACACTTATTAGGTTCGGGATATTGAGGGAAGGAATTCATTTCCCTATACACAAGTTAAAGAACGTTTGAGATAAACTTCAGCTCTATAATAGCAGTATAGACTTTGCTGTTGGGATGAGAGCTACGGAGGTTTTGATAAATACCACTTCGTTTAGACTCTTCAGGATTATCTGATGTGTTCTTATGATCCGGGGTAGACGAGGTTTCTAGCATTTTTGCGAAGAAGTGTTTATAGACTCCTAGAAAGGATGGCAAGGAGATTGTTCACATCATTTGCTACTGCCCAGCGCTTGTGCGTTCGAAAACCTGGACGAGTTACTTGGCATTGGTAAGATGAGGCTGACGCATTTCCCAAGGAAGTGTGGAGCTCTTGACTTCATTAGATGGAATTATCGGATTAAAACCACCGGGCTATCGTTTTTTCTAAACCTAGGAACCTAAAAGATATATGTGAATTCCTCAAGACCAGACAGGGACCGACCTTATCTACTCTAACCTAAACTATTTTTATATTAACCATGTTAATAAGTTTTTTCGTTGTTTAAGGTTGCTCTATTCCATCCATATAAGTCCAACTCCCAAAAGTTACATTTATTCGCATCAGTTGGGAAAGCAAGTACTAGCGCGAAGTAATTTGCAATTTTCCTTCAGAACGGAAAAAATCTTAAGTGAATAATAGCAGAATGTGTTCTTGCGTAAGTATGTGTTTGGATTTAGGAATCGACATTATGGTCCTTATTTATGATTGCATTTTGAAGTAGAAAATCTTGTGTGCATTCGTGTACGACCGCAACATTATACTTTGAAGATTTGTGTGTGTAATTGTGATTGTGACAGTGGTGGTGGTGTGACAGTCCGTCAGTCGGCCTGTCTGTTTACTAAGTGGGTGTTTTGGTAATTACATTTAAAAAAAAAATTCAAAACAGCGTGCGAGAACTTATTTTTTTTCCTAATTTGTTAATGTTGTTGTTACTGCCATTTGTTTAAGTCATTTGGTAGTATGATGTATGAACACAAATAAAGGAATGAACGAACTCACACCTCATTATTCGTTCAGTTAACTTTGTATTTTTAATTTTCCTAAAAAAATAGCAATTTTTGCTGAGACAGCAATGTTGTACATTTATTTTAGCTTTAGTTTTAATCGCTTTCATTTTTTAATTGTGGGTGATTATCATTTAAAATTTTTAAAATTTTAAAGTTTCTTAAAAATACAATTAAAATTGTTTCGTTTATTATTGTTGTTTTGCTTGTGGTTGAAAAATGAAAGAAAAACATATTTGTTTGCAATAATAATTTTAATTTGTTGGGGTTTGGCCTGTAGCCAACACAGCCAGTCTAATTGGCAACCAAACACTGACAACAGTTTCCCATAATTGTAGCGTTTTGCACAATAAGGAACTGCAAATTTTATTTATTTGCCAGTTAATTGCTTCCAATTGAGATCATAATTATAAAGACGCCTTTTAGTGTTTAAATATTGTTGGGGATTGTTTTAAATACCAATAATTATTAGTTGTTTTCTTTTATTTCTTCCTATAAAATCTTTGCATATTTTGCGACAATTTTTTGAGTTTTAAGAGTGACTATATTTACTGAGATATATAGAGATAACTGGTCCGTATCTTTTTATTTGACTCCAAAACTTTGATTTCAAAAGACGGGCATGGCTATATCAACTTCCCTATCTATAAGGATCCAGAATATATATACTTTATGGGATCGCAAATGGATAATAAAGAAATTACAAACGGAATGACAAACTTATCACTATGTGTAGGGTATAAAAAGCAATTTTTTTTTTTACTGAAACATAATCATGAAACTAATCTGGGCTACTGTTTGACGCATAAATACCATAAATACTAAAAAAAAAGGAAAAAGAACGAACACACTCACCATACAGACACCAACCACAGCATCATTAAGCTTATGTTACCAAAATTTCCAATGAAATCAATTCATTTATCATGCCAGTATTATTATCATCACGAAAGTTATATTCACACATAAGCATTTCTATACCCAACCATCCTTTAGTTTTTTCTAAACATTCTTTTGCTTTTACTTCAATCATATTTTGCGTTTATAACTCTGATATTCTAGAGATAACATTGTGACTAGTTTGGGATTCTTAGTAGGAGTACGAGATAAAAAAGCAATAATTTGGCAAATTGATTCTGTTTTAAGTGTTTTTTTTTCTTCCTCTTAAGTTTAACTAAATGATTCAGCATCAATTTCAAGGTAACTAAGGTCAGAAACTTAAATAATAAATTAGAATAAGTTTTGTACGTGTGAGCCTCTTTGCATAAGCTGGTTGCATCAATGTATGACACATTTTGGATTTCATAAGTTTGATTCTTAATAGAGGCCAGCCCAAGACGACACTAAATAAGGCATCATCTCGAATTTTCAATTCATTTCATATACCTTACGTGTGCACACACAAAATTAAGTACTGCGTTGTATTGGTCGCCATCTCTTTTGTTTACTTAACTTAACTTAAATGAAAAATATATTCACAGTTAAGCACATTTAAGCAAACAACCACGGCACATCAATTCATCATGATCGCACACTTCAATTTAGATTAATCTCGAAACTTTACTGTTGGCGGGATGTTCCTGGTGTGATAGTTATAAAAAACGGGGGTTGATTTTGAGTGTTCATATGTATGTAATGTAATGTAATTACGCATGAGTTTTATAATGATTTGCCTGCTTGTGTATATGTTTGCTTGTGTATGTACCCACTCAACATTGTGTGTATTATTATTTGTTAACATAACAACAACATAACTCTTAAGTCTTTGTTGTTGTTGCCACACCATAGGCACAGTAATTTTTTTTATCGACCACAGTATCGACACCACTCTTTATTCTTAGCTACTCTACACTGCAGCACAAAAACTGTTTTAGCTACTCTACATTTCAGCACTTAAACCGTTTAACCGCACAATAACACAAGAATTAGAAAATTATGCGGTTCTTGAATTAGCTTGAATAGGACTTGGTGCAGGTCTCTAATTCTTAAGTAGTTTAAAAATAATTTAGTGTTAAAGTAACGGCATATTAAGCTTGATAGAGGTTTGATGACTTTGCTTTGAAAATACACCAAAACTTGCCTTTTGTTTGGTTGGGTAACCAAGGTTAGGGGGTTTGGTTGGTTTTAATGGCGAATTTCCTTGCTCGGGCCTTGAATAGCCTATTCTTGACGTGACCATGCCGCTCGTTAGATAAATCGTTCCTTAAAACTCGTACTTGGATTAAGCCTCTTAGTACTAAATCTAACCCGTGGCCGAAAGATATCTCGTTCAACCTGCACTTTGTTTATCCAATAAGGCCATCTAATATATAACTATGCAGAAATGTTTAGCCTCCTGACATATTTTTCCTATTTTAAAAGATGCGACAGTGGTGGTTAGAAGGGCTAAGCCACCATCCAGTGACCGGCTTAGATTGATATCAGCCTCGATGCACGCTTTCAATTTCTTATCAGCTGACTATCAATATGGATCGTAACAAATTTTTTTCTACACACTGCTAAAATGTTTGCTTAATATGTGGGACGTCCGAAATATGTGAATAGCCTATGTCCTGATCTGTTAGTGAATACTATGCACCCTACAAACAAAAGCCATGGGAGTTATATCGAGCGATCTGGGTAGCCATGTGATGTCCCAAAAGCGACTGATAAGTTTTTGGGGGAAATTTTCCCAAAGCAAATTCGTCGAAACTCTGACTGTATGTGCAGTCACCCCATCCTGTCGAAACCACATATGTGAAGAGTACGGTGGATGAGCTCGCAGATTTGCAGAAAAGAATTCCGAAATCATGCATCGATAAGTTTCGCCGTCGACCTTCGTCGCCTTTTCTCGAGAATTTTCGAAAAAAAATTGGTCCAATTATCTCATGCTTGGATAAGGCAAACAGTTACCCTGGGACAATGCAAGGGTTTTTGATGTTTCAAACGAGGCTTTCGGGTTCTTGGAGACCAGTAACGGCATTTTTGCTTGTTGGCGTGGCCGTTTAAGAGAAAATGAGCCTCATCGCTCCAAAAAATGGGATTTAAAGTGTGAAAACGCTCCGACAACGTTTCACAAAAATTTTTGCTCTTTCTTTTAGTACTTGAACGATTTGAATTTTAAAAGGATAAAACTTTAGATCCTTTTTTAAGATTTCATGAATAATTGCTCTTGGAAGTCCCAGCTAGGCTGATCTTTTCCGTATTGAAAGTCGCGGATTTTCACGTAAACTGCTTTAAATCAGTTCAATGTCTTCGGGAGGCCGTGAGACACTCATAGCCGGAATAGTTACGCGAAATCCCTGCACCCACGAACGAACTAAATTTACACTCAGTCCATCACATATTTGCCGAATAAAATCTTTGTCGACGAGCAATTACACAAGAATTATTACTCTTAAAAAATGTCTCCACAGCGAACGCGCAATGCCCACTCGACTACTGCGACATCGTTACTGAAAAATTCGCACAATCGATAACTCTAACGGCGCCACCCTTCCTCCGCATCATTTATTGCTTTTTGAAATAATCGTATTTCAAAATATATATTTGCCACCAGACACCCTGTGTTACCCATGACACTTGTAATGCCAATTACTAAAAATTTTTGAACCTTTGAGTAGAGTTCTCTTATGTTGATTTGTCTCAAATGCCTCAAATGTCAAACGACTCCTTCATATGTTTGTATCTGTCACACAACGGATGTGCAAATTCAGTTTTCTGCATTCGCTTGTAGGTTTAAATTTTTACTTAAGGAATCTACAAGTACATCAATCGTTTAAAATTTCCCTTAGAATTAGGTAAGGTTAGGTTAAAAAAAAGATATCATCCATGATAATACGTCCTGCAGGACGTAGCCTTAAGTCAATGACCTGCTTTTTGTGTGGTCCTAATTATGAGAAAATAGTTTGGAGCAAAAGTTCACAAAAGTTCGATGATGGTGGCGAATTTCCTCAACATTTCATGCTTCACAACTCTCATATAAGCAACATTTAGTATAAGATCAGACATAAAACATCAGGTTTCGGGGCTATGGAAAATCTGGGCAGTGACACGGGAAATGCCACATCGATTTGATGTCCTTTTTAAATTTAGGTTTCCCTAGTTTCAGGGGCCAAATCGTCGCATTCGATTCGAATCGAAATTTAAAAATTCTTATTAGAATTCCTATATTAAAAGCATTGACAACTCGATCAATCGAGTGAAATTTCGACTCGAATCGAATGCGACGATTTGGCCCCAGGATATCCCTTGTCTTATCCTCATTTTATTCTTTCAAAAGTACCCTGTGAGTAGTTTTCTCTACTTTTTTAACAGAAAGCTTAAGCCATAATCGCACACACGATTTATGGTAAATTTCTTGTGTTCAAGGCAAAATATGATCAAATATTATTATGTAGCTCCATTAGCGTCCATTGCTGCCGGATTTAAAACCACAAATCCTCTTAACTTTTTTTTTTGCTTTTTACTAAATTATTTCAAAGATGCAGCAAAAGTAACAATTCTTGCGAATTGTTTAAATAAAGAATGAACTGAAAAGGAAACACTTAAAAAAATTGTGGAGACACTCACATATTTTTTAAGAATCTTTTAAGTGATTGTTTCCATACAAAACTTAAAAAGTCTTAAACAAAAAAATCCAAATTTAGTCCAAGGTAAGCAAGTTTTTTTTTTAATAAAGTTTTAAAAGGTTTTTGGTCTTTTGCTTCATCCTTTAGTTAACAGACGCACAATGAAAAAAATGCAATTTCAGGAAATGGTAATGATAAGAAGATGTAAGAATTAAGTACTTTGACGAGAATGGTCATAAAAATATTCATCCTACGCTTGCTATTAGGTATGTTAAATTATTTAAAAACTTAGAGGATTTAAAAGGATAATTTTGATGTTAATGTCATAAAATGTGTTATAATATGTTTTTAAAATATGCAGACATTTGGGTAAAATGTGGAAGTTTTAAAACCCAGAGGCCAAAGGGTTTCTACTATCCTTGATATAAAGAATAATGGTCCTTGTCGAGTAGTGTTCTATGTCAAAACAGAAGTACGGCTGATAATAATGCGGGTTTAAAGGTGTTATAGCTCTCACTATTTTAACACCCATGACTCTTACTGATTGGATACTAGTTAATCATGCTTTTTGCAATCAATAAATAAAATCAGTTCAGCCATCAATCAATGATGATTTACTCCTCTTGTCGAGGAGCGAAGCCTATCTAACTCTCTTTCCGATCTATTGGTCACGGCCCCCTATTTGTTTTGGATCTCTAATTAGTTGTCTGGTGTGTAAGTTCATTTTGAAGAAGTAGTTCTGTTGCTGCCCTTGGTTTAAGGGTTTAAAACCCGGGTCAGCACAATCGGGGAAAGTAAAAATCTAACAGATGGTCGACAGAGCTCTTTTAAAAATTAATATGCGATATAAAAAAACTTTTCTCCACTAAGAGGACTTACAGTCGTCAAACCAAAACCTAAGTCCTAGTGGCTCCTGACACCCCAAAATTTAAATGTATACTTAGTGGTAAGCAATGGGTACTCTTACAGGTAGCCCCCCCTTTAATCAAGAGAAGGCAATCAGCAATAATAAGATCGCAATATCATCAACAGCGGTGGTCATCGGCAGAAATTAATAGGGAGGTATCAAAGGCAGAAGAAGTAAGCTGAAACTGTAAAGTACATGCCCGTAAACCAGGGGCAGATGGCGGCAGACGACTAGCCTAACCTGATGGTGGTTTCACCATGTATGAAATACTTCGGCGTCCGACAATGGCCCAGACAATCATCCGGTTTGCAAGGTAACTAACAAGCACCCTGCTGAAGAGTTTGGGCTATCTAGATCCCTGGCTGACTAAGAAGACTGCATATATGTAAATACTTAAGTATATTCAGGACAGTCCCTATAATTACGGCTACTCAAACTTCACTTAATTGTGCAAAACCCCAGTAGTACCGTCTTCATTGCTATTTAGAATAAATAAATTGTTTCGCCAACATCATTTAAGAATGTTTAACCAGTCACCTGAAGCAACGTGGCCGGGCTAAGCGCAAAGTGAACTGGCATGTCTACCACGATTCTTAATGCGGAAGTCGAGGCTGCTTTAAGGGACGCAGCCTAGTGGAGTGAAGCCCTGCGATAACTCCATGCCAAAAAAAATTCTGTCTCTATCCAGAGGCAAATCTAAGAAAAAAGGATCTATGGGTTCTCAGCGGTTTACTAACTGGTCACTGCAAACTCAGATAGCATTTGCATAACAACGGCAAGGCCGACACATCGACCTGTCGGCTTTGCTGTAAGGACGGTAAGACCTCCAAACATGTGCTTTGCGAATGCTCGCCGCGCTGGGGCAGGAGACTGCACTTACTAGATGGCAATTTGGCTAAACCAGCGGGCACTTAGAGTTTATTACCGCAAAAGCCACATGACTTTATATAGAGCCTATGCTTCTAGGCAACTTAAGTGGATGCACAAATTACTTATCTTTTCTTTGTAGCGGTGCATTGTAATAATGTTTTAAGAAAAAAAAGTCGTTTTCTTTTTCTATTCAATACTAAGGGAACAAACGCGCCCAACCTAGCATATGTCCGATTGTCCTGCAAAATTTCACTTACATCCCAATCGTGGTCATAAAAAACAACACCTATTCCCTGCAAATCCCTAATGTCATCATAGTCGATGACCTACATCATGCCAGGTGTAGGAATTGTCATACAAGCTTAACCTCACGTAAACAATCTTACTTAATCCTACCCTTGTCGCTGTTTTTTGACTTGTTCTCCACATAGCGCTAAGCTTCCCTTCGAGAAGCAAATTGACTTACTTAACGTCCCTTATCTAACTTTTTAGAAGTAGAAATCCAATCATAAGCAAGAAGTGTTACACCCTTCTTGACCTTGAAAGTTAAAAAACGACGGATCACTTCCAAGTCAAGAAGTGCTAGGTGAGACCTAGAGAGTGTCGATTGCAACTGTCCGGCATACTGGCATAGAATGCAGCATTGCAGTCATCGCACACGATAAGACCCGGTTTCTGCCGACAACAGACATAGCTGATTCGTACCCCACGGAAGCATCATACATTCCCTCTTACCTATATATGTTACGAAGAGCACGCTTGCTGAGGCCCCAGTTACTTCTAAGGATGCGTCTTACCTTTACTAAAACGACTGTCAGCTTGTCCCTCAAGGAAGAAAGAAGAACCAAAAAGTTCATTCTCTCACTTATCATTATTTGCAGACTTATATACAGACAAACGGATGATGCTTGATTCCGATTTCGCTTGGATCCACACCATATATTCGTACAAAATCCCCAAATTTTTCATTGTGCCACAAACGCATTGACAACATCACTATGTGTACCTTCGGCACCCTCTTTTTGGTAATGGCTTAAAACAAACTGAAAATCACACAAATTCGCTTAGTCTTTTACACGCTTGTGTGCATGTGTATGTATACGTATGTGTATATGTATGTTTATATATGTTTTTCCCCCATAAAAATCTCCAAATTTCACCTTAAATTTGTTGTCAGTAAAAGAGCAGCTGCATTTTTAACAACAAACAATGTTAAAATAACAATAAAAAATTCTTCGTTTTTCACTATTTAGTTGATCTTAATAAATTTTAAAAAACAATAAAAAACAAACACACAAGCGCATTTACTAAACGACACACTTACATATGTATATTCAAACTGGAATTTTTGCAAGGTGCGCGAAATTCTATCTGTTGTGTGATGTACAGTGGGACAGTGAGAAAATATTTAAAAAAACTGAATTTTTAAAGTTTAAAAATAAATAAGGAAAAATATCTTTTTTGTTTAAAACTTTGGTGTATTTAAAATATTTTTCGAATAATTTCAACAAGGTTGGTATCTTTACCAGGCTTAGGAATTATCTTTACTAAGGCAACTTTCCATATTGGCGGGAAATGTTCAAGCCGAATTATGGCATTAAAAATAAAATGAATTATTCTTTTAGTTGTAAAACGTAGCTCTAAAAACATTTTGTTGCTTATTTTATCAACGGCAAGAGCTTTTTTATCATTTAAGTTAGCGATAGCCTCTACAAGATCTGGAAATCAGAAACGTATTTCTATAGGACGTCTAGCAACAACAGGCGGTAATTCCCTCACGTCATTACATGTATTGGGAGTAAACACGTTCCTTAAATGACTTGCAAGCAGATCACATTTTTCTTCGTCATTTCTAGCCCAGGATGCTCTCAGATTACGCAGTGGTAGTTCTGCAACAACGGGTCCTTTAAGTCGTCTAGCGGATCGCCATAGTGAATAATTCGTCTGGGGAGTCGCGTCTAGACCTTTTAAATGGCCTTTGAGTAATGCCATCCTGTGTACTTCCCGTAAGTTTTTTAATCGGTTTGTACATTCTCTCAGCCTAGTTTTAAGTTGGGGCGATATATGCTTTTTCCATTCTCTTTGATCTCTCTTTTTTTCAGACAAAAGCTTTTCCACATCGGCGGAAAAAATTGTTTGTACTTAGCCTGACGGTAGGTAGAAATAGCATGTTCAACGGCTTATTTAATGTTTTCATTAAGGATACTCAGGCAATCACCCAGTTCTTCGAGAGTTTTTTGTGGTAGGCCTTCCAAACAGTGAGTACTGATATATTTTTTATATTTCAACCAATTTACTCTTTTAGATAAGAAAAAAATCACTAGTTTCGATTTGGTGAGGACTGAAAATAGTGATTATAGTGGATAAGTGGTCAGAAGATAAATCCAAGCTAAGATAAATAAAAGCTTATTAATAAATTTAATTAAGAAAAAAAGTGAATCTTATTAATTTTCTTTAAAATATATATATTTTTTGCAAAATTTTTAAGACATCTAAGACTTATGTACTTAATTGAGTTGCCCATACCACTGTGCATATGATATGTGGGTACCCTTGACAAGGTCTGCTTACGTGAAATAACACTTTTATTTATTCTTTCAATTTTGTTTGCTCCCCTATGTGCTGTCTGTGATGTGGTTTTAAGACTAAAATATTTAGTTCTGTATCTGTCTGTCGTCTGCTTTTTTGATGTTTTGAATGAAAACTAATATTCATACCTGTCATCACAGTTTTGTGTATCTGCCAATCATTCAATATTAAATATAATTATAATTTCATCTAACATTTGAATGTTTTTGAAATTAAGTAGAAGCGTGTATTTGAAATTTATTGTTTTAAACAAAACTCTTTTAGATTTAATTATGGTCAAAAATTAAATCCAAGTTTTAAATACTATGTTTGTATGTATACAATGACGAATTTTATATTCTGGCTGTTTTTTATGTGGCACACGATTAACTAATTTTTATTTAAATTGATGTGATTATAAAAAAAATTGACACAGAATTTTTTTAAATAATTTGTTTTTTAAATTATTAATTTATAATTATTAAAAAAAAACTTGTACACAGAAAAAAATACGACAAACTTATTAATTTTTACTTATTTAATTGAAATTGCACCAACAACCAAAATTTTCAATATAAAAAATATTTTTGTTGCTGTAAATTTTCAATGCTTGACAATTCTTTTTAAAAACCTGTTTGTCATAATGAGTAAAAAATTGTTTAATAGTCAATACATTTAATTTAAGAAATGTTTTTCATATTGAAAAACAAAATTGTTAACAATCACTTTTATATTTCACCAATGGTTTTGTTATATTGTGTATTCAGATTGAATTAAAGGTATTTCGTATATTAAAAGATTACAAATATACAGGGCAACCAAAAATATGAAAAATCATATTTTTTTCTTTGCGTCGCATTAACCTTTAATGTTGTTATTTATCCGTTTCAGAACTATTGCAAAATTTTGGCATCGATTTGTTTGGGCATATTTTTGCATATTTTGCATATAACAGTATGTTTGGCATATTTTTCCTTTTTTTTATATTTTATATTTGGCTTGAAAAAAAGTTAAAAAAAGTCTTTCGATCGTTGATTGTCTCCTCTGTTGTAAGTTTTGATTTTTTTTATTTAATTATTTAAAAATGGTTATTTCAGCACTTTCGAAAAATTTTGGCATCAATTTTTTTGCATATGACAGCATATTTATATTTTCGCTTAAGATCATATTTTTGGCATAACCCGTTTTGACGCATTTTTGGAATTTTTAACAAAAATCTTTCGAGCCTTCCTCCGGAATTTTCTGGAATGTAAATTCGTTACTTAGTTAACGCACCTTACTTTTAAACGCTGCATTTTCAGGATCTTTAGTTTAGGTCCCTATTATTCTTAATTTTAAAGCCTATATTTTTAATTTTTGAATCATGTTTTTGACTTCTTACCGCATATTTTATGCGCATAAAGGCCTTTTCTAAGACCATATCTTTGATTGCTCTGTTAATATACATATGTGTGCATATGCATTAAGAAGATTATTACAATAATATTAAATAGATTAAACAAGAAAGTATTGAGTAATAACTTCTTCTGTACTGTTTTTTAATTAAATATTTGACCAGTTTCTTTGTGAGCCCTTACCATTGCTGCAAATGAATATTAACAATCTTTTGCGAAAGACATCCTTTGATGTCTTGTAAAATGCACTAACGACCTTTAGCCAAGTTTTATAGTTAATCAAATTCCATATTTCACAATAATCGCTATTACTTAGTAGATTCTCGAAGCACATTTCTTTTTCTGTTGTCATACTATTTCAAGATTTAAAAATAAATTATAAGAAGCTTTTTTTTCTACGAAATAAAAATTATTTCAAAATATTTCGTAAACAAATATAACAATATAAAATGGGCATTATCGTGATAACTTAAACACATTTATACCTTGTAAACCCATAAGGGTATATATCAGTTTGTCATTCTTCATTTTAGCCATGCCTGTCTTCTGTTGAAATCACGTTTTCGAACTCGAATAAAGTCGCAGGGAAAACGTTTTGATATCAAACAATCAGAAATATCGCCGAAAAAATCGCTGTTGAAATTCAGCAAAATCCCTTAACTATTGACTGAGATATAAGCGAAAACCCAAAATAACCCATATTTTTAGGACAAAATTCGTGCGTATATCCCTATATATGTATCTCCATAAATATAGTGACTTTTGCCACAAAACTTGGCACGGATACTTTGAAGATAGGAACCTAAATAAGAGAAACCTTTTTTTCAGATAGAATCAGGGGAAGTGGTGTTTCCCCTACAATTGCACAAATTTTGTAAAATATTTCAAGCGATAAATCTTAGAAACTGTAACAGCTATCGACTTCAAATGTTGTACAAAAAGTAATTGGACAATAAGACCTACATTTTGGAAAAAACTTTTGGGTAGGGGCAGGGGAAGGGGTAGCCCCCCATACAAATTAACAATTTTTATGAAATAGTCGATACGCTATATCTCGGACACTATAACAGCTATCGACTTCAAACGTTCTAAAAGAAGTAATTGGACAATAAGACCTATATTTTGGGAAAAACGTTTTGAATAGGAGCATACAATAGGAGCATAAAAATTAACTCTTTTTATGAAATATCTCGGAAACTATAACAGCTATTGACTTCAAATGTTCTACAAGAGGCAATGACACAATAACTCTTACATATTGGAAAAAATATTTGGATAAGAGCAGAGGGAGGGAATCCTTCGCATACAAATAAACAACTTTTATTAAACTGTCAAAACGCTCGACCTCAAACCTTCTACGTGGTATTTCTATTACACATACAAATGTTAACATTTTTCAGTTTTTTATTTCAAAAACAAGGATTGCTGTGGTTTTCAAACCCAGCACAAGGTATTTTCATCGCAATATTTGCAGTACGAAATAACTCGGCTAGATCAGATGACTGGGTGTATAAAAATACAAATGTAAAGGGTATATAAGATTCGGCACAGCCAAATCTAGCGCTCTAACTTGTTTTTATGTAATTTGTATTTAGAACAAATTTTATGAATTTGATTTAAAACTTTTTTATTTATGCGTTCAACTGAAATTAATTTAAAGTAAAAATAGTTTTACATAAAATTTTTTTGTATTGAGTTTTCAATTTTATTTGGCAAACTTTATGAGGTTTTATAAGAAATATTTAGAACGTAAACTATATGATATATGAACATATGTGCATTATTTATAATTTTACAAAAACAACCTACACGATGCACAACAGAGATTTTTTTCCTGGTTGCATTTTTCTCGTAATAAATATTATGCCATAATCGGTTATGACAGGCATGAATGCATGAAGCAAAAACAAGCCAATGAATCGGTCAACAAAATAAACTTAAATTAAATATTTTATACAAATGTACCAGTGATGAAAAATAAAGTTATTTTTTCATCACTAAAATGTTAATATTGCTCAAGAAATGTTATAATATAAAAAACTCAGTTAAAGTTTGTGATTTGTCTACATTTACTAGGAAAGACATGCGGCAAACGTAATAAGTAGAAACAATTAAAAGATGAAATTTATCTACATTCATTAAAAATCATAAAATTACTTTCAAATCTGCATCGTTAGCTCCAAAAATGCATTTTTTGAGTTATGACATTGTTTGAGCAAGTAAGCTATATGTATTTTACAGCTAAATTTGTACATTCAACAAAATATATTTGACACCCACACAAAAATTAACAAGTAGGAACTTTTAGCCGTCCAAGCCCAACTATATTACACCCTATAACACATTTCATTGAGAGAAATATTGTGGTTTCTTTTATCATTCTCGTAGTAATTTGTTTGTAATTTCTACAATACAGTCAAACCGTGATAATTCGTACTCCGTTAATTCAAAAACCTCAACTATTTTAAATAAATGGCTTGAGAAAAACTCTTTATTTGGAGAAATTCCATACATTTTGGTCCTCTCGTTAATTCGTATTTTTTTATGTAGAAGCTCTGGTAAAAACGGACAAATTTAATAAAGTTTTCGATACGCTTTATCTTGGAAACGATAACAGCTATTAACTTCAATATCAAAATTTCAAAAAAGATCTAGTTGGATAGGAGCAAGGGGAGTCGTAGTCCCCATATAAACGGATCAATTTTTTTGGTTTTCTAAAGTTTTTGATACGATTTATCTCTAAAACTATTTTTAAGCCAATTAATTATATTCAGCTAAGCTTATTTCGGGAGAGCATTTTTATCGACAGGTAAATAAATGGAGCGATAATTACTATTTTCAATAGCTTTCGTTGCAATGCCAATTGTCATTATCTTAAAAATTCGATACTTTAAGTACAAAAAATTAGTGGGCACCCGGCCGGCAAAGTGACGGACGTTGTTTAATCAAATCAAAAAGTTATTTTGAGCCGTTTGGGATTGAATTTTTATATTAAAGCGTTCAAGCATCATCACAAATTAACCTCTTTGATTAGGTTTTCCGTTTATAAGAGTTTTTTAGTATTTGCAAATGACTCAATTCGAATTTAAAAAAAAAAAATTTTTTTTATTTATTTCAAACTAAGTGATTTCCCCATATATTAGTTGTAAGTAATATTAGCATAATTTTTTATATTAATTGTTATCTATTAATGTATGGTTTTTGGGAAAACTGGTATCTAAAAATGTCACATATCTAACAATTATATGCCACGTCTTTAAGACATCTTCAATGTTGGGTTAAAAATCGTAGTTTTTTGAGGGTAGCTTAAACAAATCTTTAAAATTTTTTATTAAAATAGCTACAAAATCATATGCAACAGAAGACCAATTGTGCCGCCTATCTTGTCCATTTAGCTATTCACTTAAAAAAGAATGCGTTCAAGTCTTTGCTATTTTTATTGTTGTCAACAAAGATTTTTTCTCAATTTTCTTGCCTTTGGTGAAAACTGTGGAATTGTCATAAAGGCTTTATTGAAGTCAATGGCATCAAAGACGATTTGGTCACCTGGGTGGGCATGTTTGCTTTGCACCAATACAAACTTATGTGTACATTTAAGGGGAGAGTTTGTGAAACTCTTCGATATGCCAACATGTTTTATGAAAAGTAAAAGTTTTTCTTTGCAACTGAATATTGAAAATATAAACATGAAAATCAATTAAAATAATAACTAAAAATGCATTAAAAAGTTTTTAACATTAAAACTGAAAAAGTTAGTATAAATATCTACGTAATTGCATATTGATTTCAATTTTCTGTTATCAAGTTTGTAACACTTATTATATCCTTTGCACTTTGCTTGCATTTTAATGAATTGTTTAAAAATAGCAAAATTAATATTTTATACGTTATATAGTACACCCCCCTTGGTCTTTAGATATTCATACGTAAATACGTATTTTTTGTAAAAGGAATTGAATTTGGTTGCCTTGAATTTATTAGAAATTTCTGTTTAACATTGGCAATTGCTTAGTTTGTCTGCGTTAATTTTAAATTCAAATTAAAGCTGGTATTTTCCTTGCCAATTTCAAAGGATTTCTATTGGCTTAGTTTATTTTTTGTTTTCCTGTTCGTATATAATGCCAGTTTATTAGTCAATGGGTAAGCTTTTGGTATCAATAATTAATGAAACCAAAGTATCATTAATGCGGTTGAAAAATAAACTGTCATTATTTTTAATAATAAAAAAATTCTTTTAGTTCGTTAATTATTTAAAAGGTTTTTTTAACTAAAAAAATCAATTATTATGAACTTAAAAAAACCTCTTGAATTTTAATAAAAAATTTATAGAAATATTTTGTGTTAAAAGGCCCTAACTCGTATTTTTTTATTAGCCAAGATTTTTGTTTATCTCGATAAATGGTTTGCTTATATCTCACAATAAGCCAAAAAAATCTCAACTTAAAATACTAGTCAGGGCTTTTTTTATTAAGTTAACGATATGAAGTTAGTATTCTGATTATACGAAAACGTGTAATAGTTGTTCGGAATCATACTATGATAACAAGGTTGCAATACAAAATTTAATTTTTTAACAAATTTTTTTAAAATGTCCCCACAGCTTCCATAGTGCTTCTACAAAGGTAAAATGTAAGATCGACCCCAATGAATTTTTCTTCCCAAAAATTTTGTAAAACATACTTTCACCCTATCTTCAGCCCCTAAGAGGGTTGCAATACAAAATTTTTAAAAAATTAGGGTAAAAATCCCTACAATTTTCCCGGAGTCGCCCTTCGAGGAATAAAATGTTTCACAGACCCCCATAAGTTTTCCCTTCCAAACATATTTCTTAAACATATTTAGCCTCTCTATCCATCACCTAAGAGGGTTGCCATACAAAATTAACAAAAATGATGTAAAAACGCCCATAACTTCCTCAGAGTCGGCCTTGAAGAAATAAAGTGTACGACCGACCCCATTTGTTTTCCCTCTCAAATATATTCCTAGAACATACTTACGCCTTATCTACATCGCCTAAAGGGGCTCCTGTACAAAGTTTGGGAAATGCGCGTGGATAGGTCAAGTAGGACTGACCACAATTCATTTTTTCTTGCTAACATTTTTCCTACATAGCATACTTACCCCCTATCTCCACCCCCTAAGGAGGTTGCCATACAAAATTTGAAAAAATTAGGGTAAAACCCCCTACACGTTGTAAAGGGCATATAAGATTCGGCACAGCCGCATATAACGCAATTACCTGTTTAATATTTCTTGTTTATAACCTTAAGAATTTTTTTTTATTTAATCAGAGCTAATTTAATAAGCACAAGTGTTATAACCAGTACAAACGAAAAGAACATTAAGCTAATTATTTTAAATAATAAATAAGCTAATGAATGAATTACTGTCGACACTTGCTGATATAAAGATTAAAGCTGACTCTTTTGTATATCAATTAACTGGTCACACCTCCAGTAAAGTTGTCCGCTAATCTACTTAGCTCTTCCTTATGCATTTTTTTTATTTGTCATTCTTAATATCGCTTGTATTAATGGCATATTTGAAGAATTGTCGCCTTAATAAATAGAAACAAGGCTTCACTCATTCGTTTATTTATTTTACTAGTTAGTATTAAAGCAAACCACACAGAATTTTATAAAAATATTTATGAATTATTAAATGTCATGATTTTTTTTCTTAACTTTATTTAACAGCAGCATTAAAGGAATATAAAAGGGGAAAACAAAGTTTTTCTCTATGCTCTTGGCTCTATAGTAAATGGAGTAAGAAATGTTACATGACTGTCTGCGGAATGTCCACTTAAGATTAAACTTTTTAAATACAAAAGACAACTGACATGCCATACGAAATACGTTTGATAAAAACGAGTTTTAATTTCATACCCACTTGCATGACTATTTAGTAATAGAAAAAAATGCAACGAAAAAAATTAAGAAACATGATGATTTAATACATGTTGACAGTCTGTATTATCTTTTTTAAATACTTTAAAGTTTATATGGCTCATTAACACTATCCTAGAAGAGTGGGTAAGATTAAAATGCGGGTTTTAAAAATTTATTTCATGCATATGTATGTACGTTGAGGTAAGATAAATTTTCATAAAATTACTTTTCATCATGAAGGGTGCAGAAAATTAGGGTTTTTAAGTTTTGAGAAGAAAGTGGCCCGGCTCCTTTGCAAAGGGTATAGTTTTTTTCGTATAAACTTTCAACTGATTCATTTAAACTCTTAATATTTTGTATTAATTATTTTATATATTATCCCTTACAACTTTTCCGGAGTCTGCTTTAGAGGAATAAAATTTATCACAGACCCCCATTAGTTTTCCCTCCCAAATATATTTTAAAACAAACTTACCCCCTTTCTCCATCACTTAAGGGGGTTGCCATACAAAATATACAAAAATGGTGTAAAAACGTCCATAACTTTCTTAGAGTCTGCCTTAGAGAAATAAAATGTACGACAGACCCCAATTGGCTTACCCTTTTAAACATATCTCCATCGCCTAAGGAGGCTCCCATACAAAGTTTGGGAAACTGTAATAAAAAGCCTCCTACAGCATCCAGGGTGCCTGTGGATAGATCAAATGTAGGACTGGCCCCAACTCATTTGCCATACAAAATTTGAAAAAATAGGGTAGAACCCCTTACAACTTTCCCGTAGTCACCCTTAAAGGAATACAATATATCCCAGAGCCCCATTAGTTTCCTCCTAAACATATTCCTAGAACATACCCCATATCTCCATTGCCTAAGGGGGTTGCCATGCAAAATATACAAACATGATGTAAAAACGCCCTTAGCTTCCCATAGTCGGCCGAATATAGCGCTCTTACTTGTTAATATAACAATTAGTTTGTCGTTATTTATTTCTGTGTACAAGACTTTTATTTAAATGCCGCATTGATGTGTGTCATGGCGATTTTGCTATTCCCAAACACGAACGCATCTTATTGGTCATTATCGATTTTTTTCGCCCTTAAATCCAAGACTTATATTTATCTATTTATTTAAGGACCAAAAGCAAACGATAAAAGAAGAAAATACTTATATTGTACTGGGGGAAAAAATATCTTAAAATATTACCCACGTTTTCCTGTCAATGCTGTTAGCATGTTGACCGTTTGCCAACAGATGTTTAATGACAAAGTTTTTCATAAAAAATGCTTTTGCAACACCAACAGCAATTCCCATTTTTATTATAAAAATAAAAAAATCCAAAATTTTTTAAAAACTAAATAAGACACATTTAAACTATTGCGTTTTTCATTAAAGATGTTGACGTGAAAAATAATAAAAGACAAATGTTTTCAATTGTATTTAAGAAAAAATTAGAAAGTTTAAGAAGCATGTTGTCAGACATTTATCTGGGTAATTTAAATTATATTAAAATTATTTATTATACAGAAGCTTATGAAATTTATGTGCTGTTTTTTGAAGCCGTTTGAGTGGTCGTCTTTACAATAACAAAATACACATAAAACGTCGCAGACTATCGGCTTCGAAAAATAGCACATTAAGGTGCTGTCAAGTTATTTAAGCATTTCATAAAAGGGTTGAAATGTATTATTTTAAAAATAAACGGAACGATGTGTGACACTTTTTCGAAATTTTGGACCCGAAGAAGCAAACCCGCTTAAAAACTATGTTATGATACTGCTAAGGTCCACTTTATTACTTCTAGACCAATAATTATAAGACAACTCAAATAACGTTCGAAAGCTCTCGAAAAAATATAACAATGCTACTGGTACTTTTTTCAAATTTTGGTCCCCAATAGCAAAAAAAAATAATAATTTGAAACTTTCTGGTTCCATTTTGTAACTTCTAAGCTAATAAAAATAGAAACACATTCCGTTGGAAACATGTGATTTTTATTTTGGTACTTTTGCTAAAAATCGGGTAAAATGTCTTAAAGTACATTTTAAGTTGTAAAAATTATATTTTAGTACATTTAGGATACTTTTTATATCTTCTAGACCAATAAATAAGGAAACACAGTTAAAATTGCTTTCAACTGGCCTTAAAAAACCTTGATAACATTTTTGTAAATTTTTACCCCTAAGGATTTTAAAAAAGGGTAAATATGTCAACTAAAAGGACGAAAAGTAATTTTTTCACATTTTTGATACTTTTGCCATTTTTTGGGACTATAAGTCTACGAATGTAAAACTAAGAACTTTAACCCCAGATTAAGGCCGAAAGTCAACTAATTCGGTGGTAAGAAAATATTATTTTACATAAGTATATGGGACTTTCCTGCCTCTTTTTAAGATTATGAGCCCATTATATAAATTTAAGGACTATTGACCACGATTGAGGTCGAAAGTCAATTAGGCGATCAAAAAACAATTTATTTACATATTTTTAATGGTATAGGTACTTTTTCGCATTTTTGAGGTTATGCAAAAGAATTATGAGTTAAGGTCGGTCTATGGACCCCGATTCAGGCCAGAAGTCAACTAAGTAAATAAAAAAATTATTTTCTTACATTTTTGGTATTTTTTTCTAGCTTTTAAATTGTGAGGTTAAAATATAGAATTATGCTCTTTTGACCCCGTTTAAGGTTAAAAGTTAATTTAGTGAGTAAAAAGTACTATTTCCCATATTTGGTGGTTTTTAGCATTTTTTCTAACTTCCTTTCTAGGATATGAAATTAAGGTAAACAAAAGTACTTTTTTATATTTTTGCCACATTTTTCAATACTTCAAAAATTGAAAATCGAGCAAATTTTACCTTTTAATACTCATATCTTTTTTTGCATTTAGTACTTTGTTTTAAATAATATTAAAAACTGCGCTTACGAAGTAGCGGTTTAAATAAGAGAAGGCTTAAGTAAACCTATAAGGGCCATTTTAGTAGGCTTCATCCACATATCAAAAAATTCATCTGTGCCAAATTTGATCACACTATCCGTAAAAATGCGACCTAAATACATGCACAGCCAGCCAACCAGAAGAATGGGCACCGTACCAGCTCATCGATTTTATTCTTTAGGAAAGTCGAATAGTATAAGGCAGGAAAGTTGGCAGGGCAGAGCAATTTTCTTTTTCAAACCCGGTACTAGACGTACTCAAAATTATTAAACCAATATAAAACATTTTGGTTTAAAAAAGTACTCATTATGCTTCCCTAGGCCAGGGGACAAATTGCGGCATTCAAAAGCAATTAAAATGCAATTGGATCAATAGAGTTTCCTATGTTTTTGTTTTAGAATTTTCAATAAGGATTTTCAACTTCCATTGCTATCGAGTGCCGCAATTAAGTCTCAGGATTTGCAACAGAGCACAGTTTCGACCAAAATTGGATCAGTACCAAGTTAATCCAAACCGTTTACTAATTTTAGGCTAAGTTTGCCCAAAATCGAAGGCGAATAGTTAAACAAACAGTCAGCTGTTATAAAATATGGAAGAACTTTTCATACATATGTATTTTGTTTATTGAAACTTCTTAAACTGCCTTCGTATTGTGTAATAAAAGCTGTTTAGACAACATCTTTAAAGTAAGAGAACTGCATTTAAGGTTGCAAACTGCATTTGAAGTCTTTCCTTTTCTTCATTGTCTGGTTTTGCTTACAAAGATGTGGCTTCAACAATATATTGCAAGAAATTTTGTTGCTGCTGCGGATGTTGTAGGGTTTTTTCTTTGGCTTAGACTTAAGACATGCATGCTGCACTGTAAAAACTAGTTTTTCCTGCATTTTAAGTGGATGTTGTATGTTTTACTCCCGGCAAATATAAAGAACATGTTCTTAGTAATAAAACCAGACTGTTAAGAAAAAACAAACCAAGAGACAAACCACCAAAAGGAAAAAGTAAAAAACTATAGTGCACCGGAAGAAAAGTTTGAGCTTTTACTACCATATTTTGCAAAAAAAAAACAGTAGATTTTATAGTTTTGAGGTAGAGCATTGCAAAAATATTAAAACATTAGTGCTTAAGTATCGGAGGTACCCCTAGTGATCCGATCTAATCAAGTTTTGTCCAAAATGTGAACATTATACCTAAACTACCTAATGTCAGGTGTGAACTCCATGGCTTTTATAGTTTTCGAGATATGACGATAAAATTGGTCCGTTTGAATGGGGGCTACCACTCCCTGTGATTTTATCCCAACTTTTTGTTTTTTTAAACGCAGACATAATATCAGAATCACATTGTAGCTGGTTTAAGGTCGCCAACTTTTATAGTTTTAAAATACATATGTATATGGTTTAAAAAAAATTAGCAATTTAGCCTGCCGTCTTAAACGTCTTTACGCTAAGTTATGTCGTGACAGTGATTATAGTTACTAAGATACAGAGTGAAATACATATGCATGGATTTTATTTTAAAAAACTGAATTAACTCAAACATTTTTTCGTAAATCAAAGTCACTTTCTTTCCGTTCTTAAATGATTTGAATTTTAAAAGGATGGAACTTTAGATCATTTTTTAAAATTTTTTATGAATATTCGCTCTTGGAAGTCCCAGTGAGGCTGCTCTTTTCCATATAGAAAGACTCGGATTTTCTTGTGAAATGCTTTCAACCAGCTTAAAGTTTTCGGGAGTCCTTGAAGATCGACTGGGCCCTGGCCGTGGGACATTCATAGCTAAAGCAGTTGCGCGGAATCTTTGCAACCACGAACGAATTGAATATACATTCACAATGTGTACATTTTACACAAAAATTCTTTTTTCGGGAAGGCATTCCTATGGGGGCTATACCAAAACATGGACCGATCTATACCAAAGACAAAAGGCTTCATGCCAGTGCCAAAAAAACGTATCTGTACAAAATTTCATTAAAACATCTGGAAAATTGAGACCTGTACTTTGATTACACGAATACATCGACACCCAGCCGGACGGATATGGCTGAATCGACTCAGAAAGTGAATCTAAGTCTATAGTCATGCTCAAAGGTAGGTCGCAGACCATTATTTTTGGGAGTTACAAACATCAACACAAATGCATAATACCCCTATTACGTATGTAGGTTGGGTGTAATAAAATATGAACCAATTTATTTTTATTTCGATCATATTCATTTTCCCCAAAGTTGTTAATTCATCGATTTTGTTAAAAAAACATAAAACGATTTTTTAACCATCTTTGGCGGATGTACGTTAAATTTCCCATTGCGTTTTCTGCGTGTATATGCCTGCGTACATACATATTTACATATATACGGATGTGCATATATATGCATTTTAAAAAACAATCTTACATTACACGATCAACAATTGAAACTTTGAAAAACACGCGAAGACTATAAAACCACAAAAAGGACCAGACATGGCAACTTTTAAAATCACACTTTTACAAAAACTGAGACAAAACATAAAATATCAAGCAGAGACCTTTCGAAAAACTATTAAAACTTTAACACACACGCGTTTTTGACATATTTAGCAGCAGACATGTCTCCTCTTTTAACTTTGAGGTTTTGTATACATTGGAGTTTTGAGAAAGGACATATGGACTTATATCCATATGTTTATATACGTATAAATATACATACATTAAAACTTAAGTCGGCGCTGCTAACAACGTTAAAGATGTCCGGCTTTACTAATGTCGTGCTCTCTTGTCATTCTTGGGAAATTAGTCAAGAAAATGAGAAGCAAAAAAAAACGATGAAAATAAAGTTTAAAAACATGATTTCCTGATTTCATTCATGATTGTTAACATTAAGTTTTGTTCATTTTTTTCTGTTTAGTTTTATTCTTAAAACTTCAAAGCCACCACCAAATCCTGTTTTTTATTAATTTTATATTTATATATTGTAAGCCGTGCAGCACTTTGGATGGTAAAGGTATTATGGGTTTGTGCTGATATTTGTAACACCTTAAACATTGCTCTACACTAACTTTATATTGCCCTAAAAGGCTCTAAGTAATGCAGCTGGGTGTTTATGTGAATGTTATTGCAGTTTTCTACATATACTTTGATATAAATTTGTATGATTTTTGGCCGAAAAAAACAAAGCCTATTGATTTTGGTTAAAATTCGTGTACATTTTGTAAGAGATTTGGTTTCCTTAATATAGAAAGGCCCTTACTCGTATTTTTTTACAAGCCCAGATTTTTGTTTGTTTTGATAAAAAAATATGGACTTAAAAAATACAAGTTAAGGCCTTTCTGTATTATGGTAACTGCTAAACAAATAGCTATTGGCATGGCATACACTGTCAAAAAGGTTGGCTAATATGCACGCCAGCCTTGAAGAGTATTGTTTGATAACCAGTACTCCGTATTCCATTTGACTTAGGAGACTTAAATCCTTAAAACCTTTTTAACTGCATGAGCACGAAATAATATGTCACACACATCATATATGTATGTCAAGCAAAAGGATAGCTCTTCATGCCTTAACAGAGTCAACGTGAGCCTTCACTTTTTTTACAAATAATCAAAAGCTTTTGCTGCTTTTAAGGGCATGAATTATTTTAATATAAATCTACACGTTAATGTAGGTTATATCATAGTTGGCCTTTGCCACATACAGCGCTTCTTATAATATGGCTTTTCTATCATTCGATTGTTTGATGTTGAGGTTTTTCTTTAGTACGGTTCTTGATCTCTTATAGCTTATAGTTGTCAGTGGCCATTTTAGGATTTAAAAAGTTTTGTCTATTTATTGCCTTTTGTTAATATTAAAACATTTATGGTAAAACTTTTTTTCAGCAACATGCTATAATAATGATTGTTGCCAAGAGCAATAAAGACTTAAACAAATTAAAGAAAATTATATTTAGTAGAAAGAAAAAAATATTTATGTTTGTATTATTCGTTTCTCTTAAATGTAAAACGAAAAGTAAACATAAAATTATATTTTTGCAGTAACAATAACACACGACATGTCCGTAACATCTAGCGTAATTTCCTAAAAAAATAGCGATGCACCTTATTAAATCGAAGGCAGTAACGTGATATACCATGCCAGTTGATAGATCTATTGTCTCTTAAAATTCATGCTTGAGCTTAAACCCAAAGTACTAGATTCAATCAATTGCTGAGAGGTATCTCAACAGGTCATTTAACCTTGATATTCCACAAAGGTCATCTGGTACTTAAAAAACTGTTCAGAAATCGATGTCTTGAGGACTGTCTCGTACTTTCGTTGTTTCCACAGCTGTGAAAGCAGTCTTCTTGTCAAATCGATGCCAAAATTTTATAAAAGTTTTAAAACGAATGAATAACAACTTTAAAGGTTAATGCGACGCATAAATATGATTTTGCATATTTTTGGTTGCCCTGCAAGTTAAAAACAGATCTAAAATTTATTTTCTACGACACAAACAAGCAATTGAGGTTGGCTTTGTGGAGAATTAGTAATTTCAACAGCAGAAAAGATAGTAATTAAGAGTTAGTTTTTAAACGTGAAGTGTATTTAAATTTATTTTAAGTTAATATAAGTTTAGTTTTTTAAAGGTTCAAAAAAGTAATATACAGGCATGTCCTGAAAACCACTTTTTGTGAAAGTGATTTGAAATCACAAGAAACACATAAAACTTTTTTAATTTTTGTAATTTTAAAGCAGCCGGATAAATGCATGCCGACTAAGAATTACTAGGTTATATTTTCAATAACATAATTTTAAGTTTTTCAATAAAATAATTAAATAAATAATTTTAAATTTGAATTGTGATTTTAAAATCACAAGTGATTTCACGTGAAATCATGTGATTTTCAAAACATGCCTGATAACACAGTAATTGCTCAAACCGTGAAGTAATATAGCATTGTCACTAAACTTTTTTCAACAGCTTAATCAATTTTAGGGTGCACACTAAGGTAGATGCGGAAACTTTTTAAGTTTATAGGTAGATACATGATCGACCTTTAATTATTGGATATATTTTTATGTGAAATATCAAAACAGGTTCCCTGATGCCAATAATGAGAAATCTGATAACCACTGGGGGTCGCTTGTTTCACATTTATTTTCATATTTTATATATACTTTTCATTTATAATGAAGTTTCCTCAAAAAAATTCAACGACTGAGAAATTACGCTGCTCAAGCATTTGTTTTTTCTCCACCATAATTCCTTTTAATAAAACCCTTCACATTTGTGATAAGGGTATATATAAGTTTGTCATTCGGTTTTTAATTTTTTTAATATCTTGATCCTTATAGATAGGGAAGTCAATTAAGCAATGTCCGTCTACCCGTCTGTCCATGTTATGGTTGAAATCAACTTTTTAAAGCCACCCGATGCTGTTTTAGACCCGTTGGTGGTATCAAACTATTAGAAATATCTGCAAGCAAATCACTATTGAAATTCAACAAAATCGTCTGACAAATGACCGAGATACAAGCCAAAACCCATAACTTCCTCTGTGTTTTTCTCTTAAATTTGTACATAAAACCCTCTACAACTGCCCCGGAGTTGCGCCTACACGGGTGCAATGTAAAATCCGACTCCCATTAATTTTTTCTCACGAAAATTTTTTTGGAACATTCTTACACACATCTCCGCCCCTTACAGGGTGGCCATACAAAGTTTAAGTTTGTTTTTTAATATTTTTAAATCGCTCCCACAGCTTTCAGGGTTCTCCTGCAATGGTCAAATGTAATACCGACCTTAATTAATTTTTCCTCTCAAACATTTCTTTGGAACGTACTTACCCCCTATCTCCAGCCTCTAACATTGTTGCCGTACAAAGCTTAAAAAAATAATGTAAAGCCCCTGCAACTTCTCCGGGGTCATCCCTAGCGAAGTAAAAATTATCACAGACCCCCATTAGTTTTCTCTCCCAGACATATTCCTATAATATACTTACCCCCTATCTCCACCACCTAAGGGGATTGCCATACAAAATAAACAAATATGATTTAAAAACGCCCATAACTTCCCCAGAGTCGACCTTAAAGAAATAAAGTGTAACCGACCCCGATTAGTTCCCCTCCCAAACCTTTTTATATAACATACTTACCCCTATCTCCACCCCCTTAGAGGTTTGCCATACAAAATTTTAATGAAATAATGGTAGTCACCCGTAGTCACCCTAAGAGGGTTAAAATATGACACCGACCCCTATTTAAAAATTATAAATATTTTGTAAAAAGAAATGGATAAAAAAAAACTTGGGGTTTCGAAAGGCCAATGTGAAGGGTATATAAGATTCGTCACAGCCGAATATAGCGCTCTTACTTGTTATGATTAAAACTGATTGAAAAAATTTTTCTTATAAAAAATACGTACTGCTAACACATTTGCAAAATGCAACCTTTTTTCAATGAAATTTTTTTTTAAATTTTGTGTCATTGCAAAATATGTACATAGTTCATATCAAAATATCAAACGCCAAGTTCATAAGTTAAATTCAATCTTTGCTGTTAAACCAACACCATAAAAACCGAACTTTAATAAAAAATTAGACAGAATCAAAAACATGCACGTTCAAAGGATATTAAAAGGAAATCCGTTAAATTCTGTAGACATTGATACAAACGTCTACTTTCTTTCTATCTTTTCTTTTATTTTTAAGCAATTTTTGGTTTAAAATATGAAAGGAAGGCATTATTAACCTACAGTCTCTGCGAAAAAACGTTGGATAAAACCAAAAGTTAAGACATGGAAAAACAAAATATAAGAGAAAATGTGTGTAAAAAGCTGTGTGTATGTATGTATTTGTATTCCCAAATTTTATAAAATCCTAATTCTAGTACATGAAAAATTCAAATTCATCTGCTTTTTCACTGCGTTTGTGCAGATTTTAGTTACGTCCAAAAATAATAGTCTGAAACCCACCTTCAATTATACCGATCGATTAAGAACTCTTGCACCAGTTAAAGGTGTGTAAAAATTAATTTTGCACCCTCCCTTATTTACTATTATTAATTTATTATTAATTAATTATTATTATTTTTATGTAAAGTTTTGCCTAGAACATTTTATTTTGACTCCTTATTTATTCTGGTACTTTCTTTAACAGGTATTCCTCGACTTGTCCTAAAATCTCAACAAAATGACGTAGTATTGAAGAAAAATTTTTTTTTAAAAAAAGCGAACTGGAACTCGCTTTAAAACCCCTTAATAAAAATATTTTTTACATTAAAGTTTTTAACAAACAACTGTGATAAGTTTATTATTAAACAAAATGCAGCCACATAATATAAATAAATTTGCAATAATTGCAAGCATTTTTATAATGTTTGTGCTTAATTTATTGCTAAAGACAGCAGCTGCCAAAGAAAATATACCCACATATGTTAAGGATAGATTGCAACAGGAAGAAAGAGGGAAAACTAAAAGTTTTAAATCTGTAGAGCAACAAACACAAAGTGAACATAGAACGCAAAAGCACAACAATCCACAACATCAGGAACATATTTCCCGGTCGCAAAGTGGGGACAAAAATCATCATAGACAACAGCGGCCACGTAACAGTGGTCCTGGCGCTTCAACGTCTTACAAAAGATATTCTCGAGATTCGAGAGATTCCACTAGCTTTAGTAGCCGCAAACCAAACATTATTCTCATACTAACCGATGATCAAGATGTGGAGTTGGGCTCTTTAAATTTTATGCCACGAACTTTGCGTATCCTAAGAGATGGTGGTGCTGAATTTAGACATGCCTACACCACAACACCCATGTGTTGTCCAGCACGATCATCCATATTGACGGGCATGTATGTTCACAACCATATGGTCTTTACCAATAATGACAACTGTTCCAGCCCACAGTGGCAGGCCACACATGAGACACGTTCATTTGCCACCTATTTGTCAAATGCCGGCTATAGAACCGGTTACTTTGGCAAATATCTGAATAAGTACAATGGTTCCTATATACCACCGGGTTGGCGGGAATGGGGAGGTCTAATAATGAATTCAAAATATTATAATTACAGTGTCAATATGAATGGACAGAAGATTAAGCATGGATTTGATTATGCCAAGGTAAGGGGAAGAATTATAGTCCTCAAGCTAGAAACACAAATTAGATGAACGATGAATTTTTCGTGCATGCGTCGTGGCATATAAAAAAATTGTGTATAAATGTAAAAGCTAACACAATGAGTGCGGCAGGACAACGAATAACTTTGTACAGAATTGCCATATTATTTTTCCAGATTTAGGTGTTTTGAAGTGTGTTTTATTTTCCAAAGCGAAAGTTTGTTACAAAAAATTCGTCATTCGATATATTTATGTTTCTAGTTAAAACTTCTAATGAACATATACAATATAATTTAATTAAACAATTTTAATTCCATTTTAGGATTATTATCCAGATTTGATAGCAAATGATTCGATATCATTTTTAAGATCATCAAAACAACAAAACCAAAGAAAACCTGTGATGTTGACAATGAGTTTTCCGGCCCCGCATGGACCTGAAGACTCGGCGCCCCAATATAGTCATCTATTTTTTAATGTCACCACACATCAGTAAGTAATAATTTGATTATATCCGGGTATGCTACAGAGATTAATTTTGTTCGAAAGTGGAGTTAAATATGAAACAAATCTTTGCTTACGTGGGGTTTAAAGAAAGAGACTTAAGTAACTCTTAGGTCTCACAGAGCATACACCTAAACCAGTAATCAGATTGCTTAATTCGGATTTCCTAAATGTCAGGATTTTCCTTGTCTTATCCTTGTTCGGGACGCTCCAAAAAATTTTTGTTATTCTGACAACTGTTTAAAGTTCTACTGTGCCTTGTAGGCAGTTTCGTATGCTCCATTAACTCGGCCTTTGTTGCAACGAAACTTTTCAGCTCCCTAGCTTTAATCATCATATTATTATCCCGCTTGTTTCTGATTATCCCGCGTTTAAAGTTGAAGCATAAACGTTAACTTTTATATTTACTCCCGATATACCCACACTTCTACTGCAGACATACCTCTCTTTAACACCTAAACCGAGTGTTTACCCAAACAATTTAAACAATATATTTAACCGATCTAAAACTTCTTTAACTTTTAGTACACCATCATATGATTTGGCTCCCAATCCCGATAAACAGTGGATTTTACGTGTAACGCAGCCCATGGAACCGGTTCATAAGCGTTTTACTGATATTTTAATGACCAAACGTTTACAGACACTACAATCTGTAGACACGGCTGTGGAAAGGGTTTATAATGAATTAAAAACTTTAGGAGAATTAGACAATACATATATAATATACACCTCAGATCATGGTTATCATTTGGGACAATTTGGTTTAATCAAGGGCAAAAGCTTTCCTTTTGAATTTGATGTAAGAGTACCATTCCTTATAAGAGGTCCTGGCATACAGCCATTCAAAGTGTAAGTTTTCTAAATTTTTAGAAATTATTTAAGAAAAATTTTAACAAATCTTAAATCCTTAGAGTGGACGAAATAGTTCTAAATGTGGACTTGGCGCCTACATTTTTAGATATGGGCGGTGTACCTACACCGCCGCACATGGATGGTCGCAGTTTTTTGCCTTTATTGCTAAATAGGCATAGAAGTGTCAGAGAACAATGGCCCGACACATTTTTAATAGAAAGTTCGGGACGAAGAGAGACACCAGAACAAATAGCGGAGGCCAGAGCAAGATTACAAATCGAAAGAACAAATATGAAATTGGTCAATAGTACCTTGATAGAAGATCTTATGGGTGCAGCTAAACCTAATTCCCTCGATAATGTTGATTTGGAATCAAGAGAAGAAGAACAATTTTCAGAGAACGATAGAGGTATTTTTAGTTTTATTTATAAATCTGAATTAATTAAAACTTATATAATGCTTTAGACACCGACATTGATACAGAAGATGATTTTGATTTGGACAATGATGATAAAGATACCTCTACTGTTAATCTAGAAGATGATGATGAGGAAGATGTGGACGAGAATATTGAACAATTTGATAATAACTTACCATTGACTCCTTATATAACTAAAATGATGCGCCTTAATTCAGAGTGCTCGGATCCCAAGCTTTTGGAAAACTGTAAACCAGGACAAAAATGGAAATGTATTAATGAAAATGGCAGATGGCGCAAACACAAATGTAAATTCAATGTAAGTTCAAGTACGACATAAGCTTAGTTCACACTGGGCAAATATGTGGCGAAAAATAAGTGGCCACATCTCTCGGCATAGGTTGGGTTGAACTGGCTGGCTCTCAAGACCCCACATAGACTCTTTGGGTCCTTACTATTGCTAAAAAAAAGCAATGATAGCAAGATCTTATCAATCCAGATATTTTTCCCAGGTTTTTAAAAAAAGGAGACATATAAGAGCTTGCTCTGGAGCGCACGTTTGCTAAATTAAACACGATAGTTTTGGGTCAAGTTGACTTCAAGTTTATTTAATATTTGTTTAGCGTGAACTTACGTTTAATAGAAATTTATTTAAAATAGAAATGCATTTAACATTAACTACAATTACAGCAGCATCTGGCGGAAGTTTCGAAATTTTCAAAGCCATTAAACAAACGTAAATGTGCCTGTTTTACACCTGATGGTGTTGTTTATACCAAACTTAAGCCCGAATACCTTCAAGGGGAACAAAGAAGAGTTAGAAAACGGTAAGTTCTTAAAGGAAAAAGAAAGAAATATGTATTTAGTTAAGAAACTTAATTAAAAAAATCTGTTTAAGCAGCACTCAAAGTTTAAGCAAATCTTCTCGAAGGCACAAACGTGATACAGAACATTTTGATATAGAAGAGCTGTATCATACTCAATTGCCACATGACATGGAAGAACTACTTAACTTGCATGGAAACCTTAATAATATAGAAAAATATTTATTAGCCCAACACCAAAAGAAAGCCGAACAACACTCGCGCTCTAAACGCGAGCTAACTGCTAATTTGTTTGAAACTCCCGATGAAAACGATGGCGTTCAAAAGAATTCTTCATCTACTGATGATATTTCCAAGGTTATACAAGAAATTCAAGATACTTTAGAAACATTAGAACTAAAGTTTGTTGAGCATGATTGGAGCGCAAGCAATATCTCGAAGACATCCACCAAACTAACCTCAGCGGGATTTGTTAGAGGCAGTAAATTTCCCAAAGTTGGTGGTCGGGTGGGTACTCGATGTTATATTGAAACTGAAACTGGTAAAGTAAACTGTTCGGATGTTATATATGATGATGAGAAAACATGGCGTAAATCAAGATCACAAATCGATATGCTAATCAAAGTATTAAAAGATAAAATAATGCACTTGAAGGATATTAAAAAGCAATTAAGGGAAAGTAAGCAACAACAGGGTAAATATTGGAACAATGAGTTTTTAAACCCGTCAAGAGATGAAAATGCCAACAACGATTTGTCGCAAATAGCAACAGGTTTTTATGGCCCAAAAGGCACAAGACGCCGTAGGCCATTTAATCACCATAATCACCAACATCATGGCAGGCATCATATTCATAGTGGCATAGGTGTTGGTAATAGCGTTGGAGGCAACAGAAGAAGAGTGCTTGATGACAAAGATTATAACAACAGTTCTCCAGTTTCCAAAAATGTTAATATTCCAAGTTTTATTGGTACTCTACCAAGGGGAAAACAACGCAGTAATTTGCCAAATACAAGTACAACAACAACTAGGACCACTACAACTCTATACACCGAAGATATATCCACCAATAACTATATTGAAATTGGAAATCCTAATGAAGTTAGCAGTAGTAATAATGTGGACTATGAGACCACAAATAAAAGTAAGTAAAATTAATTCTAAAGAGGTTATATATCCAAAATAAGAACCTTAACACAAAACTCTTTAAAGATATCATTCCTTCATCTAAAACTTCCAATAAAAAAGGTCAACAGGAAGTCACTATGCAGACCCTACATAACAACAAGCCAAATATCAATAATCCCTATTCGAGTAATAACGATAACGAAAATCAATACTCAGGTCCAGCAGAGTGCTATTGTGAACCCGAGGATAATATGTATGTAAAATAAATTGATAAAATGTAAAATGTACCTCTAAACATTATTTCTAGTTATGATTCTAAAGAAATGGCCCGCGAAGCTAGACGAAAACTTAAAGAGGAACGTCAACGCAGAAAGGAAAGAAAACGCTTAAAGAAGGCACGTTTAGAAAAAGAATGTCTTTCGGAAAAAATGAATTGTTTTTCTCACGACAACAGTCATTGGCGTACAGCCCCCTTGTGGAATGATAGTCCTTTCTGTTTTTGTATGAATGCCAACAATAATACTTATTCCTGTTTAAGGACAATTAATGCAACACATGATTACCTATACTGTGAATTTACCACCGGCTTAATAACATTTTATAATTTGAAAATTGGTGGGATATATGAAAGAAAACATTAAAGAAATAAAAGTTTTAGTAACCACGATTTCATTTTTAGATCCCTTTGAAACCTTAAATCGGGCTTCTTCTTTAACGGCAGTCGAAAAGTCTTATATGCATGATACTCTAGCCAAACTTAAGAGCTGTAAGGGTCGTAGTTGTACCATGAAAAGATCTGTGGATTCAAATAATATTTCAGCAAATGCACTAAATGGTTTACCTAGGGGAACTAAGAGAAAACCTGGTAAGTATTAGTGTAAAAAAAGAAGTGACGAATAACCACGTACGATCATGGAAATGGAAATTTAATTATGTTTCCCTTTTTAAGGTGAAGTCAACAATTTTTTGAATGTTGAACCTGGATTTATTTTAAATGGTATGGGTGGCTATGACGGCCCTCAAGCGAAACGTCGAAAAGTTGCAAAGTAAGTGAATTTTATTTTGTTCGTTTAAAAATAATTAAATTTATAATTATAAAATGAAAAAAATAAATGTTAATGATAAAAGTTTGGAAACTTATTTACTTGCCCTGAACTGGCTTTAAAAGTCACTTTAGTTAACAGAACTTGTAAAATGGTCTGAATAAGACTGAAATCATTCCAATTTGTATGTCGCCAAATGGAAAACTTCTTACTTTTAACGTATGTAGGCCGAAAGAAGAAGGCGTAAAAGAATTCCTCAGGTTTAAAATAGAAACACTTCGCTTGGCTTGTTGTGCGCTGCTTGTAATGAAAAACTAATTAAAAGGGAGAGGTTTGCCTAAATTTGGGGAAGCAGATGAATTCCCTACAGGTTTCCCAACCTACACCTTCAAAGTTAGCAGCATTAGGTATAACATTAGACAAAAAGCGAAAGCTGGGCAGTGGCAAAAAATGTTTCAAGATTTTGCGTCCTTTCTGTATGAACTGTATTTACGGCTGTATTTTAAAACTCAGCTTGTTTGCAGTTCAAAGCTTAAACTTTTGCATTAATGTAATTAAAACACTCCTGTGGAAGCAAACGCCATAATAAAAACCTTTAGTTTTACTGTCAGGAAGAGTTTAAAATTTATTGATGCAAAGCAAACTGTGTTGTGGAATACAGCCCACCTTATTTAATTCAGGGTTTCCTTAGCTCGAGATTCTTTATTTCTGCCCTCATTTGAATGGTTTTATGGATTTTCGTTGTCTTTTCAATTGTCCCATTATTTTAGAGCGTCTTGTAAGCAACTAAGACCCATTTTTTCAACTTTTTTCGCAACAAACGTCTTAAAAAATAATATAAATTTGTATGGAAAAAAGGCTAAAGTCCAACAAGGAAAAAGAAAAATAACTTAAGTAGCTCTTGATAATTGCTTATTCCGTAGCCACCTGATCGACATGATGAGTGCCAAGATTTTTTCAGTTTACACTTCGAAAATTGCTAAGTTTATCGTGGAATTTTTTTTAACTCAACACTTGGCTCTCTGGTTTTATGGTTTCTTATTTCTTCTCATTTTAACACATCTTTAAATATTCTGGAGGGCTGCGCTGCTCTTATTTATTTGTTCTAAGTAGACAATCTCTATGAAACCTAACAATCCTAGGATAAAGAATACCTTAGTGCCTGCTGTGTTGAAAATATTTTGTATCACTGTCTAGCGCTTGTGCTTCCCAGCGTAACCTAATTGAGGGTCTAATTTGAAATATCTACGGAAGGTACGAGAAAACTACTAAAAAAAACGGAAACCACCCTGGATTTCATTACATAGAGATGCTTAGTTAAACTGGCTATCGTTTTTTTCATGTCTTTTAATGACCCTAGAGTCTATGTGGCTTCGTTGGGGACACCAAGTTCAACCAAACTTAACTAAGTGCCTGCTGAGCTTATCCCTTACCATAGGGCCCTATTTACTCCACTGTCACTATTTGTCATAAGCTCAAAATTCGTCACGTACGCCAGCGATATTTTCATTATATTTGGCTTTTGGCAGGGTTACTGTTCCTTTCTCAAGAGCCGATCCAGTACACGAGGATTCAGCGGTTATTTCATTGCCAACGATATCATAGTACCCCGGAACCCAATATTGTTTAACGTTCAAGAGGTTCAAAGTCAAGCTGAGGGCTCTCCTACAATCCCTTACTAACGTAGACTTAACTTAATGCGCATTTAAGGCTCTAAGTGCTGTATGACTTTTTACATAGCTATCCCTCGTTACATGTTTAATTAGAAGATCTGTTGCCTTTAATATGGCCATGTTCTTTTCCATGATAAAGACGCCCGCTCCCGTGCCTGTCTATATTTAAGATTCGTCGAAAAAAATTTCACACCTTGCTGATTCTAACCAACAATCGCTTTTAGAGATTGTTACTGATGGTGCTTTTTTATTTATTTTGTCTTCGCTCTTTGGAAAATTTTCTGATTCCGATACTCCTAACACTCCTTAACCCAGTATTCAATAGATATTGTGTAGACGCCGCTTACACTGTGAAAAATGAGCTCCAGTGTTGCTTGCGATAGGATCCTAGTGCATCTATTATATCAAGTGAAGCACAGCTCCTATGACAGCCCTTGTGCACCGCTTTCCACCCCACCAGCTTTAGTTGCAAGCTGAAGCTCTTTTCTATGAAATTTCTGCATATATGTTAGTGATTAAGACCCTTCTTGATTATTCCTTATGTATTCCTCTCCCATTATGGCTTACTAATGTGGATTACCTCAAAATATTTGTCCAAACCCGCTATTTTCATCACCCCATTGAGAGTCTGGCTTCTGAGAGCTTACACTTTGTGATGAAGAAATCACTAGTTTCTTTTTGTAAGAATTCCCGACCGACCCATTTCTATACGTCCACAAAGTGCGGAGAACTCCTGTTGAAGTCACTCCCCAACTGTTAGAAGAAACCTTCCCTTGACCAAAAATCTTCCTTAACATACCATGGTTCGTAAGAAGCCACAGTTGAAGGTAAAAGAGCTCCCCTGGGCACTACTCTCCTACAAATGACTTGCCCCAGCTTAGAATGTATCTGAATCGTAGGTTCCTATAAACCTCACTTATAGCCTTTAGAACCTTTAGAAAATATTATTGAGCCGTACTTAGGTGAATGAACCAATAACATCCCACAGGTAAATTTCTATAAACTTTTCAAACGTCTCAAACAGACAGAATCTTTCGTCTTCTTGATAGGTCTGAAATCCTTCAACTTAAAGGTCAGATAACTATAGGTTAGTTAAGATGAAGCCGGTAGCCATTTAATAAAAGGGTGTATCTTAACTAGCGTTGTCAATTCAGTAAAAATAGAAGGGAGGCTAAACTTTTAATTAAGTTAGCAAAAAACAGGATGAAGTAGACTTGTCAGAGTCTCTAGCGGGAATTAAATTCGTGACCCCCAAACCACTTACTCATTGGTCACCGGGCCACTCTAACATACTTGAGTATAAAAGTTACTCTAACTTCCCTTCACCTTAAAGGTACTTATATATATGTATGCGCGGAAGAAGGCATGTTCTAAACACGATGCCGACAATGTGAAAGATTCACCCGTAACCTTCTGTAGAATGGTAGGTATTAGCAGGCATAGAACGATTTAGCCACTAATTTCACTTTCTTGCTTATGACCAACTCCTCCCCCTGCCTTATGGCTCTAAAACCCAAAGTCTTTTTTTTGAGCCATCTGTCACTTTACTTCCCCCGACATTCTTACAGGCCGGAAGGTGTCTTTCCATAAGCAGCTCTAGAGTCTTCGAGGTAGATGAAATCTTGAGTTGAACTTTTAACAAGCTTTCAACGTCTTAAGCACATAAACCACAGGCTAATAAGTCCCCAACTTTCAGAAGAAATAGGCAACGGGACATGTAAATCAAAGGTATAAACTCTTCATTACAATGTCTCGTGCAATAACTCAAGCTTCATTTCTGTACCATCTGTCACAATGCTATCCCCAGCATTATTACAGCCCATAAAATGGGTTTCCATAAGTAGGTTTAGGGTCTCCGAGCTAGAATGCATAATTTCGTTATTTTCTTAAAATTTTAATAATACCTTAAACTTAATACATTATATCTAGCAGATGGCAATCTAATACAAATAACGTAAGGCGTAAACCTTGGAAACAGCATCCACAGCAGCAACTATACCAGCATCATCAAAACAATCAACATCACCACTCCTACTATAATAGACAACAATTTGGGCAACATTTAAGGCCCATATACTATAATCAGCAACCGAATACATACCGAAACACACAACAACATATGCCAGAGCGAAATGCAAGCTTACGACGGAATCGTTTTCATCAGGATATGAAACAAAAATTACATTTAGAGCCACAACGTCAATATAGGCAACAACCACAGTATAAATTAGAAAACGAACAGAAGAAACAACAAGCAGCAATTAAAATGAATAATAATACAAATGAAAAATATCATCATGCAACAACAAATGATTATAACAAAAACAACAATACACCTTCTTCAGTCATACGTTCAGTATCATTATCATCATCCTCCCCACCATCGATAACAAAAACAACAACTGATTTTGTAAGCTTATCACAGCAACAACAAAATCCTGCAATAACAAATTCATCAACTGCCAACGACTCTACATCATCACAATCATCATTGTTAGTCGAACGCAATCTGTAGTAAAGTTTTAAGTAAAAATCCATTATCCCTTACACATGCATTTACACATTTATATGTTTATTTATTTCTTGTGTATGTGAAAACTTATTGTAAAATAAAAAAATTGTATTTTTATGTAGTAAAAAATTGTTTATGTACTAAGTTAGGATCTAAACTTTTTTTCTTTTAAAGAAATTATTTAGAGTTATTTTTTTACCTTAACTGAAAAGCTGTTTTTATAACCCACTTAATTTTATATTTTGTTTTTCTTTATCAAAATTCTGCATTTATTTCGTAATTGCAACAAACAAAACGTCCAACAAAACAGCACAAAAATCTGCTCAATCTTTAAAATAATGCATTTTAGAAACATAAACTACAAACTCATGCTACTTTAACATACATATCTAGCCGGCAGCATGCATACATAGATACATATCTCTTACTTAGTGTTAATGTATTAAATAAATATTTTAAAATTGCTTCTATTTAATTAACTTAATTATAACATTTATATAATACCAGTCTTTAAAACCAGTGAAAGTTTGATAACCTAATATGAACCAAATCTACATATTTTGGTTTTGAAATAATTCTTTAAATTGTTTGATAAATTTACTCTCTATAACGCTGTTTTTGAAAACGAACATTAGATTAACAAATGCACTTAAAATATCAACATACATGTGAACATCAAATTTAATTGCAAAAAATTATTAAACTTTTATTAAGAAAGTATTTCGATATCTGTGTCAGAACACATTTAAGGAACATGATTTCTGCTTATGACCACTGTGACGTGTGTGAACTTTAAAATTAAAATTTTAATACATTTTGACTTTAAGATCGTGTTGTGTAAAATATTTTTGTGACCAGGCGTAATTTTTATACCCTTCACAAAAGTGTTAAGTGTATATATAAGCTTGTCATTCCGTTTGTAATTTCTTTAACATCCATATGCGATTCAATAAAGTACATTTTTTTCTTGGTCCTCATAGATAGGGAAATTGATTTAGCGCCTGTTATGGTTGAAAACAACGTTTTGAAGCCCCCCGTTGTCGCATAGACCCGTAAGTGGTATTAAACTATTAGAAATATCTGCGTTTAAAACTAATAACTGCCGGAGAAAAAAGCCAAAAACTAAGACTACATCTGTTTATTTCCTTAAAATTTGTATATTTAAACCTCTACAACTGCCCGGGAGCTGCCCCTACACGGGTGCAATGTAAGACCAACTCCCATTAATTTTTCCTCACAAACATGTTTCGGGAACAAACTTACACCATATATCGGCCCCCAAGATGGTTGTCATATAAAATTCAAAAAAAATTAGAGTAAAAACCTCAACAGCTTCCCTGGAGCCGCTCTTAGAGGAATAAAATATACCACAGACCCGGATTAGTTGTCCCTCCCTAACATATTCCTAGAACATAATTTTCCCCTATATCCACTCCCTAAGGGAGTTGCCATACAAAATTTGAAAAAGTTGGGGTAAATACCCCTACACATTGTGAAGGGTATATCAGATTCGTTACAGCCAAATATAGCGCTCTTACGTATTTTAATTTACACAGTAGTTAAACGTTTTCTAAGTCTTATTTCTACAAGAAACTATATTCACTTAAGAGAAACCCTTTGTAAAAAAAATGTGGCCGATTTTACATTTGCGTCAAAACTTCAAAAAAAGCGGGTTATTCAGTTTGTGCCAATTAAATCTCTTTAAGTTATATTGTTATAAAAAAATATTTTTATTTATTTATTGAGGAGTTTCCTCCTTGATTGAAAATTAGGAACTGAACTTAAAACTAACAATTCGTTTCTTATATTCTAATTGCACTTCATCGTATTTTCTTCATTCCTGGAATTCTACTGTAACTTGATTATTGCAGCTGACAGATGTTCCCACAATGTGCTGCAATTCCGCAGACATGGTGTCAGCATTTCTTGCATTGCTGTTGTTGACAATTACAACGTTAAATTAAACAAATGCAGTGTTAACTCCTCCCCTCTTAAGAACAATTGCCCACAATTGTTTTACTAGAAATATGGGATGTTATTTATTCGATAACTTGAAGTTTGTATGTTGTTAGTAGGTTGGACATTGGTTAGGGTAATTCCTGTTTCAGATGAAGAAGCTGGATTTTCTGTTTTTAGATGGACCACATTTACTCTTCGCGAATTTTTATACAGATGAAGAATCAAGAAACCAAAAGCTATGAAGGCTAGCAAGAAAATCATAGTTGACCCTCCATTTATTATAGTCCCAAAGGCTAATGTCTTAATTTTGCGAATATTATTGATGTGTAAATCATTTAGGCTTTCCAGAGTCAGGATATTTTCCAAATTCTTTTCTGCGGGTGTAGGTTGTAATACAGCGGGAACAGGTTCTATCTGTGGAGCTTCCAAGTTGCGATATATTTTACCCTGTGCCACAATTGTGGTATTCGTGAATCTTATCAAGAAGGTGCCGAACAGATGGTGTTTAACTTCATCAATAAATATAGTACCTTTGAAGTCGTTGAGCAGAATAACTCCAGGAAATATATTCTCGATCGATGGGATATGTTGACTGTTGGTGTAAGTGCAATAGGATGGTAAACCTTTTATGATGTTTGTGGAACATGTATCATTACTTAAATTTACTAATTGGTCGTTCTTACAAATTCTAACAGAATTATATTTTAGACAATTACTTTTTATACCAAAGATTTCTTTTGAATTCTTTACGATTTTATTGAAAGGTAATTTTATAATTTTTTTATTTTTCCTTACAGGATATAATAAAACATTTTCATAAATTTTTTCATTTGTCAATGGAATTTTTATAACGTACAATATTATTGAATTTTTATATATTACATTTACTTCGGCGTATTCCATTGCCTCTTCATGTGATGCAAATGGCATCTTTTCAGTGCTTAATTTTTCTAATGCTAATTTAATTTCCAATTTATTCAAAATAATGGAGTTTATTACTCCGCTTTTAGCCCATTGAATGGCATAGTGTATATTTATTAATTGCTCTTTTATGAGTCTTATTCGACTTTGCAAACTTAAAGCTATTTCATTATTTAAATAATTATTTTTGCCTATGGCATTTGATATTTCATTAATTATTTTCGTGACATTATTTAATCTGTCATCTATCATTTGATTAATAACAATCTGTTTATTATTATTTTCATTTAATTCATTTATATTGAAATCTAACATTTCGAAGTCATCATGGTCTGGCGTGCCAGCGATGTACTTCCATGCAGTCCCAATTATATTAAAGGATCTTTTACTTCTTAAAAAACTACTTTCTTCATTTCTATTTTTTTTATTATTATCTTTAGTACTATTATTGTTACTTTTACTCTTATTATCATCAACACTATTTAAAGGAGCAATGCTTTGGATTAAGTCCAAGGCTTGTGTTATGTCTTCGTTTAGGATAGGATAAAAGGGATTGGTTTTTAGGATATTCCGTTCAACAAAGGTTTTGGTCTCTTTAACAACAGTGTCGTATTGCTTAACGTCTATCGGGTGGATAATTCTGAAAATTCCGTCTTGCACCTTACTTTGTCCATCATTAATGGCTACGATGTGAGCGGACGTGTAGTCGACTATTTGGAATTCCGCTCTGCAAATTGTCAGAATTGTTCTGAAAAAGAAAAGATACCAAAATTTCAGGTTTTTATAAGATTTTTATGAACAGTCCTCCCAGATCTTGTTTTAACCGTAGAATTTCCGTTACTAGCCACTATTTCTTTTCTGTACCTTGCAGTAAGTTTATTGCCGTGTCGCTTATTAATTTTAACGTATATTATGTCTCCGTCCGAGTACGTCTTCAATGGGTCTTTAGATCTATTGTGATAGCTAAGATCCTGTATTTGTTTTTCCTGTATCCTACGCATTGTTTCCCTACGAGAATTTTCCAATTGCTCTGGGTCACTACCAACATTTCTACCATATATAACTTCAACGGGTTTCCTATTAGTCGTTGAATGTACTGACAAATTATACTCCTTTACTGATCTCTCTAGCAGTTCCTCAAATGTACTATGAGCTCTCTCTGTCTTAAGACATCGCATGATCTCTTGCAGGGTCGAGTGAAATCGTTCCACTTGCCCGTTTGAACAACTGGTGTATGGCGGTGTGCGATAAGTTCTAATGCCTAATTCATTTTCTATCATATGGTTAATGGTAATTGAGTTAAAAGATTTTTCATTATCAAAGATTACGGTCTCCGGAAGGAGAAAATGAAGTATGTCCCTTAATGGTTGCCTGATATCCTCGGCAGCTCTGGATTTAATAACTTTTGCTATCGCAAACTTAGAAAATTTATCTATGGCTGTTAAAACTAAATGTTTTTCTGTGATAAAGATATCAAAATGGACAATTTGTCCCGGAAATTGTGGAATGGGGGTTGGTTGAATCTCTGGCTTGGCTGGATGACGATCATACTTGTTCTCTTTACAGACTATACAATTTTTTATCATCCTACTGATCTTATGGTTCATGGACGGAAAATAGTATTTCCCGATAATTTGAATTTTATTTTCGCGGGCACCTCTGTGTGCACGATTATGTATTCGCAGAATTAAGTCTTCCTGCTCCTGCTCACCAATGACGTCTTCGACTTGTAATTGGGTAAACCTTACCTTGTAAGCCCTAAAATGTAAAGGATATATCTCCTGAATTCTTCCCATAACTCGCTCATCGGTTTTAATACAGTTAACGACAGATGGATTTAAGTAGCGTTTCAAGATTCTTATCAGATTCTCTGCATCGTAACATTGTTCCGTAACCAAATGTCTATGGTAAGTTGGAAAGACTATTTTAAATTGATATGACTGAGTCTGACCTTGGTTAAGAAAAATTTGATTTTTGAATACATTAATGGGTACCTCTACAGAGTATATCAAATTTTGAGCGGAACTTTCCTCGCTATGCTCACTCGATGTGAGTGTGTTTATTTCAGGTGAAATTCTTGACAAGGCATCGGCCACAACATTAATTCTCCCTGGTTTATAGTGCAGTTGATAGTCATATTCCTCCAAAATTGACTTCCAACGTTTCATCTTCGTATTGTTATTTTTATTACTCAACGCATAAGTAAGGGGCTGATGGTCAGTATAAATATTTATTTTAGCCGTACCGTATAGGTAATTTCTTAAACACCCTAAGGCCCATATAATTGCTAACAGTTCTTTTTCGTTAGCGGCATAATTTTCCTCGGTCTTGTTTAACGTTCTAGATATGAAGATGATCGGCTTATCTTCTTGGGAAAGAACTGCACCAAGGGCAAAATTTGATGCGTCAGTAGTTAATGTGAATTCTTTGTTAAAGTCTGGATATGCCAACATTACATCTCCAGAAACGAGAGTTGATTTTATCTTATTGAAAGCTGCAATAGCATCTGAATTAAGGCTTATTTTAATTTTCGAAGATAGATTTTTGGACGTATGTCCTTCCTCCCCCCTTAAAAGGGATGTCAGAGGTTTAGCCAGTTTCGCATAATCCTGGATAAAACGGCGATAGTACCCTGACAGACCCAGAAATGATCTTAACTCTTTCAGTGTTTTGGGCGGCGGAATCTTAGATATGGCTTCTATTCTGCTCGGATTTGCTGTAATCCCCTCAGAAGAAATAATGAAACCTAGAAATTCAACTGATTCCTTGAAAAAATGACACTTGTCCAACTGGACTTTCATATTCGCGTTTTCAAGAATTTTAAAAACTTTTTCCAAATCACGGGCATGTTTGTCCTCGTTTTGACTGAAAACAATAATATCATCGATATAAACGAAACAACATACTCCGATACATTCACGCAATATATCGTCAAGCGCTCTCTGGAAAATGGACGGGGCGTTCTTTAAGCCAAAAGGTAATCTCGTATACTCATATTTTCCATTATTAATGGAAAAAGCCGTTTTCTCTATATCAGATTCTTTTAGCGGGATCTGATGAAATCCGCTTTTTAGATCGAGAACCGAAAAAAAATTATTATTCCCTAATTGCGCAAGAACTTCATTGATATCCGGAATTGGATATCTATCAGCTATAGTCTCTGCGTTCAGCTTCCTATAATCTGTTACTATTCTATACTGCTTATTTCCGGCTGAATCCGGTTTTTTCGGAACAATCCATACTGGTGAATTGTATGGCGAACGTGATGGTCTTATGATGCCATCATTAAGCATTGCCTGAATCTGGTTTTCTACCTCAGCTTTCAAAGCCATGGGGTAAGGGTAGTATCTAGTGTATACTGGCGTATCATTTCCTGTTCGAATTTCCCCAATAACCCTAGTTGTATATGTTAACTTCATATCTGGTTCAGCGAATAAATTTGGCACTTTGTTTGTCAATTCGGTAATAATTTTGCTCTGTTTATTTGTCATATGTTCATCCCTAATTTTAATCATATTGATACATTCTGACCTCCTTTGATGAATTTTTATTCTAGTTCCGTTCTCAAGCAACATATAACTATCTTTTGTGTAAATAACTGCTCCTAATTGTTTCAAGCTATCGTTTCCTAAGATGCCGTGAAAAGATTTCAGGTTAGGAAGAATGTAAAATTTAAACTTTTTGTCCCTAATATTGAAAAGATTAATAAACGTATGACTACTAATTTCGATGTCGCCGGCTACTGATCTTGTATAAAAGTTCTTTTGATTTTGTATAATTTTTTTCGAAAGAGATGGCTGTATATAATTTTTCGTAGATCCTGTGTCAATTAAAATATTGAGAATTTCCCCAGTTTCTGTTTTACATCGTACGTAAGGCAACGATGAATCTACTAACCTAAAAAATGTAGGTCGCTAACATCAACTGGCTGTTCTTCCTGGTATGCTACTGCTCCTTCATTAATTTCCTGGCAATAATCTGGCAAATAACTTAAATCGCTATTTTCCGAGTTGCCGTAGACTTCACTTCCCTCTGGAGGGCAGTCCTGATAATACACTCCATCTGGCACAGAGTTAGAAGCGTCTAAGTGGAAGTTTCTCTGTATCTTATTTGCGGGGCCATGAAATGGTACCTGTGGTGGTCTTTTGCCATAAAAGTCATTCTGTCTTGGTCGATTCATGTAATTCACCCTCTTTGATTGCATGCTTTGGTCAACTTCCATAGGCTCTTGCCTAGGCTGCGGCTTAGGTGCTACCGGACGTTGCGGAGGAAAATACATGTTTTGATGGTTATTTCTATTATAGTAAAAATTTGGATTTTGAAACTGTCCTTGATTAAAAGCGTTAGTTTGTGGACGTGGTATGTATGATATTTGAGGATAGAATTGTTGCTGGCTTGGGTGGCTCTTCTGTTGGAACCTCGGTTTTGCCTTTTGAATTGGCTGGTGAAAAATTCCACTAGAAAGATTTCGGCTTCTCTGGGCATAATCAGAGCGAAAATTCTGATTTTCCAGTTTGAGACATAGATGGAGAGCCTGTGGCAGATCCACGGGTTCCTTCATGCCTAGAAGACGCGACAAATCGCCATTAAGGCCTCGGACAAAAGTGTCGAGTGCCTTATCTCGATATGTTTGGGTAAAAAGCTGTAAAGGTTCATTCGCTAAATCCATACAGGCAATTTTGTTCAGAATAAGTGATAAGTGGTTATATACCTGACCATAGAATTCCTGAACCGTCTGATTTCCTTGAACCAAGGATATCATTTGATATTCCAACGTGCGTATATCCCTTTTATCTGCATAATGCAGCGTTAGACATTTGGATATCGCTTTCCAATTTAGTGGCGTATTATATGATTCTAGGGCAGCGTCTGCCCTATCAATGATTTTGTTACGAATAACACTTAAAATGCCATAATACTTAGGGGTACCTCTTATAGGTTCGTAGATCTGCAAAATTCGATCTACGCTCTTTTTCCAGGAGCTAAACTCCATTGGATTACCAGAAAAATTGCGCAAGCACTTTACTACGTCGGGAACCTTGTCCAAGTCCGAAATATTATTATCAGGGGATGGATCAATCGTCTGGTCGGAAAAATTAGCAGGGTCTGAGCCTGTTTGTGAGTTCGTCCGCAAAAGATCCTGAAATTGTGTTTCTAATATGTTCTGTACTATGCTCACAATTAGAGCAGGATTTACGTTCTGTCCCTGTTGCACGGAAGGTGCAGGATTTGGGGCTGTATTGGAGCTGGAGGGATTTATCATTGCAGGTCGGATAAGGTTACTTGGATTTGACATGTTAAAAGGAAAAAGGTTTTTTTTTTTTTTTTTTTTTTTTTTTTTTTTTTTTTTTTTTTTTTTTTTTTTTTTTCTTTTTTTTTTTTTAAGCAAAAATTTTATATTTTCTTCTGTAAAAATTTTACTACTTCAAATGGATTTGATCCTATATGATAACTTTAATAACTTTCAAAAATTTTGGAAATTTTATTACAATAATACTTAATTTGCTTAATAATAATATAAATGCTCTTACAGTAATGTGGTTGCTTGTAACATGCTGGACTGATGCTAATGATGATGCTGCTTCTTTTTTGCTGTTTTAGGTTGCAGTTGTTGTTTTGCCTTTAAAATAGCGTTGTTATTGTTTCTCATATAATATATATATATTTTTTATATACTGTTCACTTGTTTTAAAATTTGTTCTTACTATTATTTATTTGTTATTATTTTTCATATAATATCTTGTATGTATATATATATATTCTTTTTATACTGTTCACTTGTTTTTTTATTTGTTCTTACTTTAATTTATTTGTTATTGTTTTCCATATAGTATATATATATTTTTTTTTTATATACTGTTAACTTGTTTTAAAATTTGTTCTTACTATTATTTATTTGTTATTATTTTTCATATAATATCTTGTATGTATATATATATATTCTTTTTATACTGTTCACTTGTTTTTTTATTTGTTCTTACTTTAATTTATTTGTTATTGTTTTTCATATAGTATATATATATTTTTTTTTTATATACTGTTAACTTGTTTTAAAATTTGTTCTTTAAATTTACTGTCCCGTGAAGCGGCTGGTGTTCAACACCGTCCCTTTTTCTACAAGAGATACTTGGGGGCCTCGTTCTTCACGATTTTTCGCGGGAGTTCCGACCGCGCGGACACTTAAGGACACCGAATAGGATTATTAGCACACTTGATACTCAAGACTCTCTACGTAGCCTTGGTATCACTTTTATTTATAATATAACGCACTTTTTTAATCCTCGGGTCCCTGCTCGGGCGCCAATTAAATCTCTTTAAGTTATATTGTTATAAAAAAATATTTTTATTTATTTATTGAGGAGTTTCCTCCTTGATTGAAAATTAGGAACTGAACTTAAAACTAACAATTCGTTTCTTATATTCTAATTGCACTTCATCGTATTTTCTTCATTCCTGGAATTCTACTGTAACTTGATTATTGCAGCTGACAGATGTTCCCACAATGTGCTGCAATTCCGCAGACATGGTGTCAGCATTTCTTGCATTGCTGTTGTTGACAATTACAACGTTAAATTAAACAAATGCAGTGTTAACTTGCCCACTTTTAACTCTTGCAAAATAAAAAAAAATAATTATAAACCACTTTGTTTATATTTCGATCATATTGCTTCTTTTTCAGACGTAAATTGATTGATATTTTTAAAAACGGGCCGCTTTATGTGGAATAATAAAGTATAATTAAAAATGTGTCAACTAAAACTTTTTTTAATAAAATTATAAATAGACAAAGTCACTTCGAATTATCTTCTTCTTTTGTAGCATATTTTTAACAAAAAATACGCCTTTTCCGCAATCATACTCTGTCAACAACTGGGAGTTATTTCATTTTTGTTTGAAGTTATTTCATTTTTGTTGGTATTTATTTAATTGGGAGCTTTTTAATTTTTACCGCTGAGAGTTATTTCTTTTGGAAATTTTTCATTTTATTTTATTTTAGTTGGATACCCTAGAAGCCATAATTATGTAGCTTTTGAAATAGTTTGTGTTTGTGAAAAATAAATAGTGGAGGTGGGTTGGAAATGCTCCTTGTAGGGTCACAATTTGAAAATAATAATAAAAAGATCTCTAAAGGTGTTTAAATATTTGTTCGGCCCTTACCAGTGTTGCCATCAGATGAAATGATGAAATGCTTATAAACAAAGTGTTAAAGTGTTATACAAGTAACAAACGAAAGTGCTAGATTAAAAAAATTAATAATTGCATTTACATCAGATAAATAGAATTTTAAGAGATAAATTTAGCCGCATTTAATGCATTAAAGTTTAAAATTATTTAAACTTTATGTTAATTTTACAAAATGCTAAATCAATTCAATGTTCAACAGCAACAAATATTTAAGCATTTATAACTTAAGAAAAAGTGATAAATAACTAACACTTAGCAATTTTTTGGGGGTCTTTAGTACTAAACAAAAAAAATAGTGCCACATCTAGCACTAAAAATGCTAAAATGGCAAGCCTGAACCTTACGTACTTTTTTTCCTTAATTTATTTCGAATATAAACTTATCTCTACTCTATCTATTTATCTTCTATCTATACTTTGCATATATCTCTACTTAACAAGTCATAAATACAGAGTAAAAATGTGAATTTTTTACTTGTGATATTATAAGTTTTTATTTTTTTTTTAACATTTGTTTTTTAGCTGGTTTTAAATGAACATAAGATTTGGGTTCATTTTGAATGACTTACAGTTTTACTCATAAAGAATAAATAATTTTCAATAATTTGTAATCAAACGAAAACATTTAATAAAAGAAAACTGTTATATTAAAGCAAAGTTATTAAAAAGCTTTACATAAAAAATATAAAAAAAATATATTTTACAAGCAGCTTTAACATTTTCTTAACTATAACTTTTAACTAACAAAAACAAAAATAAATAAAGAATTATTACTAATATTTACTTTTCTTGCCATTTTGGCTTTGATATAGATAATATATTATTCTTTAAGTCTTATAGTTAAATATGTAATTAATAAAAGATCTAGAAAATTTAATCTCCATACAAAAACTGTTGTAACTTTTGGTGAATACATTTTCTTTTTATATAATATATGTTTGTATGTGATAAGTTATATTTGTAAATATTATTAATATTAAATGACTTAAGTAAGGAAACTATGTTAATTTATTTGCTTTAAATATAAAAATGTTTAGGAAATATTTATTTTTGATAAATCACATCACCAAATAAGCGTCCAATAAACCCTTAGGGTTTAGTGTAAAATTCCACTAAAAAAAAGTGTTTAAATTATCTTGCGAATTGTAATCTCTTGGTTATCTCTTTAAAAAAATTATTTAAGCTTTATATACGTATATGTAAGTAATTTTAGATTTTTAATTTGCTATAACTAGGTTATAAAAATAATATAGTTAAAAACCCGTTAGTAAAAAAATTATAAAAATATTTAAAAATGTTTAACCCTTGCAATTTTCAATTATTTGTTAAGAAAATAAATTTAGCAACAAATTTAAGTCAAATCGTATATTAATAAATGTTAAATATAAAAATATATAGAGAAAATTTATTGTGTTTCTATTTTTTAAAAATTGGGTTTCTACTATTCTTTCATATAAAGAAAAATTTAAAAAGTTTATATGAACGGAAACATTTTTTCTAATTTTTTTAAATGAATATACAAATGTTTGCCATTTGTCCTCTTTTCCACGGACATTTTTTTCAAATTTTTTGAAGGCGTCCGGAGTTGTCTGTCGTACTCATACTTTTATCTTTTTTTCTTTTAATTCAACCAAAACTTTCTACATACTTTTATCTTTATTTCTTTTATTTAACGAAAACTTTGAGATTAATACAAATTTGCTTCAGTAAATAGTTTAAAATGCACTATAATTTTAAAAATTTCATAAAGTAATTAAAAAACGTTTTTTTAAAAGGCTAAAAAACTACAAACGCTACAAACACACTTTTCCAATTGCAGTAATTAAGCCTGCAATCAAAAGCAGTGCATATTTTGAGGCTGCTAAATTTACTTGTAACAGCAATGCTAAATTCATTCTGCATAGTCAAGTAACGTCTACAGAGCTGCCAAAGGTGACAATTTTACATCATTTTGACGTTTTTTTGTCCAAATTAGCAAAAATGACAAGCCTCCTTAATTTTAACAATGTAAAAAGCTGATAAGATAGAATAATATTTCCATTTTTGTAACGATTATTATATAACAAAGCTGCCACGTGTACAGATAATTTAGACAAGGTTATATATAGTATCTCTGTTTTATTAAAAAAATTCTAAAAATGTGGTAGATATATAAAAAAAAAATACAATAATACGAAATAATAATTTAAACCGGATTTTTAAACTTATGTAATTTTGTTTATAAATAAGTTACAACTTTCTAATATCAACGAAAATTCAACTCGCTGAAAACAAAACCCAAGGAATTTTTGTTTTCAAAGGATATGTTTATGAAAAATTGTTATTTACAATAGTACATTAGATTAAAATATTAGAAGAAATTAAAAACAACAAAGCTCCAATATGTATAAATTTTTTAAAGTAGTTGTAAATATGTATAGAAATAAGTAAAGTGCTACTTATTAGGAAACTCCAATATTATATACTTTTGAAATCGTTGTTTAATTATATTTTTGTTACATAAAAATGCTGTTTTTTACTAATCACTTTAGTGTATCAAACACTCGGATTTTATGTGACAATTTTTGGCGATTTGTTTTCAGAAAAGTGAAGTTTTGACGTGTTTTTATTCAAATTTTACGTTTTTACTAAAAAAAAAAAAAAAGGTCTAGCAGCCCTGAAATTAACAGCAGAGAACAACAGAAATTTTAACAAAGTTAACATTTTTACATATAAACATTTTTATGTTATGTCTGTTAAAATCAACAACAAAAAACTATAAAAACCATTTAAGAAGGCAGATTTAACATGACACATTAGTGCAGAGCCGATAACAGTCATGGTCGCAGGTGGCTGTTCTTAAACGTTAGGGAGATAGTATTGTATAAGATGCAAATTTTATTGAACTAATCAATATAAAAGAAACAAATTAGTGCCTTAAGTAAGAATTAAAGAATTTACATATTTTAATGAGTGAACGTTAAAAGAAATATAACAAAAATGGAAAGCACTAATACAACATCTAAAGCAAACAAACCAATTCAAGGTGAGTGCATTAAAAATAATCAACCAACTTCATCATTAATGTAAAAGTATTCCAACTCTCGTAATAGGTATGCAGTGATGGAAAATTGTAAACTTAAAATGATAATAAAGACAAACAAAAACATCTAAAATTTAACTTCAATTAATAAATTCATATAAAAAGTTTGTTTTAGTGACAGAAACATTGTTGAGACAATATATTAGTAGATACGTTGAAAAAAAAAACAAGATTAAGAACTTGTTTTCTAGCTGACCCTCATAAATATATTATAGAGGTATGTTATGTTTAGTATGTACATTTGTATGTTTGCTATTTGTAAACATGTATGTATATAAGGTATTTAAAAGGATTAAAAAACAGTCTACATATAATTTCCGCTTCCGATAGTTGGTTTAATTTAAAAAGTTCTAGTTAGAACTAATACGCTAAATGCACAAAACTTTACATCTACGAGTTAAAATTTAATTACATTCGAAAGCAAGAATCTAGACCCATAGTTTATTTATTTATTTGTTATTATTTTTTTTTAATAAAGGCGGGTTAATGATTTTTTCAACTGAGGAAAAGTGCTTAAAAAATTGTGCGGAAGTATTGTAGAATTTTTTAAATTAAGCAATACAATAGCACTTAATTTTCCATCACTGACAATGCGGGTTTGTGAACAAGTAAAGTAATACAACAAAAAATTTTATTAAATAATAACAAAAACTAGCAAAAGTAAAAAATGTGCAGAAGAGAAAACTTTCTCTTTAACAATAATAAAAAAAACAAAACTATAACGTAACAGAAATTTTATTTTATTTGTTTACATTAGAGAATCTTAAATGTAATTTACATTTATTTTCTTGTTAAAATTTTTATATATATTTCTTCAAAGAATGTATTTTTTCTTTTACATATGTTTTTAAAGACTGCAATGGATTTGATAATCACCAGCATGAGAATCCAAAAGCTCAAGCTTATTTAGATCATTTATTAAATGATGGAAGCAAAGAAGGCGATAGCGGTTATGAAATGGAATTGCCCTCTTACTACAATGATAAGTTATTTAGACAGTAAGTAAAACTATTTATGTATTAAAAATTGTTTGTTAAGCAAATAGCTTTGTGTATGCACACACGTATTAATGTATGTACATTAGGGCGGAGTGATTTCTTTAAATTAATTTAAGATTTTCTGTGTCGTCAATCGATGTTCACCAGCACAAGATATAGGTATGTACACATTAAAGAAAAATTTCAAATTTTTTATTTTAAGTTTTGAAGGGTGGCGCAGAAAACTTAAAAAATAATTTATATGTGGTATTTTAAAAGCAAAAAAGGAAAAAAAATATTTTAATGAGTACATATTTAGAAATTTTTTATATGTATTAAGATTAAAGAAAAATATTTAATTAAGTTTATATTTTTATATAAAACCTCTTGACTGGTAGACTTAAAAACTCACTAGTCTACCCCTATGCTAACCAATCCTAAGCAATGACGCTGATGACACCGAAACCTGAAAATTTGCTAATTACAGTTGGCCTTAAGCAAACATGCCGGCGACAACAAAACCCTTTAATGGTCCTAAATAAAAAAATATACTAACTCCGTCCCAACGAAGTACTTGCCTTATAATCGACATAGCTCGAGTTACAAGCAGCACATCGAATCCTTCGAGTTGCTTTGCTTTTTAATAACAATTTTAGTTAAATAAAAAAAAACCGAATATTCTTACCACTGGAAGGGGTAAAAACCGTTTTATAAGATTAGTTGGCTCGTAAGTAGATTGTAGACTCCGCCAAGTTACCTCAGCATTTATAACGACACGCCGGTTGAGAAAAGAAACTAAAAATTGTATGCTTATATAGATATTAAAAAAATAATCAAGTTAACTTAAAAATACCTATACAATGTTATAATTAAAAAAAATTTTAAGTCATAACTATGTAAAGATTTCAAAAATGTAATCGATTAGAAAATTAAATATTTTCGAAGAAGCGGCTGCCAACTGCATTTCCGGTTGAATTTTTTTAGAGGCATGGACTTGAGTAATCTAGCATTGTGTGTATTGGAGTTTTAAAACTACTAATGGGCAATTTAATTGAGAATTTCCTTACATTTTTGCTTATAACTCAAACAATTTAAAAGTTTAATTTAAAAACAAGCTATGGTTTACTAGGATGGTACGTTTTTAAGCGTTTGATAGTTCGTCGACATTGAAGGAACATGATTTCTGCTCACAATAACCACTTAAAGACTGTAATGGGCGTGACCTAAATAATTTTAACTTTTGGGAATTTTGACTTAAAAATCGTGTTGCGTAAAATATTTTTGAGAACGAGTTAAGTTTTTAAGGAAAATCATTTTCTTCTTTTTAAAAAAAGTTGACGAATGTCCATCCTAAAAGATTGGAAGAGGTCACAATATGAATAAATTAGTTCATATTAAATTTGTATTTTTTTGCAAGAGTTAAAAACGATTCAGGCCAAATTATCGGCTCCTTTCTTTACATTTTTTAAAAAAAGTCACACCCGTCACATTTTCTTAAAGGTTTTTCCTACAGCAAAAATAATTTTTGCAGAAATATTAAATACGTTTAAAAACATTTTTAACTACCGTGAAGTTTTAATTTACGTTTTACGAGGAGTTTTCCCTATAAAGCTGGTTATTTTTGATAATGGTATTTGAAATGCAAATGGTAATACAGAAAGGAAAATAATTATGAGCCAACTTATTCCAATTGTAATGTCTTACTTTTTTTTACTGGGAATACACAAAATTTCTTAATACCTAATTAAATATTATTCTCCGTTTTTGCATTTTATATACTCAAATATTTTAAGGTTCCTGTCCCGCCTCAAAAATTAGATTTAAAAACTTAAAATTTTTGTTTACTTTGTATGCATATCTTGTTATACGAAACATCGATCGATTGACGCCAAATAAAAACTAAAATTAAAGAAAATGCAATCTACCCTAATAAACATGCACGTTTGAATGGGTTTGTTAAGTGTTTGCGTGTTTCTAGCTAATTATTTTTAATAATTTTGAAAATACATAGTTCCAATAGATACATATGTATAGTACATTTGAAATTTAAAAAAATTCAGAAAAATACAATGTTATTGTTATTAATAATAAATAATAGTTTAAGCTTTATTATGACGTATTAATAAAATCATTTATTTTTTATGCCTATTAGGTATTAACTTTATTCTGTGATTGGTTTGGTATTTAAATTAAAAAAAAAACTCCCAATTAAAAAAATTAAAGCCCTAAAAAGACATTAGCAAAACGAAATAAACTAATTTCTTATTGGTAGCTTACAGTTCATTTAAAGCTTTCCCATTGAAATTTAAAAAAAGGACAGTTTTATTATATTTGTATATTTTTTTTCGATCAGACAAGTTAAAAGAAATGCTTTTTAATTTTTATTTAACAAAACAAACATTAAGATAAACAAAAAACCAGAACATAAAAGTTATGGCTGCTAAAAAAATATATAAAAATTAAAGATTTGAAAGGACCACAATTGTATGTATCAATATATATCTTAAGACGATGATAATATACAGTCAAACTTTCTGACTATGCACACACCATATACATATGTACATACGTACATACTTATGTTGTGGAGGTATTTTGAATTTGTGCAGGTGCTTGTAATAGTTAAAAACAATAATCTGATACCAAACTTTCATTATAACGATCAATTCAGAATCACTTTCTAAGTCGATTAAAACACGGCAGTCCTACAGTTAAGCTGGATGTCCAAATAATATTGAAATTTAAGTACAATAACATGCATTTTGGGCTATACTTGCTACGAATGTTTATCTATCGCAACAATCTGCACATTTTTAAGATCTTACACCTTCAAATGTCCTACGGAATTTTTTTATGATCGGTCAGATTCTTCATATAGCCGACAAACAAATGTCCTCCCGCTAAAACATTTTGAGCTATAGGTTCCACGAATATTGCTCGCATTTCCACAAAATGTTGCATATGCTAGGGACCTTATGCCACCAATTGTCATAGTAAACTTTATAATGATGATCGGTCAATAATTTACCAGGGGTCCTATATAAGACACTCTCGTGAAAATCACCATATCGTGCACAAGTTTTTTGCATATGCAAGTATTAAAAAGAAAATGAATTTGGGGAAGGGTATAATATGGTAGGGCTTGACCGATCATAACTTTTTTTACATTTTTTAAAATTCAAAATTAAAAAATATATAAAAATACATACATACATATGTACGTATGTAAATATTTAAAATCCTACGGCTGTGAAGCACACTGGTTACCTTTTGACCGAATAACTAGTTGTTATAGCCTTTACGTAAGTGATAAAGGTATATATAAATTTGTCACTCCCTTTGTAATTTCTTTAATATCCATCTGCGACCCCATTAAGTATATATTTTTTTGGTCCTTATAGATTGGAAAGTCGACTTAGCAATGTCCGTCTGTCCGTGTTATGTTTTAAATCAACTTTTTGAAGCCCCCTGATGTCGCATAGACCCGTAAGTGATATCAAACTATCAGAGATATCTGCGAAAAAATCGCTTTTGAAATCCAGCAAAATCGCCCGATAACTCCTCAGTTTATTTTTCTATTGAAATTTATTCAAATATTTATATGAAACAGAAGTTTAAATAACCGAATTTGTTTGTCAAGATAAGAAAAATGTTTAATCTTTATGAATTTTGTTTATTTATAAATTTCAGTAATTCACAACATTTCTTATTAATAATGTCATTGTTTTTCAAACAAAAACGTACATATTAAAATAATAATGCTTCTCCTCTATGTTTTTATTTCCTCATAAACATAAAAGAAATCTGTGCCGGACAAATAGACTGTGTTAATTATGCGGTTAATATATTAATATATTAGTATACTATCTGAATGCAAGCCAACGCCTTAAATTGCTTCTTAAACCGCACAAATATTTGTTTACGATATTATTTGGGAGGAGTCAGTTTAAATTGTATAGTTTATGTCAAAAAGTCTTAAAAAAGTAATTTTTCCACCATTTTAGTACTTTTTTGCATTTTTTGATTATGAGTCTAGAATATGATATTAAGGACTATTGACCCCAGTTGAGGTTAAAAGTTTACTAATTGAATAAAGTTTTTTTTAGTTTTTGGTATGTTTGCATATTTCGAAAATAAAAGTCTAGAAGCGAGAAAAGAAAAAGGCGATATACCGGGACATACACCTACATATGTACATCTTCGTCTCACATGGAAGTTGCATATAGAAACAATTTTACTATATTTTTTAGATAAAATGACAAAAGACCAATGTGCCATATCTTTTGAGTCCATTAAATATTAATTAATAAAAAGTTAAAAATATAGTTTAATTCGTTTTCATTATATTTCTAATAAATTTTTTGTTTTTTTTACAGAGGCCAGAGTTATTTAACAAAATATCGTTTTGTTATACAAAGCGGTATGTTGGCCGGTTTAGTTGCCGTCTTAGCCATACCTTCTATACTAAAAGTTCTCATTTGTACACGACAATCATCTTCGCCTTCAACCGCTTATAGACGATATGTTCGCACAATCCTATTAACAACAGCCTGGTATATATATCCGCCAACACCAAGGACATCTAAATTTTGGATAGGTTTAGAGACTGTACGAAAAGCACATTCACGTTCTAGTCGAGCCTGTACCAAGTTGGGTGCTGGTCAGATAACACAAAAGGATCTGGCTTTAACGCAATTTGGTTTTATAGGTTTCCTAACTTTAGGCGCTTATCGCATACAATTGTATGATGAAGATTTTTTAGAATCCACTTCACATATGTGGCGCGTTTTAGGCTATTTATTGGGTATTAAAGATGAATATAATATTTGCGGTGAAAATTGGGCTGAAACTAAATTAAGACTGGACATTGTGTTGCGTAAAGTATATGAACCAGCTTTAGAGAATACCGGCAAAGATTTTGAACAAATGTGCAAAGCTTTATTGGAGGGTTTATGGCCAATAAATACTACTTTGACAGTTGGCTCATTTTTATACCTGACCAAGCGTTTGGCTTACATCAAGGGTTATGAGTATTATGATTTCGATTATCGTCCAGGCACAAAACCGGATCCAAATCAATATCGTTACTACAAAGATTTAGGCTGGTGGGATCGAATTATTGTTTTCTATGGACTTTTTATAGTAACCTATTTGCATAAATATACCATTGTACGTTGGTATCTTAACTTCCGTTTATGGTGTAATGAACAACTAATGTATTATTTTCCTTATATTGCCTTCTTTAAATATGGAATTAAATGGGCTTATGTTCGAGTGTTTAACGGCAGCGGAGCTCAATCTTTTGATATTAATATAAAAGATGACTGATTTAAATATACGTTTATTAATGTTTTAAGAGTCGTTTGGTTGTAACTTGTTTTTATTGGTAATAATAAAGTTTTGTATTTTAGATTCAAAAATAATTTTTTGTTATGCAGCTAAAGGAAATTTATTTTCTGCAAAATTTTATGCAAATGTATGTCCCGGGTTTGTATACGTATGAATGTACATATATACTTTATTTTATTTTTCTGGCACATAATAAACATAAAGAAAAAATTTTTTTATCCAGAAATAAAATTTGTTCTAAAAAAAAAAAAAAAAATAATGAGTAAATGTAGTATTTTTACTCACGTACATACATACTTATTCTCAGATGATTACGGATGTGATTCTTGAAGCAAAATTTTTTTTTTTTGAGACGTGAAGTATACAGAAGCTTGGTTAGTTATTTTGCAAAAGTTGCAAATATTTAATTAACAACCTATTGTATGTATTCTAAGTCGTTGGACTTTACAACAGTAGTACAAATGCCGTTAGTGTTTTGTATAAAAATAGCTGCTATAACTTGTACAATATTTTTCGTAAGTATGTATCAATTAACAGTCGATATCAATACATACATATGGACATCCCTTTAAATTAGTATTGATTTTGAAAAAAGTTGATGTTGAAAATCTCAATTATATTCAGCTTCAAATGGAAGTTTTATAAATTTCTCTTAATATTTAAGTACTAAAAGGAAGTATATTTTTGTCCAACGAATAAAAATCAAAACTTCTTGCAATTACATACTATTTATTTATAATTTAAGAGTACTTTAATTTAATCACTGAGTTAGTTTGCTGAATACGCAGTTGTGTCAAAACCATTTGCATACATCTGTTCATCGATCCAGTTACGAGCTAAAGCGACATTAGCATAAGCAGCTGGTATATTATCGTTGCATCCAATACCCCAAGCGACAATGCCATTCTGTTGATAGCGCTGGCTTGATGCTATACCAATGGGGCACACCAAAGGAGCACCACCATCACCCTGACACGTATCTATTCCACGTTCACCACCGGCACAAATAAATGAGCGGTCTAGGACAAATCTAGGCCCCAAGCGAGTATTGCGAAATTGATTTTGACATGTTGAGTAATCAACAATTGGCAAAGCTACACGTTTCATGATGGCACTATAACGACCAGCAGCACCGAAGACATCTTTACCCCAACCCGTAGAATAACAAGAGGTGCGAGAAGCTGGCGAATTATTGGCTGCTGGCAAACAAACCACATTTATATGATCACCGAGAGTAAACGGTGAATTTAATATGACCAAAGCAAAATCATTGGCTATATTACGATAATTGTATTGAGGATGTGTAATCACTCTGGAGACACCTCTCTCGTCGAAAGGCAAACGTTCCTTAACTGTTTGCGTATCCCATTCACCTGCACGAATAGTAAAACTATTTAATGGACGATTCAGAACACAGTGTACAGCAGTTAGAACAACTCTGGGATGAATTAAGGATCCAGCACAGAAATAGCTGGAATTCTGTCTGTGCAACAATGCCACAGTCCAAGGGAATTCACCGAAACCAGCCTCATTATCAGTAGCACCGGTAATATTAAAATCAATACCTCCAACAATACGTACACCACAGCCCTTAGGACGGTTGGGCCTTTTCTCCTGGGGTGTGGGTGTTAAACTACCATTACGCGTATGACCACCGTCGCAACAAACATCTAAGAAATGTTCACAAGATGGAGCATTATCAGCCGAATCTCGATTAAAACGAATGTCAATCAAGCCAAAACCATCAAAAGCTCCATCATCTACTGGTGTAGAAGTGTTGGGGTCACACTGGTGATATGGCACACAATTACACTGTGCTCTACCGCTAATGGAAGTAAATGATTCTGATGGCGCTGTAGTATCTGCGGGAACAGGCGTTACAACAACTCCGAAACCAGTAGCAGGTTGTTGAGACTGACTAGGATTTTGTCCAAATACACTGTCGACTAGAGTGATCAGTGATGGATCTATACTCTGTTGGTTCTGTCGTCGCTGCGGCACGGCTGTAGCAGAAATTAGAAGAGCAGACAGCGTTAAAAGCGTAAAACGCTGATGGAACATTTTGAAGAACCTGGAAAAAATATTGAAGAATTAGTAATATTCACTTGTATACAATGTTACTAAATCACAATAAATTGAGGTTGGACATTGATATAAACATGTTATTAGGCACGACTAAGTATTAAAAAAAATCGTTTAGATCTTTTAATGATTGGTTAATTTTTGACCCACTGATTATATAGTCTGTAAGAAAATAAGTCGTCTATGGACCAAATTAAATATATGCGTAAATAAATCGTAGAAGGATAGACCCGAAAACTATGTTGATCCCCTTAAATATGTAATGCATTCTGGTATCAAAACGAGACTTGGCTCGAAAGTTTGCCGACTTTCCCTAATATCATCATGTGAGTTCTAATTTGCTGCAAAGCATATCAAATGGATTTTGAGAAAATATTTGGTAAATTTTTTGTCAAATATACAAGCAAAATATCTTTTAAAATAAAAACATCGATGGATACATTTGTATCGAATCAAACCTTAATTTTAATACAAAATAATAAAGATTATTTAAAATTTTATCAAAGAAAGAAGAAAGTGTTTGGCCGCATTTGATTATATTTACCACTTATATATTTTCCTTTCTTTGAAATACTGCTAATAGGTATTTTGGTGTTCAACCAAATTCTTTTTTCATTTTTGTGCGCCACATATCGTAAGCTTAAATGCAAAACCACGCAACTAATAAAAATTTTAAATTTTAAACTTCAATAAAATATGTTAAAATATTTGATTACGTTTCATTACAAGGCACATGACAATAAGCAGCAAATTATAAGCACTGCCTTTGTAATTTAGAAAAGGGTTTTGCTTCTCCTGTAAAAGTTTAAAAATTTTGTTGCGTGAATTTTCATTTTAGCTGACGATATAATACTTTTTTTATTGATTCACGTTCTTTAAAAATGAAAAAGCAAAACAATTTTTAGAAAACGTCAATGATGTGGAAATGGGCGATTCTAGCAAAAAGTAAGATAACGCCAGATGAAATATTTCTTTTTTTCATAGGAAAGCCTAATTTGTTTGCCATTAAAGTTAAAATGAAAAAAGCGACATTTATTTAATAATGTTGGTGCATATATGTATATAGTAAATAGTACATAAGTACAAGGTGGGCTAAAAGAAATCACCCTATTGGAAGATGCTCTTATTTTTGCAAATGGGGACCCAATCTGTTTAGACATTTAAACACTACGCCGTTTGGCCACCAGCCTTGAAGAGTATGAGACCACGCGAGACGCTTCCAAGAGTGTCCGGCCCTGGAGCGCCAGCTGTTGGCGAGAATGTCGAGCTGTCGCCAGAAATATCGACCAGACGCCATCAGCCATCAGCCGGTCGTCGCTAAGGTGAATTTTGGTCAAAGACCTGCGCATGCTCTCACCAAAATTCTAGTCCGTGCATCAGCTTCTGCCTGTTGACCGCCAAACCTATTGCAAACAACATCGGATGACTTCTTTTGGGCCACCTTGTATATGTAAAAATTTAAGTCATTGCGTTAAGTTACTTTCTGCCGGAATAACCCATATGAAAAAAATTTTAAGCTTGATTTCTTTTAATACATCAGAAATACCGAAAAATGGGTAACATGACATATTTATCAGATATAATCAATTCCTACCTTAATTTTTTTCAAAATCAACTATCACTATGCCATGTCCGTTTGTCCACATATTTATCTGTTAAAATCAAGTTTCTCAAGCCGAGTCAGTTCCCACGAGGGTGGTTCTGGTGTCAAACTGTTAGAAATATCCCTACAACAATCGCGATATAAAACCTACAAGTTCGATATGCTCCGGACAGTTTGGCCACTGTAACCACAAAACTTGTAACGCACACTTTGAATATGACAGGCTAAATTGGGAAAAATGTTTTTTAAGGGTAAGGAAAAGGATAGTTCTTTCAAAATTGCATAAATTCAATGCAATTTTATAATACACTGTATTTCGGAAACTGTAACAACTTCTACAAAATATCTGGTATGATGTCTATGTTTGGAAAAGTAAATTTGAATAAGAGCAGGGGAATGGTAGCCCCAATATAAACGGTTAATACTATACAATTTTAAATGCGCTGGATCTTGAAAGCATTACAGTTATCGACTTTAAGGCTGCAACAAAATAAATTGATTTTGGTGTTTACATTTTGAATAAAACACAACCGAATGCAACACCCTTTAATGCTTAAATGAAAACGTTTTGCCTAATTTTTTGAAGGTCGTCCATAAATTACCAACATCTATAGTCTTACTTTTGGAAGAAGGAAGCCAAAACTAAAAAACATTATGGTTTAAAGATTAAGCATGTTCGGGCCTGACCGACTATACCTTTCTTGTTGAAAATGGTTTATGTAGAAGTTGAACTTATGTAGAAGCTGTAATGAATTATTATGGATCGGTCGCGATAAAATTATTTGCAACGATATTTGTCTATTTCTTATGTTTTCGAGATGTATAAGAAAATTTAGTAATATTGATATGTATGTATATATGTACATATGTACAACAATGTTAGTGGTTTTCAATAGCGATTTCATTAGAAATATTTCCAAAAGATTGGTACTAGCAAAGGTGCAATGGACTTTATTGAGCTGGAGAATTCTTTGTCGCTCAGTCCCAACTGTGAGGCTTTTGTGTGCATAATAAACACACTTTTTACCCTTCAGTTGTAAAGAGTATAACCTTTTAAACAAAATTCAAAAATTATGAAATTTCGTTCATTAAAAATTAAAAGATGTTTATGCTCACTATTTGATATTGATAACACTATTGACCTTTGTTATTTTAAATAAATATCTCGCAGTGATTGTTTCTTTTAAATAGAAAAAGTTTTATAATTTTTGCAAATTTTTTTGTTTGCTTAAAAAGACTAAATTAAACTAAATTAAACAAAAATCCCCGAATATTTTTGGCAAACCAGCAACAACGAACTTAATACTGATTTAAATTAACAACCACAAAAGACATATTTGCACAAAACTGGTTTCCCTCTTTTCTTAAATTTTATTGTTTATTAAATTATTAAGAATATTTCGGGGGTTTTTTTTTAATCTAGAAAGATTTATTTCTTATTTTAGTCACTTATTTTATTATATGTACATATGTACATATGTATGTGTGTATTTATCTATATTATTTGTTAAAAATAAAACATTCCCAAGCAAATTTAATTAAACCATTATTTACAACCATTTTAATGCATAGAATACAACGACCAATGATCGACCTTCTAGGGGGTAAAGGAATTTCCATAAAATGATTACTGTGATTTACAATTCCGGTAAGTAGGTTTTTAACACAAACAAAAAAGCTCCACTTTTGTTATTAACACACAGTCTGTTTTAATTTAAAATAAAATTATTTCATTTTTTATTCCCAATACCTTGACTTAATTTCTTTTGTTGAAAGAAGGCGAGATTCTTTTGATTTTATTGCAACTTTTAAGTATTATTTAAATATGTTTTGTACCTTCTTCTTTTCTTTTGCACAAAACTTTAAGTTTTTGTTATTAACGATCGATTACTATTGTTTATTAAAAACCTCTATTCACAGCCGATGCTTTTGTTTGACTAAATTTGCAATCGATAAACAGCTTGCGAGCCGAGCTGACTAGTCAGCCATCCATCGATCCCGTAGCCTTTTATTCGTTACATTTAAACCAAGCAAAATTAAATCAAGTTATCAATATCTGAGTATCTCATAATAGTAGATATCGTCCCCTGAAATGAAAAAGGGAATATTAAATTCAGTATATATGTATATTAAACTTTTAATTGATTATGGAACAACACTTTAAAACAGCCTTCTTAAGAAAAATGATCAGCTTTGTTACTAAATTTTTTAGGACTTTTTTTAAATAATAATGGCATACTTAAGAAATTTAAAATGATTTAACAACATATGATTTATATATTTAAAAGTTGAAAAGGACAAAAAAGCGTATTAATATGTTTATATACAAGGCCGCTCTAAAAAAAGTAGTTTTGCCTTAGGTTAGGTTAGGTAGAACAGGCAGCCGTTGAAGAAAAGAAAGGATACAGCTCACTTGGGTCCGCTTAATTCGGTCCCTTTGTGTTACCTGGAGAGGCAGTTAGAATATGTTGAGATGGATGGAAAGAAGAAATTAAGAGAAGGATAAGAAAGAAAGAAAAAACAGAAAATGAAGCAAACTTACCAGGGTCTCAGGTGGGAATCGAACCCACAACCCCCAGACTGGTAGACACGAGCACTTACCACTGATCTACCGGGGCACCCTTAGTTTTGCCTTAACTTTTGAATTTTTCTGTTGGTGTTGTTGATATATAGATCTCAAACTTATAAAAGCAATAAATTGTTTTGATTTTTAAGTTCTTTAACTAAGTTATAGTCATACTTAGCCCTTTTGATTTTCAAATGACGATATATTTTTACAAGTATTTGTATGGTAATGAAATACATTTCAAGCATCTTCTCAAAAGAAACAAAACTAGTTTTTAACGTCATTTTAATTTGAAAAAAAATCATAATAAAAATAAAGATTACTCTCGAGAGATAATTTAAAAAAATTAATTTGTTAGTCTTGAATCTGTTAAATGTGTTAACAAAGTAATGTGAATGTATGTGCATACACAGATCCTACTTTGTATTGAGTAAGAATGTTTAATTTTGCACATTGTATCACAAAAAGAGATAAAGTGTAGCTTTCAGTTAATTAACTTTATTTGAATAAAATTTGTGTTAAACCACAATTGAAAATTCAATTCAAGACATCATCATTAAACAGAGAAATTGAAGGATAGTCGAAAAACAAAAACGTGCTTTGAAGCTTGTAAGTACCCCGCAAGCAAAAGGGTTTGATCTATAAAAAAATATTTAAAATTTAATTCCGCTCTTAAATATTGGAAAGTTTAATAATGATCTGATATCATTTCACACAGACACGTTAAACTTAATGATTGTTTGAAAAAAATAAAAGCAAAATAGGTTTTTTATGTATGTAGCTTTGAACCAGTAATAACCAGTGTTCTTTTAAAATTTAACACTATTTTTATTTTTGATCCTTGAACACGACTTGAACCATCTTTTCCTAATTAAAAAAATGGAATAAATATTTGATTCATATTTGCAGTCAATTAAATTTAGGGGATTCACAAGTTGTTCTGTTATGTCCTACTGTCATATTGTTATAAAATTTCACAATGGTTTTGTTGTCTTTCATACAAAAATAATTCTTAAGAAATACTACGTCGTTTAATATGCTTATTTAATTGTCACAACAACTCCACATACACCTGCGCCGATTGTCCAATAGTTGGTAAAGCTTTTTAAACCATAGTGAAATATAACAATAGGACAAATAGAACACCTTGTGAATCCCCTAATTGTTTTTAACGGCCCACAACTAATTATATTCAAAAGCTCAAAATATGCCTTTAAAAGGATATTATTAATACATATTTAGTAAATGCATAGAAAACTTCTACTACGTCCGAATCAGACTTCAATCGAACGTCATTTTTAAAAAAAAAGTTTCAAGTTATTTGTTCCAAATACATAGCTGGTAGTAATTTCTTTTCTCAAAACTAACATCAAGTAAATAAAATACCACAATTTCTTTTAAATCAAGTATCAGCATTTGTAAAAAGTTAAGGTAGGATGTGGTGATTTTTGAAAGGGGGAAGCCTATGGACCGATCATTTAAACATTTAGTACGACAGTTAATGGCAAAAGGTCCTCCACATACAAAAATTTTGTGGCAATAAAGTAATATTTTTGTCAGTTATAGCCCAAAATGTTTTAGCCGAGAGGAGATTGGTATGGGGGCTATGTGGAAAGTTTGGATGATCATAAAAAAATTCGAAGAGTATGAACGACGATTGACCGTATCGGTCCTACGCATATGCAATTTTATGTATTTGTAAAAATTATGGCCTAAAATTCTTATTCCGGGTAGACATTTGTATAATAGTTTGAATAGGCTTGATCCGAATACTAAACAACATCTCTGTGCCAATTTTATAAAAATATTTTTATATCTTTGAAAATGCGACCTGTATTTTGGTAACAAGACAGTTGAAAGTTGTTTTAATCGACTTAGGAAGTGATTTACAGTCGATCAGTGTATTAGATGGCGGGCCCCAAAATATTATATTTGGGTGTCAAGGCCATTAATATTAAATCCTACAACACAATTCTTTTTTTTTACATCAATAATAACATCTATAAAGATGATTTTCAAGAGTAGGATTTATGTATGTGGGAATAATGTTGAGTGGATACCAAAATACTTACATATGTATATACTAAAATTCTGTGTCAAATTTTATAAAAAAGTGGTGTGGGTATATTAATAAATTATGTAAAAATATATAAAAAGAAAATAAATTTTACTTGTTTTAGAAGCACAGTGTATGACCTTATCAATTAATTGCTTTTTATCTTTTGTTTTTTCCAAATAGGACAACCACAATAGACGAAATGGTCTCGAAGTGATATATGTATAGCAGACCAAACCTAGTAAATGGCACCTTTTTATAGACATCGTTTTATAAGCTTTAAAAGATTAAGGAAAATCTCACATAAATGGAGGGAATACAATTAATAATTTTTACTTTTAGTCAGAAACTGTTAACAAATTTTAAAAAATAAAATAATATTTATATAGAAATAATTTTAAATTTATAAATTAACCAAAAAATGCTTATATAAATTGAAAAATGATAATTAAAAAGTTTTCACTAAATAATTTTAAATAATTAATGGCTAGGAATTTAGAATACAAGCCACTGTAATGTTAACTTATAAATTATTTAAAATATGGCAACATTGATTAAATAGAATTAACATTTCCAGCCAACCCTGTCTCTTAACAGCTTAATTTTGACAGCCTGATTATATTGTTAAAAAAAAGCCGGATTTCTCACTTTTGTGGTGCAAATTAACTATTTTGTTTGTAAACAATTGTTATCTGTGTTTAAAAAATAACTATGTTTTATCACGTAAGCTAGGAAAAAATCAACGCATAAATGTGCAAACTGTAATTATGTTTATTTTAAGATTTCCCTTGAACATGAGATTTTGTTACATCCACGTTACTTTGGCCCCCAGCTACTGGAAACAGTCAAACAAAAATTATACACAGAAGTTGAAGGTACTTGCACGGGAAAGTATGGTTTTGTTATAGCTGTAACAACAATAGACCAAATTGGCTCTGGTGTTATACAACCGGGTCAGGGCTTTGTAGTGTATCCGGTAAAATATAAAGCTATAGTTTTTCGACCTTTTAAAGGTGAAGTTTTAGATGCCGTCGTCAAGCAAATAAACAAAGTTGGTATGTTTGCTGAAATTGGGCCATTGTCATGTTTTATTTCTCATCATGTGAGTATGATTTAAGAAAATTATATGATATAGAAAATTAACATATTTTTTGCTTATCCAACCAAGTCCATACCTGCTGATATGCAATTTTGTCCTAATGGCAATCCACCTTGCTATAAGTCCAAAGATGAAGATGTAGTCATATCAGGTGAAGATAAAATTCGTCTAAAAATTGTTGGTACGCGAGTGGATGCAACTGGCATTGTAAGATATAAGATTTTATTTGAAATTATTTGTTTTAAAAAATTTTTATTTTCTTTTAGTTTGCTATTGGTACTTTGATGGATGATTATCTGGGCTTGGTAGGCAGTTAATTTTTATTTAAAGACTTGGCCAAATGCCAATATCATAATATAAGAGTAAATTATAAAAATGCAATAGTTTTAATAAAAATATTTAGAAAAAATCTATTGGTTTTGAAAAAAAAAAAAATCCTTAACTCTTTTTTATAGATAAGTCTTTTAACAAACTTCAATTAGGTAAGGCAACTGTTTAGGGTTTAATACAGTGTTAAAAACAGTGTATGTATGCCTTAACATAGTTTGTGCGAATTATTGGTAAGTTACGAAAAATATTACGAGTGTAAAATAGAATCTCCGGATACTGAGGCGAAGACCGAACCCGCGAACTCCCGATGGTCTACCGGGGCATTGTGTAACAAAAGGTATACATCTCTTCTGCGTTTTGCCATCAGAAAGTTTTTTTAGTAGTTGGTATGTGCGACAAAAACGGTTTATTTTGTATAGAAAGTGCCTCAACTACTTTGGATTTCAAACACATTAAAAGTTGTCATATCGATAAAACCTTTTTTTTATTTGCAGATTGTGTTTAATATGTAAATTTTATTTTTATATATTAATACTTAGGGTATTTATACAATATATCATTAAATTGATTAAATGTTTAAATACTTATTTAAGGTACATACATGTTTAAAAACTATTTGTATAACAGCTATAAATGTTGAGGAAAAATTGGATTTTATATTATATAAGCACTTAAGTGTAGACAGATATACCACATTACTTTTTTAATTTCTTTTAAACAAATAATACATAAATGAAGTTTGTAATATAAAAATTTATAAATACAACGGTGAGATTTTAAATGTACATACAATTTCAATAAAATTTAGCTAAGGTGAGAAAAATCTTACAAAAAGGCTTTTTAAAGACAGCAATAATTTTTGAAAAATATTTTAATTCAATATACATTTACATATATTTATTTATACGGCACTCTAACATTAAATGCATAGTTTTCGTTTAGTTTTAATAAAATTTTAAATAATAATTTGCTAAAAAAAACAAAGTTTATTTATTACACTTAAAACAATAAACATTTTTAAAACAAAATTTTTTTTTGAAAAAGAAAATACATACAATAAAGCTAAAGGTTAAATAAAGGTGTTAATGTAAACATATATGTATATTCATTATATGATTGAACCCTTTTGTTGCATATTCAATATTATTACGGTAGGTTTATTGGGAACTTATTTGAAATATTTCTATAAATTAATTATCAGATAAGCCGTTTATAAGCCTACAATAATTATTATTATGACCTAGAAAAGTTAAAATTTGCCTTAAAACAAAGGTTATTATATCTAAAGAAATAAAAAATGCTGAAAAATGGAAGTTTTTTTTAAATACATAAAAAAGCTAAAGCTTAATGATTTCAATACAAATATATTAATAAATATATTCCTTATATGATGGAATCCTTTTTAATTTATGTACTTAATTTTATGTAAGAAAACATCTTTATATTATGACCAATAGTTATAAAAATAAAGCCATGCTACCTTTCACAAGTCCCAAGAGAATAAATGATGTTTTACCAACATATCACGTACGCCATCTTTTAGGGGTTGCGATTCTTTGCCACGTTTTGGTGGCAACTCCCAGTCAGGATTAAGGTTAAAAGCAAACTGAGCTAAAATACGTAGTTCGCATTTAATTTGCACCCAGCCAGGAGAATCAATAAATGACCAAGAATGATACCACTTTTGCACTATATCTTGACAAGAGCACAAAACTTCTAGCCACAAGTGCAAAACTTGCTCGTTTAGACCTAAACATATTAACGATCTTAGTTTAACATCCATTTGAGCATGTGCTTCATCATGAGATTGATTAATGGATTGTACGCAGCGATATAAGAGTTCTTCAGGGGTAAGAACTTTTCCATCTTCATCCAAACGATAGGTTTTGCATAAGACCAAACGGCTATAAACAGATTCAAAATCTTTTTCTACCTCTCTAGAAGCAGCTTCCTCTATAAACAGCCAAGGATGTATTGGACCACCTAAAAAAGTGGGCCTTTTCATACCATGCTCTAGAAAGGCCTTAACGGCTGGCGCCAATGTTCCACGAACTAAATCAGTTACAGTCTCTGATATGGCATCATCACCAGCAGAAGTATATTGTTTACTACGTTCATCTAAAAGTTCAACAAATTTGGCTGGAAACCAACCTCTTAAACCATTTAACTCTCCTACCCAACAATGTTCATCCTTTTGACTAACAATTGTTATAATATCGTTTTTCCGAAACCCTAATTCATCATCATCATGCCTTTCAAAATCATGCAAAGCTTTGGCTCTTCTCTTACGTGTCCTCGCTACATTTATAAAATTTTCATGATCCTTGGCATGTGACTGAGTACTGTAATCGGCTGTCAGCTGTATATGATTGGCCAGTTTCGGTTCAATCGTTATAAAATGTCTAGATACTTTAAGTATTGCTTCACGTAAATCTACTAAAATTTCTGTTTGCCTTATGTTTTTGTTTTTGATCTCATCTCCGCTGCTGTCGCCACGGAAGAGTAAAGATTCAAGTATAGATTTTGATTTGCGTACCTGTCTGCGAGCTAAATGTTGTTTGGGTAAATTTGGAGCTGCTTCAGGATTACCCACTAGGCCTCCCTGATCGGCCATCAAGTAAGCCAAATGTCGACGGCGATGTGTGTCAATAACCATTTGACTTAATGACCCACCAATATCTAGTGCAAGTTTGAAAAGATCCTCCACATCTTCTACTTCACCCGGAATATCTGACAGTGAATTAAATATCTGAGCGGAATTTTCAAGATTATGTAAATCCTGCTCCTTCATTTTCAGCATACCTAAGGTCAGTTGAAAGAGTACAATGCTGCCTTCATAAAAAAACCAATCCCATATGCGTACCAAAATCTTCATGTGCACAACATTGGCAAATAGTGTCAAGAACCAGTGCAATGTAATTAGTGACAATTCTATGTCATGTTTCTTAAGAGAGTCATCAACAGCTGAAAGATAATTTGCTATCAGCGTTTGCATGACACGTTGATCAGCCTGTATCCCCAATAAAGTCGAAGAGTAGTATGAAGCTGGCAAGAGATCTTCAACTATAGTGGCCATCATCCAGAAAGCATTCTCCTCTTCCATAAACAATAGTAAACAAGCCACAATGACACCAGTTCCTTGGCAATAACCAATATCAGGATACAGCCAGGCAATGCCACGCAAAATACGCCTTAGTCGGGGTATGCCTGTCCCATTGGGATTGCTAAAACATGCATTTGTTGGCAAAATACGCAACAAATCTTTTTCGATTTGTTTAGAAGTCATTAACTGATCATTTGCTGACGCCTTGATTATGTCCTGATAACTGGTTTCACTTTTTTTCTTTTTTGACAAGGCACCCGATAGCCGCATCCACATTTGGGCTCTCAACGAATGGGGTATACCTTCCCTTACCATATTTCTTAGTTTTTCAGTGCGCGGCAGCATTATATCTACATGCTCCCAGGTTAGTTCAGTAGCCTCTTTATTGTGAGAAAATTCCAAATGTGCTATCCAATTCAAACGATGCTGTGCATCTTCGACAAAAGGTATACTTAATAATTTATTGGAATTTTGTTCAGGACCATCTTCCTCCTCCACTCTAAATCCAAATTCGTCAAATCTATATTCCGGTTGATCATTAGGTCCAGCAGAAGTTTCCGCTTCTGGTTGCCCGAGTTTTGCAAGAATTCCTTGCGGCCACATAGAAGGTGTTAAGGCAGAAAATGGGCCACCCGGATTAGGTCTTAAACCATCCACTACACTTAATTCCTCCATAGTAGCGGGTAGTTCATCAATAATATCATCTTCCGAACTTAACGTTTGTAGTTTTTTCTGTAACAACATTTTAAACAAATTGAAATCTATGATATGCTTCATGTTTTTCCTATTATTGCTTACCGTATGTTCATCTCTACCCACATAGCCATCATGATCCCGGCCAAACAAACTTTTTGCGATTTCCATAGTCATCAAATGTGTTATTCCTAACACTACGAATACTAAACAATCGTTATACTTTTATTTTTCAAGTGGCTTTTATTAAAATTGTTTTTAAATTGCACTTTTACCTAACTTTTATACACAAATTACATTTTTTTACTTCAGCAAAGAGAAAATATTTTTCTCTAATATTTTTGACACTTGTAGATAGTGTGACCAGATTTTTAATAAAGTTTAAATTATATCACGTTCTAAAAACGGTTGAAAAGAGCTAAAAACTAAAACTCAGGGCCAATAAATTAAGCTACATTTTTATGCGTTTTTTTAAATTTTCTTCGTTATATATACTATTTTTGTTATATAAAAATTTGGATTTTATTTTCATAAGCCTGGTAGGCCCAGACCTTAAGTATGAAGAAAATTAATATTCATATACATTTGTATGTATATATAAGAACCTTTTAAAAAATTTTAAAAGCAGTTTTTTTATTGCCTGGTTTTGTAATAAATAAACTAATATGAGAATCAGGATATATGTACATATATTTAAAAACCAGCTATGAGAATACATTTAGACGATGCACTAAATTACTTCAATGAAATGTTTCTATGTTAAAAAAAATAGTATGAAAAGGCTTATTTGCCAAGTCGTTCGTCTAGAGTCAACCAATTTTGTTTAAGTTATGTCATAAAAAATTTATTCATAAAATTTTTTTTCCAAAAAAACAAAATAAGTTAATCTTTAATGTAAAAAGTAACATTGTAAAAATACACTTATAAGAGTATTTTTATTTGCATATGTATGCCACATTAAGTATTTCAAACTAGCGACAGTAATATATGTGTAAAAAGGTTAATTATGTGTCTAAATCAAAAACTTATTGAACTATAGCTCAAATTGTTAGGTCGGTTTTAATCTATAAGCCCCAATTTTCAGTTGGGTTTGCTTATGATATTTTGCCAAAATCCCTTTTATATATAAGCGTTTTATTTAGATTAATAAGTCTTGTCTACCTTTTCAGAGCCGTTAAACGAGGAGGACATGTGAAAGTGTTAGCAGTTCCCTGTAAGCTAATGTGGCAGAAGAAGATTGCAATCAGCTGGTCGAATTTATTTGTTTACGTGAAGAAAATAAAATTATTGTGTGTGAAAAATTCAATAAAATTTTGAAAATTTCCAATTTAAATAATGAATTTTAAACCCGTAATAACTTGTAAGTGGTAAATTATTTTTTTAACATAAAAATCTTTAAAACTATTTTTTTATATGCAGATACGGGTGCTGCTCCATTATTTCGTTCATTAGAGTCACAAATTTCAAATGCCATACCTTTGGACACTTGTGAATGGCGTCGTAGCTTCCAACGACCCGCAAAACAAGTACGCTTAGATGCTCAGTTCCAGCCATTTAATGAAAAGGTTCTGGAGAAGTATAAAAAGGGTGAATGGAGCATAGTAGAACATCCCATACTGCATATATATGTGACTGAATGCTCTGTAAGTTGTACATGCCAAACAGCGTGGATTATGTTAAAGTTTTAAATATCTTCAAAAATTACAGGATTTAGATAGTTATAAGAAGACTACACATGAAGAAATCGATAAATGGTTAAAATTATTAACGACATATGATGTTACCGATTGGATGATTTTACTAGTGGAAACAGTAGATGTAAGAAAAACAAAAAACTTATTACAAAGAACCACAGTTCTGGATAAAATACGTTTAGATTTTGGTGCCAAAAATGACGATCGTTGCATTTCTGTTTTAAATCCAGCGAAATTCGAACAAAAATCCACTGAAAGTTTTCGCTGTTTAGTGCATCGAATAAGGTAAGCTAAACATGATTAGATGGAAAATAAAAAGTAAGGAATGCTAATATTACTTTTCAGATTTCTTATGCTTAGTAGCTATAATCGAAATATTGGCAAATATGAACATCTAATACGTTCAAAGCGTGAAAAACGCAATCATGACGGTTGGGATTTTTGCCAATATTTCTTTCTGCAGGAAGATTTGGCCCTGGTATTTGAAAAACTTGAGCTTTACATTGATGCTTTAATACAGTACGATGAATTAGATGCCATATTTTCACAGTTCATAACAAATTCAAGTTTTAGCGAAAAACAAAAATTTTTAGAAAATTTTCGACGAACTTTGACCTCATTTAATGGCATATGTCTGCGAAGAAAAGATCGCTTTGAGTGGCGTGAAAAAATCAGAAAGGGATGCGTTTCTCTGCTGGAGTTTCGAAATTATCTGTTTGAGAGACAGGCCTATTTGTTGCAGCAAAGTAACGATACGTCTTGTATATCCCAGAGATTATTAGGTTTTCTGTTTTCCACATTAAGAGAAGTTGAACTTATTAAACTAGAATGCCAGGATGGTGCCTTAGCATGTTGGGAATTTGTGTGTGCCTTAGAGGTGTTGCAGTTTTGTGAACTGTCTATGGAAGTCCAAGAGGTAACCTGTTTTCAACATTGTGCACCCATATGGAATTTGGCCAAAGATAAATTATATGAATTAGGCAAATTGTGTGGTTTACTTCCTGGATGTACTCCCACATCAGCACAATTGCATATAGTAGTACAACTTTCAGCGGGAATTGGAGATACACCCATGGACCAAGATCAATTTTTAAATCCTACACCTCAACAAAGAGATAGATCACCAGCTAGAAGGCGCTGTAAATCTGCACCTGAACAACTGAAAGAGGCCTTGGGCTCAAATCAAGCCTTCCAAAAACTATATTTAGAATTGGCAGAATTGGCTATTAGCACTTATAAACATGTATCTCGTTTGAGATCCGCCCGTTTAGTGGGATTAGATTTAGGCAATTTTTATTGTGCGCTTAATGAGCCTCATAAAGCTGTGGGGTTTTTTACAGATCTTTTAAGAGAACTAAAAGCTGAAAATTGGTCTGCCTTATGTTCGCAGACTCTTCTGGAATTATCAAATTGTTATCGAAAAATGGGTGATGTCATGGCATACACGAAAACCTGTAGCGCAATATCCTGCTGTCAGGAGTTAGAAACTCCAGTGAGATCATTTTACTTTGATGAGTTTCTTAAATCTCTTAACACTTTAAAATCGGCTCTGTCGGCTCAACCCTCTGTAGAAAATGCCAATTTTTGTGTTCTAGAAGATCACTTCCGAATCTTAAGCATACAAGTGCTCAACGTTAAACCTATAATACAAGATGAATACGTTTATGTTCAGTTAAATTTCGAGAGCCTGTATCCCCGCGATGTTCTAATAGATGAAATAAAACTGTCTTTTGAACGATATGCCACACCATTGCCCGTTGGGAAACAACAGCTGAACAGCTCGAGTTCAAATAATTCAAAATCAGCTAATGAAGAAAATCGTTTAAAGTTTTCTTTATTTTTGGATCGTAAACAAGACAATACTTTAGCTTGTGCCTCAGTGACCTGTAACATACCAAAACCCAAACAGCCTGTGAGGCGTACAAGCAGCACAAAACGTAAACTATCACCAAGTGTTCAGTCAGACTTTACAAATTCTGTAGCGGCTGAAAATTTAGTCATACATCCTGGTATCGAAGTAGTGGAGCTTAAGGCAAAGGGTACTCGCGTAGGTCAGTGGGAATTTAAGCAGGTAAGGACAAATGAAATTTATATGTAAATTTACACATTGAGAAAAATTTTATTCTTATTTTATTATGGGATACGCAGAGTATTCAAATGATAATGGTTTTATTGCCTATTTTTTTTGTATATTTTAAAAGAAAATTCAGTAAACCAATTTTTATAAATTAATCTTTTCATTAAAGAAATTATTTCAATTTAAATGTATGTGTTTTTTAGCTCTGCATGCGTATGTCACAGTTGGAATTTTTCTCCGAACAACTGCCTGTGAAATATTCGCCTTTTGAGATTACGACAAAACCTGCTACAGCTGTATTGCATTTTAAAACCTTAATTGCTGGCATTGAGCAACCTTTACGTCTTCATGTCTCGGGTGGTAGTTTTATATTTTCATCAGATGCCAAGATTACATTAAAATGTTCAAAAAATCTGCGCATCCGCATGCAAAATCAAATGAAGGAAGAAAATTCCGATACCAACAAGGAGAATCCCGATGAAGATGCCACATTTGAAAGTGTTCTTAACGTATCGTTGTCGAATTTTAAATCATTTGAAGAGCGTGATATACCATTGGAAGTTTTAACGGATATGCCGGGACGCAAATTGACCAAACACCTAGAACATCACATTACATTGAGTTGCCCCTGGTCACGTAACGAGCTGCAGATACCTATTGACTTCCAACCGGCCATAGAAGCCTCTTGTCACGTGCATACATGCGGTACGCAAAAGTTCCTGCAAGTTATTGTTCGTGGTTTAGAAGCGCAATTGTACTTGACCGAGGCACGGGTGCGTTGTGATGTGCCAGGTGTACGCTTGATCGATTTGAATCCTCCTACACAACAAAAAATTGTGTGTAATATTCTTTTAATAACTATATCTTATTGCTAGTTATTAACGGCCTTATTTATAAAACTATTTTATGTTTCTTAAAGGCTTTTCTTAGATATATTCTATAGAAATTTGTGAAATAAGCCCTTAATAAATATAAAATAGTTTTTATAAATAAGTCCGTAAGAATTTAAAGTCAATGTTCATTATTTGCTATTTTTGTTACAGGAAATTTATAAATCGCTGACGGTTTTTTTCCTATATGAAATCCAAGTGGAACCCTTAAATGCAGAAGTCGAACTTCCTGTCATTAAAGTGCACTTTTCTACCAAATATTCCAGCGTAGAAAAACCTTATTTATTGCGTAATTTTGGCTGTGCTTTTGATTTGGTCGATTATGTTACCCTGTTCAAGGTTCATGCTCAATTGGAACCCAATGAATTATGCCGTCTTAAGTCTGTGTGCAATCTTAATATAAAAATTACTAAAATTCATGAAAATCCTTTTGATGATCTAATGTATGAAGTGTTGTCGGATCAAAATTCTTGGGCTGTATGCGGTAGATCATCAGGTAAATAACATTTACTGTTTTCTAATAACTGAAGAAATATTAAAAGTGGCCCTATTCCTTCTCTTTTCCTTGCTTCAGGTGTCATTTCCATGAAGGATGTTGAAAGTCATTCCATTAGTTTGGATGTCATGCCCCTTTGTACTGGGTTTTTACCTATGCCTAGTATACGTTTATCAAAATATACCGCTGGCGGTAAAAATAAAATCGATACTCACTCCAAAGTTCATCCCTTCACACCAGGCCAGTTATATAACTCAACAAAATCAATACAAATACATGTTATAGCCACAGCTGTTGAACAATAATTTTCTATTGCAATAACTTTATTGAAATATAAAACAAAAATAATATTAAAATACAAGTGAATTATTATTTAAATTTAGATAAAGTATTATTGTTAATCATTATCGGTAATATAAATATATTAGAAAACATTATAAATAAACTATATACATAAATGTACAACGAAATTAAAAAAAAATGTATTAAGTTTAAAATAAAACTAGGTGTAAGTTTGATTTATTTTCGAAGCCAAAAAAATAATATAAAAACTTCTTAAACACCTAAACAATTACTTAAGGATAAAAATCTAGTTTTGTATAAATAGTTTAGGGGTAAAATAGTCGCCTTCGATTCGAATCAAAACCGAAAAAATTCTTATTCGAATTCCTTAATTAAAAGGAATAACAACGCGATCGATTGTGTAAAATTTCAATTCGAGTCGAATGCGACAATTTGACCTCTGACTTTAATTTTAACTTTTACTAAATACCCTATAAGCTCCTCCTCATTTTACTGTTACCTTGTCTTTTTTGCAATCTATGCGGCATATATAAATTTCGCACTGCAAAATTTGGCAAATACTGTGTAATACATAGTATCGTCTAAAAACAACTTTAGTCATACGTACATATCTATGTGGTGAAACAAATTAGGTGGCAGCACCATTTAAAATACAAAAAAATAATTGAATTTTTAAAGTTTTTGAATGGAAATTATTGGGTCGAAATTTTTACTTTAATTTTACTTAAGGGCCAGTTTTTATGTGGTGGTTTGTTTGTAGTTTAAATCTAATTTAAACTAACTGTTTACTTCCTATGATCCAACAAGTTGCTTTTCAATCAACGGTAAATAGTTATATGTTACTAAATTTTTTACGTGATAGGAATATGGCATCATTGCACTTTATTATAAATGTGGTAGCATTACTAAATTTAAGCAACAAGAATATATGCAAAAAAAAATGTACGAAATGGTCTGCTATTGCTGTAATGCTGATCATCTAAATAAAATAATTTAATTTTTGTGTGCTTATAATTTATTTTATTTAAACAATTTTTGCATTAATCAAACATCCATATTGTGTTTTTTATCTTTTTGTTTAGACAACTTGACTAAGCCACATCGTTAAAATATTTGGCTCTTAGGGTTTAAACGGTTGTTTTATAAACGTAGTTTAAACTAAGCACCATTAATTTAATCAGCTTATGTATTTGTTTAATTTGATAAAAAGCTGACAGCCCCACAAAAAATGATATACTTAGCTCGTTTTATGCTGTAATTTAATTGGTATTTAACTGAACTTTAAATGCTACAATTATTGCGTTTTAAAATGGACATTATGCCTACTGATTTATTAAGCTCATGGCTTAAACCTTTTAAACTAAAAGCAGCTTATAAACTAGCACTGGGTTCTTTGATGTTGGGGATTTAAGAGGAGCTTCAAATTTATTTAAAAAAAAACTACAGATAAACCAGTATTACCCTCTAAACATCTGTCGCTTAAATCCGCTTATTATACACTAAAATACATTTGAAAATAAGATTTCATATTTTTTATTCATCTTTAAGCTGCTGTAACTTTTTTAATTTTTCTATATCCTGACAATTTAAACGATAAAAATGCCAATCATCCGTATCAGTTAAATCAATTGCGCCCATTTTTCTATAAAACTTTGTAGCAGGATTATGAGATAGAACATGAAAATCTAAACGTTTGCAATTAAACTCATTAGCTTTGGCAGCAACTTCGGCAAAAATACGTGAACCGGCACCAATGCCACGATAACTGGGGCGTACATAAATATCTTCGAGAGCATACGTTTTACCTTGCCAAGTCGAGTAGCCAAAGTAACAAATGGCATAACCAATAATAATACTAAAACAAAGAGCTTGTTATTTTGGAATATATGAATAAAAGAAAAACGAATACTTACCAATGATTTGTTTCAATTAATTCTAAAACATAAATGTGACAACATTCTTGGCTGCCATCTAATCCAGAATCACGTATAAGATCTAAAAATAATGATTTGTACAGATATAAAGACTTAAAACATTTAAAATAAGAACCAATCCGTCATTGCAAGCGCGAGGTACTACCAAACTTGCCATTTGTAATTTTAACAATACAATTTTTTTATTATGTGGATCCGAAAAAATATTTATTAGCAGTTTTCTATTTAAGCGCAAAAATATTAGCAAATGACCTAAACTTTCTTTTTTTTTATATAAAATTTGATTTTTTTTTATCTATTTAAGTTTTAGTAAATCAAAATTTTGAAAAAGTGTAGCATAATTTTAGGCTTTTCTTAATTCAAAGCCATACAATCAAGTATGTATTTTAAATTAAATACATACATACATACATATTAACATAAATTAATTTTTCAAATTTCATAATCTTTGGTGAGCAATGACAGCCCGCTTATATGTCAAGTGAAGCTCTCTTTGAATAACTTTTTTATCTGCTATGATTCTTATATAAGGTGTGTTCATTACAGAAAATTGTCACTAATTTTCGATAATTATTACTAGTAAGTGTTCACGTACACAAAAAATTAGCAGCTAGAGAGCCAAAAAGAGCGTAATATGTTTAGAAACAAAAATGTTTCTGAAATTTCTACTAGTAAAAATTTTACTATCAAAAATTATTCAAACTGTCTTTCTGTCATTAGCTTTGAAAAAAAATTTAAGTTTTAAATTTTTATAAGTTTACAACAACAAAATATATTTGCTTGCAAGTTTTGACTGTAAAAGTGTTCATTTACTTTTGAATATTTTTGAGAGCAATTTTGAAAATATTTCTTTTTACTCTCTCGTTGCTAGTAATTACTGGAAAGTTATTGAACACAACTATAATTATTGACTACTTAATAGTTGTGTTCAATAACTTTCCAGTAATTACTAGCAACGAGAGAGTAAAAAGAAATATGTATTTTTAAAATTGCACACTTTTACAGTCAAAACTTGCAAGCAAATGTATTTTGTTATTGTAAACTTATAAAAATTTAAAACTTAAATTTATTTTCAAAGCATAATGACAGAAAGACAGTTTGAATAATTTCTGATAATAAAATTTTTACTAGTAGAAATTATCAGAAACATTTTTGTTTCTAAACATATTACGCTCTTTTTTGGCTCTCTAGCTGCTAATTTTTTGTGTACGTGAACACTTACTAGTAATAATTATCGAAAATTAGTGATAATTTTCTGTAAATGAACACACCTAATATAAAAAAGGCGAAACTTATGGGTCGATTACGTATTAAAATAGCGTTTTTTGCTTACTCTCGCAAACAAATGCCGAATTCATCCTAATTTTTTTAAGGACATTAAATTTGGTGCCTTTTTTAATAAAAACTGCACCTTCTTCATGTTAAGCTGTCGATATGCTCATTTTAAATGGTTACCAAATAATTAAAAACAAAAAACACATATTTGTATGTATAACTTTTTTAGACGTAAGCTAATCGATTTTTGCTAAAATATTTATTTTCCCGTTTCACGTGGAACTGCCCATATGTGCTTAGGTACATGTGCAAAAATTTTTTTTTTTTTGCAAATTTTTTTAATGACTTACCTTCTTCGGTTAAATTTGTTTTGCCGTTTCCATCATGTAAATTTGCCAACTCCTAGATATTTACTATTATTATGTTCAGTTCTTTTTTTTAATAAATTAATAATTTAATTATTATTTTTACCTGAATCATATCTTTTACAGTTTTAATATCATTTATTTGTGCTTTGCGAAAATTAAATTGCTTCTTTATTGGCATTTTATAAAGATTTTCTTTATTTAGCTAAATAACCTCGACAATATATGTAGATATAACTTGTTTTATTAGTTTTTTTATAAACAAATTCTTTCACTAATAACTCACTAATAAAATCTTGAGCACACAAACATACAAATCCATACATCCAATATATCGTCGGGTGATTATTGGTTTACCGCATGCCGTATGTGCTTTCGATCAAAGCAAGTTTTTTAACAAAATATTTAAAGCTGTATAAGATTTAACCAAGAAAAGACAAAAAATGGTAGTGCCGCATTTACGACTTTTTCTTTATTTGTAATACGGAAAACTTGCATATTTGTTGTATATTTTTAACTGCAAAAAGAATTGTTTTTGCATATGTAATTACATTTCATATGTACATATGTATTTTTTAGTGTAATTGGAGCTTTGCTTTTATTCACGATCTTTGAATGTTAAAATCGCAAAAAGCTAATAAATACGCCAAACCAATTTTTAGTAAACTTAGAAGTTTTAGACTGATTGTAGAAAAGTTTGAGCTTGATATATAAATCTTTCATTTTATTTGAGATACCGAAAATGGATTACAAACTTTAAAAAGGCCACATTACTTATAAATAATTAATTCCTAGCCAAATTAATTTAAATGTGCCGTACGGCAAACCAGTGATACCCCGACGATACGTATGTATATAATTCTTGTCGTATACATGAAGGTGTGTTAGTTTTTACTAAATATTCATATACCATCATTGGTACGACATAGGGATGAGAAAATAAGAAAACACCGGCATTCTTATATCGATATTTTATGCAACATCGATCGATATACAAATGTATTTGACTTGAAAATTTATACTAACCCTGAAGGAAACCTGAGGACAAGTGTCCCCATGTCAACACTTATGTCGACAATTTTGGTACATCTTTGGCGACTTTGTCAACCGTACGCCTACAGTTTTATATTTAGCAATGATAAAAAGAAAACTGTCAGTGAAAAATAAAGCACCAGGTCGCCGTCAAACGCAAAAGTGTATCAGCGACTAATGGTCTTTATTAATTGTTAATTTTTTAAGTTCCAATGTCTACATATGACCCCAAAAGAACTACCTTCTTAATAGTACCAATCTCAGTAGTGGATTTTCAATGACACGCGAAGGTTAAATGTCTATAGCAAAAAGCATTGCATGGGGTAAAGCTTGTCAATAGTACTGGTGACAGTGTCAATAGTGAATTTCTAGTGATTCACTATTGGCATTTCCTGCAGGGAAGTTATACATAATGTCACACATGTATAAACAAACAAATTGTGATTTTTAATAAAAAAATTCGTTTAATCAATTAAATTGTTTCCAATTTTTCTCTAATTTTCTATAAATAAAATTTTATTACTTATTTAATACGTATTTGTTATAGCAATAGAAATTTAATAAAAGAAATTAACAAAAACTTTAGCTTAACTTTTTTATTTAATTTGCCTCTTAGGCTATAAATATTCCTTCTGCAAGAAAAATAAATTAAGTTTTTTCTTTAAAGTTGCTTTCGAATAGTAAGTTTGTTTTATTCTCATTGAAAATCATTTAAAAGAGTTTAAAATCAATAAGGTAATTAAAAGGCATTAAACCACAACTCAAAACATACAGAAACCGCTAAATGCTACTTTTATAATAATTATTTCCTTTTTATTTGATCAGCTAAATTTTGAATATCTTTCTCCTGCACACGATAAAAATGCCATTCTTCTGCTTCCGTCAAATCAATGGCTCCTAATTTTTTGTAAAATTTAGAAGCCGGATTCCAAGATAAAACATGAAAATCTACACGTTTGCAGTTATATTCATAAGCTTTAGTGGCCACCTCGGAAAATAGACGAGCCCCTGCACCAATTCCACGATAGGATGGACGGACATAAATATCTTCTAGAAAATATGATTTCCCCTGCCAGGTAGAGTAGCTAAAGAAACAAATCGCATAACCAATAACAATACTGTAACGAAATAAAATATTTAGATTTGAAGCAATATATCGTAACCTTAATATATAAAGGCCCTAAGCCATCTTTTTTATAAGCCCAGAGTTTTGTTTATTTCGATAAATGGTCTGCTCATATATCACAATTAGTTGAAAAAATCGTGGTTTAAAAAATACGTGTTAGGGCCTATCTATATTAGGGTAGCGTTGCATGAAGAAAAAAATAAATCAGTACGTAGCAATATCAAAAGTGAAGATATTTTAAAATAAACTTATTTGGTTTAGGAAAAGTAAAGTAATCTTTTGAAATTCATACTGTTTTCTAGTTGTTTTAGAAAAACTTGTAACTTAATTTTTAGGCGTGTACGAGTTCAAATAAATTTAAAAATGTAGGTCTTTTTGTATAAATGTAATGAAGTCAAAGGCATAGAAAGTACGAATCTCTTTAGTTTAAATACGAATTCTTTATTTAAAATTTCAAAGCCATTATCCATGTTTGTAGGTATACTACGGTTCACTTCTTTTACAAAATTTCGAGATTCAAAAAGTGCACCTCCCTATTGTTTACAGTTGATCTAAATATCAAATGGTTAATATTCTGTTTTTTAGACAAATCGTGGAAGTGCCCAGGCCCAATATATGCATAATAAATTCTACTGTACGATGAAAATCTAGTAGAAAATCTGGTAGGTCTAAACCTAAGTGCCGGCTTCACTGTAGCCTTCGGCGGGACGCAGGGACTTTAATCTCTTGTGTGTTTTTATTGGGCGTTATTTTATAGTTCACACTAGAGATGAGCGATATTTCCGTACCTGTTATTTTATACCTGTTACTTGCAAATCACTGGTAACGACAGTGACATAAACTGTGAAGTAACTGCTACTGCTACTTTTAAGTTATTGTGTTACTCAAATAACATTTTGACATATAACGACAGTGACATAAACCGTGAAGTAACTGTTTCTACTATAGCGTTACTTTTAATTTATTATGTTACTAAAAGTAACATTTTGAAATATTGTGCAGTGACTCTTACCTGCGATGTTACTCTTATTATGTTAAACTTTGCAAAATGTAAAATAACATTTTTGTGCTTCATGTTTACATTTGGTCATAGCTAACAAATCATGTTGCTGCTTTTGTTCTTTAAAAGAAGTAAAGGGCTTATGTGTTTGTTTGTGTGTTTGTCAAAGTGCTGTTAAAAACTTTACAACAGAGGTGCCGTCAGAGACCAGCGCCGAGCATTGTTTGTCCGCGACGGCGGATTAAATTCAGATAGGAGCCGGCTAACGAATTAATATTCAAAAACAGATTTAAACACACATTTATTTTAAACACATATCGTAACCTAAAATAAAAAAAAAACACAGCTAACGAAAATAGAACTTTACATGATAAGCGAAAATCTTTGTAAAGGTACAACAAAAATATTTCGAAAAAAATGCGTATAAAGTTTTTAGTTAGCTCGCATTATGTATATAGAAACGAATAGTAACATTTTTTTACACGTTATAAGCAGAAACATTTTTAATATGAAACTTATATACGACATTAAACATAGCATAACAAACAATTCTGAATCGTTAACTCCAAAAATGCATTTCTAGAATTACAACATTTGAGTAAATGAGCGATATATATAAATCGTTAGCTGAAATGAAATTTTAGTTAATACGTTCAGGGTTTTTGGACTTAACTTTCAATTATCAAGAAATAAAAATATTTTTGATTGGTAAAGTAAAAAAGAATAAAAATATCAAAATCTTTCTCAAATAGCTCAAGAAATATTTGTGCATTAGGATCGTCAGTCCATGCGAAAGAATATTTTCAAAAGCTGGACAAGTCCTAAATGACCGACGAACGCGTTTAAACGAATGTTATATTATACTTAGTTGTGTTATGTACATACATATACAGCTTAATTTGTGTTATTTGTTTTTTTAGGTTTTGTTTTTGTTACAATGGATTTCAACTACATATTTTTATATATTTTAATGTTTGGAATCTATTGAACAAGAATTTTAAGCTGCTTTTCTAAATTAAAGCTTTATCTCAATGCTCCATGGGAGCTTAAAAACTTATCTCAAAAGGTATAAATTTAAATTTTTTATCAAAATTTTGTTTAAAGTAAATTAAAAAAATTAATATAAATATGGAATATTGTTTGTAACTACATACATACATACCTATTGAAAATTGATATTTCTTATTCATAAATATTTTTAATTCTTATTTATCATTAATATTATTTTTCCGATGCGTTGCTCAGGAGTTCGTTAAAAATAACTAAAATCGCATAATCACTGCTTAAAATAACATTATGTATAATAATTTAACAGAGATTAAAATAACTCTTTTACAAGAAGTGAAAAATGCTAAACAGTGATCACTGTCACTGTTTAAATAACCGGTGATTTTAAAATCGCATTCACTATTAACGATATTCCCTAAAAATCACGGGATCGCTCACCTCTAGTTCACACATTGTCTTAATACTACTTTTTGCAGTACTTACGTTTTTTCCTTTTCAATTAGGTCTAAAACATAAATGTGACAAAACTCTTGCCCTCCATCTAGACCAGAATCACGTATGAGATCTAAAAATAAAAAAGAGGTTAGGTTTAGCACATATGTATGTACATATATCAAACAAACAAATTTTTTTTTTTTTTTGATAATTTATTTGATCTCTACTTTTATCATAAGAATACTTGGACCCCCACCGGACAAACGAACATGCTTTAATCCACTTATAACTGATTTTGAGTCGATAGGTATCATTAAAGGCAGGTATCACAAAGGGACCGAGGAAACGGACCCAAGTGGGCTGCACAACTATTACTTCAACATTTCCGCAGCCGCCTGTTCAACCTAACCTAACCTATCATTAAAGGGGGATTTTAAACTTTTATTTGTTGGCGTTTGAAGCATTTGTACAAATGTATAATGGTAGGGGTACCACGTACGTAACTAGTGTGAGTATTAGAAATGAGTAAATTGTAGGCCGTAAAATCCGATCATACACTGAAAAAATTATTAAGGTAAAATCAACTGGAAATCTATTTAAAATAACTGGATATTCATTTAAAAACCGTCCAACAAGATATTCATTAAAATTAACAAAATATTTCATTTAAATTCAGACATCAAAAAATTAACTTACATATTCGTCTAAAATTAACTAGATTTTCTGTCATTTACAGCACAACACAAACTATCAGAAAAAAAATAACAAAGTTAAATATTACCAAAAAATAACTGACAAAAATAACTTTAACTGAAAATCAGTATTTTTGTTTAGCTGAAGCTTTGAATAACCCTTCAAATCAGTTAAAAAAAATATTGTATTAAAATTTAACTGTTTTTTCATTTAAAAACAACTTTACCGAATACTTCCTAAATAACTTACAGTCAGTTACTGTAATAATTTTTTGAGTGTATTAAGTCGTGAAATATAAATAACTTTTTTATGCAGTTTAATCTTATTTTCAGAATAAGGGCATATCTGGGAGCTATGTGTAATTATGGAAGTAAGATAAAGTAAAAAAACTTGTTCTGGAAAGAATTTGTAAAGATGCTAGTCTATACAACAGGTAATTTATCATAATTATGTGGCCCATAGAGTATATATACTCTGGATCTTTATAGATAGGGAAGTTGATTTAGCCATGTCCATCTGAAAGTCTGTTGAAATTAAGTTTTCGTAGCCAAGTCAATTTTAAATGTACTACATTTTACTATCAAAATATCAGAAATATTACAAGGCAGAACGCTATTTAAAATCAGCTAGATCGGTTCATTACAGACCGAGATATTAGCAAAACTGTAAAATGTGCCATTTTCTAGGGGTTTATATATGTATCTCAGTAAGTATAAATACTTGTTATGAGGATTTTGAAGAAGACAACTTAATTGAGAATTTTTTTAATAGCATCAGGGGAAGCATTAAATCCCATATAAACGAACCATTTTTATGAATACTTCGATACACTTTATCTTGGAAGCTATAATAGTTTTCGACTTTAGGCACAAAATAATGATTTAAGAATACCTACATTCTAAAAGTAAATTTAGCTGGAAAGAAGCAGGGGGAGCAGTTAACAATTAACAATATTTTGAAATTTTTAATAAACTGTGTCTAGGAAATTATAAGCTACCGAATTAAAATTTAGTAAAAAATTATTCTGCAACAAGGACTGCATTTTGCAAATTACGGCATTTGATTCAAATCGAAATTCTACACTTAAAAAAATTATCACAGTAACTGACTGTAAGTTATTTAGGAAGTAATCCGTTAAGTTGTTTTTAAATTAAAAAACAGTTAAATTTCAATATAATATTTGTTTTTAACTGGTTTGAAGAGTTATTAAAAGCTCCAAATGCCGTAATTTGCCTCCTGGTCGAATATTTAAAGACTTAATTAGTCACCGATAAACATTTTTCCGCGTGAACGCAGCGTTTAAAAAACAAGGCTGTGCCGAATCCTATTATTGGTCGTTTTAAATACCCAGTCATATAATTTTGTCAGTTATTTTTTAGTAATATTTAATTTTGTTAATTTTTTTTCCGATACTTTGTGTTTTGCTGTAAATGACAAAAAATCTAGTTAATTTTTGACTAATATGTAAGTTATTTTTTTGATGTCTGAATTTGAATGAAATATTTTGTTGATTTTAATGAATATCTAGTTGGAGGGTTTTTAAATGAATATCCAGTTATTTTAAATACCATTTCCAGTAGATTTTACATTAATACTTTTTTGAGTGTACTTGATCGACCGAGTTGTCAATACTTATAATATAGGAATTCTAATAAAAATTTTAAAATTTCGATTCGAATCGAATGCCGTAATTTTTCCCAGTACTTTGTCCACATGAAACAAACAAATTGATATCCTTTATTGGACGCAGGATTTTATTTTAAATCAATTGACATTGTTAAAAGTTGTTATTGGGCTAAAATTTTTGGGTTAAAAAATGTCAATTGTAATAAAAATAGATTCATTTCGAAGTTTACCTACCTTGCTCTGTTAACTGTGGACCGTTACTCATATTTTCAAAATCAGCCAATTCCTGAAAAAAATATAACCATAACTGAATCTAATCATTTCATTTGGGATTTCTTTAAATATAAAACAATAAAATTTTTAGTACCATACTAATTTACATTACGCTGGCTTAGCATGCAAAGGCTCTAAGTAGGTATTAATGTATTTTAAATTATACAGGGTAAACAAAAAACAAACTTTTTTGCGTAAACATTTTTAAATTCTGTAAACGAAAAATATTATAAAACACTTAGCCAATTTTTAATACACAGAAAAAAACATCCCAGCAAACATTTACATTGCTTTGTAATGAGTTAAAATCAAAAAAACTCTTGCTCATTAGCATTGTAATGCCTTTTTTTAACATGGCGATGACATTGGAGGCAAGCACCTACCATGCTCGCTTACATAGAGGGAGTTGAATAAGTACTTACCATGTTCGCTTACAAATAATGACTTTTATATAAGCTATTACTTTATTGGCATTAAAATAACCTTTTCCTGGGGCCCCTAGCTACACATTGTTGCATATAAAGTTTCTTTTTTTAATGTTTTGGTTAAAACTGGCTTAAAATATTAAACTAAAAAAATATAAAATTCTAAAACTAACACTATCTGCCTAAATTTTAGATAAGAAATAACTTTTTATCTAACAACTGCTAGGAAACACAGACGTTATTCAAAAGTAATTGAAAAGTAAGAAATTTTTAATGACTAATCACTTCCAAGCTTTTGCTGGGATATTCTAAAACTCAAGAATTTTATTTTTAAATTTATCCAAAACTGTACTTTAATTTTGTAAGTACTATCCGTACTTAGGTTTTTTTTAATCAAGTCTATTTGGATTACTTTGAAAAATCAAGCAGAAAAAACTTGTTGCTTTTGAATATACATATTTAAACATTTAAAAACAAAGTGTTTTGATAGCCTATAGATAGGTGGTAGCGTGCTGGCGTTGCAGTTCGAAGAGTCCCTGGCTCATTCCCAGCTACGGCAAAAGTACATAAAATTTTAATTAATTATAAATATGAAAATTTATAAAATAAAAATAATATATAAAACTCTCTGCTTTAATAAAGCTCCGATATTCAAAAAAAAATTTTTTTAATTATTCCTTTTAACTCTTAAATCAATATTTTTAAGCTAACATCAAGTACAGTTTCAAAATTAATAGAATTCTTTTTTTTTTTTTTGCTAAAATATGGGTAAAAGTAAGAAATTGGTACCAGATAAATCCGTACTTGGTTTAAGAAAATCCGTACTCACCGTACTTTTGACACCGCTTCGGCTTTATTTAAGTAAAGATCAAGTAATCTTAATTTTTTTTTTGTGTACATGTGATTAAACAGTTTGAGATAAATGGTTTATTTGTACTTTTTTAACGGGCTTAAAGCTTTCTCTTGTGATAAATTGGGCGCTTTTGCTCATTACCACAACCCAACAACAAAAATTGAGAAAACTGTAATCATTATATTTTCAATGTATATTACTGCATTAAAACCTCACGTTTATATTAACAAAAATGTAAGTAGTTTTATTAAGAGCTTATTTGACAATTAACGCGACTTCTGTCGCATAAGCCCTTTATAGACCTACCTTATATGTCATGAATATGATCGTCAATTTCTAAACAAAAGTGGACTTAAAGCCTTTGCATATTAAGCCAGCGATATGTTTGTATGTTACTATATGACTCTCATCTTTATTAAGTAATAACTGATAAGATTTATTTTAAATACAGATTACACAACTTACCTGTATCATTTCTGTTACAACTTTAATATCATTGACTTGGGCTTTGCGAAAATTAAATTGTTTCTTTGTGGTCATGTTTTTTTAACATTGAAAATAGATAAAATTGAAATTTTGTTTTTTAACGTCAGTTTACTATAAATACAAATATCAACTAATTTAATTCAATGAACGATCACTTTGCATACAAACTTTATTCAAGCAATAATAAAATAAAACATTATTTCCACTTTTTAATCAAACTGATAGTTGCAGGGATGGGAACAGGTATTTTGCTGGTTCTAAATTTAGGATCTTTTTAAGGTTTGAAATGTATATTATTGGTGTTTCTTAAGGTTGTTATATTTTTTATGCAAACAAATAATTTTACTTGGTTGTCTCACGAAACCCAGAATCTTCAATTTTATATTTTTAAAATATCAAATAAGATACAAAATTTCAAATCAATTTTTACAATTTTTCGAGTCCTGTCAAATGCATGTTTTTATCTTTATTGGTTTAGAAATTACAAAAAATATCTAAGAGTACGAATATAGAATTTTGAACATTTTTTGAGCCTTTTTTTACCCTTAAGGGACTAAATTTCAACAAAAACATGTTCATAGTTTTTTGAGACCTCTCGAATGCAATTTAAATAATATTTTTGTCTTAATTCTTTTGGACGTAACAAAGTGGACCTGGGCACTTTCAAAATTGAGTTTTTTCCCCTTTTTATCCCTTGGGATCTAAAATTTCAATTAAGCGCTAGCCACGGGTCCGTTTAGTTTAAAGCCAAATGCGACACTTTTTAAAATTTGTTTCTATCGTGTATAGTTTAGAAGATATTAACATTCTGTTTTATCCATGTTTAGCCCATTTTTACCCCTTTGGGTTCAAATTTCCTAAAAATTAGGGAATCTAAACATCGTAACAGGTCCAAATTGCAAGTCTCTAGCTTTTCGCGTTTGGACTGTACGATGATGAATCAGTCAGCCAGTCATTAATGTTGTTCCTTTATATATACATATATGTAGATATATAGTCACTTGAAGTTCGAATATTTAAAAACTAAGTAATTTCAAAATACGTATTAGCAAAAAGAATTTTTTTAGACTTAGGTTTATAGCCCGGACATTGAAAAAAGCTATTTAATAAAATTTAAAAATTGAATTTGCCATCCTTGATAAACGTTATAAGGGAGGTAAAATTAATGAGATAAATAAAAATTTGTATGTTGCTCTGCGCTCAAATTTCTCCACAGCTTTTTTGTATTCTCAAAAATTATAAAAAAAAAACTTTTTATTAAACTTCTATCAAAAGTTTTTTTTTAGATAAAGTAATGGAAATCAAGATTTCAAAATTGCATTATAAATAAAGTACAATGACCAAAACAGAAGTATGTATTTCAAAAATATAAATATATAAACTATGAAAATGATAATTGTAATTATCATACAAACCCGCATGTATTTTAAAGTACTTTTTTATATGCGTTACACTAAGGGAAAAAACATGGTTGAGTATGGTCACGGGAATATGATGACGAACAATTTAATCATTGTCTGGTTACAAAGATCACTATTATGACTGACACAACCATACTATTGTCGTAGTAAGTTTTTGGCATAGTTATGATTAAAATTACCATTATATGTTTGTGGTAAACATTACTTTGATTATGGGAAACCATAATCTTGATAATGGGTTATCATGATAACCAAAAATCAAAATAATGACTCCATATAACCAAAATAATGATAACAAAAAACGAAAAACATGTAAGCACTTAGTACAACTATAGGATGGTTGTGGCAGTCATAATAATGATCTTGTTCGTGATCATGTTCCCGTGACCATACTCAACCATGTTTTTCCCTTAGTGTACGGACTTAATTATGACGAATGTGGCTTTTTTTAACAAGTTTTTTTTTATTACTAAAAATTCACAAAGAATAAATTAAGTAAACTTTACTTAAATCAAGTCATAGCGGTGTCAAAAGTACGGTGAGTACGATTTTTCTTAAATCAAGTACGAAATTTCCTACTCCAAGTAAAATTTTTCAAGCACGAGTTTCCTACTTTTAGCCAAAATTAAGTCAAAAAAGGATTGATTTAAGTTCGGAACCGTACTTGATGTAAGCCAAAACAAGATTGATTTAAGCCGTAAACAGGATTAATTCGAAAATAAAATTAAATTTTTTTGACTTATGGAGCTTGATTAAAGAGAAGAGAAGAACTTTATATTTTATTTTTTAGGCACTTAAAATTTACAATTTAAAAATTTCATTGTTTGTACTTATCGAAGCTGAGATTCGAACCAGGGACTTTCTGCACTGCAGCACAAGCACGTTACCTCTAGGCCACCGAGACACTTTGTTTTCAAATGTAAAATAATATATTAAAACAATAAGCTTTTTTCTGCTTGATTTGTTGAAGCAATCCGAATAGGCTTGGTTTAAGAAAATGTAAGTACGGATTGTACTTAAAAATTTCAAGAAAAATTTTGGATTAAATCAAGAATAAAATTCTTGATTTTAGAAAGCGAGTTTTCTTTCTGTGTTTGTAATAAGAAAATGCTATGTTTTCCAAGGACCATGGTAAGAGTCAAAACGTTTATTGGTTTTCCGAAACTTTTGAGGCTCTTAAAGAGAAAACAGTCACTAATCTTGTCAACCTCAATAAAAGCTTTTACTACCCTTTGGTAATAGAATCAAAACCTATAATATCTGTGTGTTTTTTTTAGTGTTGAAGTGATATACATACATACTTATGTATGTAAGTATGTAACATGTTTGTATGTTTATGGGTACAGATGCATAATATCCTCTTTTGATATCAAGCCAAAATAATTACACCGAGTAAAAAAGTATATAAAATAATTTTAGATACAAGGGGCGATGCCCAGAGTTAAGTTGTTTATTATACAAACAATAAAATGAAGGCAAACTTTATAAAAAAACTGTTGTAAGCTGTTCAGCCGGGTGTTTAAGTTTAATACTGGTACCCAACTTGTTATATAAAACAATAAAACAAAAGAACATTTTAATACTCGTTCAGCTTTTAAACAATTCTATAAATACTAAAAAACATGAATAATTAAAAAAAAAATATAAACACATGTATGTTAATACGAATCTACATTCATGCATACATAACGTTATCAGAAAAAATGGCTGACAAAAAGTATCGTTACAATTTTGTTCTTATTACTGCATTTATTGCTTTAATTATTCTATGCATGCCATGCAATATTAACTATATATAAATGTGTATGATCAAGGCAAACGGACTAAGAGCTGCTCATGGACAGACACACGGACAACATCTTAAGCTTAAGTTTAAATTTGAGACTAAGCAAGTAGCGGCGAGTTTTAAACCTACAATAAATAATAAAACCACTACTTAAGTTTGTTTTTATTAAAAAGACAAATAATAAATAAAATCATATTTAAATGCATAGTAAGGTAATTCACATTGGTGTGTTATCTGTCGTATTGTCTTATTTGCAAAAATAATGTTAAAAATGTTATTCCGCACGAAAAATTTATTTTTTAATCGTTTCATATTTTAAGAAAAATAAGAAAATTTGACAAGAATACATGATAATAGAGCTTGTGAATTACTTAAGTGTGTATTTATGTACACAAGTATGTTTGCATATTGAAAAAGTGATGTATAATTCATGTTGAACTACTTGGAGATAAGAAATGACATTAAAGTTAACACTCAGTTCCATTAACGAATCTTATAGCATTAGAGTGACCATATACATACACATACATACAATAAATTTATACACAAAAAAAAATTAAGGTGTTTACGTTGGCGACAACGTTTACAACGCCTATAAATAATTGCCTGAAATCCATCTTCAATTTCGACTCTGAAACCGCCTTAACCGTCCCACCCGCTAGATGTCTGTTTGACTTTTTTTTGGAAAAGAAATTAATAAAATTTACCATAGTTAAGTTTTTCGGTACGGAGATAAAGTCTATTTAAAACTGATTTTTTCACAAAGCCGCCTTACAAACATCCTCCCGAAATAAGCTTTCTTCACTTTTTCAAATATTACGAATCTTCCACAGATCTGATGTCATTAATTGTTACAAGCTACAAAAAATTTACTATGGGCCCTATATAAGTCTTTCTCGTAAAAATCATTCCAAACTTTGCGAAGGAGTGTATAATAGACCCTATATTCTATATAAAAGTTAAGTCGGCAAACATCTTAACCTTAAGCATGCTTGTGTCGAAACGAAATTAAGGTTGACAAAAATGGTCTAAAAAATTTTCTGAAGATTGCTCTACAATGGGCCCATACACATAAGTAGGCACTGAAAAAAAATTTTATGAATAATGGTGAAGGGTAAGGTATAGTCCACCTTGCCTTTTTGAAATTTATGAATTACAATCATAAATGTGAGTATTATAGTCATAAATGAATTTACAATTTTTTTAATAAATAAACTGGTCACCTTGCAGCATTCGTTATACGAATGCTGTAATAGAATTAATTTCTTTGACGTAAAATGTACACATTTTGATTGAAGAGTGTGTTTTTTGTTTAATAGTTTTTGATTTAGTTTAAATTGGTTCTATAGAAACTAGCATGTTTATGAACTTCTGGCAAAACGTTTTAAGTTTAAACAAGTAAGAGCGCTATATTCGGCTGTGCCGAATCTTATATACCCTTCACATTGGTCTTTAAATATACCCAGCCGAGTAATTTTGTACTGCAAATAATATAATAAAAAACCTTGTGCGAGTTTTAAAGCCCATAGAAAACTTTACAAAATTTTAACGTTCGTATGGATAATAGAAATAGATGAAAAAGATTTGAGGTCGAGAGTTTTAGAAGTTTTCGACATTATTCATATTTAAAGGTTAATGAAACTTGTTAAATGTTCTAGTCCCCCTGCTCTTCTCCAACTTTTTCACCAAAATGTATGAATTATTTGATTATTACTTTTTGTAGAATATTCGAAGTCGATAGCTGTAATAGTTTTCCAGAAGTAGCGTATCGAAAATTTTATAAAAATTGTTAATTTGTATGGGAGCTACCCCTTCTTCACCCCCCATCAGAAAATTTTTTTCTTCAGAGCGTAGCCCTTGATGTCCAATCACTTTTTGTAGAACATTTGATTTCGATATCTGTTATAGTTTCCGAGTTATAGCGTATCGAAAATTTCATACAAATCGTTAACTTGTATGGGAGCTACCCCTTATTTTGCCCCCACTTAAAAATATTTTTCTTAAAAGCGTAGGCCTTCTTGTCCAATTACTTTTTGTAGAACATTTCATTTCGATATCTTTTATAGTTTCCGAGATATAGCGTATCGAAAATTTCATACAAATCGTTAATTTGTATGGGAGCTACCCCTTTTTTTGCCCCCACTCAAAAACATTTTTCTTTAAAGCGTAGACATTCTTGCCCAATTACTTTTTGTAGAAGATTTCATTTCGATATCTTTTATAGTTTCCGAGATATAGCGTATCGAATATTTTATAACAATTGTTAATTTGTATGGGAGCTTCCCCTTTTTTTGCCCCCACTCAAAAAATTGTTTCTTTAAAGTGTAGATCTTTGCGTACAATTACTTTTTGTAGAACATTTTAAGTCGATATCTGTTATAGTTTCCGAGATATAGCGTATCGAATATTTTATAACAATTGTCGATTTGTATGGGAGCTACCCCTTTTTTTGGCCCCACTCAAAAAATGTTTTCTTTAAAGCGTAGACATTCTTGCCCAATTACTTTTTGTAGAAGATTTCATTTCGATTTCTTTTATAGTTTCCGAGATATAGCGTATCGAATATTTTATAACAATTGTCGATTTGTATGGGAGCTACCCCTTTTTTTGGCCCCACTCAAAAAAATTTTTCTTTAAAGCGTAGACATTCTTGCCCAATTACTTTTTGTAGAAGATTTCATTTCGATTTCTTTTATAGTTTCCGAGATATAGCGTATCGAATATTTTATAACAATTGTCGATTTGTATGGGAGCTACCCCTTTTTTTGGCCCCACTCAAAAAATTTTTTCTTTAAAGCGTAGGCATTCTTGCCCAATTACTTTTTGTAGAAGATTTCGTTTCGATATCTTTTATAGTTTCCGAGATATAGCGTATCAAATATTTTATAACAATTGTCGATTTGTATGGGAGCTACCCCTTTTTTTGCCCCCACTGAAAAAATTTTTTCTGTAAAGTGTAGATCTTTGCGTACAATTACTTTTTGTAGAACATCTTTAGTCGATAGCTGTTATAGTTTCCGAGATATAGCGCATAAAATATTTCACCAAATTTGTGCAATTCTAGGAAAAATACCTCTTTCCCTGGTCCTATCTGAAAAAAACTTTTTCCATTATTTAGGTCCCTTCTTTAGGAGTATCCGTGCCAAGTTTTGTGGCAAGAGTGACTATACTTACTGAGATATATAGGGATATATGCACAGATTTTGTCCTAAAAAAAATGGGTTACTCTGGGTTTTCGCTTATATCTCGGTCAATAGTGAACCGATTTTGCTGATTTTAAATAGCGATTGTTAGCGGGATATTTGCAATAGTTTGACACCATTAACTGGTCTGTATCTTTTTATTTGACTCCGGAAACTTGATTTCAACAGACGGACAGACGGACAGACAGACAGACAGACAGACGGACAGACGGACAGACGGACATGGCTATATCAACTTCCCTATCTATAAGGATCCAGAATATATATACTTTATGGGGTCGCAAATGAATAATAAAGAAATTACAAACGGAATGACAAAGTGATATATACCCTATCACTATGTGAAGGGTATAATAAGCCATAACTTCAAAAGCTTACATTTGTGTAATTCAATTCTATCAACCTCTCTTAATATGACAATCCCACGTTAAAGGGGCCTTTACATGGTAATTCATGTACTAGGACATGCCAAAAAATGTTGAATTGAGTAAGAGAAAATACGGATATAAAATTTAACAAGTGTTCGGTAAATATTAATTTTCGAAACTTACGTATTCTCCTCACGTCAGAGGTGTGAAAGATTGCCAGCGCTAACAACATTTGTTGAAGGTGGCTGCATTTAATGAAACAAAACAAAAACCATGATAACATTACCTTACAAGGTATAGTCAGTCGATTCAACAACGAACTATTTTTTGCTCGAGTTTTTTTACGCGCTTAAACTGTCAAAACCGTATGTTTTTTTACATTAACGATGAAGTTTTTACAAATTTGGTATCGTGCAAGCGAATTCATAGAGAAGGTGGTCCCAACAGATCAGCTGACTATATTTTGCTAGTGCAATTTTCCTCACAATATGTCAAAAGTTTGTCTATGTGCTTCTTCTTGATTTAAAAAAAAATTTAAAAAAAATTACGCGTCGGTTAGATTTTTGAACTAAAAAAAGTGTTTTTAATTAAAAAACAGTAAAACCAAATGATGCGTTCTTGTGCTTTGTGCAAAAAAAAACAGTGTAAAATTAGTTTTATTCACGCTTTTCTTCTGCAAATAATTACAGTTTTTTTAATGATGCCATATACAAATAATTTGTGTTTTTTTTAATGATGCCATATTTGTGTTTGACATTATAGGTACGAATTTTTCGCCCTGCGTTCACCTTGTATGAATTCGCCTTGGATGAAGTCGATTCAACAGCTGATTATTTTTCACTCGAGTCCTTTTACGCGTTTAAACTGTCAAAAGAGAATGTTTTTCTACATTAACGATGGAGTTTTTACAACAACTTCGTAAATTTGGTATCGTGTATGTATGTTGTAGTTTTTGCCGTAGTGACTATACGTTGTAAGGTAATTGTATCATGACACAAACAATCAAAACCAAAGCAAAAGGTTTTCATGTTGTTTTTGTTAATATTATGGAACCTTGGCATATGCCGTTACCACAAAAGAAAACAGGCACTAAAGAAACAGCTTTTGATTTACCAACTTTATCAGTGTAACCATAAAAAATACTTTGAACAGAACTTTATTCTCTTTTCTTAAGTACGAAGAGAAATTTCATAATATTTTGATGCTGCAAAGTCAAAATACTTTGTATTAGCATGTAAAGCCACCGTAAGCAGCCCCATATGATAAAACCCCGTTTTTCGGAAAAATATTTACATTAAAAAAACAATTAAAGAAATTAAAATATTTGCGGTCGTTTTCTATAATATTTAACACAACACAATCTTTCACTCAAAATTCTTCTAAATTTAATTTTTTTAAGGGTCTTGTCCTTGCAGTGTCCTCCTATGAATAAACATTACAAAACAAGCCATTCTTGGGAATTATTTTCTAAGGTACAAATTTGATATGTCAAACTAGAATAAAAAATTTGAGTAAAATGGTTATACCCGTGAAAGTGGAATTTCCTATATAATAGTTTGGATGCTATAACAAAGCAAGAATATGTATCATATGTTTACAGCCATATTCATAAACAGGGGCAAAATACGACGTTCGACACAAAATTAAATTTGGCTTGATCGATTGAGTTGTAAATGCTTTTAATATAGGAATTCTAATAAAAATGTTTAAATTCCGATTCAAATCGAATGCCGTTTTTAAATTTTGAAATTTATTTTAAAAAATTTTCTTCGATTTATTGTTTGGTGACTTTGCTTTTCTTAAAAATTCTACTAAATTTGCTTTGTCAAAAGACTACAGATATCATTTTTACACTCTCTATATTTATGATGTCTAGATTTGTACACCACATCGTTTTAATCTTTAACACCATCTTAATAAGACTTGAACGTCAGTCAATTCTTCAAATATTGTGATCATTATTGAACGTAGAGATAAGAATACATTTTAAGTAGCAGTTACTTGTTTATACATACATAAGTATGAAGATTCCATTTTATTAGATCACATTAAATTATATTTTTACTTAAAAATTTCTTAATGCATGTTAATAAAAAAACAAAATATTAAATTTTTATATTTATTTTTCAATACATTCATACATACATATTTACATATATGTATGTCATGTACTGTTTATATGAATGTATGCGTTAAATGGCTTTAAAAAAGGTCATATTAAAATGTTTATTAAAAACTAAATGATGATAAGAAACGAAAGAAAAAAATTAATTTTTTTTTTTAATTGTATTAAAAATTTTTAGTAACAAACGTGTCCTATTTTAATTTTGTTTGTAAAACTGTGTGAATCCTAAAAAATTCAAATTGAAAATTGATCCGATTTATAAAGTAAAATTTTAAAGTTACATATTTAGTTTTAATTGCGAAATAATTTTGTTTTTCTCATTTTTGATTTAAAATGTATTTTGGAAAAAGTTTTTGCCAGTTTTTAAAAAAACTTTAAGAAAAAATGTATTTTCGTACTGAATCAATATTATTCATACGGTTTTTTTTACATCAAGAGTTTGTTTCAAGGATCCCTTCTTTGTAACGCAAGCTTTTGCAATTCTTCTCTTCAAAATCTGCCAAACATGCTTAGTGGGGCTTAAATCTGGTAACTGTCTTGGCTTATTTAAAAAAGGATGTTCTGACCTGACACACTGGACCGTAGCAAATGATACATATAACATTCTTTCAATTTTTTTTTGGTTTTTAAGGTACTTTCTAAGAATTCGATTTTATTATTTTGAGGCTTGCTTCTTTAGTTATGCGTATTATAGCCAGTGAGACTGCTTTTAACCCTCTCTAAACTTCAGTCAAAAATCTGTAACTTTTGAGCCAATAAAAATATTTTTACAATTTTGTTTCCAAGATAGAACATTTTTAAACTTTTCCACAGTTAAATTGTTTAAATTGGTTAAGTGGTTGCAGAGAAAATTAAGATCAAACTTGAATTTTCGAAGTTTTTTGGCGCTTAGTCATGGTGGAATTACGTAGGTGGCCCCACTATTTTTTTTTTTTTTTTTTGAACTTTAAAGTTTAATGGCAGAGGTACATAACCAAAGCGACAGGGTGATCCACGATGATCCAGACAAGCGAAAACAGTCGACCTATAAATAGGAAGCTGTGACGGCCTGGATCCTTTGTTTTTGATCAAGGTATTTGTAAAATGTATTGTACGTAGATTATTTATAATTGAGTTTAGTAATTTTGTAATCAAAATGTTTAAATTTTGTTAAGTTTAGTGGTTCTCCTCCATGTTTTTTGCATGCAGACAATCACAAAAGCCTCCGATAATTGTATCGCAGTACAGCTATATGACGCCAAACAATTCGCCACATGCGAGAATGAGACCCAAAATTCTCGAAGTGCGATAAAAAGGGACGGCCTGGTTATCCTTAAAAAATAATGACCAACGACGCGCGAGCTCTTTACCTCACCATAGCTATTTTACGACGAAGGTGGCCCCACTAGAGAAACTACTCATCAACTGATACTTCCCTTTTGTCAGAAACTCATATATTTTCTTTCTTTAATCATTTTTTTTTTTGCAATTGCCAAATTTCATACAAAATTAGTTTTCAGACAAAACTGCATTTAACGCTTTTTAACTACCCAAATGACACTTTTTTTATTCCTCAGCGCGTTTTACATTATATGTATTTCATTGTGAATTGGCACTAAAATGGTGGAATAATAGGGTGACCTCGTCCCTAAAACAACTTCCTGAATGTATGAATGTATTTTGTTGTTGCTAAATTCTAGCTAAGTTGTCAAAAAATGTTGCTATCACACTACACACAGTATACACAACCATAATATAACATAAAAAAATTCCCAAGCTAAGCTAGAAAACATATGACGTAAGCTGATCAGTTGCCACTACTTTGTCCTATGTACCTTGTATATACATACATATGTTTTATTATTCTATTTGTTCTAACTATTGCAAGTAAATATTTTTACTCCTATTTCTTACAGTCGATGGCAACATTTTTTAAATATTCTTGCTAAAACTACGAGTTTCTCTCTTTGCCACAACTTTTTTGTAGAATATTAAATTTAAAAACATTTAAGTTTTGATTTTTTTTAATTTAAAGTTGCCACAAGCTTTTCTTAATCCTTAGATACATTAATTTATCACGCATTTAGTTTTTAATTTTCTATAATTCCAAAAACTTTGATGCGTAATCTATTTCTCGAATTTGTGTTTTTCAAATAACAAATTTACAAACTCCACGTTTTGGAAACTTTCACTTCTATCGACTTTAAACGAAACAAAAATAATTTTTATTGTACATATGTATCCATATTTTTCGGAAAAATGGTTAGATAGATGCACGGAAGTTTTATTAAAAAATTCTATATGACAAATATAAGATGATAAAATACATTTTAGGTTCACCGAGTAATTTTTTTTAGATAAAAAACATAAGAAAAACACAAATTGTTTAAATTAAAAACTTCATTCAACAAAAAGCCGTCGGAACCCCGTTGATTAATTCCTTACGTGAATAAAAATTTTTTATCGCAGTAAATTTTCTCTTATCGTTTGTTATTGTTTGTATTCAAGAGTTTTTTTCTTCTTTTTTTTTTTTGCAGGCGCTACCACATCAGACATACTGGCGTTTAGTTAAAAATGATTAAATAAAAAAATAAATTTTTATCAGTATTTAAAGGTCGGCTTATTAAATCTTTTGATACACGATCTTTTTTGTAAATAGTAGTAGTAGAAGTAGTAACGCTATTTGTTGGGTGTTTCTTTAAAAGAGTGAAAAAAAACTCTGTGGTTACTGTGAAATTGGACCTATCTAATTTATCTAATGGGTTTTTGTAAATATTATAAAGTATGGATAGGTGATTTTAGTAGGATAATAAGGATAAATAAAATATGGTGCCAGATTAATGTAAATTTAATGCTAAAACTTAAACTTTTGCTTTTTGAAGTCAATAGCATATCTAGTTACATAAATTACAAACAAGAAAGTTGTAGTCGACTCAGCCCCACACCAAAATTTGTTATATTTATATGAATAACTAGGTAGGCAGGTTAGGGCTACTTTCGTGAGCGGGGTTAACTTAATTTTCGCGTAAGTGTCTACTAACGAATCATACCCTTAATAATGAACCAAACTTCAATAAACTTGGTTGGATCGTTTCTATTTAAAAAAGACTGTCGAAGTCAATCGAATATATTTCGATTTTAATTTTTTCACAATAAATCTCTGCGGCACAGATGGAAGCGCGCTGGTGTTACAGTTCGAAGAGTCCCAGGTTTAAATCCTAATAACGGCAAGTACAGAAAACATTTATTCAAATAATAAATATAAAATATGTATGAAATAAGAAGAATAATATATAAAACTTTTTTTCTTTAAAAAAGCTCTGTTAGTAAAAAAAAATGTTACTTAGTTTAAGAAAATCTGTACTCGTCGTACTTTTGACACTTCATGATTTAAGTAAAAATTACTTGGTTTATTTTTTGTATGTACCATTTGATAGTAGAATCGAACTTTTTTTATCCCGTCTGAGTATTTTTTTTATTGTTGCACAGTGTAATAGAGTTTAATTCTAAATATAATAAATTTTATTAAATTTTTTCTTAATCACAATTTATACAAAATATGATTTCCAAACATTTGTAATGCAACCAAATCCGTACAGCATTTTAAACGTGATAAGAGGGCCCACTAGGAAACCCCTTTTTTCAAACAAAATAACTTTGGTGATAAGTAAAAATATAACAAAAAAAGAAAACTAGCGGCAAAATGTTAACAATGTGGGTAAGTCATAGACATTATTTTTTCAAGATAGTGGCGCTAATCAGGCGCAATTTTTAAATAGTAACAGCAACAAACAAAAAAAAACTGTCATTACCAAAACAATCAACCAACCAAAAGACTGACTGACTGACCAACCACACCCCCAAATTATGAAAATATAAACGAAAATCATATCGCATACAATGAAACACTACAAAATAAAAGTGTGATAAGGACTCTAACGATAACGACGAGGATTATCGGAATACCAAAAGTGTAAAACTGTTTGCAATTACTACTGCAGCTACTTATTGCTGCTGGTACTCATTCATTCGTATTATCTACTTGTAGTAAGTGTATGGAACCAACCAAAAATCAAATTAAAAAAAAACTTTTAATTGTATGGGTACAACCAGCAGTGCTAAGTAGTATAATTTGTAGACATTGGTCGTATCACAAAAATAATAAAATTCAATTAAACCAGATAACAATATCTTAAAGAAAAAAAAATATTTGTATGTATGACAAATTTAATAAGTACATACATACATATGTATGCATATTTGTTTTTTAAAATCCTTTTTTCAGTGCGAAATAACTCCATACGTGTTGAGATTGATGAATGGTATAAAACGAGACTAATAACATTTTTATATTTCATCTCGAATTACATAATTCGTCCTTTAACTTACCAACACTGTTATGCTTATTTATAATACTCAATCTTAATTGGGTTTGACAGATGTTTGTTTTTTTATCTTGCGTAAAAAATATCTACGTATTTACATATTCGAATACACATATATTGCTTTATTATTGTAGCTATGGCAAACAGTATATAATAATATATTTTGTATATATAAAATGTTTTGTTTAAATCTGTTTTACTTTATTTTTAACAGCTGTGCACGTTAGATTTCGATTGAAATTTTTTTAAGTTTTTAAAATTAATGGCCAACCATTAGATATTACTGCCAGAGTATCCCTCTAAACGACCCATATAGGAAGTTAGATATCCCCGAATACAATATTTTCCAATCACAGTTTCAACGGTCTTGGAAGAGTTAATTCACAGTTCCAATACTCTCTAACATTTTTTAGAAGTGGTTATCATTTGAAATAAAAATCGCAAAGACGCATATTAAAACATTTTCCAAATACAATAAATGTAGTCTACCATTAGTCTGACATGTCCGTTTGCAACTTTCTAAATAATCCTGACCAGGGCAAACAAAAACATGCTCTTAAAAAAGGGTTTCATGTGCATAAAATATGCGGTAAAAAGACAAAAATATGCCCTAAAAAAATTATATTAAAAAAATGCTTTAAAAACGGGTAATACCAAAAAGATGCTTTTAAGCAAAAATATGCTATTATATGCAAAATATGCAAAAATATGTCTTAAAAAATGTTTGCGAAAGTTTTGAAAAGGATGATAAAAATAATAATTTTCGCTTTAAAATAAATATTTCTTTTAAATATATGTATATAAAAAATGTGTTTAATCGGCTTTTGCAGAATAATATGCTATTAAAGTAAATATATGCCAAAAAGTGTTGTTATATGCAAATATATTTCCTAACAAATCGATGCCAAAATTTTTCAAAAGTTTTTAAACGGATAAATAACAACAATTTAGCTTAATCCGACGCGCAGAAAGAAAATATGATTTTGCATATTTTTGGTTGCCCTGATGATGGATGACACTACAATAATATTGTCATAAGAGGTGAGCGATCCCGTGATTTTTGAAGAATACTGTAAACAGTGAACGTGATTTTTAAATAACAGTTATTTTAAACAGTGACGGTCATCGCTGTTTATTATTTTTCACAAACAAATATGTCAATAGTTACTTCACAGGAAGACCCAAAAATGTTACTTTAAATAATAAGTATCCAGTTGCTACCCAGGAACATTTCTTATTTTTATTTATTTATGCATATGGGTCTTAAAGATTGAATGAACGAGGCTGTTGGCAAAAATTAACCAAGTCTGGTAACTACACCGCAGTAGCAGTTACTTCACAGTTTATGTCACTGTCGTTACCTGTGATTTTCAAGTCACAGGTATAAAATCACAGGTACAGAAATATCGCACATCTCTAATTGTCATACATTACTCCCTTCGTTTGGGTCATTGTCAATTGGATTCATTAATTTCTATTTACAATTATTTAGAAAGATACTGTTTTTTGTATTGATCATTCGCCAATTTTACAATTTCTTAATTCAAATGTAATATGTGAGTGTGTTAGATTCAACATTAGGAAGCAGTCAAATGTGGCTAACCTAAAAAAATTTTATTTTATATAACTTCTTAATCACTTTCTTAATTTCTATAAAATTTGAAACAGTTAAAAAAGAAGAGTTGGGCTTTTGGAAGGTGAACTTCTGAATAAAACGGTTAAATTAGGATAGAGATAAGGTCGACTTAAGTTAGCAACCTCATTTGTAACATATTTGAGTAATACATTTAAAAATTAAAAAAAGTAGTTATAATACAAGCAATCTTAAATACGGCTTTAGCTTTCTCTAGTTTTTTTCCAAGCCCAGATCTAATACTAAAAATGGATACATTTTGTTAAGCTGTTTCAGATTTTCTAATAAAGCATTTATATTTAATCCAATTTTAATGCTTTTGTCATGTGAAAGTGAATGCATTAGTAAATTGTTAATATAAAATAGTTATAGTAAAATTATTTGAATGAAATTTCTACCGGCAAAAGACTATGAACAGTACAATTGATAATATTACGTACCTATAACCAAACCAATGACTAGACGATTATTTTGTCTCATTTTGAAAAAGGTAGTGATATGAAATGTATTATATTTTTTTTTTTTTTATTTTTAGTGATAAGTAAGTTATCATCACGACAATAATAATTATATTTTAACAAGTGTGGCAGTATATTTAGTTAAATAAGCTGATAAATTGTCAAGGAGCAGAACATTTTATTTAGTTTTAAATTGCTAACCCATTGAACTACACAAGTTTTTTAAATGAGTAAACGGAGTTTTTCTAAAAATTACACACTTTCTAAATAGAAAATACGATTTTCGATTGTTTAACTAAAATTTAAAGAAATTCAATTTATTCAGTTATTAGCGCTTGCGTTAGTGCAACATATGGATGTACTGCAATAAACTTAGGTTTAACGAGTTACCTTTTTGGCGAGAAACCACAAATATAAAGGTGGTCATTGGTTTTGCGGTTGATCGCCGCAAAAAAACCAAACCTAATCAAATACATACCGTAAAAAATATGGCAAAACCTTTGAAACATCCTGGAAATATTACATATGGATGGGAAAGAAAACTCTCTTTTTCCTATTTACTACTATTTTATCCAATATGACTAATCGTAGGTTGGAAAAACACTGGCCAGTTGGAGTTGATTTAGACGTCAAACATGCTGCTTAGTTTAGCCAACAACAGTGTCATGTGTCAAATCATTATAATCATCACAGCTAGAAAGGGGCGAGCAACGAAAGAGTTGACATTTATGGCTCATAAACACTGTGAACGCCTACAAAATAAAAACAAAGTAACTAACAAAAGAAAAAAACCACACATATTTAAGTATAAATTTGAAAAAAAAACATATGGCTCTGGCCCAAATATTAATTCCATTGAAAGTGATTATTAAGCGGACGATCCTTATACTATTACAATACATATGGGACTTAAAAGCAAAAACACATAAGTACACGCACATACTTTAAATATTTAAAATTTTTAAAAACCGTATAATAAAACGTCAAACGCCCCTTTAATCATTGACTATACTCTTGACACTACCAAAAACAGCAACAACATATTCACACGTGTACCTACACATAAATCGATTTAACAGTGGGATCAATTTAACTATTAATTATGAGAGTCTTTTGTACGACCTCTACCACTAATCATTGCCATCAAAATTAATCTCATTAATATTTTCCACTCGATGTGGGTGTGTTTTTGCATTGTTTTTTGCCATATTTGAAGTAAAGTACGGAAAAAAATCCCAAAGTTTTAAAAAAAATTTCTGTAAAAGATCAAAATGTGGTTGAAATTTTGAAATGTGTTTTAGAATTCAACATCTAACTTTTGTTTGTACATAAATCAATAAAATTATTGACTGGCTGACTGACTAATTACTTTATTAATTACCGTACAGCTGGAAGGCATAAAGCTAGACAATTAAAATTAGGACTACGGCTTCCTCTGCAGATGCATAGGGTCTATTAAGATGATATTTCAGGAAATTCAAACCCTTAAGAGGTTAAAACGGGCCAAATAGGGTCAAATTGGTAAAATAGTATTGACTTAACTATACGCGATTTAACTAAAATGAAAAAGTAACGTATTTTACTCAAAAACAAACCCACTGTTTTTCTGAAATTTAGAGGTTAAAGTGTGAAAACAATTTTTCGGTACTTTTTGTAAAAATATGAAATTAAGAGCTATTAACCCATTTAGAGGTTAGAGGTCCACTAAGTAAACAAAGAGCATTTTTTTAATTTATGTTACTTCTTTGTTTTTTTATAGTTATGAGTTCTGTCTGATAAATGCAGTTAAGGGCTATTGGCCCATATTAAGGTCGGAAGTCGACTAAGTAAACATAACATTCTCTTTTACATATTTGGTTATTTTTTCTAAGCTTTAAGATTATGAGTTAGAATAGAAGTATGAAATCGTTGAGATGGAAGTAAAGAAGAAATTTAGAGAATGATAAGAAATAAAGAAACAACAGAAAATGAAGAAACTTACCAGGTCTGGTAGGAATCGAACCCACAACCCCCAGACTGGTAGACTCGTGCACTTACCACTGATCTACCGGGGCACCCGAAATCAGTAACTATTGAGCATATTAAGGTTGGAAGTCAATTAAGTGGGCAAAAAGTGCTATTGCCACATTTTTGGTACTTTTTTGCCCTTTTTTAAGATTATGAATATAGAAGTATGAAGTGAAGGGCTATTGGCCCTATTGGGGCCATAAATCAGCTATGTAAAAAAAGTACTTATATCAAATTTTTGGTACCTTTTTATCATTAATTGGATTGTGAGTGTGATATGATAGAGCCGCCAGTCAGCTCAGTGCGCAAGAAGTACTTCCCTCACACTTTTGAATCTTTTTTTTTTTTTGCCTTGTGTAAGATTATCGGTATTTAAATTCGAATGATAAGCGGCCTACTACCGCTAATCAACATTTTTAGCTTTTTTTCCATTTTTTAGGATTATAAGTCTAGATATATAGCATCTTTTACGCTTTTTCGGTTGGTGATAAAATATACAGGGTGTCTGGTGGCAGACTTACATTTTCCAACTTAAATAAAAAAGGTAATAATTGGCACGAAGTTTTATTAAGAGCATTGAATGATAGAATAGAAAGGCGGATTTTATTTTTTAAAGGGTATGTCATCCAGTTGTCTTCCGTCAAGTTGAGCACACTGTTCAAAACGGAGCCTTGTGTACTGCGTCACACGCTGTAGTAAACTTTGTTCAATTAAGCTGATTTCTCGACGAATATTTTTCTTTAAAGCCACAAGAGATTGGGGATTGCCATTATAAACCCTCTCCTTGAGGAAGCCCCATAAAAAAATCTATGGGAGTTAGATCGGGCGAGTTTTGTGGCCATGGGATGTCTCCAAAACGACTGATCAGTTTTTGGGGGAAGTTTTCCCGAAACAAATTCATCAAAACTCTGGCTGTGTGTGTAGTCGCCCCATCCTGTTGAAGCCATGTGTGTGAAGAGAATGACGGATGAGTTCGCAGGTTTGGCAAAAAGAATTCCGTAATTATGCGTCGATTATTTTCACCGTTGACATTTGTCGCCTGGCCTCGAGAACTTTCGAAAAAAATGGTCCAGTTATCTCATGCGTGGATAAGGCATACCAAACAGTTACCCTAAGTCAATGCAATGACTTTGGTGTTTCAATTGAGGGTTGTGGGTTCCTGGAGACCAGTAACGGCACTTTTGCTTGGCTGTGACTGTTTAAGTGAAAATGAGCCTCGTCGTTTCAAAAAATGGGATTTACTGCGCGAAACCGCTTCAACATCGTTTTACAAAAATCACTTTCTTTTAGTTCTTAAACGATTGTAATTTTAAAAGATGGAACTTCAGATACTTTTTTTTAAATTTCATGAAAAATCGTTGTTGGAAGTCCCAGTGAGGCTGTTTTTTTTCGTCTTGAAAGTCGCGGATTTTCATGTAAACTGCTTTTAACCAGTTCAATGTTTTCGAGAGTCCTTGAAGATCGACTGGGCCCCGGCCATGGGTTATTCATAGTTGCGCGGAATCTCTGCAGCCATGAACGAATTAAATTTACACTCGGTCCATCACCTGTTCGTCGAACTTTGAATAAAATATTCGACGAGCAATTACGTAAGAATCATTACTCTTAAAAAATATCTCCACAGCGAATGCGCGATACTCGCTAGGCAACTACGACATCGTAAATATTCCTTCATTTTTTTTATTATTTTAAATGGCTTATTAATATGGAAAAATTTAATAAATAAATTAATATACGGCATGTTTTGTTAAAACAAAAAAAAAACTGAACTTTGACAGGAAGTTTATAAACAACAATAACAAATACTTAAATAATAAAAAATTAAATTAAAGAAAAATTGTATTCTTTTGTTTTGCACAGCATATGAATAACATAAATACCAAGAAATTTATAGAAATACAATTAAAAACAAAAAAAAAATAATTTTTAAAAAATTAATATTTTAGTATGAAAGTCGACAAATATCTATACCCTACATATACATATGTATATATCGTTGTCTCGAAGTATCTTTACATTACTTTGGAAAATTGGATTTAAGGTTTAAATAATTTATATCGAAAGTTGTAGGAAAAGTACTGACCAAGGTGAATTAATGACTCAGGTGGTGGTAATTCTACAACAACTAAATTGTGGCGAATAAAATTATCGTTTTTGTTGTGGTTTTCGTTGGCTAATGTGCCAAAAAAGATATGTAAAAGTAAACAACTTTGACAACCCAGCCTTGATTTATGTAACTTCGGCACTACGATGTGTATCTTCTCGACAGCATGTAAAATACTTACAGTATCTTAATATTGCTTAGAAAATTTTTTATCAAAAAAATTTTTTTCTTAATATATTTTAAAATTCTTAATGCATAGAGAGATTTCAAAATATTTTTTCTACAAATAGTTATAGTTACATATACAGTAAAGAATTAAATGTGCCCCCTACTTTTAATAGTAAAACTTGGTTTTAAAAACTTTATGCCTGAAGTCAAAACTGTGAGCAGCAGGCTGAATATATACTTTAGTTTATTTTATTTTTTATATTTTTTTCAAAAAAAATTTTTTTTTTATAGAGAAGCCGTTGGTAGCTGCTGATAAGAAGCAAAATAAACTCGTTGTTGTTAAAAACTTTTTGTTTTTTTTTTTATTTAAAGTCTTTTGGGTTCAAGTCGCGCCACATACGAAACATTTACACTTATTCCACAAATTTATATAAGACAAAGCAAAAAAATAAAATAAATAAAAAAATAAATGTTTATATAAAATAATTTTCATGTAGTATATAAACAGCAGTTTTCAACAAGTGTTTTTTGCAGTTTTAATGGAATATTTTTTTCGCCTTCTGAAAACTAAGGGCCGCTTAAAATACAAATAACAAAAACAACTTTTGGATTATGGATATGGTTTTTATATTCGTTGTACAAAAAAACTAACTATTTGTATCGACAACTTGATGAACGAGTTGGAAAAAAATTAGTTTTTTTCTTTTTGTTTACTTTAATTGTAATTCTCCCGTCAGAGTTCATTGTTCGTCATGGTGACTTCATGTGTGACTAAGCAACTATTCGTTTTCTAGTTTTTTTCTTTGCTTTCTATATGCTAATATCCCTATTTTTACAAAAAAAAATAATACTTTATCCTTTTTCATATATCCTATTGTAAAAATATCTTCAAACATGACAATATCACAAGTATATAGCTCGGGAGGTGTTTATACGCTATAGAAATGAATGAATTTTATGAGATAAAATTAGTCTTAAAAGCTTCAGCCGCTGTTATTTTTTCGTAGGTTTATTGACATCTAGATATGGGTTTTGCGCCTACAAATTAAATGTGTTTGATACCTGTAATAAATCAGGTATATTAAGCACAAGACTACGACAACCATTTGGGGAGACGTCCCATGAGAGAAACAGCTAAGCCCCGCAAAATAGATTGGAACCCCCTTAAAACTATACCGATCGACTTAGAATCACTTTCATTTCGCCCGGCTAAGTGCCTATATATTTTTGTAATCAAAGTACAAGTCGCATTTTTAAAGATATTTTAATGAAATTCGGCACTTCTAAAATTTATATAATCAACTAAAAATAAAACTTAAAACAGCTGAATATTAATGTGATCCCTCTCCAATAAGATATAAACACATTGAAATCAACGAAAAAGTTAATTTAAATACTAAAGATGAACTTGCAGAAAACCCTTAAATTAACTAATTTTTCATTCCTTTTTAATACCATTACAAAATAAGTTATAGAAATTTGTTTAAAAAACTATTTTTTTAAAATTTTGCTTCTTATTATTAAAGTTTTAGTTTATTTTTATTTAATTTTTTTTTCTGCTTAAAATAAATTAATATATTTGGTTGTAAACATTTCCTATTTAACTTACATCTTATCCAGAAAGGAAAACGGAATTTATTTTTTTGTAAAGAAAGCATATTTACAATTGAACAATAATTTACACATTTCCTATACAAATGCCATCCCGCAATAATTACTTCGGCTTATACTGCCACGAGTATTACACCTGGGAGCCCCCAAACAAACGGACTGTTTAAATGAAATTTTCGTTATTTTATATCTCAAAAACTCTAACAAATATTAGTAATTATTCGATAATATCTATTACAATCCAAAAAATTTGGTTGAGAATAAACACGGAGTGTTGCTAGCCCCATACAAACAGACTGTTAATATAAAAACTAAAGCTCTGTACAGACGGTTGTCAGATATTACAATATTGTCAGAAAATGTTGTAAAAAAAACTTACAATCGTGTAAACTAACAATTTTTGTTTGAAAACATTGGCACAAAATCATTGCCAGAACATTGCTAGAAGACAAACTGACAACAATATTGTCACGTATCTTACCATCGTGTGAACATCTTTTGATAACATTCTCCGACTATTGCCAGATATTGCCACGCCGTTTTCTATTGTCAGATGTGCTAACTTAACGACATCTGACAACTACATCATTGCTAGAAACTTTTTTATATATTTTTTTAACGAAGTGATGACAGACCTTTGAAAAAAATTTCCCCTATTTGATGGTATTTTAAAGAATGTTTAACAAAGTGAATGGAAAAAATTTATTAAGTGTCTATACTAATGTAAAACAAAATAGCGCAATGAAATTAAATAAAACTTTTTAGGGCGTAAATAAAATTTTTATTTTAATGTAGACTTCAAACACTGATTTTGTTTAAAAGTTTTGTTTAAAAACCTATGTTTAATTTAAACAATTTTTTGGATATACTCCATAATCTATAAAAAATTTTCTTTTCTACCTTTTATACCAAAAATTACTTTAATTATACATACAAGAATATATACGTATTTAATATTTAAGAAAATTTACATAATAGTCTTTTGCGTAAATGAAATTGTTTGAAGTAAAGGGATTTAAAAACTGTCATCTGGCATCATTAAAAAGTCAGCTGTTGCAGCTTTTGCAAAAATACATATTTAATTTGTTTATTAAAAGTGCCCGTAAATATATTTGGAGTTTGTGATTAAATGTGCTTGGTTTAAAATTGAGGAAGACTTGGAAGACGAGGAAAACATTTGCTTTACTAACTATCAGCCAGTTGAAAGGCAATTAGATTCTCTGTCGGCGACCGAATCTCAGGTGACCAAAAAAACAAGATTAAACCAAAAATCGTACCGAAAAAAGGTTGAAACTGCATGGCCCCATGAAAATATTTTGAAATTAATTCAAGAAATTAAATCACGACCTATTTTATGGGATGCTGGATGCGCAGAGTACAAACTGCGTAAATACAGTGTATGGCAGGAAGTGGCAGATGTCATTTCTGTGAGTTTTAAAGACTGTAAAGGTGAATGGGTCAATCTTCGCACCACATTTAATAGCAACTTAGCAAAATACCGCAAAAAGAAGTCAGGTCAAGGCACCCATGAAATGATTTCAATTTCGTGGAGATATTTTAAACCAATGATGTTTTTGGAAACAAAAAAGTACGTTAATCAACACAGTCAACGTCGTCCATGCAATTGGTAACTATTTCATTTTTTTTTTTTACATAGCAGCCAACGCCTTACATGCAAGAGAAGTTAACCTCTAATGACCCATTGCTCTCATCAATGGAGATGATGAGACTACTACTCGCAAATAAGCCAAAAAAAGTGTTAAGTTACAAGAAAAAATAAATTTATACATAATTTTATTTTAATGAACTAAAATTTTATGTAAAAATGAATTAATCAACAGAAATGTTTTGTAAAACTGCAATTTTTATTTAAACCAATAAAAGTTTTTTGTATGAATGCAAATTTTAAGTTAGAAAAAAACTAATAGCCTGTTTAACGATGTCGAACGAAAACCTATACGAATGAAAGCTAGTCACTCGCTTTCGAATAAATTTGGGTTTACGTATTTCGACAACTATCGTTCGCCTTTACTGACAGGTTCGTTTTCAACAGAGAAAAATATAAATAGTAAAATGCTTACATACTTTGGGGCATTTGCATAAAACAATTTTTAAATTTGCAATAGATTTGTTAGGCGAAATTTTCCTTAAAATCAATACTTCAAATCCATTTTAAATTTAAAAATTTGTTTTTTCCCTTTAAAGTGTGGATCAAAATATATATATATTTTATTTTGCTATAAGTTTTGTAATAATGTCTGTTTACGTTGCCAACTTTTTTGCCTCCCAACAGTATGCACTCACTTTCACAATAAGAACATTTTTTATACATATAGCCGTGATGCTAACTTTCTTAAATTATAAAGCACTAACAGACAAAGAAAATGTCTTCTTAATAATGTGTATCTTTTTTCATGTTAAAATTACATAGCATAATACTAACAAGTCCTAGGTTCTTGGGATATTTAAACCATGGCTTAGCTACAAAAATGACGCAGTCAGTACTTAATTGTTTAAGAAATGTTTCACTTGTTAGTAAGGTTTATTCCTGGAATTTTTTGCAACCCGGGAAACGGGAACTCCGCTCTTCAAATAAAGAAAAATTTACAAGTTGTACTAATAAAAAACTGTTTTTATTTTTAAATAAAAAAAATAATATAAGTTAATACAAGTGGTCTTAAATAAGATAAAAATTCGGCATAATTGACATCACTGAAAACATTTCTTAATTAAAACTTACAAAATTTTTGTAGATTTTTTTAAAATCAAATTTCATTTAATTTTTACTTTAAACAATATGATGTTTTAACCAATAACCCTTGAGAACTTGTTTAACTTATAGTTTTTAGCATTTTAATACACAGTGGTCTTTAATTTTCATCAAAAACTACATACTTTTATGTCACTCGAAAGCAAAATAACATGTGACTGATTTTGACATTTACATTCGCATATTTAGCTTGCGTTCGACTTAGGTAAGCCCAATTTTGTATGAAAATGCTTTTGTTTTCGTTCGACTTGTCTTTCGAGTGAACGTTCGCTTAAAGTATAGTTAGGTAAACCGAAATCAGTTTTCTTTCGGTTAGCATGCGAACGAAAGTATTCGTTCGACATCGGTAAACAGGCTATAAGTTTTGTATAAAATATGGTCTTATGTGTATGCATATCCATATCTTTGCATGTACGCACATTTGTACCAACATATGTGCTTATTTATTTACATACATACATATGTATGTATATAATAAACAGTCCGCAGTTCAGCGAGTAATTTTACGTAAAATCCTTCTTTTTGCCGCCGAAGTACCCAATCCTTTGACCAAACTTTGCGGGGCTTCTTTGTCAATTCTTGGTCATCGTCACTACTCTCCAATATGAACGCAGTCAAAATTTTCACAACTGAATTTTTGTGATTACTATTCATTTTTAAATTTTTTTCTCACTTTTGTTTATTATTTCACATGAAAAAAATATATACATATGTAAAAGTTCTTAATCTGTTAATCACATAGCAAATTTTTGTGAGCCGTGTTCTGACCACCATGTAAACAAACAATTTCTTGTCGGACAACATCGGCAGATAAAGATTTTGTCAGACAGTCGTCTTACAATGAAATTGTCTGCTTTTCTGACAAATGTTTTACCATCGTCTGAACTAACAATTTTCAATAAAGCAGCAATTATTCATTGCCACTGCATTGTTAGCGCATTGATAGGTCTGACAACATTGTGATATCTGACAACCGTCTGTACAGAGCTTAAAACAGCTCTCGACTTGAAATCTGAAACAAAATAATTCTATTATAATTTAGCTTTGTTTTAAAAAATATATAATTAGGTAGGAGCACGGGGGATGACAGCTTCAATACAAACGGGCCTTTTATGAAATTTTGGAAACGCTTCAAATGTGGCAGCTATCTACTACAATTCGCCACAGAGAAGTGTACTAAAGTATCCACATTTTAAAGAATATTTGGTTAGATAGAAGTAGGGGGTGCCCCCTAACATACGGGCAAGTTTTAGGACATTTCTGATACGCATTATCTCAAAAACACTATCAGCTTATGACTCTAAACTTATTATGGTGGCAATTTTACTTTAACATCTATATTCAAGAAAAAAATTTGTTGGGTAGGAACACGGGAACGAACCCACATTTTGAAATATTTAAACGTTTGTGTGCATTTCAAAAATCGTCATAGTTAGTTCGGTCTAAGCAATATAGAATACGAATATAATTCCAGTATTCAAATTCTTGTAGCACCGACTGGAAAAAGTGACAAGAAATCGTATCTGATTTCAAAAATGCATTACACTCGGCTAATATCGGTATTTTTATTATTCATTCTTAGCTATTACAATTTTAATAATGAACTTAATGCCGAATAAATAGAAATTAAAACATTTCATAAAATATTTTACTAAAAAATTTTTAGAATTTTACTTCAAAATATATTTGAATAAACAAATTAACTAAATATGTACCTGCATAATTTCAATGTTATGGTATGGAACAATTTGAAGAGCGCATGTTTTTAAAGTTTTATAAAAACAAAAGAAAAATTCCTTAAATTTTCCAAAATATTTTGAATGAATTTTACACAATATTATGTTACGTCTGTTAGCAATAATAATAACAATAGACAGCTCATTAATTTCTGGTTCTACTAATTATTTTTCGAATCATAAAATGGGGCCTGAAGGAAACCTATTGAAAGTACACACACACACATACATACATACATACATACATACAAACATATTCACAAGTAGTTATTAAATAGAAATAGGTATTTCAACATATTTTGAAAATAAGGCCCAAAAAGGAAGCGTGGCAGTCAAGGTATTTATGAGCCATTAAAAATAAACACGTAAGGATAAAAAGGTTACAAAAAAAAAAATAAAATAATACTTAAGTGTGGAAAACAAATAAAATACAAAAACAAAACACGATCACACACACACACACTAATAAATCCAAAATGCTAATAAAAATTAACAAAGAAAACATAAATCAATAAAATAAAAAGAGAGAGAAAGAGACAAAAAGAGTAAATCCTAAAAAGTAAAAACAATAACAAACTTTCTATTTTCAACATCCTGGCAAATAAATATGTATAAAAACAATTTTATGACAACAGGTACCAGGTAAACCACAAGAAGGATGAACAATTGGATGGGCCTACTAAACAGGCACTTAAAATCCAAACTATGCATGTCGTTAGTACTCCATGACTGTTTACTACGAGTCTATGAAATTGTTTTAAATTACTCTATGTTTGTTTGTTTGTTTGTAAAGTCCCTACGGGGAAGTGAACTGACACAGAACTATTCACGTGACCGGTTCTTTGGGGATGGGGACTGGTTCTAGTTCTAACACTTTATATGAAAGGGACATATCACTTTTACATGGCGTTGTCATTGGAGGGGACAATTTGCCCAACTTTAGTACTTTATATCCAGTTCAAGACCGATCCTAAATGAGCATGTTTAGAGCAAGTTACTAAGGATCCTATTTTACTTATTGTACCAAATTACCTGTCTTAAAACAAACCCTAAACTACTTATCCAGAAGTGGTCTTCTAAGAACCAGTCACGGAGTAGCCTGAAACAACTAGCACAGTTCCAGTTCCATTTAAACTATTTCAGAACTAGTCCCTTAATGCAAAAATAAGCTTAAAATTTTTTATATTTTTTTCATACATTTTAACTTTTTTTTTATTTAAAAAATTGGTTTTTGTTACATAAAATAAACAAATATGCAAAATTGAGATATGAAAGTAATTTTAAATACATTAAAAAATTAAAAAAAAAATTTATGATTATCTTTAAAGTTAGTTTCGTTTACATTTTTTCAACCAAAAATAATTTTGCTTTCTTATTTTCGGCTTACGACAATTTTTATGAAATTTAATTTTTTGTCATGTAAAATAAACTTAAGCAAAAAAAAAGAAGCAACAAAAAACGAAAGCAAAAATTATTTTATAAAAATTAAAGTAATTTTATCTGTTAAATTTAACAACAAAAATTATATTTTTCAAAATTTATGGGAAACTCATTTAGGCCTAAGTGACTTCTAAATATTAAAATCTTTCTTTTTAGTATTTTGTTTATCCTTTAAACATTTTTAGGGGTCGCTTTTTTTATTAGGTGAACTGCTTTTCTAACATTTTCGTCATTGCCTCTAATATCAGGATTTGCTCTTATTACTTCTACAAAAGGCAAAATAGATTTGATTAGATTAAGTACATATTTACGTTAAATATTTTTGTTAAATACTTGCCTTCGATGAAGTTTTTTAAAAACATTTAGTCTTCTTTTTCTATGGGTTCCCTACATTATACTTGAATACAAGGCGGGCCAAAAGAAGTCATCCGATGTTGTTTGCGATGGGTTTGGCGGTCGACAGGCAGTAGCTGATGCACTCCTACTTGGGTTATTTCTTAAGCGCCGTTCTTTTCAGTTTTTCCCGAATAGGTTTGTTATTCTAATTTGGTAAATTTTGCTCACAAATTCTATTATTTATTTTTTTTTTTTTGAAATTTTCTCTTTTCTTAACACAATCTTATTTTTTCATTAATCACGTAATATTTCTCTTACTTTTTTTTTTCTTTTCCGCGCATTTACTTTTTTTATTATTTGTGAACTTTTTGCAATAACTTTTTCGTTTAAATTTTGCTGCGAACGCACGATGTTATTTTTATTAAAATAACAATATTTTTTAAGGGCTTATTTGACAATTGTTTCACAGGCATCTGTCAAATATAATTATTATGAAATAAAAGCTACTTTTAATATAGCGTTTTTAAAATATGTACATATGTATGTATGTATGTATGTATGTATGTATGTATGTATGTATGTATGTATGTATGTATGTATGTATGTATGTATGTATGTATGTATGTATGTATGTATGTATGTATGTATGTATGTATGTATGTATGTATGTATGTATGTATGTATGTATGTATGTATGTATGTATGTATGTATGTATGTATGTATGTATGTATGTATGTATGTATGTATGTATGTATGTATGTATGTATGTATGTATGTTTGTATGTATGTATGTATGTATGTATGTATGTATGTATGTATGTATGTATGTATGTATGTATGTATGTATGTATGTATGTATGTATGTATGTATGTATGTATGTATGTATGTATGTATGTATGTATGTATGTATGTATGTATGTATGAATGTATGTATGTATGTATGTATGTATGTATGTATGTATGTATGTATGTATGTATGTATGTATGTATGTATGTATGTATGTATGTATGTATGTATGTATGTATGTATGTTTGTATGTATGTATGTATGTATGTACATATGTATGTATGTATGTATGTATGTATGTATGTATGTATGTATGTATGTATGTATGTATGTATGTATGTATGTATGTATGTATGTATGTATGTATGTATGTATGTATGTATGTATGTATGTATGTATGTATGTATGTATGTATGTATGTATGTATGTATGTATGTATGTATGTATGTATGTATGTATGTATGTATGTATGTATGTATGTATGTATGTATGTATGTATGTATGTATGTATGTATGTATGTATGTATGTATGTATGTATGTATGTATGTATGTATGTATGTATGTATGTATGTATGTATGTATGTATGTATGTATGTATGTATGTATGCATGCATTTTGATATGTGTAAACATACATGGGTGTGTTTTTTTTTTGTTTTTTTTTTACTTCTTAAACTAACACCTTTAACCCAGCACTGTGATGTGTCCCATTTGTACCGATCACGATTATTCACTTTTGCGCTTCTTATGTTTTGTACCTGTCACAGGACCAGTACGCTTAGAACAATTGTCACACATTTCCCGCAGGGGTGTTTGTGATTTATTTCAGTCCATTTAGGTTTTATTGTTGTTACATTCCTATAGATTTATGTTGTTCCTAATGTTACATAAATAGATATTTGTTGTTATTTGCCAGACCAATTTCAATTAATTTTGCTGTGTTTACTTACACATTTGTTTGTGGCCACAGTTTTGGGTTTTTTTTAATTTTTCATATACTCTAGGCTATATTCATATATATCTGCATGTCTTTTAAAATTTTAAATTTGTTACATTATTTATTTATTTGTATTTAATTTTGAATTTTGTTGTTTCTACATTTGGATGTATTTGTTTTTCGTCTTTGTCAACACACATAGGTACATACATTTTTTTAGCATTTGGTTAAAAATAATACATTTTGTACTTTAGTAAAAGAACATTTTTAGAATGGTTTTTTAATTGCCCGAAATCTTTTTACCTAAACGGGTGTAGCATTGCATGACAATGTTGGACAAAATAATTTTTTAAAATACAGGGTCCTTCCGTCCGTCTTCCCTAGTGATCATGAAAGTCATTAAGCACCAGTCGCATTTTGAAAATAATTTGATTAAAATAAGCACATAAAAGTTTTTTTTGCTTTTAGTTATTTTGACTTCAATTCAAAATTAAAAGTCTTGGTTTTAAAATGTTTTTTGTACCGTTCATTTTTGAAAAGAATAAATTCATAATTTTAGTTCATATGTTTTATTTTATTTTATTCAAATTTATTTAATTTCACTTAAATTTATTTTATTTTTATTTTAATTTATTTTATTTTATTTTATTTTGTTTTTGTTTTTCTTTATTTTATTTTATTTTATTTTATTTTATTTTATTTTATTTTATTTTATTTTATTTTATTTTATTTTATTTTATTTTGTTTTATTTTATTTTATTTTATTTTATTTTATTTTATTTTATTTTATTTTATTTTAACGTTTTATTCTGGCTTAAGTTCATTATTTAATTTCTTCTTATTAGAAGAAATTAATATTTTCCGCTAATGCTGAAGGAAACTTTATTTGAAAAAGCAGGGTTTTCAAGTAAAACGCATTTTTGAAACCAGCTACGGATTTTCATGGCAAGTACTCTTGAACGGTACAAAAAAACATTTTAAAATCAAGATTTTTGAATGCACCCGAAATTGTACATGAATGTAGCGCGCTGGTGTTACATTTTAGAGAGTCCCATGTCCAAATCGCAGCTTCGAGGAAAACAAAAAAAATTATGATAATTATTAAATACATATATATAAAATAAAAAAATATATATAAAACTTGTCTTCTTTAATAAAGCTTTGTTAGTCAAAAAAGGCGTTTTCATTTTTTGGAAGATCCCATTTACGCTTAAATCAATCTTTTTAGAGGTCGAACATAAATCAACCATTTTTTTGCTCAAATGTGGCTAAAAGTAAGAAATTCATACTGGATAAATCGTTCGTGGTTTAAGAAAACCTGTACACCGTACTTTTGACATTGCTATGGTTTTATTTTAGTAAAGATTACCTTGTTTTTTGTGTGTAAATATTCCCTATTCTATTTAGTGTTATCCAGAAAGGCAAACGGAATGTCTTTTGTGTAAGTTAAACTTGAGTTTATTGTACTTAAGACAAAATGAAGAAAAATACAAAGGATATAAATAACTAATTTTGTTTTTATTTTTACAACTTCATTGTATAGCAAAAAGTTAAAAAAAAACTTACAAACTGCTTGGTAATTGTGTGTTTGACCCTTTAAGCGATGTTAACTATCTAACTAGGAGCTAAACAGTACACAAAGGATCTAAAAATAATTTAAAATTAAAAAAAAAAAAAAACTAAAAAATTGGTATTTTTTCCAGTTAAACACTTTTTAGGTTTTGAAATTGATATAATAAAAAAAAGGAATTAAACAATTCAATTGTTCGAGGTTATGAAAAAGCAAAAATAAACAAAGTTTGTTGTTGATCTAATTAAAACAAATATTCTAAATGTCCAAATGATTTAAATCCATTTTTAAAAAAATCAAAACTAACTATTTTTCCAAATCTAATATATGGAACGGATGTAAATTTGTTTTAATTTTCTTGAGCACATTTAAATGTCTGAATAAATACGCCTGTTAATCCTTTAAGTCAAGTGTGAAATGTAGCACTTAAAGGAAACCAAATACTGAAACATAAACCCTGCAGCAAACTGAAACCTTTACTCATATAAAAATGCAATAAATTATAACGTTTTCCAACAACTGTGGTCTCCGGAGAAAAAGAACCCCAAACAAAGAAACAAAACGAATTTTGGAAACCACTAAAATATTGACAGTTTTTCTTTTTTTTTTTGTTTCAATTCTTGAATATTTGTATTAATGATTTATGTTACTTGTTTTATATTTTAATGTTTAAATATTTATTCAATAAATACACAGTTTATATATATATATATATTGTATAGATACATTTATAAATATTCTCCAATGGGTTTTAAAAGTAAACAAGTGTATTTTTTTTATCTACCAAATGCACTTTTGTAGATTCAATTTTAAGTAAATACGTACTTGTGCTTACAAAGAACCTACATGCAGACATGTTCTATTTACTTCTTGTCATTGGATAGAAGTATTAAATTTTTTGGTTGTTAATATGTAAAAAGGTTTTTTTTAATGTCGCCCTCTCCATATGCACATTGTTGTTCCCATTACATATAAAATGTAGTTAATTTTCGTAATTTACAGCTTTTTGTACAACAATAATATCGTTTTCTTATCAATTCATTCGGTAAACCGAGCATGACATAACGTCACATTGAAAAAACTACATAGACTTTTAAAACTATTTTGGTGGGAAAATACAAATTTTATTCAAGTTGCTTAATTATTTTCATGACCCCAAAAGTAAGTAAATTTAAAGGCATTTTTTGTTAAGTTTACCTTGCAAATTTACAGTGTTTAACTTGAGCTTTTCTTTAAGCCAAAGCTGGAATTCAAATAAAGTTCAGAGTTTCATTGTCCAAGATATAGACATTTTAATAATGACATGTTTTGCATTACTTTCTAATGCTTAGCAGAGTCGTTGTTGGTGTAAGTCTTTAAAATATATTTTTCTTGATTACGGCTTTGATAACCTAGAGTCCGTTGAGAATTCAAAAAAATGCTATTCGTATGGCTTAAACCTGGGGAACTAATGGAAATGACGAGACAAGTTCATGCCTAGACAAATGTCTACATTCAAATGAAAAAACCGGTATTTTTATACTGGGTTTTTTATAAACTGAATTTGTCATTTGGTTAGGCATGGATTTGCCTCGTCAAGACGTACTAAATGGGCTTGATGTCCCCTGTCACACTAACATGATTCTGACGACCGATCATTAGCGTTATGACTTTGTTTTTTGAATGTTAAAATATATTCAAAAACAAAAAGTGTTTTCTGCTTGAGAGCCACGGAATTAGCAGCAGATGACGCGGATGGAGTAGGGACCGTGACAATCTATGCTGAGAGTCAGGCGCGTTCAAGGCTCTAGAGGGACATTATGCAAGGTCTAGACTTGTGGACGACTGTAGACGTTCTCCCAGGGTGATCATGGATTAGTCCCTGTTGGATCTCGGGTCATTCTGACGTTGCCGGCAATAAGACTGCCGATGAATTGCCAAAATCTTATATGGACTGGTAGGGACTTGAAAAACCTGAAGGGACAGGATTGATTGCGGGATCTACAGGCTTCGGTGGTCTAGGCTGGACAGGATGGGCACTGACCTGCTGCTATGGGAGAGCAAAGGGGTTCTGAGGTGCATTATTGGAATATATGGCTGGCAACTAGGACAGGAACCCTCCGGATTTCTGCAGGTTGTGCGGGAATCAGGAGGAGATAGAGACTGCGGAATACCTGCTAAGTCCCTGGGCTGCAGATTCACCAACAGAGGTAGTTGGAAGGGTGCCTTTTAGATGGACTTGTTGAGGTCTCTAGCTAAGGGCTGGGGAGCATCGCGGGATTCATCAAAGGAGTTGGGTAGCTGGGTTCATCGGCTTCGACTTCTTTGGAATTCCTGCGGATGGCATTCTTGCTCTTTTTTTATTTATGTATAACTCTACCTACAAATTTCTTTGTCTTTCCAAATTCTCTTTTCGACTCTTCTGAAGGGATTCATAATGGACCGCAGGCCTCTGGGGAGAGATCGTGAGTGGCACTCCCAAAAAAAATTCCCAAAAACTTATTTATTTATTAAAGGGGGGGAGGATTTCCCCCCCTCCCTTCCCTGAATCCGCGCCTGTGTTACTAATTCTGCTTTTATTTACAAAAACCTACTTATGAAGCTTTGAATATTTGCCGCCCACATTATTCCTTTTAAAAAAACTAAAATTCTTGTTACATACTTGAGTTTTAATAAATTGTTAAAAATTATTTTTTCACATTATTAAAAAATATGTATATAAAAAATATAATTATTAATCTAAAACATTATGCGGTAGATAAATTGTGGTATTTTTACATAAAAAACACAATTTAGTACCTCAATAATGACATTAACCAAAACAAAAGAATAAATAATTGTAAATATTAAAAGTACTTGAAGCACTTATAATTTAACTAAAATTATTTATGCTATTTCTTTTTTTTTTCAGACACCAAACTGGAACCAAAATAATATGGACTTAATATTAAGTGCGAAATATTTAAGTTTCAAATTTCAAGTGGCAAGAATAATGTTGTATAATTGAAATTCTAAATAGAAATAAATGAAGAACTTAAGAGGGACAAATAAGAGGAAATATTTAGTTTATGAAATATATATTAAAAATCAAAGTAAATTATTTTTTTTAAATAAACAAAGTTAATGGTAAAAAAATATTGTTTGAAACCAAAACTAAAAATGCAATTGAATACCAAATATGTTTAAGAATTTTCTTGTATGACATAAAATTGTATTGATCATACATTTTAAAGTCATAAACATTTCAACATTATGATAATATGAGATGCACTAACTAACCCAACATTTTGTAGTAACAGGAGTTTAAATGCAAGTGCAGCTCTTTTGTGTTTAATTCTCATTAAGTACCCATCGTTGTTTTATTATTTAGTTGAGTTTCAAATTTTTTTGTTGATTCATTTTTAATAGTTCTTTAGAAAGTTTGTAGTGTTTCCTGTGTACACTGGCAACTATTTTAGGTTTTTATTTTTTAAACTGTTTAGTCATAAATATGTCAAAATATTCCAACCTTACTAAATGTTAACGAACTAACTAGAGTTAATAAATATGCTGGAGTTAATACCTTATTAAATTGGTAAACAACTTAGTACATACATATGTTTACTTAAAGGATTCCAAAATAGAATTCAATTACACATTAATAGGACTAAGTTAAATAATTGTTTTGTCTTATACATATAATAAGATCCTTATTTAAATTGCAGGCTTTCGTAAACAAGTGCACTCTTATTTGTATTACCACCATCATTGAAAAAGTATGTCATATTTATCCTTAAGGCAGCTAAAGTTGATTGTTGGAAAACAATTTAGCTCTAAACTATTAAGTTAACATGAGTGAAACTTCCCTGGGTGTCAATTGGTCGGCGTACTCGTTCTGTTACAGGTACAAAACTCGAATTGGACAAAATTTATTGGCTGTGATCGGTTAAAAAGGCACACATCAAGTAACTGGTTAAAAGGTGTTAAACATGCATATACACATACGCGTAAATACAAACAAAGCAGATTGAACAGGATCTTAAGCAATTAAAGCAAAATTAGCTTATATAGGATTGGCCTGTAACCCGTTCTGAGGTGTTTGTTTTGAACCAATTGCCTTTATATAAAGGGCAAGAACTAGAACCAGTCCCTACCCTAAGGAACCGTTCACGTCAATAGTCTTGAACCAGTCCACTTCCCCGTAGGGTTGTTTTAACTTTGAACAGTTTAGAAAAACAGTTCTATACCAATACCACCTTGAAAGCAGAGGTAGAGAAGCCAAGCACATTTAACGCAAAGATGAATACTTTCTGTTTTAAATGTAATAGGAGTAAAAACGTCCTTTAAATGATTAGGAAGACGCTTGACCCTTGTCTTCTTAGACCTTTAGCGGATCACAATAGAAAACAATTCGTTTGAGGAGTGCTATCTAGGCTTTTTAAGTGTGCCCCAAAGAAATGCTGTTCTATATGCCAACAGCATTCCTTTAATTTAGATTTATATTAAGGCGATCTATGATTTTGGCATTCTCTACGGGTTCTTCTTTTCCCAGACAAAAGCTGTTCTACATGGACAGAAAAAAAATACTCTGTTGTATCTGCATTTAGGGTTAATATGCAGCAGTCGTCAATATCTTCCGAAAGTTTTAAAAAGACGTTTTGTAAGCAGTGGGTGCTGATATACTTTTTCTGCTTGAGCCCATTTACCCTTTTAAATAAGAGAAAATCATTAGTTAGGGTTTGTTGACGACCAAAAATGGTAATATTGTGGGCATAGCTTGAACCCCCAAAAGTTTTGGGGAATTACCCTTTTGTTACCCCGAAATCAATGACGATTGGAATTTTATTTTAGTCAGTTGACCAAAAAGTTGATCCAGTTGAATATACATTCAGTTCCATTTCACAAACGGCATCATACAAGGCGCGACCTCTAGCGGTATTAGGCGGAAGCCCCAATAGGCATGCGTAGTGTTGTGATGGCCAACAGCTTTAAAGCTGGGTTCTAAGGGTTTATAAAAATTGTAGTCTTGATCTTTTGTAATTGAAAATCTAGGCGGACAATAAACATACGAAAGTGCAATTCTAGATTATTTCTTTCATACGAATATTAGTTGCTTGAATATAAGGCTCAGAAAGGCCACCCATCAAAAGGTGTTTTATTCTCGATTTAATCATTGTGACGGAGCCACCGCAAGATTTTTCTCATAGATCTTTAGCATGGTAAGAAGTATAACCACTTTTTTAAAAGGTGCTTTTAGATGTCATATGGCATATGACAAACTTACTCTAGTATGATTTGTGATAATTCAGTAAAGGCAAGGCGAGTGGTAGCCCCCATACACTCAAAAAATTATTACAGTAACTGACTGTAAGTTATTTAGGAAGTATTCCGTACAGTTGATTTTAAATAAAAACAAGTAAGAGCGCTATATTCGACTGTGCCGAATCTTATATACCCTTCACATTGGCCTTTAAATATACCCAGCGAGTTTTTAAGTCCATAGAAAACTTTACAAAATTTTAATGTTCGTATGGATAATAGAAATAGATGAGGAACGTGTGCGGTCGACAGTTATAAAAGTATTCGACATTACTCATATCGAAAGGTTAACAAAAGTTGTTAATTTATATGAGATGTTCTAGTCCCCCTGCTCCTCTCCAACTTTTTTTTCCAAAATGTATGAATTATTTGATTATAACTTTTTGTAGATATTCGAAGTCTATAGCTGTTATAGTTTCCCAGATGTAGCGTATCGAAAATTTCATAAAAATTGCTAGTTTGTATGAGAGCTACCCCTTCTTCACCCCACACTCAAAAATTTTTCTCTGCAAAGCGTAAGTCCTGTTGTCCAATTACTTTTTGTAGAACATTTGATGTCGATAGCTGCTATAGTTTCCCAGATGTAGCGTATCGAATTTTTCATAAAAATTGTTAATTTGTATGGGAGCCACCCCTTGTTCTGCCCCTACCGAAAAATTTTTTTCTTTAAAGTGTAGGTCTTGATGTTCAATTACCTTTTGAAGAACATTTGATGTCAATGGTTGATATAGTTTCCGAGATAAAGCGTTTTGAAAATTTCATAAAAATTGTTAATTTGTATGGGAGCTACCCTTGGTTCTGCCGCTACTAAAAAAATTTTTTTGTTTATAGTGTAGGCCTCGTTTTACAATTACTTTTTGTAGAAGATTTCAAGTCGATAGCTGTTATAGTTTATAGCGCATAAAATATTTCACCAAATTTGTGCAATTGTAGGAAAAATACCACTTCCCCTGGTCCTATCTGAAATTTTTTTTTTGTTATTTAGGTCCCTACTTTAGGAGTATCCGTGCCGAGTTTTGTGGCAAGAATAACTATATTTACTGAGATATACATAAAGGGATATATGCACGGATTTTTTCCTAAAAAATATGGGTTGTTTTGGGTTTTCGCTTATATCTCGGTCAATAGTGAACCGATTTTGCTGATTTTTAATATCGATCGGCTGCGAGATATTTCTAACAGTTTGACACCAATAACTAGTCTGTATCTTTTTATTTGACTCCGGAAACAGACGGACATGGCTATATCATCTTCCCTATCTATAAGGATCCAGAATATATATACTTTATGGGGATAATAAAGAAGTTACAAGCGGAATGACAAAATGATATATACCCTTATCACTATGTGATGGGTATAAAAACATTTAAATTTAAATACAATATTTTTTTAACTGGTTTGTATAAACAAAAATACTGATTTTCAGTTTAAGTTGATTTTGTCAGTTATTTTTTAGAAATATTTGACTTTGTTATTTTTTTCCGATACTTAGTGTTTAGCTGTAAATAACAGAAAATCTAGTTAATTTAAGACGAATATGTAAGTTAACTTTTCGATGTCTGAATTTAAATGAAATATTTTGTTAATTTTAATGAACATTTTGTTGGCCGGTTTTTAAATGAATATCCAGTTATTTTAAAAAGATTTCCAGTTAATTTTACCTTAATAATTTTTGGAGTGTAATTCTTTTAATCAACTTCATTCTCGTGGCTTTCGCTGCGTGGTAGCTACGCCTTTTTTAAAGGCTTTTTGTTCCGTAGCTTAAAATAAAAAAAATTATTTTTTAGAAACAAATAAGTAAAATTAAAATTAAAATATATTTAACAAGATTTTTTTCAAATACATGTCGCCATAAATTAAAAGTAATTTTATAATTTAATATACAAAACTCACGACTTAAATTTTAATTTTATGGTCATCAAGAAAATAGTCATAAAATATTATGAAGACCAACTAAAATTTCAAATCAACTGGAACTGACAATTAGAAAAGGATAACTAACTCTCACCCACAGCCGTACAAAGGAAAAACACTTGAAAATTTAACAACAGGCACGTTTTAAAAATATTAAAATATTTGGCGTCACTTCTTTTTCATAATTATTTTTTTTTCGTTTAGTGTGGGAATTACTTAATGAAAATTTAAAATTTCTATTTATGAATTTTCCAAAAAAAAAAAACACTAAAATAGTTCATTATATTGCAAAATATTGAAAAAATCGTAAAATTTCTTTAGACGGCTCCACTAAACCTGTTTCTGTCTCTTAAAGTCAGAACACCCTCAGTTAAACGTTTCACTAAATCTTTGTTTTTGGTTATAAATTTCGAAAATTACATAAATGATTTAAATATGAGCTGAAATCTTTAAAGAAAGTAAAAGTCATAAAACTAGTAAATTGATATTTTGCTATTTTTATTAGATTTTAATGGATTTTCAATTGTTGTAAACGATTTGTTTAGATGGCTTTTTGAATGGCGGCACCGACTTTAATAGTTTTATTAAAAAATAATAATTTTAATGCTTTAAGGATTTTGGACATAAAGTTTTAATTATTTTTAACTATAGTTACTGGGGAAAATCGTTTTATTTTTGATTTTTTTTTCTGTAATTTAAGAAGCATTTTTTAAAAGAAAACACTTGATGAAAAGTTGTGAAATATTTTTTTCATATGCTACTACATATTTCGCTTAAATATATCTTATAAAAAACAAAAAGGAAGATATAGTTTATTTAAATATATATATTTTAGTACGCTTAGCAAAAAAAACAAGTAAGAGCGCTATATTCGGCTGTGCCATATCTTATATAACCTTCACAACGTGTAGGGGTTTCACCCTAATTTTATCAAATTTGGTATGGCAGCCCCTTAGTGGGTGGAGATACGGGCTAAGTATGTTCTAGAAAAATGCTTGCAAGGAAAAATGAGTTGGGATCAGTGCCAAATTTTACCTATCTACGGGCACCCTGAAAAGTGTAGGAGGGATTTATTACAATTTCCCAAACTTTGTATGGCAACCCCCTTAAGTGATGGAGATAGTTGGTAAGTAAATTCTAGGAATATGTTTGGGAGGAAAAACTAATGGGGGTCTGTAATACATTTTATTCCTCTAAGGGCGATTCCGGAGAAGTTTTAAAATTTTTTACCCTAATTTTTTCATATTTTGTGTGGCAACCCTGAGATAGGGGGTAAGTATATTTCATAAAAATGTTTGGGAGGAAAAATTGATTGCGGTTGGTATTACATTTGACCTTTGTGGGAGCATCCAGAGAGCCTTCAAATATGAAATTAAGGTATATTGAACCCAATTGAGTTCAAAGGTCACTAAAGTGGAACGAAAGTATTACTTTCATTTTTAAAATTAAACTAAGTGTTCTTAACCAAGAAGGAGTACTTTTTTACCTTTTTGGTATTTTTTTTTTAATTTTTTAAATTTATAAGTCTAAAGATATAAAACTAAAGGCTTAAAAAGTACTTTTTTTTGGTACATTCTTTAATATTAAAAAAAGAAAGTTTGAGATTCTGAATTAACATGGTACAGAAAGTCGTGACAATTTACTTTTAAATGATGAAAGTACTTCTTTACATTTGGTACTTTGGTTTTTATTTTCTTTTGTTTTTGACCATTATTTTATTAAAATATCAGTTTAATCTTTATATATTTAATTTTAAAATGATTATTATTGGTTTAGAGATAAAACAGTTGTGTAATATTTACTTAAATGTGATTATAAAAATATTTAGGTTTTTCATATTGTACCTAAAAAATATTGAAAATTAAGCAAAAAATATGAAAATTGAGAAGATTTATTAAAAAAACAAATGTTGCTATTTAAAGATGTGCTTTTGTATATGAATATGTTATTTATTATTATTATTTTTATATAAAATAATAAACAGACTTGACTTTGTTGTTATAAGAGTTTATATTGTTTACGTTTAACACTTCAAGTGTTTTTATTTTTGAAGGTAAGAGAACCAGCAAATAGAAATTAAGATGGAAAAGGTTAAAAGTATGTTTTTTACATTTTTTGAATTTTAATGGTGTTTACGTCAACGATTTTTGTAAACTAACATTGGATAATACCTAAGTTAAGTGCGTATTCGGGAATGGTCCTGATATGAATTGTGTTTTGAGAATTTTTTTAAGAGTCCTGCTTTTAAATTTTCCTAAATATTAGCTCATTTCCTTAAGTAATATCAGTGTAAAGAAATATGTGTGTTTATGTTAAAACAAAATAATTACATATGGGCAATTCCATTGTGACGGGTGTAATTATTTAACAAACATTTTTGCTTAACACTCAAGTAACTTAACATTTTAATTAAAAAAAGGCAAAGTTTTCCAAAGACAGCACCTTTTTAAATGTTAAATAGTATGAAGACACGTACACACAAAAAATTATCTAAGAAAACTTTACTTAAATCAAGCCATAGCGGTGTCAAAAGTACGGTGAGATGGTTTTTCTTAAATCAAGTACGAAATTTCTTACTCCAAATAAAATTTTTCAAGTACGAATTTCTTACTTTTAGCCACAATTAAGCCAAAAAAGGATGATTTAAGTTCGGAACCGTACTTAAAGTAAGCCAAAAAAAGATTGATTTAAGCCGTAAACGGAATTAATTCGAAAACGAAATGTCATTTTTTTGACTTATGGAGGCTTTATTAAAGAAGAAGAATTTTATATTTTATTTTTATTTTATAGACACTTAAAATTTATAATTTGAAAATTTAATTTTTTGTACTTACCGAAGCTGAGAACCAGGGATTTTCTGCACTGCAGCACAACCTCTAGGCCACAGAGACTTTGTTTTCAAATATAAAGTAATATATTAAAACAACAAGCTTTTTTCTGCTTGATTTGTTGAAGCAATCCGAATAGGCTTGATTTAAGAAAATGTAAGTATGGGTCGTACTTAAAAATTTCAAGAAATATTTTGGAGAAATTCAGGAATAAAATTCTTGATTGTAGAAAGCGAGTTTTCTTTCTGTGTAAAAACATGCTTTCTGTTCATAATGACCACCAGAAAACAGTAACGGGTGTGAACTTGCTGTTTTACTTGGAATCGCCCATATGGGTTATTTCATTCACACAAAAAACTACAAAAAAAATTTTTCAAACAAATTCTTGTTCAAAATAATTTATTTTTTTAGTCAATTTATTTAATAGTCTCTAATAATATTTTTATTTGATTTTTAAATCAAACAAAATTTTCGCCTAGACAAATAAAAAATTTAACCAGCTCAGCAAAATTTTTTAACAGAAACTAAAATTCTTGCAAAATTGTTTGTCTAAATTTACAACTTTCGTTGTAGGTCCTCAGCCAGACAAAATATTTACTGATTCTCTGAAATTTGTTACTGATTCTACAACTCAGTTTTTTCTGTGTTGTGACAAGTGTGGCGATATAAAAACAAACTCAAAAGCTTATAACCAAAATAGGTTCGACATGGAGAAATAGCAATACTTTAAACGTTAAATATAACATAGACAACGAAGACGCATAAAAGCTGGTGTGACGGTTGTGACAAAATTTGAATTCGAAAGAGTTTAAAAACTAAGATTATGTTCTATAAAATATTCTAGAGAATCCATACAATTATTGTGTTTTAATTTATTGCTTAAGGTACTTTTAGTTGAACTTAATACTTAATTTTTACAGAAAACTATTTTTCTTTAAAAAAAACTCTTAAAGAAGATGTAACAGGAATGCAAGTTTTATAAAGAATAATTTGAAACTGTTGCCATTTGAAAAGAAAGAAAAATTGTATTTTTTCATATCCTCTAAGATACAAATTGCTTGATTTTAAATAAAACTAGGTAAATTAATTTTTTTTTGGAAGTTGTTGTACGTGGAATAACCCATATCTAGTTTTAAAACACGTGCCGACAACATTAATTTGTTTTTACTTTTGCCTACAACAAATCAGTACATACTTATTGGTTTATATACATATTTATTTTCTTTTTTAATATTTACCAAACCTTGTGGCAAACACTTACAAAAAGAAACATATCCTTTGGGTCCTTTGTTTTATTTAATAAATAAATAGGAAAACATTTTTAAAATTATTCACAAACGTGCTTGCTTGTCTAGGTAAGTATTTCTTAATGAGGACGTAATATTTCTTACCTGCTCAATATGTTTTAAGGAATAAATACCTTCATTGTGTGATATTTTATATGAATGTATTAACTTCAAACCCAAGAAATGTCTGTATTTAAGTAATGCATTTTGATATCCTGTTGTTTTCAAAAGTAGTAAACAACTTTAGTAAGATACCTATGTTCCTTAAAAGGATACTTTTAAAAACCAATTTTAAAAATTTTTTATTTGCTTCACATAAATACATTAGAAAATATAAACAAATTTGATAGAAATTTAAGTTGCTACTTGAAATTACAAGAAAAAGATAATGTCATGTCATTGGGCTTTTTGCAAATATGTATCAGAGTATCCAATGCGGCAGAGACCTGTTAACTTTTTTTTTTTTTTGGCAATTTTAAATATTTGTAGCTTTATAAAATGTTTCATGGTTAATATATAAACAAAAATATATTTTTCGTTTTATAGGGAGGCTCCAAGTCCGATAGAATTTTTTAGTAAAATAAAAGAGGTCGATGGACTATATCGATCACCTATTGTAGATGGTGATATTGGCAGTGAGTTTGGGGAAATGGTGTTAGTCTATCTTTTACATATTGTTTTCCTATGGTAAAGATGCCGGTGCAGGTGTCTAAGTAATCATGTTAGTTAAACTTACCCTGGCTTTTTGACAGAAAAGGATGTTTGAATTATTGCATGTGTTGGGGTAATTATTGCAATATCAGGTGCAATGGAAAAAATACTCCTCATTCGGTTATAAAGCGCATGCAACAAAATAACGTGTCGCACTTGATTATAGATCAGAACCCGGAACACTACTGGGCTAATACCAGAAAAAATTTGTGGTGGCGGATTCTACACAGAAAAAAACTTAATATATGTTTAAATTACTAAAATGATTAAATCAATCAATAAAATATTCATATTTGGACCTATCACCCAAATGATTATATCAATTACATAAATTGTGAAAAAAAGTAATTTTTTATTATTTTGAATTACTGAAACGATCAAAAATTAAAGCTTAATTAAAATACTTCAATTGCATGAAGAAATTAACATGTTTAAAGAAAAAAAAAATTTTTTTGTTTGGCTGGGCTGCGAACATGGGCTGCTTGTGTGCTCTAACCAATGCGCCGCGTCACCGTGCTTAAAGTAAACCAAATTTGTTACAATAAATATCTATTGTATTAATATTATTCTTAAAGTAAAAGATATTGTAAAAACTGAAAAAAACATTTTTTCCAATCAAACACTTTTAGGCATTTGATTAATTTTTTTCAATTACCGAAATAATTGAATCAAATAAAATAATGTGCAAATTTGCACCTATCACCAAAATGATTATATCAATAACCAAAATTGGTAAAACTTAAAAATTAGCGATTTGTTTTTATCCAATTAAACATTTTAAAGATTTTGATTACTTAAATGATCAAAATGAAAGCTTAGTTTAAACGCTTCAATTGCTTGAAGGAATTATCATTCGATTTTGAGGTACTTGTGTGCTGTGTAAGTGCTCTAACTACTGCGCCACGCCCCCGTGCTAAAATAATAACGCATTTGTTACTAAAAAAACATTTTTTTCCAATCAAATTCTTTTAAGATTTCGATTGCTGAAACTATGCTTTAAACAATTTATTACTTAAACTAATTAACAAGTTAATTTTTTTATTTAAAATAATAAGGAAAAAAGAACAAAAAAGGAAAACAAAAACAATCAAAACAATATTATTGAAGAATCTGGAACCATCTGGTTTCTAGGCTAAACCTCACCGCTAGACCAACGAGCTATGTGATTTTCGAAGTTTAAATTATTATTTATGTTAGAGCTCATGTTCATTTTTTATTTTTGTATACTTTTCCTAAAATGTACTGCATACTAACATTGCAAAAAAGCATTATATTAAAAAATTTCTATGCAAAAATGTTTTTTATAGAATTAACAAAGAATCATCATTGTTGGCATTGGGACAATTAATTATTTAAAAAAAAAAAAATTGGTTTATAGGTATTTTTGGTTTTGATAAAAATCTCACACTCGCCACATTTTTAAAAGAGGTTTCTTTAAGAAAGAAATGTTTTTTTTGTAAAAAATTGAGTTTCAAAACACTCTAAATCATTAAGTAAATTAAAAAAATGTTCGTTCCCTATAAAATTTTCAACAATACGATCTTAAAGTAAAAGTTCTTAAAAAAAATGTGAGGTCACTTTCGTCTCTGTTTAAGGTTTTAGAAAATCATGTTTTTTCAATGTCTACCTATAATTAATATATCAAAATCATACCATTCATAGGAACTACTAAATTTTTTAAAGGTTAAAGTTTGAAATATTTGAATTATAGCCAAACTGAGTAAAGTAGTAACTCTCGTCGCAATGGAATAACTTAAAGTGCTTTCACACGATACGTATTTTACACATTAAATGTTACTTTTGAAATCCAAATGTAATTGCGTTGGTCTGTCAAAATTGTTATTTTACAAATGGTTTATAATTTTTGCTTTCACACGAACGTATGTAATTACATCTGACATAACCTCTAATTTAAAAACAGCTGATGACGCATGCTTTGTCGCATGCTTTGTCATGACAAGCCATATGTAAAATACATATCGAATATGATGAACTCAAATGCCATCTGACCAAGACGAAAGTTAAGGAAGATGATGTTTTTAGACTGCGGAAAGGAATGTTTCAGATGCTACAATTTTTAAATATTTAAGTTTATATAATAAATTTTTCGTTTCTTAATATTTTTACCAAAAAATTAAAATAACTGAAAACTGCTTTCAAAATCCATAAAATTGACTTTAATTGAAAGGATAAGACAAAGCAATAAAAAAATATATTACACTAGGTTTTTAATAAGGAGTTTGACAAGAGATTGTAGAAGAAATTGAAGTATGTAGAGCCCGCATAATACATACTGACAAATTAAAATCTTTACTTTAGTTTCCACTTTTTAATACATGTACTTAAGTCCAAACATGCATGCATACGACATAAATATCTACATATGTAAGTATGTATGCATGTACACACATATAAACATACATACATATGTATATGTTAAAATAAATTATTGTTTTATAATAAAAATGCTATAATTTATACAAAAAATATGTCGTTACCTTAATATGGAAAGGCTCTAACTTGTTTTTTTAAAGTCGAGATTATTTTTTGCGGCTAATTTAGATACCTTTATGAGCACACCATTTAGTAAATAAATGCAAATCTGGGCTTATAAAAAATACGAGTTAAGGCCTTTCTATATTAAAGTAACAATATGTTGTGTTCACTTTTGTAGCAAGTCAATATTAAATATGTTCTTATCAGTTAATTATTTTTATTTTGTTCTTTTCTTTTTTTTGAAAGTCAACAAAGTTCAAAACAAAAGAAAAAAAAACAAATTCAATTTTTAACACAACATTAAAACGTTAAATATCCGACATATTTTAATTTAAGTAGAAAAAAAGATTCAAAATTCAAACATTTAAACTGTTAAAAAAAGTTCACTTTATATTTTAAGCAAATGTCCAAAAACATTGTACCTAATTGTTTTTTTTTTTTTGTTGAAATATTTATTAAGTGTTAACATTGGCGTAAGAATTCCGTTCTGGGGGAGGGGATTGACCCACCCCCCCCCCCCCCTCCCCCCACCCAGAATTCATTTTAAATCAAATTTAAAAATTTTTGTAGAAAAAACTTTTTGGTTCATGCACTTAAAGTTTCTGTCTTCTCCCCTACAAAAAATTTGTAGTTACGCCAATGAGTTTCCATTAGTAAACATCTAATAAAAGAAAACCTTTTAAAGAAAATCTATACCTAGGATTCCAATCTATGCGATCAGAGTTGCATTTAAAAGAGCTTGTAATAAAGAGTGTAACAATGATAATGTTTTAGAGCCTCTTTTGTATGATAACATGCCACCGCCAACGCACTGTAACAAGCAGCGTTGCCATTTTGGCGACTTTCGCATATTTTTTTGGGCTTTGTTGCTATGCAATACCTGAAATTTTGCTTAAAAGTTAATTTTATAATAAGAAAAGGAAATAAAATTTGTTCCCATAAAATGTGAAAGTATTTATTAAATAGAGGTACCTACAATATTGTTAGATAAAGTTAGGCGTTATAACCAAATCTAAATCAGCTGTTTCAAATTTGGTATTTACGGTAAACAACAACAGTAAAAACTGTAAATTTACCTCATTTACCATAAAACCAAACTTATTAGGCACCAAGAGTAAAAACCGCTTAGATGTTTCTGCGTGTTTTATTTTTTCTAAAAATCAACCGGTCTCAATATAGAAATCAATTATATTGAAGGACTAGGGCTACCCCAAAAGTATTCTAATTGTATGTTAACAACCTGGTCCATTTAACATTGTGTTGTCCTATGGCTGCATCATACCTATAATAAACTCTTGCAAAGTTATATCTTTAACAACCAGTTTGTGTGTTTTTCAGCTTTTAGTGTGTATTGATAAGTAGCTTTGTGTTTTTGTTATAAGTTGGTATTGGTGTGCTCTCTAACTAAATATGGTGTGGTTTGGTAAAATTAGAGCAAGAGCAACAAATTTGTTTTTCTATGTTTCGTTGAAACAGTTACATACATATAATGATGTTTAACCATATGTACTTTTGGTGTGTTTTCTTATTCTGGCTACATGAGCTAGTTTTTCTATTTTTTAAATTTTCTTTAAATAAATTAAACAAATTTAGCTAAAAACAAGTAAGAGCGCTATATTCGGCTGTGCCGAATCTTATATACCCTTCACATTGGTCTTTAAATATACACAGCCGAGTAAATTTGTACTGCAAATAATATAATAAAAAACCTTGTGCGAGTTTTAAAGCCCATAGAAAAAATAACAAAATTTTAACGTTTGTATGAATAAAAGAAATAGATGAAGAAGATTTGAGGTCGAGAGTTTTTAAAGTTTTCGACATTATTCATATTTAAAGGTTAATAAAACTAAAAAATGTTCTAGTCCCCCTGCTCTTCACCAACTTTTTCGCCAAAATGTATGAATTATTTGATTATTACTTTTTGTAGAATATTCGAAGTCGATAGCTGTAATAGTTTTCCAGAAGAAGCGTATGGAAAAATTTTATAAAAATTGTTAATTTGTATGGGAGCTACCCTTCTTCACCCCCCATCCGAAATTTTTTTTCTTTAAAGCGTAGGCTTTGTGTTCCAATTACTTTTTGTAGAACATTTGATGTGGATATCTGTTATAGTTTCCGAGATATAGCGTATCGAGTATTTTATAATAATTGTCGATTTGTATGGGAGCTACCCCTTTTCTTGCCCCCACTCGAAAATTTTTTTCTTTAAAGCGTAGCCCTTGGCGTGCAATTACTTTTTGTAGAACATTTCATTTCGATATCTGTTATAGTTTCCGAGATATAGCGTATCGAATATTTGATAATAATTGTCGATTTGTATGGGAGCTACCCCTTTTTTTGCCCCCACCCAAAAAATTTTTTTTTTAAAGCGTAGCCCTTAGCGTGCAATTACTTTTTGTAGAACATTTCATTTCGATATCTGTTATAGTTTCCGAGATATAGCGTATCGAATATTTGATAATAATTGTCGATTTGTATGGGAGCTACCCCTTTTTTTGCCCCCACCCAAAAAATTTTTTCTCTAAGGCGTAGCCCTTAGCGTGCAATTACTTTTTGTAGAACATTTCATTTCGATATCTGTTATAGTTTCCGAGATATAGCGTATCGAATATTTGATAATAATTGTCGATTTGTATGGGAGCTACCCCTTTTTTTTCCCCCACCCAAAAAATTTTTTTTCTAAGGCGTAGCCCTTAGCGTGCAATTACTTTTTGTAGAACATTTCATTTCGATATCTGTTATAGTTTCCGAGATATAGCGTATCGAATATTTGAAAATAATTGTCGATTTGTATGGGAGCTACCCCTTTTTTTGCCCCTACCCAAAAAATTTTTTCTCTAAGGCGTAGCCCTTAGCGTGCAATTACTTTTTGTAGAACATTTCATTTCGATATCTGTTATAGTTTCCGGGATATAGCGTATCGAATATTTGATAATAATTGTCGATTTGTATGGGAGCTACCCCTTTTTTTGCCCCCACCCAAAAAATTTCTTTTCTATGGCGTAGCCCTTAGCGTGCAATTACTTTTTGTAGAACATTTCGTTTCGATATCTGTTATAGTTTCCGAGATATAGCGTATCGAATATTTGATAATAATTGTCGATTTGTATGGGAGCTACCCCTTTTTTTGCCCCCACCCAAAAAATTTTTTTTCTAAGGCGTAGCCCTTAGCGTGCAATTACTTTTTGTAGAACATTTCGTTTCGATATCTGTTATAGTTTCCGAGATATAGCGTATCGAATATTTTATAATAATTGTCGATTTGTATGGGAGCTACCCCTTTTTTTGCCCCCACTCGAAAATTTTTTTCTTTAAAGCGTAGCCCTTAGCGTGCAATTACTTTTTGTTGAACATTTCATTTCGATATCTGTTATAGTTTCCGAGATATAGCGTATCAAATATTTGATAATAATTGTCGATTTGTATGGGAGCTACCCCTTTTTTTGCCCCCACCCAAAAAATTTTTTCTTTAAAACGTAGACCTTAGCGTGAATTACTTTTTGTGGAACATTTCATTTCGATATCTGTTATAGTTTCCGAGATATAGCGTATCGAATATTTGATAATAATTGTCGATTTGTATGGGAGCTACCCCTTTTTTTGCCCCCACCCAAAAAATGTTTTCTCTAAGGCGTAGCCCTTAGCGTGCAATTACTTTTTTTAGAACATTTCATTTCGATATCTGTTATAGTTTCCGAGATATAGCGTATCGAATATTTGATAGTAATTGTCGATTTGTATGGGAGCTACCCCTTTTTTTGCCCCCACCCAAAAAATTTTTTCTCTAAGGCGTAGCCCTTAGCGTGCAATTACTTTTTGTAGAACATTTCATTTCGATATCTGTTATAGTTTCCGAGATATAGCGTATCAAATATTTGATAATAATTGTCGATTTGTATGGGAGCTACCCCTTTTTTTGCCCCCACCCAAAAAAATTTTTCTTTAAGGCGTAGCCCTTAGCATGCAATTACTTTTTGTAGAACATTTTATTTCGATATCTGTTATAGTTTCCGAGATATAGCGCATAAAATATTTCACCAAATTTGTGCAATTGTAGGAAAAATACCCCTTCCCCTGGTCCTATCTGAAAAAAATTTTTCCATTATTAAGGTCCCTTCTTTAGGAGTATCCGTGCCAAGTTTTGTGGCAAGAGTGACTATACTTACTGAGATATATAGGGATATATGCACGGATTTTGTCCTAAAAAAAATGGGTTACTCTGGGTTTTCGCTTATATCTCGGTCAATAGTGAACCGATTTTATTGATTTTAAATAGCGATTGTCTCCAGGATATTTGTGATAGTTTGACACCATTAACTGGTCTGTATCTTTTTATTTGACTCCGGAAACTTGATTTCAACAGACGGACAGACGGACATCGCTAAATCGACTTCCCTATCTATAAGGATCCAGAATATATATACTTTATGGGGTCGCAAATGAATAATAAAGAAATTACAAACGGAATGACAAAGTGATATATACCCTATCACTATGTGAAGGGTATAAAAATTAAAACTGCATCGTAACTATATACATTTAAGTCAAATTTAAAATTAAAATTTAAATTATTAAAAAATACAAAATAAATATATATTATTTTATCTTAATTTTTGAGCTTGAGATAAAAAAATGCTTTTTTTAAATTTATTTTATTCATTTTTAAACACTATAGCTACAATAAACTTTAAAAATCAAATTTTTGTTTCATTCACAACCTTTTATATAAACGATCTTGTGTATTTGTTGTATCAACAGTAATAAGAAAATATTTATTATACCATTGTTATTCAGCACAAAAAAAACAAATACATTCCACACTCAATGCAAAACCATAAACAACAATATTTGTTTATAAGAGTAGAGTAAGTGCGCAAAAGCAAAACCATACAATATCATTTACACTTATTCACACACTTACACCAAAAAGAACTGGTATGTACATGGATGTACAAGATATACCTGTTTTTGCAATACTTATTTGTTCTATTTGTGCACGTGTATAACCTATAACCCATCTCTGAATTTCATCGGATTAGTTTTAGAACTATTCTGTGGTACACCATAGAGGACTAATTTTAAATTCGAAATTGGTGACGGATCACGGTAAAGGGGAAGACCGAAACTCCGATGGAAGGATCCAGTGAAGGAGACATCTCGAAACTTGGCACGTTCGGCTTGCGGAACAAACGTTTTTTTATACCCATCTAATGGTGTTTTCCTTTCTGGCAAAAATGTTACATTAATGCTACCATTCGAGCAGGTTTATGTTCCATTCTAAAAATACATGCAAGAGTGAAAACAGTTTTCGTTTTCTTTTCTGAACATGTTGCACAAATAACTGGCAAGAGTGTAACATATCTTACCCCCAATTATATTGCAGTGTAACAAAGTACCACTTTTTACAGCTGTGTTATGTAAGTAAATACTTTTTTATGCAGACGAGTTTTTAACACAGAGTGCAGTTTTTATTAAAATCAAGACATTTTTCTGTTTCATTGAAACAAAAAAAATTGAAAACTTTATAAGTGTGGGTGTAAACTGATAAAAATATTACACATAGGTAGGTACTTATTGTAACATTTTTTTTAGAATGGAAAACACCATAAGTAACTAAAAAAATTATGGTTTTTATGATCGATTCAAACTTTGGAAGGCGGCAGTATAAATTTGATTTATTATTTGTAGCCGAAAATTATCCTAAGACCTAAAAAAGTTTCCCAAATTACCTATGTAAGGATTCTTTAAAACATCTAAGTCACTTTAAATACCGAACTGATTTTTAAAATATTTAAAGGGAACTGCTGCCAAGGCTTTAAGTCTCACACTTTTTGTGCCCTTACAAAAAAAGTTCTCCTTCAACATTTAATAAAATCAGACAGTCTTTTTACTTTCCCAAATGCTTAAAGCCAACAAACTTTTATATTCTTTTCCAGAAACTTTTCTTACAGAAAATGGAAAAGAGTAATCTTTTAGGATATTCCAATACGTAAATAACTCATATGGAATCTATTAAAACACTAAATACCTATTACATACAATTAAAAACATACTGGGTAGGCAAATTAAGATAAAATAGAGAAAACTTTTAAATACTTTTAATATGTATGTATGTAGGTAGGTATTAACATTTTTTAGATATTTTCCCTTTCTAGGTATTAAAAAATATTAAAAAGCAACATTAAAAAGACCCAACATCAACCAACAACAACTTAAAGCCAAAAGCCATTGTAATTTTGTTTTTGTTATTAAACATATAAAACAGAAGACCAGAGGGCGTTACTAAATAGATAAGGAATTCGTATAAAGGAAAAAACAGGCCACAAGGGCTATATATACATTTCATTGTGTGCAAGACAAGGATAGAAACTAGTGTGGTGAGTTCGTTAAGACAAAGTAACAGAAATTCAACACACCGTAAACAGTTAAAGAGAGTGATGGGTGATTTATGGTGATGCCAAATGTCTAAAAGTAAGAAGGAGCCTCGAAACGAATTTAATCTAGAGCTTAGTAATAATTATGTATGACAAAAAATTTTTGAGTAAAATTCTGGTTTGTTTTGATATTATATCATACATGTATGTACGTACAAATTTAAAGTAGAAATTAATAAAATTGTTCCGTCACCTTTTGTCTACCCTTATACATATGTAACTAGAAATATTAAAATTAATGCACGCCAATTTAACGAAAAGTTATCTTATATAAAACAATCTATTACATACTGTCAAATTTAACATTTAAAATTAAATTAGTTAAATATATATTGGAAAAAGGGAATAATTTTTACATCTTTGTTTACTAACATAAAGTTTTTGAAATAAATGTTGAAACAGACATGTGTCTATTAAGCTATTGATACTAGGGCTTCAACTAACAAGTAAGAGCACAAAGTTGACATCACTAAGCCAACAAAAAAAAAAAACATTTGTATAACGGGAAAACAAAGCCAAAGAGAGAAACATTTCGGTAAATTAAAGTGAGAATAATAGAGCAAATACAAACATGGTGGATTTTTAATATTTTTTTTAAGATTTAATACATTAATTATTATATTGTACTAAAGGAAAAACAAATACAGATTATAAAAAATACAAAAATTTTAATAAAAAATAAATTAAGGGAATGAGGCTTAAGACATGAGATGCTGGCAAACAGTTTTATGAAAAAACTCAAAACGGAAACTTAATATTAAATTAAGGAAACGGATTAATTATTTCATGGAAAAATTTGAGATTTGTTTTAAATTTCAAGTGAATAAAATATACTCACGGAATAAAAATTTACTATTAAAAACTTTGAATTTAAAACATACCTATGCCTACAAAGCTTTTAGTTAAAATTAAAAAAAAAGTTCTACAAGTAACAAATACATAGTAGAATGCATTTATTTTCTAAAATAAAAAAAATATTATTTGTTTTGTGATTACATTGATTTAAAAAAACCATGAAATGTGCCAATAATAGAAATTTGCAAATAAACTCAAAGGTTAAACAAACGAAAAATCGTGTTAATTCAAGTAATTCCTTGTTAACAAATGCTGCCAATATGAAAATCACTAAAGCCATTTCTAAACAAAATCGTAAATTACCAAATAAAGGATTAACTTCATTGCCCACAGCCTTGACAACGACATTTTTAAGTAGTAACAATAACAGTGATAATAACACAATAAATCAACAATATCAACCACCTTATGAACGAGATAACAAGATTAAAGATAAAGGATCTGTGCTACAGGATCATAAATTTACAAGAGAATCCTTTGTTTTAACAACAAAACAAGATCATTTGTTTAACACTGGCTTTACACAGAAAGAGATAGACTATGGAAGAGATCAAAGATCAACCATGCTACAACAACCGTTACCAGTTTCTGCAACAACTACAACCACCCTCAAAAATACAAAAATAGTTTCGGATATACAAAGAAACGAAACAACAACAACAATAACTATGGCAACAAATCAAAGCAGAAATTCACCAACACCACCAGAACAACAACAAAAAGGAGTTACAACAATAACAGAAAGAGAGCAACAGGCTACAGCGACTACCAGCGTACACAATGAATTTTTAGGAACTGCAGCGACGAATTTAAATTTATCGTCTTTGGCTAATAAACCAACACAATTCATATCAGTTGTTAACGAAACTTCAAACCAAACAGTTTTACGTACATCAGGAACGAACATAAACGAAGTTCAAAATACACAAAATAATCAAACAAACGGTGACGACGAACCAAAGATAAATTTAAATAAAACCTCATCGATATCTTCAAATAATGTATCAGCAACAGTCGCTAGCATAAATGACGAGCCAAAAGAACATTATCATTTTAAGAAATTCGCAAATACAAGTGAACAAAAATTAGGAAATTGCAATAACAATTTGATTTATAATAACAAAAGTGACGTAAATAAAAGTGTTAATCACGGCAACAACAATAATAATGATGATAACGAGTGTGAAACGTTAGAAAATCAACAAAAAATTATTAATAATAGTGATAATACTTTAAACAAAACATTGATAAATAGTGTTATAACAACAACAAACGCAGCAACCGAAACGACGGCAGCACCCACAAATAACATAGAAAATTTAAATGATAATACAACTAATTCAAAAACTCAAATAAATAATATAGCTCCGCAAAATTATCGTGGTGCTAATAATTCGGTGATAATAACAAATTACAATAATAATAATTATTCTCAAACACCACATCAACAATCACATTCCCTTTATACAACAAGTGAATTTATTAATGCCGATAATATACTCAATACCTCTAGCAATGATCCAAATTTAAATTTGGCTGTCATCGGTGGTTCCTCGACTCATTTAGAATCACAACCTTCGTCTTTAACGGGAACCCAGTTACATCCGCACTTACCCCAACATCACGCACAAAGTTGCCTTTCTTCAGAACACTGGTTAAATACCTATAACTCCTGTGCCTATGATTTATCTTTAAACCATACTTCTTCTGTTGCGGATAGTTCCAATAAAGATTTAATTAATTTGCAAATATTCTCTCCGCTTACACAAGTACATCATACGGCCCACCATCAACCGCCACCACAAGCCAATTTACATCATACACCAAATCCTGCCTATTATACTCCAACTTCTCAACTTCTTACCTCTGCTCCTAGTAGTAACACTAATAACATCACTTCTACCCCTGCAACAACAAATTATTTACAAGACGACAGCATGAGATCGAATGTAGCCGTATATTCCACCACCTATAATCCCCATCATGAAACCATGCATCATCACCATCACCATCTAATGGATGGCCATAGCGTAACTGCTTCTACTCATACACCTTCTAGCATAGATGAGGTTATACAAGATACTCTTAAAGATGAATGCTTGGAGGATCATCACAACGGTGTCAGTTATTTAACCTTAAGCTCGGTCGTAGATGTACACTCTCTAAAGGATTCTTATCACACGGCAAGTTTAGCGCATGAATTGTCACATTTACCTTCGATTGCGCCAGCCCATATTCAAACCTCTTCCCCACATCACCACTTACACAGTATACATCAAATGCATCATAATCACCATAACTCAGTCAGTTCGGGGGCAAATTCACCATCCCCTACATCGGGTCTATCGCAATCGGGTGATATGGCAACTTTGCAAAGTTTTACCCAGTTAACAAATGCCAGTGGAGGAGCACACCGTGATATTTACACCATGCTAACGGGACCCGAGCAAACGCAGTTGTTTAATTTCACTTCACCACCCTCGCCAGTGCTATCGAACGGGTAAGCTTAAATACTTTTTGTGATAGACAACTTGATCCATGATTATAATTTGCTTATAAAGTGTAGTTTAGTAAACAACAAGGAGGCGTTTAACATTTTTGGTTATTACAACCTGCTTTTGAGCTTAACGAAAATTTAAAATAGTCAAAGCCAGTGTAAACATTATATTTTTGGCATTTTAGGTACTTAAGTACGCAATGACGACATTTATTCGTTTATTTTTACTGACAACCATGATACATTAATACAAAGAGTGTTAAGGACTCAGCTGATTGTGAATTCGCCTTGATATTTACATACATACTTATGTACATATTTACATGAAGGCTACCATCCCCTTGCTTCTATCCAGCGTTACTATATATTTTTCTAAAACTTGTCTATTCGAATGAATTTTACAAATAACTTGAAAGCGAAAACTTGAACGTGTGGCCGCAGGGTTACATAAAGTAAAAGTATGGGGTGGCTACCATTTCTCTCAATTCTTTCCAACTGATTTTTCCTTAAAACGGAGAAATCATACTAGAATTACTCTGTAGTAGGTTTAAGGTGGGTAGTCGTAATAGTTTACAACATGTAGAGCTTTAAAAATGTTGAACATTTGGTTCGTGTGTATGAAGGCTACCATCCGCTTGCTATTATCCAGCGTTACCATATATTTTTTTAAACTTGTAATAGGTATATGAAAAAAAAAACTTGCTACCAAAAGCGCCCACAGTTTTAAAAGAAAACACACTAACCGTTTTCTCACCTTAGCTCTCTGCTACTTGCTCTATGGTGGGTTCCTTACTTCCATTGATTGAGCCTAATAAAATTTATAATTTTTTATTTAGAAGTAGAAATATGTATTTCATGTTTCTTATCATGTTTCATTTAATATTTGTCCATTTTTGTTAATATCTTCTACACCACAAAGTTAGCTACAAATTGCCAATATGTATATTAAAACGCGCACAGTTGTAATTAAGAGGGAATTAACCACATTTTAACACTGTTGCAGTAGCAAGGAAGTGAGAAAACCAAAAATATTTTCGTTACATAAGAGCTTTACTTAATTTTTTTATACTAAAAACAAAACTTTTTTAATTTAAAGAAGCTTATTTTTTATCCCATAAATTAAAAACTTTTTGACATCTCAAAAACTTGGGAAAACTTCACAACTGTCCAAGCAGCCTTGCAGCAGGTTTGAACTCTGTAGCTGTTTAAGTTTTTGGGATATAAAGAATCGTAATATTTTATAAAATGCATGCAATATAAGGGGGGCTCCCACTTCTTTTGCTTCGTAAAAAAACATAAAATTCCCTACATCAAGTTATGTTGTAACAGTAATTATAGCTGCTGAGATATATAGGTTTATATGCTGGATGTTATCATAAAAAATTAATTATCTAGGGGTTTTGCTTATATCTTCGTCCGATTTCCCTTGTTTTAAATAGCGATCATCTTAGGGAGAATTATAATAACTTGGCATCGAAACGCCCTTTGTGGGACTGGACTTGGCTCCGGAAACTTAATTTTAACAAAAGGACATGACTTCCCGTTCCATAGGGATACAGAATGTATTCAAAATTTTGGGGCGGCAAAAACTATTTTAAAGCTACAAACGGAATGAAAAACTGATATAAACTCTTATCGCTATGTAAAGGATATAATAAATATGGCAACTTTACGTAAAAAAAGGTCTCAAAAAAATATCAATACATAATTGGTACTCTTTTGGAATTTCGCTCCAAAAATACTAATGCATATTTAGGACGTTGGACCTAAACTTTTGGTCCTTTTTAGGTCCATTTTGGCATTTATTAACCGAATTGCGCTCGACATGTCTCAAAAAGATATGTACTCGAAGGAATAAAAAAGGATAAAAATTATGTTTTTGTCCTTTAACTTGGGTTAATTTTGTAAAGTTTAAAAGAAAACATTCAAATTTTGATTTACACGTCTCGAAAAAATATTATTTCTTTTTTGGTACTTTTTTGAAGTTTCAACTATAATGGGTAAAAAAAGGAATAAACTATGTTTTAGAAATATAGAAACATAATATAACAAATTAAGACAGGTCTCGAAAAACTATGAATACGTTTCGGTTATTTTTTTTTTAACTTTGGACCCTAAGGCGTAAGAAAAACCAAGGGTAAAAGACGGCAAGACGTACTTATTAAAGTTTTTGGCCACTTTTTAGACAATGGCAATATTTTTAGGACTTTTGTGCATTTTTGAGATTACGGGCCTAGAAATATTGAATTAAGTGCCATTGTCCCATAAAGGGTTCGAAAGTAAACAAAGTATACAAAAGGTACTTAATTTACACTTTTTGGTACTTTTTGAGATTATGACTTAAGAAATATAAAGTTATGAAATATTGACTTATATAAAGGTCAAAAGTTGACAAAAAGTACTTTTGCGTACATTTTTTGCCTTTTTTCATATTATTAGTCTTGAAATGTGAAAATAAGAACTTTTTACCCATATGGAGGTCGAAAGTCAGCTAAGTGAACACAAATTACTTTTTTCAAATTTTTGTTTTTTTTTGTTTTTTTTGGAGATTATAAGTCTAGAAATATGAAGTTATAGATATCGGAAGCCAACTAAGTATTTTTTTGCCTTTTTTAGGATTTAAATTTAGGACTACTGACTTAGAAATAAAGGGATATTGAACATGATTGAGGCCGGAAGTCAAATAAATGAACAGAAGTACTTTTTTTTTAAACTGGGGACTATTTACCAAGCTTAAGTTGGGGAATCAAAGAAAAGGACAATATCCTAAAGGCAAAAATAACTTTTGAAATATATTCGTTAAAAAAGAATATTAGAAACTCTTGTTAAAGATTTCATGAAAACTTATTGCAATTTTACTGGTTAATGCTCTATTTCTATTAGATATTTTGTTAAAGCAATTTTTAACTTAAATATAAATCCCTTTCTTCCTTATTCATTCAAAAGTTTTCTAAGAAATTTTGTACAAAATCACTAATGTCATTTAAAGCACACGTGCTTACTTTTAAGACACAGTCAACAGCTGTAATTGTTTTAAATATTTCGCTTTTCTTTCAAATTATTATTAAGTATTTTTAATTATTGTAACCTGATTTGTTTTTGTTTTTAATTTTCAATAACTTTAAAAAACGACCTTTAAAATATTAATTTTAAATGACTAATAGGTATAGTTAAGTTTTTCTTTTGTTGTGGGCTTCACAGTGTTTCTTTTTTCAAAACTAATGAAATTTATTATGGTTGTTTTTTCTTTTTAATATTTTGTTTCTGTAATAATGAATCAAAAGTACAAAGATTTTTTACACATTCAGTTGTAGTTATGTTTTATGGCTTTTTCTTCTGTACGCCTCATATTTCCAGGGAGCTGTTAGTTTATAGGCAGGCATTCAGTCAGTCACACGCAAATTTGCTAATTCAGGTGTTTTCTAAAATATATAATTCTCTTTGTACATTTAACAAAAAAGTTTGTTTGTAATTTTTGTTGTTAGTAGTGCCCAGTGGACAAAAGGTTTTTAAAAAAATGTAAGAGCAGAATAAATGAAAGGTACCCTACATTGGTAAGGTTTAAGGATTTGTATAATATTAGTAACTGTTAGGATTATGCAATTATCATAGAAAATAATGTTCACAGTTACAAGTTTATTTGTTTTTTATTAAACATATATCAAAGATTGGTATAAATATAAAAAGATATCTAAAAGTTGTCAACTAACCTCATTAATAGCACTGACAAGGAGCCAAATTGGTCCAACATATAATGAATCATTATTATAATCATAATTGTGCCATGTTTATGTGATTGTTAACTTTCAAGGCAAAAGCATAGAAATATGAAACTGGGCACATGTACACAGAAAGAATTATTGCAAAATTATTTTTTTACACAGACGCTTGTTTTTGCCCAAATTCGTTTTTATTTTAAAAAATTCCTTTTTGTTGTTTTTGATTTTTTCTTTCCTGTTAAAAATTGAAAACAAAATAATTGAAGTGAGTAGGTACGCTTAAAAAGCAGATTCTTGGATGCAACCAAATTTTTTGCAAATCGGATTTATATGATTTGGTAATCGCAAGCAAAAAATTTGTGCTGTGAGAATTATATTAACCTACTATAACGCTACTTTTTAAGCACAGTTTGAAATATGATATAAAATAAAATAATAAATGCAAGGGAGTAATATTATTATGCACTCAAAAAAATCCATGAAACAAATGAACAAGTTCATTCGTACATTATTCGAAATCGTCCCATATTTCACAACACGAAATTCTTACGTAAAATGTACTTTAAAAAATAATTTCTTGTTTTAAGATTATTTTTATGATTGAATTCTTAAAAATAGTCCTATTTGCTTTTAACTAAGCCCAATATTGAAAAAAACAAATATTTTATTTTAAAAATTTTTATTTATTTAAATAATTATATTTAAAAAAGGAGAACATACTTATGTACATACTTATATTGACTTAGTTCTAACATATGCCTTTCCATTATTAATTGGATATAAATATAAAGGAGGAGTAGCAAACTCAGAAATGTATACTTATGTCTTCACTCGTAGGACTTATAATTTCTGTACGTCTACTGTGGTGGCCTTTTTATTCCTTTTTCCGGAGTTGTCCTTATATCTAGCTGCGTTTTAAAGTATTGTGATTATGTAGTCTTGAGCATCTACAGGCAAGAAACAAGCAGGATCATTAAAGATACGTTTCATATGCAAATTATTATTTTTAACAAACCTTGGTTTTCTGGTTTTTAATTTTTATTTTTTATAAAAATTTAAAATCCCTATTATACTAATTTTTCTTAATGCGTTTTCTTCGTTCAGCTTTTGGTTATAAACAACGCGTTTTAGTTGATGTTAAATTAAAAAAAAAATCAAGATTTTAATCTTAAATTCAAGAATACGATCTTAAAATTAAAATTACGTTCTTGACTTCAAAAATATGTTCTCAAGGTTTAAGATGGCGTTCCTAATTCAAGGATACAATCTTAAATATAAAATTAGGACATTCTTAAACTTAAATTATACGTGTCTTAACATAATTTTATAACCATAACCATTGCCATAAAAACCTAAATTCAATTGGTTTCTATGGTTATATATATGGCGTAATGGTAAGTCACCCATAATTAAATACAGTGTTGCCCATAAGTTTGGTTCGAAAAGCTGTTTTCTGTGATTATGGTTAAAAAGTTAGTTTTTTCTCTTAGTATAACACTAATTTAAAATAAGACCGATAAACTTTTCACGTAACCACCATTTGACCTTTAAGCTCCAATAGCCATGGTATGTGACAACAGTGGCCACAGTTACTAAGAAATATAAATAACTGCTCATGATCTTAAAAAAACCGGTTTACTTATCTCAGATTTTTTCTTATACCCTGACAGACCATACTAGTTTTATATATCGGTGGTATCAGGAATATTTCAATTTAATATTGTAGAAATTACAAACGGAATCAAACTGATATACATATGTCCTTATCACTATGGGAAGGGTATAAAAACAACAAGTAGCAACACTGCTACTGGGCTAATAATTTGTTATACCCTTAACATAGTGATAAGGGTATATATCAGTTTGTCATTCCGTTTGTAATTTTTTTATTATAAATTTGCGACCCCATTAAATATATAAATATACTTGATCCTTATACATAGATAGGGAAGTCGATATAGCCATGTCCGTCTGTGTGTCTGCTGAAATCCAGTTTTCGGACGAATAAAAGGACGCACAAAAAATGTTTTAATATCAAACAATCAGAAATATCCCTGAAACAATCGCTATTTAAAAGTAGCAAACTCGGCTCTCTATTGACCGAAATATAAGCGAAAACCCAAAATAGCCCATTTTCTTAGAACAAGCTCCGTGCATATATCCCTATTTATCTTAGTAAATATTGTCGCTCTTGCCGCAAAACTTGGCACAGACACTTTGAAGATAAGAACCTAAATTTAGAAAAGATCAGGGCAAGTGGTATTTCCCCTTAAATTGCACAAATTTTGTGCACAAATTAGCAATTTTTATAAAATTTTCGATACGCTATATTTTGGAAACTAAAACAGATATCGACTGCAAATGTTTTACAAAAAGGAAATGGGCAATAAGACCTACAATTTAAAGAAAAAAAATTTGAAAAGAACAAAGCAAAGGGGAAATCCTCCTACAAAAAAAACCTCTTTTTTAAACTTTAAATAAAAATAATGTCGAAAACTGTTAAAACTGCCGACCTCAAACTTTCTATTATAAATACAAATGATACAATTTTTAAAGTTTTCTGTTTCAAAAACTAGGATACCTATCGACTTCAAAAATGGCTTAAAATATTTTCATTACAATATTTGCAGTACGAAATAACTAGGCTAGGTATATAAAAAGACCAATGTGAAGGGTGTATAGGATTCGGCACAGCCGAATATAGCGCTCTTACTTGTTTTTTTTTATTTTAGTCGTAGATAATCCAATGCTTCGAATTTTCATTAGGAAGCTAAATCATATTATAGAGAAATTAAATATGTATCCTGCATGGTTATAGCTTGCCAGGGAACTTTGTAAGACATATTTCAATAGAGTTTATAAAAATTATTGTCATAAAGATTTGCAAATCTGTATTGCATAAATTACAAACAGTATAACAAACTTTATATAACCGCATCACTTATGTAAAGGGTATAAGAAAAAACCTTATAAAAATAAAAAAATGTAAATAAACAAATACATACCAGGGTATTCCAATGCCCAATACCCTAAATAAACTACAAAGTACATGAGTACGTACCTACCTACATATTGTTACTCGTTTGTCCATAACAAATTGTTTGCTATTTTATAAAACTGGCGGCAGACATACAATGAATGATTATTAACATACAAAACCAAACAAAATGTGTATAATAAATTACAAAAAAAACAAAAAAGTTTTAAATAACTTTGTATATTAATTTTTCTCTAAAACAAATGTACAGACATACATTCGAACGTTTATACTCAGGTATAAGTATATATTACTTACTTTAGATACTTTGAAATTTATGTCTAGTTGACAAATTTTTGTATGTAATTTTAAACCATGATCGTTATATGAATAAGTATAGAAATACACCCCCAAAATTAAAAAAAAACAAAGAAAACAACAACAGAAACAATTTAACACATTTGTTTTAAAGTTTAAAAAAATATTTCCAATTAAAATTATTTGATCCAAATTTGCTTTTTGTAAGCATTGTTGTTGTTAAGCCCTTTTTAAGGAACCCTTATTGATTCTGTTCTAATTTTATACTTTTGGTCACCTTTTTTCTTTTCTTATATACTTTATTTTTTTAGTTTCTGTATTTTTTTCTTAAGTTTAATCTTTTTAATTCATTTTTGTTTTTATTTCTTGTTTAGATAATTTAAAACGTGTTAATTTAATAATTTTCGTTTATTTATACAACAGAATTTAGTTGTCTCTCCCCTTACGCTGTTCTTTAACTCCCGCATTTAATACGGAAATTAGCCAAGTTAAGATTATTTAACTTATTGTTTTATAACAATTTATTCATCGCTTGGACGGACGCACTTGAGCGACGTAATTGTGGCACGTGTGTTTTAGTTACATGTATTTGTTTGTTGCATTTAATTTCTTTGAACTCACTCACCTTTTCCAGATGTACTAGAAAGGAGCTTAACCCGCATTTAGGAAATTTTATTTAAATTAAGGGGATTTTTTTTCAAAACATAAAGGGAACACCCGTAAAAATGTAAATACCAATTTTAAATTAGGTTTAATGTCATTTTGAAAGGGTTAGTGGAGGTCCCTTTTCTAACCCAGCAAAAATAAATTGAAATAGTTCAAAACGAAGTAATTTTTTCATGCTTTAATTTGCATTTATTATTTGCATTCCAAAACAATATTAAATTTATAATATTCAAATGCATAAAAATAACATTCACTTTCAGCCGTGTCCGTCTGTCCATCTGTACATAACAAGTTTTCGGAGTCAAGTCAAATCCGACGGACCCCATTTTGATGTCAAACTATCAGAAATATTCCCAGGCAAAACGTTGTTTAAAATCAGTAAATTTGGTTTACTACTAAACGAAATAAATTAAAAAACCTTAAAAATCCTGTTTTGAGAACAAAATCTATGCATAAATTTTTCTATATCTCTGTAAATAAAGCCATTGTTGCCACTACTATACGGATACTTTGAAGACGGCGACTTAAATTGATGAAAAGTTTTTTTTTTAAATAAATAGGAGCAGGGGGAGCGATAGCCCCAAAACAAGCAAACTATTCTCATGAAATTTTTGACACTCTTTATCTCGAAAACAACATACGAAGTAATTGTTTCACAATGCCGAGATATAAAATATCTCAGAAACTGATAGATTTTTTGATCAAACCTGCTACAAGTTAGTTCTATTATGAGTTATTAATTTTTAAAACAAAATGTGATATATAGAAGCACGGGGAGTAGCATCACCCATATAAACGAACAAATACAGGGTGTCCGATGGCAGATTTATATTTTCAAACTTAAATAAAAAACGAATTAATTGGCACAACGTTTTATGCAAAAATGCAAATTTTATTTTTTAAAGAGTATGTCATCCAGATGTCTTCTGTTGAGTGAAACACACTGTTCCAAACGGAGCCTTGTGTTCTGCGCCACACGCTGCGGTAAACTTGGTTCAATTGAGATGATTTCTCGACGAATATTTTCCTTTAAAGCCTTAAGAGATTGGGGTTTGTCATTATAAACCCTCTATTTGAGGTAGCCCCATAAAAAAAATTCAGAGGAGTTAGATCGGGCGACCTCGGTGGCCATGAGATGTCCCCAAAGAGAATGATCAGTTTTTGGGGGGAATTTTCCCGAAACAAATTCATTGAAGCTTTGGCTGTGTGTACAGTCGCCCCATCCTGCTGAAACCAAGTGTGTACAGAGTACAATGAATTGGCTCGCAGGTTTGGCAAAAAGAATTCCGTAATCATGCGTCTATAATTTTCACTGTTGACATTCGTCGCCTGGCCTCGAAAGATTACGAAAATAAAAATGGTCCAATTATCTCATGTGGGTAAGGCACTCCAAACAGTTACCCGGGGGCAATGCAATGGTTTTCGATGTTTCAATCGAGGGGGTTGCGGGTTCTTGGAGACTATTAACGGCAGTTTTGCTTTTGACGTGGCCGTTTAAGTGAAAATGAGCTTCGTCGCTCCAAAAAATGGGATTTATAGTACGATAACGCTCACGTTTCACAAAAATTTTTGAGTAAATAAAATTCACTTTCTTTCTGTTCTTAAACGATTTGAATTTTAAAAGATTCGAACTTCAGATCGTTTTTTAATATTTCATGAATAATCGCTCTTGGAAGTTCCAGTGAAGCTGCTTCTTTTTTCCGCATTTAAAGTTGCGGAATCTCTGCACCCACGAACGAATTAAATTTACACTCGGTCCATCACGTATTCGCCACCCTCCCTCCGCACGGCTTATGATTTTTTGAAATAATCGTATTTAAAAATATAAATTTTCCAACGGACAACCTGTATTCTTAAGTTTTCTATTAAAAAAAAAAAAAAAAATTTGCTATCGACCCTAAACCCGCTACCAAGTGATTTTATTGTAATTTTTGCGGTGAGAAAACCACAGGATCATATGATTGGAATTTAAATGACCAATGTGAAGGAAACATAAGATTCTATAATAATGGAATAGTGGGTTCTTACTTGTTTTTATATTCGCACTACTTAAGTGAAAGAGGTATTGTGTCTAAGCTTTAACTTTCAGTCAAACTGATTGACTCAGATTCCCTTTAGAGAACAAAAGATGTCTGCCTGGCTGAGTGTCATTGTGTTTCTTTTTATAAAAGTACAAATCGACTTTTTTTTCTTATAGCATGGTGACAGAGCCCCTTTTAAATAGCTTGACCCATTATTTTATCTGGCTCTCATAAGAGAACAACAGTTATCGATTAAAATTGATTTATATATTGCCCATCACTAAAATTTTGAATTTATAATTTATAACTCAATTGGTTTCTAAGGTTATGGTTATGGCGTAATGGTAAGTCACCTATGATCAAATACAGTGTTGCCCATAAGTTTGGTTCGAACAGCTGTTTACTGTGGTATGGTTAATTCATGTATAAATAACCTTAAGGTAACGGTTATGGTTATGGCGTTATGGTAACCTTTGATAGAACAAAGTTATTTAACAAGTTTTCTTGTTAAAAATATAGATGAGAAATTTTTTTATGATTTTTCATTAAAATATGAGCCATTCAGTGCACAAAGTGATTAACTCCACTTTTTGAAAAATCTTAAATCGTGGATATTCTTCCATAAAATAAAAGCTATGTATGTATTTATGTATTCTACAATATATATATTTAAAGTAATATTTTAAAGGAATTTAAAAAAAGCAATTTAAATGATTCATCGCATTTCTTAACTTTTTGTTTTATGGAGTTAATCGATTGGTGCACTGAGTAGCTTATATACCACCTATATAATATAAACTAAAATGAAGTTTTGTTTTAAGGATTTTAAACAAATTTTTATATATTTTTACAAATTGATTGGTGTGAAATTTTTGCATTGGTTTTTGTTTATTTTTTCTTAGTCGTGCATAGCCCTAATACAACTATTAAATTAAACATAGATTCCTTTGAAATGTTATAAGTATTGACCCATATTTTTTCCTGTTAACAACAAGAAACGAAACCCATTCAAAATGTGCCTTAAGTTTTGCATTTTGTTTGAAGCTAGAAAATTATACAGAAAACCACCTTTTGTTAAGAATGAATTGAACACAAAACAGCGTTTAACTCATAAAATAATGATTTAACAATTGAAGCATGGCTTAAAACAGAACTCAAAATATGTATGTGACTTTTTTTAAAGATTTTATTCCAAAACGACTAAAAAAGATTTTGTATGAAATTAAAAAAAAATTGAAAAAAAATTCAACAGAAAATACGTAATATAACTTCTTTCTTTAAATATATGTATTTAAAAATACTTCCTATATAAAGTATTAAAGATTTAGGAAAAAAAAACTAAATTAAAAAAAAAAATTCATAATATTATTACGAATATTATAAACAAAACAATTTGTAAGATAAACCACAAAAAGAAGCAGTAAAGTATACAAAGAAATCTTAAATGTTAATGGCATTTTAGTTCAAATTTTAAACAAAAGTTTTTTGTTTCGCTTTAATATTTAGATTAAACACGCTTTTTGGTTTTTTTTTTGTAGGTGGATGAGATGCAAATATAGAAAATTATCTTCTCAAACGCTTTGGCATGAAAATAATTTTCTTTAAGTTTTGCAACAAAAACAATCAAACCTTAAGAATTATATGAATTTTGTAAATTTTAACTCTTAACACATATGGAACATGCAGACATAGTCACATCTCTTTTAAAAAGTCACTGGTATTTTGTATTGGGGGGTAAATGTGATTGGAAGTGTGTATGTGTGTAAATAGTGAATATTGAGTTAAAGACGAAGTAAGTAGATTTTGAAATTTGATTTTGTTATTCTTTTAGTCAATTATGACATTTAAAAGCGCATTCACGTACGAGGTGTATAATTTTTAACGACAAAGAATATTAAACCAAGAATCTGAAATTCCATATGAAAGAATAATAAAAACACTTGCATTTTAAGAATACCTAGTATGCTGTTCGAAAATGTCTTCGATCTACTTGAAAATAATGTGTTATAAGATTATTCGTTGTCAAAGTGTTGAGTTCAGTTTTAGTGACAACACGCGTGCGCCTGGACTCTGATTGGAATATTTAATTCTTAAACGTGTAACTTTAAACGAAATTTAAAATTAAAAAAAAACAAAAATTGAAAAACCCAAGCTTTTTTTAATATTTTGTAATTTAGTTAAAATTTTAATGCAATTGAATTAAAAAAACAACAAAAAAAACAAAAATTAAAAAAAAATTAAAAAAAAAAATCTTAAAATACAAAAATAGCATTTTTTTTAAATCCCATTAATAAAATAAAAATTGGGACAAAATATTTACAAAAAAACCTACATTTGGAAATTTTAAGCTTGGAATTTGATAAAAAAATATAAAAATACTTAAAAAAATATAAAAGAAAAATATTAAAAAAAGAAAATTTTCAATATCATTTTAGATTATTGAAAAACATTTTTCTTATGATTTAGACTATCAAGGACTATTAACAATTATCAGTTTCAAGATTTAAATTTAACTGCCAGTAATCAGCAATTAAAATAAACTGTCAAATATTTACAACATGTTAAACATGTTACAGCTTTTTGTTTATGTTTTGTAAATTATTGTAAAGTTTATACATACATACCAAAAATCCACAGCAGCGGGCAAAAATATCTGTAATCTTACACCTGCATGTTCCACTTACCCATTGTAAAATGTTTAAATCTCATAATTAAGGAATAAAAAAACATTTGAACGTTATTGTTTATTTTACAACGCCTTAACCCTTTTAATCAGCGGTGCCCCACAAGAAAATATAATTTATGAGAATGCATGGATACCTTTTGACTTTAATCTGTGTTGTTGTTGTAACTTTTTTTGTATTTCGCTCTCTTTGTTATGGTACTCGTTTTGTATGCATGTAAAATCCGATTAGTGTTCGGTCCTCAAAAACACTCTTGGCTGACATTGCTTTAAATATACCTTAAATTTAGGCTTGCCAGACCTAATTTGTTAAAAAGCTTGACATTGACCAAAAAAAACTTGATTTTGAAAAAAATAACTTGTCAAATAAAAACACCCATACTATTGTTTTTTATTTAATTGTTTATTTTTTTCATAAAAATTATTAGAATAAAAACAAAAATATCATAAAAATTAAAAATAACAGAAACAAATTAACAAACAAAAATATAAACTCAATTTTTATTTCCAAAAGCTTCAATATACATACGTAATGGAAATCAGCTGTTCAATGATATCAATTTACTAGTGTTTAGCAATGGCGTAAATATCAGTGTTGGCATTTTTTTTATAATTGCACTAAAAGAGAACTATTTTTTTTAAATTTTAATTGCACAGAAAAAAAATGTATCACATTAGTCCTTACTTGTGTTAATAATAAATATATGGGCTTTAGATTTGTTTTCTAGATACATATATAAACATACTTTTTGAAGTATTATTACATAGCTAGAATAAACTTGAGAAAAAAATTGACTTACAAAAAAAGTTGACAAATTACTTTTTCGCTTTACACTTGATGCGCATTAAAAAACTTGAAAATCAGGCCAAATCAGACCCGTCTGGCAACCCTACTCAAAGGATACAAGGATAAAATTCTAAAAACTTAATGAAGATTACCACAAAGCTCGTTAGCTCTTGCTTTTTAAACCCATAAAATATTTAGTTGTTGCAGAATTAGGCACTTAGAATTCTTTACAGATTGCTGCAATTGTACATGAAGCATAGCCTGACTCAAGCTTTTCCTAAAAATTTTACTTAGCAAACGTAACCACTAAAACTCTAAATAAATTTATTATTCAAAAAAAGGATATAACATATTGACTTTGCTTGATCTAACAATATCTTGTAAGATCTGACGAAAACATTCAGGGAATAGTGGAGAATTTTTACCCAGTGTAGACTAGTCTTGATGGTGGATAAAGAAATGTGTCCAAGCAGAAGAATACCTTACAAAGGTTCGTGTAGGTTTTAACTGCTCTACACTGCAACATAATTTTTTTCTTAATTTCAGTAAGGGCAAAGAGTAACAGGTATTTCAGGCGCTGATGGGTAACCATATCGCCCCTTAGGCTTATTTGCTTGGTTGAAGTTTGTCAAAAGACATCATACAATCACTGACCCAAAGCTCCCTTTTCGCCACTTGGGCTTAAGCCACAACAGCCACGTGCTACTTCAAAGGACCTTTTTGAAATATTAGACCAGATAGAATCCATGAAGTATTTAATATTTTCCAAAAAATTATATAAATTGAAGTATGTTGCCAAATCATATAAGGACATCTTTTATTTATTGGTTTATTTTACTTCTTTAATATATGACATTTTTTAAGTACGCGTATCCTTGTTCGGAATAAAAAGAAATTCGAGCAGCTCGTAAAGCATGTTGTAACTAATGTTTATACAAAATTTCACTAATCCCTAGTTTTCCAATTCAAGTATATTGCCAAAATAAATAAGGACATTTGTTATGTATATTTGGCAACCCTACTTTTCTCAAAAGGACATTTTTTGGGGGTAAGTGTGTCCTTGCTCAGAATTGAAAGAAATTGTGACACCTTGTAAAACTTGTTATAATAAACTTTTGTATAAAATTAAACTAACTGCTAATGTTTCTCCTTATCATAATTCCAAGTTTCATTTTAAGGATAAATTGGAATGACGTAAATCCTTGAAATTTAAGTTGTAAAATTGTAGGTTCTGATTATGTTTTATTATATTAAGTGTATTTAGCAAATTCAATAAGGAAATTTATTATATTTTTCTCTTTTTTTTTAAATTTTTTCAAAGGGAAATTTTTGTAGTAGGCTTATCCTTGCTCGGAATTTTAAGAAATTCCGACAAATCATAAGGCATGTTTTAACTAATGTCTGTGAAAAATTTCATTAGCTATTAATAGTTGTCTCTCCGTTTTGGTAATTTGTTTAAGAAGGGACACAGGACAACTAAAATGTTTGTGCCAAATTAAAAAGTTTTTTTTTTATTATTTGCTCATTTTTGTTTTTTGAAAAAAGGGAATTTTCGAGGTAGACATATCATTACTTCGAATAAGAGCTTTTGGATAGTTTTTATTTTTAGGATATGTGCGAAAAACACGAATCCTTAAAATGTACATAAGTTACAAAACTTTATGTTTTGATTATATTTTATCAATTAAATTACATATGGTGCCAAATTTAAAACGGATTTTTTGCTCATTTTACCTTTTGAAAAAGGACAGGTTTTGAGGTAGGAATGTCCTTTTTCGTAATTTAAGGAAATTCGAACAGATAAAAGTTTATATGATAAAATTTAAGGTCAAATTACATTATATAAATTAAATTGAAAAATTTTATATTTTGCTTTTTTTTTTACTTTTTTTAAAGATGCCATACTTGTGTTAGGCGTATGCTTGCTGGGAACCTATAAAATTTTTTTGGGACTTTGAATAATGTTGTAACTATTGCGTGTAAAATATTTAATTAAGATGTCAGTTAACAAGCAATAAAACAACAGCTTTTGATTTTACCAACACTATCCGTGTGAACATTGAACCGGAGAGAACTTCATAATATTTTGATCCTACAAAGTCTTAATACTTTGTATTACCATGTAAAGCCACCTTTAAGCATTTGATTAAACTTAAAATTTTCATAAAAAAAAATTAAAAATAAGTTGCTGCAAGTAAAATACATTCATCTGACTGAGGTACGATTTAATTTTGCCGTTGCAAAATTGTTGAATTGTATTATTTTGTATATTTTTCTTTTAATCTTCAAAATCTTTGCTGTTTGAAAATCTTGATAGAAGAGTTTCAGTTTTGTATATTTATACAAGCTACTGTAAAATTTTATGATAAACAAACTGACCATGGAGGTTCTTAAGATTTATTTATACAAATAATCGAATTTCATAAATGAAACAAACAAAATAGCTTATTATATGGTCCTTAAACTGTAGACCATATGTGGACAAACACCCTACATTTTAAAAAGAAAATTTGGTTTCAACGCACTTACATCCACAGTGAAAGTCTCAACCATAGTTGGAAATTATTTTTAGAGCTAAAACTACTGGAAACTGTGTAGATCGTGTAATATAGAAAAAAAAATTTTTTTTGAAGACCGCAATAACAAAATAAAGTAGAAATTTGTTGTATGTCACTATTGAAATGTGTTATACAAACATTATATCCTTATGAGTTCTTGCAAATTTGGTTTATTACCCCCAGTAAAGTGTGATTTATCCTGTAATCACCTAAACAAAAAAAATTATTTATATTATAGCTTTCATCTTAATCGACCAAACAAGTGCTTCAACTGTATCAACTGTTTAATTAAACTGTAATACTGTCATAGTTTATGTTGTTGTTCTTGTTGATATTAAACACAAAAACGACAATTAAATTGTATTTGTCTTTGGATATTAAACAAATAATTTGATGGTGGTCTTGCTTTTCTGATCTTGTGCTGAAATTAAAGAATGACATGAGTAAATTTTTTGGTTTTTCAAATAATGAGAAACATAAAACGCTAAAATATTGTGTAAACAACACCAAGAAAAAGTCGAAGAAGAGGAACAGCCTTTAAAAAAGGAAACGTAAAATTTTTTTTTAAAATTTAAACAGTAAACAATTTGTGTAACAACACCAATTCCAAACGAGTCTTTAATACCCAAATGAACTGTTTCGGAAAAAAAGGATACACCCTTTTTTTGAAGCTTAAGGATGGTGTTCTGTTCGATTTTACCAAAAAAGTTGTGGAACATTGCCTATATCGTTTCGAAATTTGACACGCTCTGTTTAAAAATTCCTTTAAAAAATCTTGTTAGTTTAAAGAAATAATGACGACCTTTAAACTGTAAGCTTTTTTAAAAATACTCATTCCTAAAACTTGTGTCCACAGATATGCATTTCGACACTGAACATTTAAGGCATGAAACCGGCGTATTTATTGCCACATTAGGAAATTTTTGGTCTACTTGACAATGACCCACATATATTACAGGTACAGATTAAATATAACCTTTTTTTACAGTGAAACTAAGAGGTCCTAATTCTCGATAGGTGAAAAGTGTAGTGGCACATATGTGCAGACTAATTTAACACTACGAGCCGCTCTTAGCAGGAAACGCGAAATAATCGTGTCTATTTTTTTGCGTAACAATTCGTCTGTGGTGTTGGCGCAGCGCGAATTTCGTCGCCGATTCCCCGGTTGTGCGGCATCTGCTGCGCAGACATTGCGCCGTTTGGCCACCAACCTTGAGAGCATGGGACCACATGAGACGCTGCCAAGACTAGCCTGCTGCGGAGCGCCTATTTTGCCTAGAACATCGCCGCTGTTGGCGAGGATATTGAACTGTCGCCAGAAACATCGCCCAGAAGCCGTGCCCCGCAATTAACCATCAGCCGGTCGTCCCTAAGGGGACTTTCGGTCAAAGACCGCCGCATGTTCCCGTACAAAGTTTAGCTGGTGTACCAGCTGCTGCCTGTAAACCCCCAAACGAGTGTAACCTACGCCCAAGTCCTCCTTAATCTCGAGGCAGAGGTGGACGATTTTTTGACCAAATTCATAATGAGCATTCAGGCTCATTTCCACCTCAGCAGGTAGGTGAACGAGAAAAACTATCGCTTCTGGGGTATCGAAAATCCACGACTGCTTGTTGCGCTGTGGAAGAGTCATCGGGTCATTTTTTTTCGAGGACCTCGCTGGTCAAACGACAACAGTAGACGGTGCGCGCTATATGGCCATGCTAGCCAAATTTTTTCTGCCGCAATTGAACGAATTAAGACTGGAGAACACGTGTTTCCAACTGGACAGAGCAACGGCACTCACTGCGTGAGTCACAACCGATATTCTAAAGTCGGCGTTGCCAGGTCGCCTTAGCTCTCGTTTTGCTGATTTTCATTGGCCCGCAAAATCACCCGATTTAACCGTTCCAGATTCTTTTTGTGGGGTTTTTAGAGGTCCCATGTTTACGTGAACAAGCTCAAGACCCTGGAAGCCCTCAAGAACAACATTTGACACGAGTGCGAGAATCTGTCCCCCGAAATTCTTGCCGATGTGATGAAAAATGCCATAAAACGAGCCCATACACCACTTAATTGTGACGGCGCCTATTTGGTCGATATCATCTTCTCGACTTGACCAACAAAATTCTAAAAGAATCGAAATTTTTCATATAGAAAAAAAAATGAGAGCCATCGGATGGCTTCCTTTTGGCCATTTTGTATCACTCTATAATTAAGAATCTTGCAAACAATTTACATTTTGTGGGAGTGGCACCGCCCACTTTTATGCTTCCAAAAATTTCCTTAGGAGAAGTCAGAAATATGCGTGAAATTTTTTTAAAATCGTTGTAAAAGCAGTACTTGTGCTAAGATTTAAAATTTTTGTGGGTGTGGCATCGCCTACTTTATTACCTTTCTTTTGACATTTTTAGCTTTATATATGCAAAAAGAGTTAGAAAAATCCTCCGTATCAGAAGTACCCGTATGAAAAGTTTATATTTTTGAATGCGTAGCGTTATATCTGTTAGGTATCTTAATCAGCTACTGTATAGAACTTTTAAAAGCTGGGTTTGGTTACTTATTTTAGAAAGAAAATAATGCTGGGAATAAAGTAATACTTTGTTTTAATTTTTTTATTTACAAACTTGTTCGGCTTAAAACTAAAAAAGACACATTAAGCAACATATAATAATTTTAAATTATCTATAAACACATGTAAGATTATATGTATTTTGAAATCTATAAGTTATTCTTTAGATTTGTGTTGTCAAGAATTCCTCGGTTGTAAAATGTTCTGTTTCTTTTCATTTTCTTCTTTGAAAAGCTTATTTAATTTGATTGCTACCTATATATTTTAAATTTTACAGTTCTGCGGCAAATCTTAATTACAGAAAAATATGTGAATAACAAATTAAACTAAAATAAAAATTTATTGATTTTTTTAACATCCGGCACGAGAATAAGAAGCAGAAAAAATTCAAAATGAATATGTTCTTTTCGAATTACAATAATATGTATTTGAAAAACTATTGCTATAGGTAAATTAAAACATATTTGTAGTAAATTTTTATACATATTTATTAAGAAAAAAAAAATTATTGCAAATGACATCATAAAATATTGTAATAAAGTGCTTAAAAAATTAAACGCAATTTTTTTATACTTCAATGTGCACAAGAAACAATAATGAGCTTTGATAAATTTTTATAAAAAAATTATTTTTACTATAATAAATAAAAATTTAAATATATGTATTTGTGTTTATTTTAATATGTTTTAAACAAAAATTTTCTTTGTATTAATTTACAGTTCAGTGTATGCAGCACCTTTGCTGGCAACAGCCGCTAATGGCATGCAATATGGTATGCAATCTACAGTCACATCATCACCACCACCTTCCAGCCATCACAGTTCAGCTTCAGGTGTTGTCAATGTAACAACATCAGCATGTAGCCAAAACAATCATAATTCTGCTCCAGCAATAACTACACCGAATTCGTCCAGCCATAACCTTAATGAGACACATTCCAATTCTGATGACTATGGTTCACCTAAAAGTACACAAAGTAATGGTGGCAGTGGTGGTATTTTGCCAGCATTCCAGCGTATAGCTACATCATCCTACAATCAGACATCACATACAACAGGCGTCGATCGTTATGGCTCGCTGAGTAGCTACAGAAGTCATCATGTAAGTTGGCGAAAATCTAAACAAACAAATTTGTTGTTTAGCAATTTTATTTTAAATTTGTTTCTTTTTAAATTTGTGTTTTAAATGTTTAGAACGACACTTGGTCTAGTCCTTATGAGGCCATTAGTTATGCCCCCTCTTCGGTGGTGGGCAATCAAGCTTTGAACAATGTTCTTAGTTCTGGCAATACAAATGTCATACGTTCCGGTGCTAATTGTCGTGCAGTCAGCTCATCGGCCGATGCAACCAATCCTGCTGCTACTAACTTAGTAGCTGCCCATTTGTCGGCTTCAGCTTCATTGTCTGCAAGTAAGTTTTATTTTATTATTTTTAATTTCATATTTTTCTGTATTTAGTGCTTTATATTAATTTGTTTTTTTTTTTCAATTATTTATTTATGTACTTAATATTTAAATAATAACACGTATTTGGTAGAAATATACTTGATTTATTTATATAAACTGATAAGCTTTAAAGTAATTATTGAAATTCATATAAACATACATACTTATATACATATTTATGTGCATATTCAAATTGAGAAAAATAAAAAAAGGTTATGACCTTTTCCTGAAAGCAGACAAACAGTGTGGAATAAAACAAAAAAAATAATTTGAATTATTTTTAAGAAACGAAAAAATTATTTAAAAAATTTACCGGTTTTGAAAATATGGAAATAAGGGAGTTGAAGTATTTATAAAGTTAAAAAAGATAATCGGGCATTTTATAAACTTGGCCAGTTTGAAAGACCACTTTGCATTAAGATAGTATATGCTTTACACGCAGAGAAAAAACATAATTGAGTATGCCCCGGTAGATCAGTGGTAAGTGCACGAGTCTACCAGTCTGGGGGTTGTGGGTTCGATTCCCACCAGAGACCCTGGTAAGTCTGCTTCATTTTTCTGTTCTTTCTTTCTTATCCTTCTCTAAATTTCTTCTTTCCTTCCATACCATAGTTGTAGTAAGTTTTTGGCGAGAAACGCAATCATAGTTATGATTAAAATTACCATTTCATGTTTGGAGTAATAGTTTTTTTTGGTCATGAGCAGTCATTATCTTGATTATTGGGTTACAAAATATATGATGCTCTTAGAATATAGTTATCATAATCTAAGAGCATATGTTGTATGATAACCCTTAATCAAGATTATGGTTACCTTTAGTCAAAGTAATGATTACCACAAATAAATAATGCTAATTTGAATCATAAGTATGATTGCATTCTTTGCTTACTACAGCTATAGTATGGTTGTGGCAGTCATAATAATGATCTTCGTAACCATACAATGATGAAATTGCTTGTGATCATATTCCCGTGACCATACCCAACCAGGTTTTTCCCTAAATGCAGTAGATAGATACAAGTTTAATACCATCAAGATGGTATACTTAACTTGACTTTCCCATGTTACCTTGTACGTGATTTTTTTCCTTAAAAATTTGAAGATAATAATTATTTATATTCCATGCTGAAATATGTGTGTTTTTTAAATGCTCAAATTTTTAGAGACCAACAAGTTTTAAAATAATTAATACAGCGGCACTATCATTGGGTCACAGCTAGATCGATTTTGCAGGGCATTTTCACCCAATTAGTCAATACTTTTCTTATTGACATTGGCAACTCTAAAGCTTCAACCTTGGCACGTCGAATATATAGATATATTTTAGCTTATCGATAACGAACTAGTTGTGTGTTGTTACTTTCAAGTTAAGGGGCTCCCCTGTTAACACTAGATTTTAGGACAATCAAAGTGTAGTCTTAGGTATAGTTTTTATGTTACTTTTATTTAGAAAAAAAAACATTTTTTTGTTTTTTTTCGCTCTTTGTTTAAAACTAAATTATGATTTTTTTTATTAAACGGATAAATGTCCTTAACTTAATTAAGATTTTTGAGTTCAGTTTGTGCTCGATTTGCATTCGGCCGAACAATCAAAATTTAACCGAAGTTTGGGGGTTCAGTTAAGGTTCCGTTTTAAAAACGCACGTTTAAGTTCTAAGATTTTATAATAAAAACTTAAATATTTTTCACAATATGATTATAAAGCTAAAATTCTTTAAAACCAAAATTTGTTAGGTCACACCGGTCATAGTTTTCTACTTGTCATTATGAACAAAAAACAAGTTGTTTCAAAGTTACCATCCTTGGAAATCATAGATCAAGTTAAAAAGTTTAAATTTAAATTATAGTAAAAATGTGAGTAAGTTGATCACAACCATCAAAATTGAATTGCCAAATATTAATATTATTTTAATTTTTAGTTTGCAGATTCCTAAACGTCAATAATCTGACAATCGCAAACTCTTGCGGCATAATTTCGTGGACGTTTCGTTTTTAGTCTTCCCCTCTTACTTGATCGTCACCAGTTTTCAGGAAAGCTTAATTTATTCTCACAACATGACCAATTCCATGTAAATGTTGAATATATATACCCCCATATATGTGAATGTAGGCAAATATCTCATACAGACTGTGATTCAAAGACCTTTAACTATGTTTGAAAATTTACTGCGTACTTTTTTAAAAGTGTTATTAGAAACGAGAAACAAAAGAACCGAAAACATATTTAAGGCAGTTTACTTACTGTTACATCACTCTAAGTCTTAGAGTCTAAGATATGCTTTGCTGGAAATGTTGGCCTTAGTTAACTCGAAACAAATAACAAATGTTTATTTCTATTTACATATTTAACCCATATTAAATTGCACATAAAATAGTTTAAGAAAATCTAACCCGCCTTAAGTTATGCTACTAACTTTTGCCTTAGCTTAAGCCCATAAGAATTACATAAAAAATTTTTTATTTAAAACATTTTGCCACTCCTTTACACTTTTTTTCACATTCGTAATGCTTTCAGAAGGTTTATAAAAAGCTTATTTGACAACTATGCCATAGATATCTGTCAAATAAGCCTTTTAAAAACCTACTATTAATTTTATAAACGTGAAAATTTTTATTTTTATCTTGAAAAAAACAAACAATTATTTATTAATATTGTTTATAATAAATTCAATTAATTTTTTTTACTGTTTTTGTTTGCTACACAACCACAACACAGAAATCTTTTAAAAATTATTACACATTTTTTAAACAACAAAACAACAGCAACAACTTTAGGGATTTTTTTCACTTTAAATTAAAAAAAAAATTCAATTTATTATTACAAAACAAAAGATTCAATAATTTTTGAATATTTATGGTATTTGTTATGTCTAATTATTATTTTTGAAGCATTTTTCGATGCCGATTTTTTTACGGAGGGGCGAGAATGTGTCAATTGTGGTGCAATTTCAACTCCACTATGGCGACGTGATAATACCGGACATTATTTATGCAATGCGTGCGGTCTTTATCATAAAATGAACGGAATGAATCGTCCCTTAATTAAGCCACCCAGAAGATTGGTAAATTATTTAACAGTAATGACAAAAAAACTGATTTAAAAAAAAAACAAAATTTTTGAATTTATTTAAAATTATAATAAAATAATAATAAATCTTATAGAAATCCTTTGCCCCCTTACAACGACGTTCTCGCTTCTTGCAAACTTAGTTAAAAAGAAAGAAAGAGAGAGAGAGAGAGAGAGAGAGAGAGAAAAGAAAATTAATTGAATTTATTATAAATATTTGAAAAATAACAAATTATATTTTGGTTTTCTTTTATTTTTTAAAGAAAAATTATGTCTTTGTGAATGCTTTAGTAATTTGTTTTGTGTAGTAGTAGATTTTGTAGCTTTGAAATAATAACAAAATAAACAAAGTTGAAGAGAAAACATTTTTTTTTTATTAATAATGAAACAAATCAATCACTATATTACAGTGGCCGCTGAATCAGGCGGGGATTTCTATAAGACCTTTCCCTATAGTGCTACAAATCGGAACAGCATTAACAACAGCTCTGGCAACATTAAAGAGGATCATGTTGTCAGTCGTTCTACTTCGCGACGCCTGGTAGGTGTTTTCTTTTTGATTTTGTTATAAGAAAATTAAAAATTCAAAAATTTTGTTTTATTTTTATATAATTTGTGCTAATTCTGCTTAAAAAATAAAAAAAAATATTTTATTAATATATGTTTTAAAAAATTAAAATTCCTTAGAGTGCTTCGAGAAGGGCTGGTCTGACTTGCTCCAACTGTTTGACCACACAGACTTCTCTGTGGCGTCGTAATCCCAATGGTGAGCCGGTGTGTAATGCCTGTGGTCTGTACTACAAACTTCATAGTGTTAAACGTCCTTTAACCATGAAAAAGGATACGATACAGGTAAGTTTTTTTAAATTTTAAAAATTACAATAAAAAAATTAAGTTGTTTTTTTAAAAATATTTATTTAATATATTTTTTATTTTTTCAGACCCGAAAACGTAAACCCAAAGGCTGTAAAGCAGAAAAACTATCAAAAAAACAGGCAGTTGCAAATGCTGCGGCTGCTTTGTTAGCTGAACAAACTGCTTATGCGTCTAAAAATAAAATGAATGCTAAAACGGAAAGTATAGACCATAACCTAAACATGCTTAATGGCGACAATGGTAAGTTTAAAATATTTTTTTTTCAATTCCCAGCATGCTATTAATTCTTATTTGTATTCTTTTTTTTTTGTTTCTTTTCATATTGCTAATCTATGTAAATGTCGTTTAATGGGATAACAAATTGCTTTTCAATTAACAGATATTAAACCTTTAACACAACAAATATTAAATGCATCAACATCATCACTAACACTGTCAGCGGCTACATCACCTACAAATAGTATGGCATCACCCTGTCATAATAATAATCAAAGCATGAATATATTACCTACATCACCGCTAATGCAACAGCAGCAACAACAACACCACAATATGGGCCATATTTCACCACAAAAATTTCAGCCGCAGCAACAACAGCAACAAATGTCTCCAATAATGCTTCAACATCAAGCCTCATCTGCCTCATCATCACCTAGTAATCATCATTTAAATAATAACAATACTAACACCAACAATAACAACACAACCACATTTAATCATAATGATAATGAGAATTTGAAATTTATGCAAAAATATATACAACAGCAGTCGGAACAGCAGCAGCAACAACAATTAATGAATACCAACAACAACAACAACACACAAGCACAACATCAGCAGCATCAGCAACATACGACGAATATTCTAATGAATCCCAATTCACCCAACAGCAACAACAAATCTCCCATCACTACCAGCACATCACCAACCAACAACAACATCAGTTTACAGACTCAACAGCAACAACAATACCTGCAACAACAGCTGCACCATCATCGCCAGCAGCAACAACCCCAATTATTAACAGCCAACAATCCACATGGTCACCAGCCCACCTTACATATGGGAAGCAATAATCACAGTCCCTTAAATACTTATCACACTGACAATCAACCAAATTCAGCACCCGCCTCACCGGTCTATGAAACTTATGGTGAAATACTTCCAGGCACAGTTGATACTAATAACAGCATTAAATTGGAACATTTACAGCAACAACAATTGACTGATGAACAACTACAACAGCAGCAGCAACAACAACAAAATATTTTAAACAATCACTTAAATAACATTAGCCGTAGTCCTTCCATGGATGATGACTATGAGTATCATCAATTTTTGCTGCAACGCCAGCAACATATACAGGATTTGCAACAGCAACAGTTTTTGCAATTTGTACCGCAACATTTGCATGATTTTGGGCGTAAGTTTGATAGAGAAACTGCGGTGAAAATGGAGTAGATAAAATTAATGGTGAAAAAAATATTTTTTATCAATAAGTTAGTTTTAAGGTTCGAAGGACCATAGTGCTGCACATTTTTAATATGAAATGATATTTGTTAAACAATGAAAGGAGCTAATGCTTAAAAATGATAATTAACTAGATTTTAAAAAGTTAAGGAAAATTAGGATTTTGTTGGTATCTGCATATGTATGTGTACATCGGTATGTCTGTTTATATGCCTGTGTGTATGTGGATTGTTGTTGTAAATATTAAATACATTAGATTAGATAATTAAATAATTTAAGGTATGGATCCACAGGTTCGCAACTATAGCCTAATGAAAGGATCTTAGCTAAAGTTGCTTTTAAAACTTTTTTAAAGACAAAAAAAAAATAATAAATATTTTCAACACTTCTGCGAAAAAAAACAGGCACATGGAAACATCTGAGGCTCAAGTTAATCAGACTATCATGATGGTTTACAACTAGTTTTTGTATCAAGTGATTTGTTTTAAGAAATAATAATTATTTTTTTAATCTTTTTTTTGCAAAAATAATAATTATTTTTTTATAAATTTTATAAAAGTCAGAAAATGAAATTTTCGCTTCAAAAAAAAAATTTTTTTGAGATAAGAAAAAAATATTAATTCTGGAAAAAATTAAAACAAATCAGACACCGTAATAATTATGAAAAAAAATATTAATAATATTTTTTATTTCAATTTATTTATATATTTTTTTTTTCAATTTTAATATTATTATAGGTTTTTTGATTTCTATTTATTAATTTTGTTTTTCAAAAATAATCGTTATATTTGCAAATTTTGTAATAATTAGAAAACAACAATAATTGCAACAAAATTTTTTTTTTAATAATTATTTCTGCAAAAAAAAATAAATAAATAAATAAAGAAAAAAATAATTTGAAAATTTAATATTTATTTATTATTATTTTTTTTGGACAAAAATTAATATGTTTTTTGTTGATTTTTTTTTTGTAAAAAAAATAATTATAATCTTGTGATTTTATCAGTTTTTGGAACAAAATATTTATTAAATTTTTATTTTTGTACAAATCAATAAGAGTAAAAAAATGGTTATTTTCTAAATTTTGTTACAATAAAAATAATAACAATTATTTGTTAAAAAAAAAAACATCCAACAATAACTATATTTTTCGTTTAAAAAAGTTTTAAATTCAAATAGCACTTGGTTTTAAAAATAAATCTAGTTTAATACCTGAGTATGCAGTGCCTTAATTAACTCTCCCATGTTTTCTAGTGCCTGCTGTTTTCTTTAAAAATACTAAAATAATTATTATTTCCGGTGCCTGATAAAAATCAGAAAATAAAAATTATTGCTTTTGTAATTTTGGCATCAGTTAATAATTTTTTTTTTCAAACTTAGAAGAAATTAATAATTTACATCTTTGTTAAAGGAAACTTAATTCGAAAAAGCAAAATAGAAAGCATTTTTAAAACCAGTTACGGAGTTTCATCATCATTACTCTTTAAACTAAAACTAAGATCAAAATAACAGAAGCAAAAATTTGTCTTAAAAACAAAAAAGTTCAACGAAACATAACCAGGATAGAAAATAAAGGAAAATAAAAATTTAATATTGTCTTATTTGTTTCATAACAGCTGTGGTCCCTAAGAAATAAAATAATAGTTAATAATAATCATTAAAGTACGACTTTAAGTTGCCAAAAATCGCTGAATTGGCAACACAGACAAGACAATAATTTTGAAAATTTTGGTTGATCCAAATAGTAATTGTATATAAAAATAATAGTTTAGATATAAATATTTTAAAATCAATCTAATAAAAAGGTTTAGGTTAACTTTTTATGCAAAGGACGTTTTTTTATATATTTTAAAATTATTAAACAAAACAATCAACTAGATGATCATAAACTTTATTTAAATATAAGAAAAATATACGACAATTTTAATTTTAAAATACCCTAAAATCATACAAAGTGCACCATTTAACTAAGATTATGTAAATATTTTCTTTTTTTATATTAAATATAACAAGTATAACATAATTATATATAACTTTTATTTATAAAAATTTAAAGCAAAATTTTATTTAAGTTTAAGCGTTTGTTTTAAATATAAACTTGAAATTTAAAATTAAATTTAAATTATTTACCAGAGATTTTACTTGTTCTTCCTATTATTGTTTTATTTTTTATTAAAAAAAAATTATTAATTATTAAGATTAAGTTTTATATGTAATTATTGTTTTTTATATTTTTTTTCTTTTTAATAAGTTTTGCTACCATTTTATATTTTTATGTACACAAACATTTGTAAAAATATAATAAAAAAATTAAAAAAAAAATTATAAAAACCTAAAATTAAAATAAAAATATTAAAAAACCCCAGAAAATCTCATATTTTTAGTAAAACTTTAATATTAAAATTATTTTTTGGAAAAATAAATAAATTTTTTATATTAAATTTTTTATAATTATAAACTTGTTACTTCCTATTGATATTTTTAATTTTTTCCTAGATTTTAAAAATAAAACCCTAAACTAATTTTTTTAGTAAAAAAAAAATATTATAAACTTACTTAGGCGGGCATTGGGTTGAAAATAAGTCTCAACAATGTTGCCTATTAAATTCTTTATATCTGAACTAGGTCCTCAAGCAGTGCTGCTTAATTTTTACAAAGCAAATAAGTTTTCTTAGTTTACACTTAAAATACATACTTCTTAAATTAATTCTAAAAAAAACCCAGAAAAAACTTTTTCAAAATGTGATTACATATTATATTATTCTTGATTTTGCAAGAACATTTAGATTTAATTAGATATCGATAACAACCAAGTCATGGTTAAATTATTAATCAAGTGGTGTTACGAGCACAGCTGGTCTACTTTTTTCAGGCATAAATCGAGGCTGGGTTGTCAAAGTTGTTTACTTTTACATATTTTTTTGGCACATGAGCCAAGGAAAATCACAACAAAAATGAAAATTTTATGCACCAGAATTTAGTTGTTGTAGAATCACCGCCTGATGCATTAATTCACCCATAAACCAAGTTATGCGTAATATATTTTATTGAACCACAGATACAAATTGCTAGTTCTACCCCGATTTTATGAATAAGCAAGAAACAGACAAACATTATATTATATGATGTCGTGCCTTTATAGCCTTTACTTTTCTTGGTGCGGCTTAATTTTTAATTAACATCTAAAAGTAGGCAACACCTAAATATAAACTAACAGATGCTTGTTGTATATGGAAAATTTAGTGAAGACATACACCAAATTTATTAAAAACCACAGCATGCCTCAAATAAATTAAGTTTTAGGGGAAATTTTTTAACTTGGTATTAAGTTAATCAAACAGGGATGGCAAAGCTAGTATTTGTCTTAGTAATATTAACGTATTTTTAGTATAACGCTATTTATGTTATTGCATTACTAAAAGGGTAACTTTTTTGAAAGTAATAGACTCTAAGGGGTAACATTTTCTTATTTCTAAACCAATTAGGATAAAGACAATAGTTTAAATTTATATTTTAGTACTTTTTAGGTAATTCTTTACCGATAAAAAAGACTTAATAAACGAAAATTGCGTTAAAAAAACATGAAAAATATATTGGGTACTTTTTAAAGTCTTTGAACACTAAATCGTAAAAAATTGTGAATATTTTATACATGTACTTTTTAGCTTTAAAAAATGTAGATAAAAATATAACACAAACTGTGATCGACAATCCAAATTTTTACCCAAGGGGGGGAATAATGACACTTTCAAGGTACCTCAAGCTTTTGGGGGGAGGGAAATCTTTAATCGAGCACACAATATAAAACGTTTGTTTCGTAGCGACGTAGAAAATTTAAAGGATTTGGGGGGCGGGGCATAATTTCCTTTCTTCCTCTCCTCTGAATTCGTAGTGAGTAGGGAGTTAATTTTTGGCACTATGTGCACATGTCTACACAGAAAAAAAAATACATTTTTATATCAACAATAATGCTCTTGAATTTATCCAAAATCGTCTTTGAAATTTTGAAGATCGATCCGTACTTAGGCTTTCTTAAATCAAGTCTATTTGGGACTTCTTCAAATATCGAGCAGAAAAAACTTATTTTTATTTATATTTTTACATATTAATAAAAGTGCCTCGGTGGCCTTGCGGCATCGCGCTGGTGCTGCAGTTCGGAAAGTCCTACGATCAAACCTTAGCTACGGCTAGTAAAAAAAATTTTTTTTTCAAATTAAAAATAATTATAATAAATATAATAATTAAATAAAATATAAAAAACTCTTCTTCTTTAATAAAGCTCCGTAATTTAAAAAAATACGATTTTGAATTTATGCTTTTTACACTTAAATCAAATCTTGAAGCTTACATAAAGCAACGCTTTGAACTTAAACCAATACTTTTTTCGCTTAAATGTGAATAAAAGTAAGAAATTCGTACTAGATAAATCGTATTTGGTTTAAAAAACCTGTACTCATCGTACTTTTGACACCGCCACGGCTTGATTTAAGAATATTACTTGGTTTGTTTTCTGTGTGTATATGTTATATGCACATATGTATGTATGTATTCAAAGTGTTTTATACGAAAGCAATATACATATATGTATATTTTTTTACATTTGAAAGAATTATTACTTTTTTAAAAATTTATTGTTTTTGTTATACCCACATCCCCTACGTAATTAGACGAGGTATTATGTTTTTTTGTTGATGTTCGTTACACCCAAGGATAATTCAACAACACTTTAAATCTTTCTAATCGATTCAGAACTACGAAGGAAATAAATTTAATGGTTTCCCGTATGCCATAAAGTTTTTCGTGTAAATTTATTACGTTCGGAGAACGTTAATTAAAAACCATATAAAGAAATTAAAAAAATGCATTAAAAACAGGTTGTACAAAAAATATGCACTTAAAGGAAAAAAATGCCAAAATATGCAGTTATATGTAAAACATGCTATACCAATTCATGCCCAATTTTGCAAAGTTCTGAAACGGATGAAAACGGATGCTTTAAAATAAATACTGACATAAAAAAAAAATTTTAAAAAACTTGACTTTGAACACTTGATTTTTGTTACGTTTTTTTAAAATTAAACATAAAAAATTAAATAAATTCTTTAGTATGGATTCTACAAAATAACCCGCTCTTAAAGGAAAAATATGCCAAAATATGATGTTATATGCAAAATATGCAAAAATATGCTCTAACAAATCGAAGCCAAAATTTTGCACAAGTTTTGAAACGGATGAATAACAACATGATAAGTAAATGTGACGCAAAGACAAATGCATTATTTTAAATATTTTTGGTTGTCCTGTTTATAATATTTACAGTCCCAAAACAACTTGCCTAAATCAGGTGACTGGGCAAAGAAAAAGACCAATGTGAAGGGTATATAAGATTCGCCACAGCCGAATATATCACTCTTTCTTGCTTTGTTGTTTAAATATTTTTAATAGAGCATATTCATATTTACAAAACGTTTAAATAAAAAGATAAGATAAGAATTCACTTTATTAACGATCCAAATAACAAACACTTAAACATTGCTATTATTGTTGTAGAAAATAAAATTCCCCATAAAATGTCTAAGCAATTGCTTTTTGAGAAAGAATATTGTTGTGTCATTTTAAAGGTAAAATTAGAAAAAAAAATTAATAAATAAATAAATTGACGTAGTATAAATATTTAAGACCATTTAAATTTACAAAAATAAGATCAACGTTTAACTTTTAGTTATTTTTTGTTAATAAAAGAACATTTCATTTTTATACCCAAACCACGTACGTGGTAGGGGTCTTATGCGTTTGTGCAGATTCTAATGGTCAGAATCAATTCCTCGCACATCTTTGATGAGATAAAATGTCCTTCTTCTTTCTTCTTTTTAATTTTCTTTAATTTAAAAAAATATGCACAGGGTGTCCGCTGGCAAGGTATACTACTTTGTTTTGCCGCCATTTTGGTAAGCATTAGTCATGGCAGTTCATATTTGGCAGTCGTGAATGAGAGACGTGGCAAATTTATTATGGAAAAATATCTGCTAAACCAACGTGTTTTAATCGTTGAAACATTTTATCAAAATCAATCATCGATTTTCATGTAAAATCATAATGAGTGACGAGGTACACTTTCATTTGAATAGATTTGCGAATAAACAGAATAGTTAGGTCTGGGCAATGAAAAACACTAAAGTTATTCATCAGTCACCTTTGCATCCATTAAAATTGACAGTGTAATGTGCAATTTGGTCAGGAGGAATCATTGGACCTTATTATTTTTTTGAGCGATATCGTGATTTGATTGAAAACTTTTTAATGTCACAACTGCATGCTTTGGGCTAGGTTAACATGTGGTATGAATAAGACGGTGCCATATCGCATATAGCCAGAAACCCAATGAAATTACTGCGAGACCTTTTTTCCCAACAAATTATTTTAAGAAATGGTGATGTTGATTGACCTCCACGGTCGCCTGATTTGACTGCTCCGGACTTCTTTTTGCGGGGATATCTGAAAAGCAAGGTTTATGCAAACAAACCAGAAACGCTGGAACAACTTAAACAAAATATTCGTGAAGAAGTTAATGAAATACCGCGTGAAATGTGGGAGAATGTGTTGAAAAATGTGTTCAAAAGGGCTCGCATTTATGAGGCTTAGAAAGGTGGACATTTATTTGATATTGTATTTCATATATAATTGATGACTTTTAATAAAACACTTATCAATATAAGATCCATTCTCTTTCATTTAATCAAAATTATAAACAAACAAAGTATTCAGAAAAAATTATCCCCAAAACGGATTTCAATAATCTGTCCCAACAAAATATATAGGTTTTTACAGAAATTTAACCAAAGCAGTGATGCTTATTTAAAAATTCATTAAAAAAGCAGTCATTTTGTAGCTTACCGTTTTTGTGCCCACGTTTTTGCACGTATGCAACACAGCTTATGTTGTGTATACAAAAATAAAAAACAAACATAAACGATAATATAAATAAGAATTAAGACAACCAAAATCCAATGTCTCTGTAGTCTAGTGGTAAGAGTCTCAGCCTAAAAATCTCATTGTGCCGGGCTCAATGCTTGATTCGGATAAAATTTCTTTTTTTTATTTTTTAAAAATTTAACTTATAATTTTAATTGAATCAATTAAAAAGTTGATTAATAATTTTGTTCCATTTTAATAAAATTTTTTTAATTGATACTATCAATTTGTTTGCAGGCTGAGAATCAATTCAAATTTAATTTAATTTAATTTATTACAAATTTCTTGATTAAAATCAATTTTGTATTTTTTCTGTGAAGTATACCTTGCCAGCGGACACCCTGTATAAGAGATATGCAAAATTCCATGAAATTCATACATTTTGATATGAATATATTTAGGCAATACAAATTTAACTTAAAGTACAAGAAATTTGATTAATTTTACACCCAAACAAAGTCAACAAGCAGGTGGCACTGGCAAAATTTTTTTTTGGATTTAAAAATTGACACACAACCATACATTTTTTACGCCCCTATTTGCTATCTGTGTTTTTCAACATAAACTCTTTGCATTATTTTATCATTTATTTTTCAATCTTATCGCGTACTATCTGCTGATCATCCAAACGACTCCAAACAAGTGTAAACGTGGTAAATTCTAAAACCAAATACAAATACACCAGACAACCTTTCGATATCTAAGGAATTCCTTTCATTTCCTTAAACATTTCGTAACTGTAATAGTTCTTATTCTTGCTGCTAAGGTTTGATATGGGTCGATATCAGTTGGTTGATTGTGTTTGTATTCATATTTTGTATAAGATTTCTAATCGGTCGTTGCACAGTTTGCTTATGGTTTTGCTGTAATTTTTGCTATCAATGTTTTGAATAAGATAGCATTTACTTTCATACATATATGTATGTGTATATATTGCAATTATATATGTGTTAAGAAAATCATATGGAACGCACGATAAGATATATAAAACTACCGTTTGCTTTTTGTATATCGTCATATCGCATCTAGTATCTGGTAACTGATTACAATGGGTGGCCAAAATTAAAAGATAACTTTATCTGCATACAAGTGTGAAAAAAGGGAAAGTCTAAATTGTAACCTTGATAATGGAAAGTAAAATAAACGATATGATAAAAAATAGCAAAAGTGTAAGGTGACTAAAGATAGAATGAAATTAGGTTTTAAACTTAAGCTTCCAGCTGGCAACGCAAATGCTATTGATAAATTTCTAATTCCTTTCGTTCTAGCTGGCCCGGTGCGCTTCGCTTCCCCGATTAAATTTGCAAAGCAACACATTTTAACTGTAATTATAAAAAAAAAAACAATTGACAAATTTTTGTTAATACTTTTTTGGGTTTACATTTATCTATTTGGTTGTTCATTTACTTAATAATCTATCTAATTTTCTTAAAAACATTTCGATCCATATGTTTTATGAATCAAGGGAAGAAAAGTTAGAAAAACCCCCTTCAATTAAATTTTGTTGACTACCTCTTGAAACATGGTTAAAATGATTTTATTAGCTTGTAACGCCCAATTGTAAAATACTAAGACCCACCTTAAATTAAACTGATTGAACAAAAGTCTCAGAAGATGATAATTTAATGAAGTTCAAAATTTCAGCAACGATGCATTTAGGAAAACTCCACAGGGGGTGCTCCTACATCACTTTACAGGTATTGGTAGCCATCTAGGTATTGAGAAATCTTGACTAAAATGGAATTATGTTAGTAATCTATGCAGAGGATATCGTGATACTTGTAAGAAGCAAATTTTTATTCGCGACAAGTGAAATTCAATGCATCCAGCATTATCAAATCTTCTTCTTGCGTTAAAGACAGAAGACTGGGTAAAAGCCCAGGCAAAACGGAATTTGTGCTCTTCACCAGAAATTACAACAGCTAACGGTACTGGATAGAGTTGCGGTTGAAGTGCTAGATATTTAGGCCAACATGGAGCAGAGAGTTAAGAAAGCTCTGAATATCTATTACACCTGCGGGAACTTCATAGGCAAGAAGTTGAAGCTACAACATTATATGGTTAACTGGAGTTACACATTCGCTATAAAATCAATTTTAATAATCTTTAGTATCGGGGGCTGTAAGGAGTGGCAACATACAATTCAGCATCTATTTTCTTTTAAGACTCTCGCAGTGGGCAGGGTGGCAAGTTATTTATTTAGGCTTAGTTAATCGGAAATGCTTACAACAGGGTTAGAAGAACATGCCAGAATAATGGGTGAGGCTAAAGAACGACAGTTCCTGGATAGTCATTTAGCCTTCCGGACGAAAATAGCGTGCTTCCGAAAGAAATTTTTTAAGTGATGAGGGTCGTGGCATTAAAGCGGCGAATGGGGGGCAAAGAGACCACGCTCGAAGTTTTACAAAGGCAATGTGTATATATGGATTTGTGGACTTAAAACGTGTTCTTGATATGATAAATGCCACAAGCAAGGTGTCGGGATGCAGTAATGCTACCGGTAATGGGGCGACCAACTGGCTTGTAAAAGGTGAATGGGAGCCGCTTAGGCTACGTTGAGTTTTTACTAAGTATAACTTGGTAGATATGTGGGTCTTGCGTAAGCTGGAATGCTCCTGGATGAAGCAGGAGAAATCTAAAAGGTATAATTGGGATTCTCACAGAGCACTACAAAGTAAAAATCGCACATATATGACAAGTGTATCGGATAAGCTAGCTGGATGAGTTCTTTAGTTGAAGACCGGAAAATTTTATTAAGTTCATAGAAGGCATATAATGGCTAAGTAGCAGGAAAAACACCGCCAGGACTGACCTAGAGTAGATTTTAGATCCCAACCTTACTCAACATCGCGAAATATTACTTTAGACAGACTCTTCCTTACCATCTGATCAACCGTGCCTTCGGAACCTCTGCTTGGCTGATTCACTTAAACCGAATCGCTTAAAGTTTCTAGATTCATATCTCCTAGCCGCTTTAGCTAAATCATAGCCCTTTGTTTGAACCGCTTTTCGTCTTCTTCTTTTAGCTTCTTGCTTTACTCTATCTTCTAATATTTGTTCATTTTTACTCCCCTGTCTATCTTGAAACCTGGGTTCAGTAATCTCTTGCCCTGACGCCTCATTATATTTATCTTCTTCCTTTCTGTTCTGTTCAGCTTCCAATCTTTCTTTCCTCTTCTTTCTTTCTTCTTACAGCTTCAATCTTTATCTTCTCTTTTTCTTCCAACTTTAGTCTTTTTGCTCGGCTTTTCTCAAAAAGTTTTTTCCGCCTTATTAATGTGATTCTATTACCATCGTTTGGATAATTTATATTCATGACAGGCATCATTCAAGTCCTGATACGCTGGACCACTCACAATGTGCATACATAGATTTGTGGACTTAAAACGTTATCTTAAACTGATAATAGCGAAACGCAAGGTAAGGCTCTTCTACGTGTAGGGACACGGTAATGTTATCAGTAATGGGGCGACTAGCTAGCTTGCAAGAGCTGAATCGGAGCCGCTTAGGCTACGTTGAGTTTTTACTAAGTATAACTTGGTAGAGATGTGGGTATTGCGTAAGCTGGGATACGCTTGGATGGAAGGGCTGATGGCTAGATTTCTCTAATGTCGGCTGGATATGGTGGTTACAAACCTGCTTCTTGAAGCAGGAGAAATCTAAGAGGCATAATTGGGATTCTCACGGAGCATTGCACAGTACAACGTATATATGACAAATTTATCGGATAAGCCAGGTGGATAAGTTTTTTAGTTAGATTAGGTCAGGTAGAACAGGCAGCTCTTTAAGGAAAGAATACACCTCACTTGGGTCCACTTAATTCGGTCCCTTGTGTTACCTGGAGAGGCAGATAAAATAGGTTGATATTAAAGGAAAAAAGAAATTTAGAGAAGGATAACAAAGAAAAAAGGAAGAGAAGAATAAAGCAGACTTACCCGGGGTTCTGGTGGTAATCAAACCTACAACCCCCAGACTGGTAGACTCGTGTCCTCTCCACTGATCTACTGGGGTACCCCAAGTTTTTTTAGTTGAAGGACGGAAAATTTCATTAGACTAATTGAAGGCATAGAATGACTAGGTAGCAGTAAAAACGTCACAAAGACTGTCCCGGAGAAGACTTTAGCTGCCATAGAAGAGGCACACACAGACATAATTAAAATTCTTTTAAATTCTTTACCTGTATCAGGATCGAAACAATGTTTAGCAATAATATGATTTATGGTGTGTAATATTCGCTAAATTCTTCACCTCAGCAACTGAATTGAAGGCCATTTCTAAAGTTTGTCATGCCAATAGTCATGGGCTTAACCACTACCCATATGTGGGTATATATATACAGAATCTTTTCCTAAAAGAAATGTGTGGTGTTGGAAGATAAGTGACCAACTGTTCCTGCTTTATCTAATTTAGTAACTACTAAGCGTTTGGTAAAGCGAATGATATTTACCGTTGACAAGACACCACTACTGTTTGGGTCTTTTCAAAGTCCCGTAAGCCCCTCACCAGGAAGCGGGTTATGCCAGTTTACAATTACAAGGCAAAACAACAACAAATTAAGTTAATTAAAACGTTATTTTACTGCAGTATATTTTAAATTGTTATTTTTTTCCATTCCCGTATATACTAAGTAAGTTCCTACATCACTTTAAAATACACATACCCTAATTGTCACCATAAAAGCGATATCGTAAAGCAATTACATGTACATTTTGAAAGACAGCCCAATTTTTGTGTTGTTGAAATCTCTTATCGTTCATCATCATATTTCTGCTTCAATATGATTTTACAGAAAGTGTCGGAAACGAGCGTTTATAAAATTTTTCATGTCTGTTTTTGTTGTTGCAGTTGTTTTCATTATTTCAAAATGGTAGTTGTTTGTAGTTGCCATAATTGCCTCCACCTCATCAAAAAAACACCATCAACATTAAGTCACCAACAAATAACTAAACAATGTTAAAAAAATAACGCAAAACAACAAAAAATTTATAATAATTTTTTTCACTATATAAAAAACAATATAATAAAACAAAAATAAAAAGAACAAAATTTAAGGCTTTACTCAGTTTTATCGAATTTTGAATACCCTTCTTCTATTTCAAAATATCGTTCTACTTTCTTTATCAAAAAAAAATTACTAACGTTCATGGATTGCCCTTATCTCGTGGATTATCTGTTAGTTTAAGCCATTAGCTTAGCCTTGACTTCATTTACTGCCAAACCAATTGTTGTCGTTTTACATACGACCTTCTCCAATAAAATATTGACGATGCCGCTGGGAAGGCTGTCACCTTGTTTAAGCCCACGTTGTCTGGTGGATGGCTCAGAAATCTATTTCCTGATCTTCATTGATGATTTAGTATCTAGTCAAATCCTCCCACACAATCTCGTCAGCTTTGCATGTGTGCCAAATTCAGGCATGGCCGATTTGCTTTTTAATCAACGAAAAGGTTTATGACGATCTGGGTTCCACGGGCTTTTTCAAGATTTGGCGTAATGTAAATATCGGGTCGGTAGTGCATTTACTAGGTCTACAGGCAGACTGATATGAGCCGAGTATTAGTTCTTAATTTTCACACTGTAGTGACAATATCTTGTACGCAATGGGTAGGGGACTAATGCCTCTATAAATGGCAAAAATAGTTCTAGTTTTTTTTTATGGACAGGGCATTACACACTGAGGTTTTAATCATCTTTGGACTTAAAACTCTGTCAGTAAGCCATCGGCTCTAGCCACTCTCTTATTTTGTATCCTTCTTGCCTAGGAGGTAAGCACTCTTTACTGTCATCGCTGATTGCAAAGAAGAGATACCCCCTCACCGCTCTTATTGAATATTAACAATTTGGAAAAGTGTTACTTTCAGATTTTCAGAAAGCCATCTTTATCTGTCACCAGGTTGCCATCGCTAATTGAAAAGGGGGTATCTCCATCACCGCTTTCATCGAATGTCAACAATTTGGAATAGTGTTACTTTCAGAGTTTCAGAAAGCCATCCTTATCTGTCTTCAGATTGTCTTGTTGGTCTTTATAGAAAAATATGTCTGAACCAGTGGTAGGCATTCTGTCACGCTGCCAAAAATCCCTCTTTAATCTTCACATGTACACGATCACACGATACGAAGCATAGACATTTTAATCAGTCTCAGGTGAGCTTTAAAACAAGGCGGATGATTACCGCTTGTTTGTTGAATTACACTGGCAACAATATTGAATTAATATTATCTGAACATTATCTTAAACTGTACAAAAACAAATATAGTAGTATTAGTTGCCTACGACTGGTCTAAACCAAAACCCTCAGTCTGTTGTTGGTAGATTTTTTTCTCACCTTTTCCAATTCTGTATATCTCCACAAAAAATGCCTTTCCATTTCCCTTTTCTTACGTCGAAAGACACGTTCCTTTGCTATCCTTTTGCCCCCTTTCTAAATGCATAACTTTTATGTTTTTTGAAATATGTCATCAAAAACCTCATAAAATTGCTGCATTTGTATTAGGGATTACACCCTCCGTACTCTGATCCAATTGATTTTTCCCCAAAATGTAGAGATTGAAGTATAATAATTACCTTACAAAATGTTTGAAAAGTGGAAAGTTATCGTTTCCACTTTTCGATTTGACTACAGACATTTTGTTTTAACAAGCACGAGTATTTTGGAAGTTACAAACGCAACAGCAAACTTATATGCATATACCCTTGACACAAATGGTGCAGCGTATAAAAGGTAAATATGAAACGAGGTACACAAACAATATTTAGAACTCCAATAAAACTAAGACAAACTGTACTTAATTTTTGTTATTTATTGTACCTTCATACATCCATACAAGTACATATGTATATTCAACAACAATTTTTCGTTCTGTTTATTCACTGACGACACTACGTATTTTAACCGCATTGTTTGTCGTACTTGAAGGTATGATGAGCAGCAAGTAAAATATTTACTTGTTTATACATACGTAAATGACTAAATAAAGTTGAAAAAAATTTGGGTGTTAGTTAGGCAGTAAATTTACTGGAGGATATAAAAAAAAGAGGTAAAAAAAGATTAACACCACTTAATCTAAGAGTCGTTTTTGTTACACGGTTATAGAAAACATCATTTTAGAACCTTTAACAAAAACAATTGTTTACAATTTGATGTAATCCAACAGTGCTTTTACAAGGAATGTATTTAACATATGAGTTATTAAATTTTCTACTGACATATTGGGAGCTTAAGGCAAACACTCATTTTCCAGAACAATGTCATAACTCGAAATATGCATTTTTGAAGTTAACAATGCAGAATTTTTGGTGATGTTGTGTGTAAATTTCATCATCTGACCCCAGCTGTTTTAAGAAAAAGAGCATGTAAAGTAAGTTTTTTATTTTGGTTTTTAGGGGTTATCAGGCATGTTCTGAAAATCACTTTTGGTGAAAGTAATTTAAAATCACAAAAAAAAACACAAAATTTTGAAAGTTCTTGTGGTCTTAAACCGGTCGGCCAAATTCTTGCCAATTTGGAATAAATTAGTTATATTTTCAAAACCCTTATTTTGTAATAAATTATACATTATGTTTTCGCTTCCAGTGTGAGAGTACGTAAGATAACTAACCCGTAGTTTGTCAAATAGGGGGGTGTCTGGTGACAGATTTATATTTTCAAACTTAAATAAAAAACGTATTAATTGACACGAAGTTTCACTAGCAGCATTGAACGATAAAACAGAAATACAGATTTTATTTTCTAAAAGTATGTCTAAAAGTATGTTAAACACACTGTTCAAAAGGGAGCCTTGTGTTCTGCGTCACACGCTGCAGTAAACTTGGTTTAATTGCGCTGATTTCTCGACGAATATTTTCCTTAAAACCCACAAGACATTACCATTATAAGCCCTCTCTTTGAAGTAGCCCCATAAAAAAATTCATGGGAGTTAGATCGGATGACCTCGGTGGCTTTGGGATGTCCTCAAAGCGAATTCATCGAAGCACTGGCTGCGTGTGCAGTCACTCTATCCTGTAAAACCCCATGTGTAAGGAATATGATGGATGAGCTCACAGGTTTGGCAAAAAGAAATCCGTATTCTTGCGTCGATAATTGTCACCATTGACATTCGTCGCCTGACCTCGAAAATTTTCAAAAAAACTATTTCAACCATCCTGTACGTGGATAAAGCACACAAAACAGTTACCCTGGGGCAACGCAATGGCTTTTGAGGTTTCAATCAAGGGTTGCGGGTTCTTGGAGACCAGCAACGGCAGTTTTGCTCCAAAAAATGATATCTACAGTGCGAAAACGCTCCAACATTGTTTAACAAAAATTTTTGCGTAAATCAAAGTCACTTTTTTTTAGTTCTTGAACGATTTGAATGTAAAAAGAATGGAACTTCAGATCATTTTTTAAGATTCCATGAAGAACCGTTCTTGAAAGTCCCAGTGAAGCTTCTCTTTTCCGCATTGAAAGTCGTGGATTTTTGCGTAAACCGCTTTTAAGCAATTCAATGTTTTCGGGAGTCCTTAAAGGTCGACTGGGACCTGGGCAAAGCAGTTGCGTAGAATCTCTGCACCCACGAACGAATTAAATTTGTATTCGGTCTATCACGTATTCGCCGAATAAGGAACTTTAAACAAAATTGTCAGCGTAAAATTACGTAAGAATCATAACTCTTACAAAATGTTAAGCAAAAGAATTACCTCAGAAACTGAACGAAAAAAGAAAATAGTCGACGATAATTAGGGTTAATAGAAAAAACAGTACTTATTATTTATAGGGTGCCCCGATAGATCAGTGGTAAGTGCACGAGTCTACCAGTCTGGGGGTTGTGGGTTCGATTCCCACCAGAGACCCTGGTAAGTTGGCTTCATTTTCTGTTCTTTCTTTATTTCTTATCATTCTCTAAAAAATTTCTTCTTTCTTTCCATTTCAACCCATTCTATCTGCCTCTCCAGGTAACACAAAGGAACCAAATTAAGCGGACCCAAGTGAGCAGTATTCTTTCCTTCAACGGCTGCCTGTTCTACCTAACCTAACCTAGAGGCACTACGAATTAGAGTTCATCCTTTAAAATACTCAGGTATACAAGTTCAAGTATTTTCGCGCAGCTTTTTAATATGAACGTATAAAAGCAAAACGTATTAACTATGATGGATGGCATACAAGACAAGTCATATGTAAAATACATTCTGTGGGAAAGCACGTTATGCAAAAGTTTAAAAACATGAATTCTAGACAGTTGTAGAAGGACAAACTTTTGAAGAGAACCGAGCCACATGACCATATTTACTTGACGCAATACAAACTTTAAAATATTCTTACGTTTTCTATTTTTTAAATAAAAAAAAGGAAATAAAATAATAAATTCAAATAAAATAAAAATAAAACATAAAGTGTAACAAAGCTATAAATTAAATTGCATTTAAAACTCTAATGCGTGCAACAGTTTTGTAATCTTATAAAATTTCTCATATATCATTTAATTAAATGCTTAATTATAACCTTAAAACACATTTAGTTATTTTTTATGGTCTTAAGTTTAACACATTAATATGAACATTTTTATATATGTATGTATGTATGCATGTCAGGTGCGGATCCTGCTTTTCTGTTTGGGGGGAGGGTTACCTTTTGCTTTTCATATAAAACAATAAATTGTGATTTTCTGTTTAGAATTGTGGTTTACGAAAAAATCTGTGGCCTGTTTACAAAAGAAATAACTTTTTCACACAGAAAGAAAACCCGCTTTCTAAAATCAAGAATTTTATTCTCGAATTTATCAAAAATCTTTCTTGAAATTTTTAAGTACGATCCTTACTTACATTTTCTTAAATCAAGCCTATTCGGATTGCTTCAACAAATCAAGCAGAAAAAAGCTTGTTGTTTTAATATATTATTTCACATTTGAAAACAAAGTATATCGGTGGTCTAGAGGTAACGCGCTTGTGCTGCAGTGCAGAGAGTCCCTGGTTCGAATCTCAGCTTCGGTAAGTACAAAATATTAAATAAATAAAAAATAAAATATAAAAAAAGTTTTCTTCTTTAATAAAGCTCCATAAGTCAAAAAAATTACACTCAATTTTCGAATTAATCCCGTTTACAGCTTAAATCAGTCTTTTTTTTTTGGCTTAGATCAAGTACGGTTCCGAACTTAAATCAATCCCTTTTTGGCTTAATTGTGGCTAAAAGTAAGAAATTCGTACTTAAAAAATTTTACTTGGAGTAAGAAACTTCGTACTTGATTTAAGAAAAACCGTACTCACCGTACTTTTGTCACCGCTATGGCTTAATTTAAGTAAAGTTTACTTAGATTATTTTTTGTGTGCAATTATTCGTTACCTTGCTGCTTTTTGAAAGGGAATTACCTAAAGCTAAAGGGCATCCTTCTGTTCCAATTGCCGCGCTGTTTTTTAAATTTGAACCAAAACTTGCTAAAGTATTGACCACAATGGTGAACAGGGTTTTTGAAAATTTGGTATTTTAACATTGCCTTTAAAATCCTCTAACGCCTCTTTAAAAGTGCCCACAAAGCCAACAAAACGTTCTTAGCACCTTATTTTAGCGGACCTTAAAATATCTTAAAACTAAATAAATTTGGCTCTTCCCGATAAGTTTGCAGTTTCATCGGAAATTGTCGAATAGCATATAGCTTCGGCAGTGTTAAGTTTGTGTTCCTTTTGAAGAGCTCTCTTTTAAATAATTTTTAAAATATACCATCCATAGCTCTCATACAAAATCGAAATGTAATCGATAATTGCCTTCAGCGTTGACATTTTTTCAAAAAAAGCAGTGGACCATCATCTCGGTGACCAAGGAGTAGTATATTATGCTTTCTAAGGAAAATTGTGTTTTTTATGATCGATGAATTGTGGCACTATGAATTTGATAACCTGACGCTAAGGGATTATCTTGAGGTGTTAAAAACATTTTTTAAATCTAATGGAATCCTTATGAATCACTATCTCTACCGCTCTGAATATTAAGGCTTTAAGTCCAAGATTATTCAAATCCTCCCTGGTTTCACGTTGGAACTAGCATGAAACATCTGATAAAACTAGCCAGTATTCATACATTCAAAATGCTATTGTTGGCTTTTCCCACAAACTTTTGTTACATAAAACATATAGCAGTAATCTATTAGGGGATCCAATGAATTTTGATAATTTTTTGAAGAAGTTTTACAGTAAATCTTTTTTAGCTGATTCGATCACACATTTCTTGATATTTAAAATCAAAATTTGCTTACATGGAGACTGGTCCTTCCTTTTTTCCAATAAACCCTCCCCCCCCCCCCCCGGTTTCGCACCTGTGTCATGTGCATATGAGCATTTGTTGCCACTTACTTGGTTCTTCAAAATATCCGTCGTTTGATTTTTTAATAATTTTGTTGCCCCCCCCTGGATCCGCATCTGTGTCATGTGCATATGAGTATTTGTTGCCACTAACTTGGTTCTTCAAAATGTCCGTCGTCTATTAGTCGTTTAATTTTTTAAGTATTTGGTAATTTTTTTGTTGTTTTAAAATGCATTATGGTTTGTATGTGCTCATCGCTGCAGTACTTTATTGACTTCAAATGTCCTCATTTAATAAATGCTGGATTTTTCTTATCATTTTTTATTGTTAAACTTTTGTTTTAAAGTTAGTAAAATGTCGATACTTTTAAAGAATATATTTACTTAATGTTACTTAAAACGTAAAGGGCGATTTTAGAATTTACAAATAAATAAACAAAATTAAATATAATTTTTGGTTGTTAAAATTTATGTTTAAAAAATTTTTTTATAGCTTAGTATTACAGGACGAAAAAAATAATAAAAAATAGCCAACAAATAAATATTATTTTCTGAGTTTTTTTTACGAAATTTAAACAATAATTTCGTTAAAATTTTTAGTGAAAAAAATTATTTATATTTTTCTTGGAAGGAATAATTGTCAATTTAAATTTATTTTTTAAAACTAGTGTGTATACACGAATTTTTTCTATATTTGTAATATAAAGATTTTTTATTAGTAAAAAATATCTAGCATGTTGCTAGATCCTAATTACTACAAATTAAATTCGGAATGAGCACAGCTTTAAGAAATCATTTTGGTTATGTTTAAATTATGTAGAAATCGATAGGTAATTTTCATTACTGCAAAAAAATACAAAAATCAGAAAATAATAATTATTTCTGTTCAAAAAAAAGTAAAACTCAAAAAATAAACTTTTTTTGAAAGAAGAAATTATAAATCTAAAAAAAGTAATTTCTGCTCTAAGACAAAGAGAAAAAATATATTATTTTTGCAAAAAAAAAAAAAAAAAAATTTAAATCTTAAGCAACTGGGGCCAAATCGCCGCATTCGATCCGAATCAAAATTTCACTCGATCTACCGATTTGTCAATGTTTTTAATATAAGAATTCTAATAAAAAATTTTAAATTTCAATTTTAATCGAATGCGACGATTTGGCCCCTGATCTTCAAAAAATTTAGGTCAACACTAAGAAGATGGTTTATTTCAATTACGTTTGTTTTTCCTTTGAAAATTTTATATTTTGTGCAAATATTTTCTTTCATATAAAACATATATGTTAAAGCAAAGAAAAATTTGATTTGAATAAAAACATGTCCTGCCTTAAAAGGTAGGGCCAATAATTGCTAAAAATTTATTGCGGCGATTTTAATTTAAAAAAAAGAACTTTTGCATGGGCAATCATACCTCGAGAATAGTTGCATTTGCTGTTTAGGCGGTTAAATGTGATTTCCAAGTTGGAAATTTAATGAAAGGTTTGGAAAGTTACGAAATGATCATAAATAAGTTCAGTGTAATATTTAGTGCTATTAATATTTAAAATATTATTTTGTTCTCAATGCAAACAAAAGAGACATTAGCATTTACGGAATACAGAGACGCGAATAGAAGATATCGGTTCAAATTTAGCTTGAGACAAGTTAAAAATTGTCTTCATAAATAAATAACATACAAACGATTAAAAAACAATTTAATATTAAGAACTAAGTGTGAAAAAAAGTTTTCTTAAATAAAAAAGGATCAGAAAACAATTTTAAATTTAAAACAAGTAAGAATGGGAAATTTTTATTTTCCTTATCAGGCTTATGTTCAATACTATACTAAATTCTCAATGAAGAAATTAATATTTCGCAAATGAAGAAATTAATATTTTTAGTTTTTACTACTTTATTAGCGTTAGTTAAGAAAGGAAATTTTATTGAAAAAACAAGATTTTTACCGATACTAGCCGAGTAGAATGCATTTTCGAAAAACAGCTACGATTTTCATCATCAGTACTCTTTGTTCGGTTGTTAGTTATTAATTGGTTGTAAACATCAGCCATTTAACTCAGCCATTTTTCCACTTAAACCAACTAAACCAAAGCTTTTTCTTTTTTCCATTTCTTATTATTAACGCCATCTCTATTTTAGTTTTAACACTAATTAGCGTAGCGTAGCCTTAACCATCTATCAGATGGTATTAAGAGCTACCATATTTTTTATATGTACAATTTTTCAAATTGTTATATATCACCGTGCCATGTGTGCTTTATGAGTTTTCATTTTATTTATTAGTTGAACTATTTGTTTTAAGTAAGAATGTTTTAATCAACCGCGACCATGTTACACCACAATTGTGTGGGGCCTATGTATATAATAAAATAGACCGATAATTTTTGTATTAAGTACAAAAGTTGCTGGCATTAAGTTAGACACATGTGCAAAGTCTATTTTATAAATCTAATTTCTATATATACCTACAAATTTAACTATTAACGTTCTTACGTCCTATGAAATAATGAAAGCCCATAATTACACAATTTCAAAAAAATGTCACTGGGTTATAGCTGAAAATGCCGGGAGGAGCTATGTAAAGAATAGAACGATCATATTGTCGTTCAGTATATTAGTTAGTGGCATTAAGCTAGACACATGTGCACAATTTTGTGAAGATGGAATAATATTCGAGTCAGTTGTAGACCAATATGCTTATTTCGGTGGCATATTTATATTAGGGCTATGTCAAAAAATGGACCGATCATCACCACAAATAAAAGGCTATGTGTCAATGCCAAAAAAACTTACCTCTGCAAAATTTTATCAAATTACCTTTAAAACTGTAACTTGCACATCGATAACAAGAATACATGGACACCCAGCCGGACGGACTTACGGACATGATTAAAACGATTTAGGAAGTAATTCTAAATCGATCGGCTACTGGAAGGCATTTTTAGCGTTAAAAACATCTTCATACCCACCTAATACCCCTAATACTTATGTGGTATGGCTATAAGCACGTGTAAAATTTTTTTTTAGATTTTTATTCGATTTTCCTTCAGAATTCCGCTCTAAAATATTATTATGGAAGATTTTAGAAGGGCTATTTTAATTTAAAATTGAAAAAAATTTTCAATATATTCAAATTCTCAGTATTTTTAAATGTTTTGCTAACTTTTATTACATTAGTTTTTAATTTCTTTCCATATTATTACCACTCATTATAAGACATAAGAACGTAATAATAAAGTAAATCATAATAAAGGTAAACAAAAGTATGCAACAAAATTGATAAGAATGTTTGATTTTATTCTTGACATTTATTTATTTTATACTTTTGGACATGCAGAACGGTTTGTTTAACAAGCAATCAAAACTTTGTCTTAAAATGATCTTTACTGTCCACCTTTTATATTTTGACATGTCTTTGTTTTATTTACGTCTTTTCAAAATGAAAAAATTGTATGAATGTTGTCTCACAAAAATACCCTATGACTGTTACAGACTCTAATATTTTTACGTTTATTTTGAATTTTTGTTGAGGAAAAATAACAAACAGTTGCATAGCAGATATTTTGTACTACTTTATTAAAATATCTAGGAATTTTCATTTATTTTATTTATCTGGGATTGAAATTATTTAATTAAAACTTAAATTATTTTGCTATTAATAGTAAAAGCTAATACAAATATTGAAAATGTAAGAACCACTCTGACTTGCCTGTTATAAGAAGGATTCGTTGTCCTGCATTTAATTAGTTGGAGAACCAATCTACTTTTTTTAAAACTGGAAGGATTAATCTTAAGGCTTTATTTATTAACTAATTTACTCGAGCACCTTCAAAATGTGTGATTTTTTTAACTTTATTACCGAAACTATAACAGAATGGGGGGGCTTTGAAAAGAAGGAAGGAAAGAAGGAAACTTGTTCCCAAAAATTCTGTAAATTTTGCACGTGTCGTTTGCCAGTGAATCCTCACCTCATATTACAAAAAAATTTGACCTTTAGGCGATGTTTTTTTTAAAAGAAGTGTCCACAAACCCTCTTTCTCTATCCTTCCATCTAAAAGCTATTTTCCTCAAACCAACATAATGTACTGCAGGTATTGGTTGTTTGATACATAATAAAAGGACTAAGAGATCCATGATAAATTACAAACCGTTTGTTAAGAAATTTTGTAAGACTCATTCTTCTTCTACTCCAATTATTTGAGATAAATCTTAGACAAGCACTTACTATCATGGACTAATATAAACACAAGCAAGCAAGTGTTAATCACCATTTCTTCCTCCCAGGAAAAGCATAGGGCTGTGAACAGAAAGGAAATAGATCAGTCTTAATAGGCTACGTCCACATGCCAAAAAACTAACGGGTAATTAATTTTATCAAAATTTTTCCAAGAAAACGGCCTGAACTGACTTGAAGAATTAATTGAACTCACCCATAGGACATAATAGGACACCTTGTGAGTCCCCTAATTATATATATAAACATACATATATTTCTTTAAATATTTAAGCCAAACATCAGTTTGCTACCGACTTGCGTAAAGTACTTATGCACACAAAAAATAAATCAAGCCGTAGCGGTGTCAAAAGCAGGGCGAGTACGTATTTCTTTAAACCAAGTGCGAATTTTATAGTACGAATTTCTTACATCTAATCACATTTAAACCAAAAAGGGAGTGATTTAAGTTTGAAACCCTACTTCTTTTAAGAAGATTGATTTAAGCGTAAACGGGATCAATCTAAAAATAAAAACTAAGGTTTTTTTTAGAATAACGAAGTTTTATTAAATAAGAAGAGTTTTATTTTTTTTATTCATACATACATACATACATATATAATATTTATACAAACATTAGGTTTTTTCTTTACTCGTCGTAGCTGAGATTTGACTCTCATCTAGGCTACCAAGACATATTGTTGTTAAATGTAAAAAAAAATTTAAAAACAACAAGTACGGATCCTTCTTAAAAAGTACTAGTACGATTTTGGATAAATGCAAGAATCAAACCATTGATTTAGCAATTGTTGTTTTTCTGTGTAGGATCAAAAATTGCCAGGCAAAGACCTACTACGGATTCGATTGCTATGATTAACGAACAGCAAAATCATAATAACCCTACTACCTACATATGTACATATGTGGTGTTGTTAAAGAAAAAGCGATACGACACTTATTCGAATTTTTTTTAAAACAGTTGTAAAAAATTATTGAAAAACCATTTTTCCTATTATGCCACTAATGTGAAGGAGGTAAAATCACATTTCACAAATTACCAAAAAAGATAAGTTTTGTTTATAAAACTTTATTTTTTTAGTCAAATAAATAAGTTCACAAAAAAAACTTTTTGCATATATTTTTTTAAATTAACCCATTAATTTAAAAATATTTCCGTTTTTAATTAAAAAATTAATTGCCGTTATTAACTATTTAATTGTACTTATATAATAGGAATAATTAATTGTCCCAATTAACTATTTAATTGTATTTGATAGGAATAATTTTCAATAAGGAAATTTTTGATTTGATTAATAAATGTTTAGACTGCAACTCATTAAAAAAATTCCAATATCAAATTAAAGAAGTTTAATTCGAATTGCGAAACGCTAACATAAATTAGAATGTAAAATTTAAAAAAATCAATGTCTCCGTTGCCTAGTGGTAGAGTCTCAGCATGGCAACTACAAGGTAGAAGAGTTCAGTGCTAGATTGGGTAAATAATATTTTTTTTTGTTAATTTCGATCTTGGTTATTTGTTATATTTTAGTCAGTTTTTCTCTTTTAATCGGTTTCTCTTTTGATCGGTTTTATCTACTTTCCTATTTTTTGCAATGCTTTTGTTTACACTTGATAAGTTAAGAAATTATTAAAAATTTTAAAATAAATTTTTTGTTTAAGTTTAGTGATTATTTTGAAATAAATTTTATTGCATTTTTAATTGTTTACAATAAATTTTTAATTGGAACAATGTTGTCTAATAAAAGTACTATTAAAATATTCCTTTTATTTACAAAATGGTTTATTGGATGAAAAGGTATTAAATTAGTAATCATCATCACAACTATTTTAATTGAAAATTATTTTTAATTTTTTTTTGTGCCACCATATTGGTTTTGTAGTGAACATAACAGTATTGAGTGTATTTAGACTCGTAAAACCAAATTTTGCTGCTGCAAAAAATGAGCTTGGTTTACTGTCACTATTAGGCGATACGAGTAACAAAAACTTTGGTTTATAGTAACTTTATCATTTACTGTATGCACAAAATATTTTTGTTTGTTTTGTGATATAGAATAAGGTTTACTAAAACAACAAATTCGACCATTTCTTTTAATAAGAATATTTTTATGTTTTTTCACTCTTAAACACTTGCCTTTCGTTTAATCTTTTTTTAAAGCCACTTGCACTTTAATTTTTATTTTTCTTAATATGTATAATTGAACTTGAATTTCCATATGTTTTTTACAAACGGAAAACATTTTTGAACCCAGCTACTAATAGTTTAATCACCGTTTAAGATGCATTTAATACTTTGAATAGATACGAGCACCTACATATTTCCATATAACATTTTCGTACAGAATAGAGCAGTTTTAAGTCGTTTTCCGACTTAAAGCCAAAGAAACGCATTAAACACATTTTTACACAAATTTTTCAATTACTTTTTCATACAAGCTGCCGATATTTTTGCTTTAATTTTGAATGTTTAAAACTCCAATTACAAATATGAACTGTTGGCAGTGATTAGATACCCAAACCAAAGTTAAGAAATGAAAAAATTGAAATTCAAATTATTATCGCTTATTATCTTAGGAGTGAAGCATTATCAGTTCAAACAAACTGATACAAAACTTTACAGAAAGATACAGTACAACAAAAAATAAGGAAACAAAATAAGAAATAAAATAAACCGTGATTTGTTAAAAAAACACGCTTAGCTGATATCCTAAGGGAATGGAAGAATACAATTGATATCACATCTACATTATCTTATAAATATTGCTAAAAAGCAAAGATTAGATATTTTTTTTATCAGTGGATTTCACTAAGAAATCCCCAGCCAACTTGTTTGAAAAGAAATTGGGCCTTCCATTTGTGTTGGAAAAAAATTAAGTTTTATTAAAACGATTTCAGTTAAGTTAAATTAGTCGAGGATCTCTTGAATGACAGCAACATTCATATATAAATCTGGCCACAACACATCCGTGATAACACCCAAAAATAACAGTAATTTATGCCCATCGATTTAGAATCACTTCCTTGGATTTTGTGATCAAACTACAAGCCACATTTATGTAGATGTTTTAATTCAATTTTGACCGATAGTTTTTCTGTATGGGAGCCAAGCCTGTTAAAAGTAGAAATTATCGGTCCACATATTGGCAAAGCCACAATACAAAAGTCTTCCCAAAAAAAGCTGAGCTATAGCTGATATGTTGTTGTTTTTATACCCTTCTGTTTGTAGTTTCTCTATTATCCATTTGCGACCCCATAAAGTATATAAATATATTCTCGATCCTTATAGATAGGGAAGCCGATTTAGTAATGTCCGTCTTTCCGTGTTATGGTTGAAATCAACTTTCTAAAGCCCCCCGATGTCGCATAGACCCATAAGTGGCACCAAACTGTCAGAAATATCTGCCAAAAAAATTAATATTGAAATTCAGTGAAACCGTCCGATAACTGCTCGAGATATAAGTCAAAAACCAAGACTACCTCTGTTTATTTCTCTAAAACTTGTGCCTAAAAACCTCTAAAACTTACACAAGTGCAATGTATAACCAACTCTTACTAATTTTTCATCGCAAAAATGTTTGTGAAACATACCTACACCCTATCTCCGCCCCTAACAGGATTGCCGTACAAAATTAAAAAAAAATAGTGTAAAAATCCTGTAACTTCGCCGGAGCCACCCCTAGAGGAATATAATGTATCACAGACCCCCATTAGTTTGTTGTCCCAAACGTATTCCTTCCATCACCCAAGGGGGATGCCATACAAAATTAACTAAAATGATGTAAAAACGCAAATTACTTCTACGGAGTTGGCCTTAGAGAAATAAAATATTCAACCAAACCCCATTAGTTTCTACTTGAAAACATATTCCTAGAACATATAGCTCCTAACATGGTTGACATACAAAATTAAAAAAAAAGGATAAAAACCCCAACAATTTCTCCGAATTCACCCCTAGAGAAATAAAATATATAACAGACCACCATTAATTTTTCCCTTCCAAACATATTCCTATCCTATCACCATCACCAAAGAGGGTTGCCATACATAACTTAAAAATATTAGAGTAAAACTCCATACAAAATTCGAAAGTAAAACCCCTTACAGCTGCCTTAATCACCCTAAGAGGATTGAAATATGACACCGACCCCTATTTAAAAATTAGAAATATTTCATAAATAAAAAACGGATAAAAATAAAAAAAGGTTAGGGATTTTGAAAGTCCAATGAGGAGGTACAGCCGAATATAGCGCTCTTCCTTTTTTTTTTTTTTTTAAATTTTTATTATTGAATCTTTGCCTTTGACGAACTAAAAATCATCATTCCAGCCAGTGCCAGATAAAAATTTAAGTTCTCATAAGAAAATTAATTAATTTCAGTAGCTTCATCTAAGCGCAATGATAACCCTTCTTTTCAGACGAGTGTGTCCACTATGTTGCAAGATATTTCGAGCGAGCGGATTCGGATGTATTTCAAGCTTTTTTTAAATCTTGTCCACATAATTTAGGATTTCGCATTTACTAGTGCAACTTGAAGATCTTTGTGGATGTTGCTGTGTTTAATGTACCAAGGAGCACCAGTTATCATTCTTAAGATTTTATTTTGATGGCGTTGAACTTTTGCTATGTTGGAAACAAGAGTAGTGCCCCGTAATTGTATCCCGTAGAACCAAATTGGTCTCGAAATTGAGTTGTAGAGTAGAAGTTTACAACTAAAACGTAGCACAGGGTTTCTACCATTTAGCCAGGGGATTTGAGCCGTTTTAAGTTTCACTTGTATCAACTTCCATGTGAGGTGGCGATCCAGATGGATGCCAGCATATTTCATCTCAATTAGTTGAGGCACCATATGGTTGTTAATACGAGTTGGGAGGCACGTTTCCTTGCGTAAAGTAAAGGTAACGTGGGTGCATTTTTGTTCATTTATTTTAATATCCCACAACTTTATCCATTTCTCTACTTGGGATACGTGATGCTAAAGTTGTTTCGAGGCCTTTTTAGGGTCTTTATTTTTACTGAGAAAGGCAGTATCATCAGCAAATGATGACGTATGTTTAAAAGCATGGTCCCAGTTTACTTCTTTAAGGTACCCCCGCCACTTATTGGTTGAGGACAGCTTAAGCAGTTTCCTTCTTGTATCATAAATTGTCGTCCAGTTATGTACTTTTTTAAAAGGTTGAAGATATTCACTGAAAAGTTTAGATTTAGTTTGTATAACAGGCCTTCATGCCAAATTTTATTAAAGGCTTAAAAGACAGCAACAAAAAATGTCGAGTAGTATTTCTTTTCCTTAAAGGTTTTTCTTTTAACCTGTACCAATTTGTGGGGTTGTTTGATGGTACTATGTTGACTCCGAAAGCCAAGTTGCTGATTTAGAATACAGTAATTGTCATTCAAGATCGGGGTCAGCTTGTTTTTAAGCAGTTTTTCGAACAATTTTGAAATAGTTGGTAGCAAACTTATAGGCCTATAAGACTCCACTTTTGAAGGATATATACCAGGCTTAGGAATCATCTGTACTAAGGCAACTTTCCATATTATTATTATTTTATCTGTAAAAGGTAGCTCTGAAAGTATTTTGTTGCTTATTTTATCAATGCCAAAAGCTTTTTTATCATTTAGGTTAGCGATAGACATTTAGCAACAGCCGGCGGTAATTTACTCATATCAGTGCATGTTTTAGGATTAAACACATTTCTTAAATGTCTTGCGAGCAGATTACATTTTTCTTCATTTCTCGCCTAGGATCCTCTCAGATTACGCAGTGGTGGATTTGCGATAATGGGTCTTTTAGACATTTAGCTGATCGCCATATGTTTGTCTTAACCTTTCAGCATGTGCTGTCAACTTACAAACATTAAGTTCACCAAAAGGGAGATTTTACGTAATAAGTTTTTAGGCTTTAATACTGTAGTTTTTTGATTGCACTCAGTAAAATATCATTTTAAATACATTTTTATTGGAAGTATGGAATATTTTTAATAAAAAGAAAACGTTACTGTAAATTATTTCGTTTTTCATGTATGTATAAGCAAAAGTACAAAATTAGATATCAGTTGTAGTGGCCCACATATACATATGAGTTATGAGTTTTTCTTGCAATTTTTTTAAAATAATAATAAAGCTAAATTAACACTTTTAATTTAAGATAAAAAATGGCTTGTGACTTTTGAAGATATTAAAATGAAAAAGAAAACGAACATATTCAACTTAAAATAATCACTTTTTTTTGGCTGATATCTTCCTTGGAATAGGTTAAGGAAGAGAATGACGGTGATATTGATATCAGCAACAGTATCTACTACAACTACCAGGCGAAATCTCTGAAATGATACGTTAACTTATCTAGTGCCACTATCTATTCTCAGATATCGGATATGTTGGTATTCAACTTTACGTTATGGGGCACGATAGGAAAAATAAAAAAAATAACAATTTTACTTAGTTGATAGGAAATATCAGCTGAAATGCTAGTACAATTAGCACAGAGTGATATTAAAGTTGATATTTCATTTAAATAAAACTTTAAGAAAAATACAAAAATAATCAACTCCAAGTTAATTGAAGAAAAGTTGTGAACGCAGGAAAATCGTTGTGAAAATTAAATTTTTGCAAAATGTTAAAAAGGCTTCCACGTGCCAATCTTTTCCCCCTTACATTTTCAAATGAAACGATGGCCTATAAATATTAAAAACAAAAATATGTTTATCAATTCGTAGAAATCTTTTTAATTTCTAACAACAAGTGTCGGTTAAAAATAAAAAACAATTTTTATAAATATTATTTTAAAGTGTTTTTTTTTTAGCATCACAATTGTATTCATTGTCCAGTGTTTGAAAAAAAACAGAATTAAACTAATTTGCTGTTTCCAATTTTTTTTTTAATATAAATTTATCACAATTCAGCGATCAGTTATATTTTTTTATGGAATTTTTTTCATAACTTGTGTTAAAAACTAGGAGAAAAAAAAAAACAAATTCTTTATTATTTATAAAATTTTAATAAATTTTTTTGGTAAGAAATAATTTAGGTTGTTCGTGTGAGAGTGATAAGAAAAATATCAGGCGAACTTGATCATTATTAACCCTTAAATATGTAATAAATGTTATTAGAAAGTTTTAAAAATAAATTTTACACTTAAGGCAAGTGATATTTTGTATTTCCTTAAACTATTAGAATTCCTAAATTTGTTTAAAAATTTTTTTTCTTAATGGTTTCAAATTATGTATTACGAATTCGAAATACTGAACGAGTTATAAGCAAAAAGCTGCTACTACTTAGTTTTTAAAGAGAAAATTTATGCATATCTTCTTAAGGAATATATCACACTAGGTACGATCACTGTTATTTTAAAAATTAATGTAAAAAATTTAAAAGAACAAACTTGTGTATAGAAAAGGTTTTAGAAGCAAAAAGAGTAGAAGTCCCCATACACATAAAAAATAAAAAATAAATTAAGGAATCTGTACTTAAGTCAAGAGTACGGTGAGTACGTGTTTTTAAACCAAATATTATTTATCTAGTAAGAATTTCTTACTTTTAGTCACATTTTAGCCAAAAAAGGATTGATTTAAGTTCAAAATTTCAAAATTGTTCTTGGTGTTAACTTTTAAGATTGATTTAAACGGGATTGATGTAAGCGGGATTAATCGAAAAATCAAAATTAATTTTTTTTTCTGCTTGACTTTTGTGAGGTAATCCGAATACTTGATTTCAGAAAACCTAAGTACAGACCGTACAATTTTGAATAAATTTAAGAATAAAATTTTTGATTTTAGTATGTTTTTTTTCTGTGTAGAAGTATACAATTTAAATGCCATTTTCGATATGCTATATCTCGAAAGCTAAAAAATCTAGCGATTTCCAACCAATCATGATGTTTTATTATTGCAGCGTTTATATCCCAAACAAATTTTTAATAGTTTTCTTAACCCTACAAACCTGCATTATTTATTGGCCGGCCATTCCAAACTTTTGTTCTCAACCACTGTTCAACAACTCAACTAAAGATTGCCTTAAAAAACGCCTGGTTATTATTAAATATGCTCACTTGAGAGTTCTCACTTTAAACAAACGTTGCAAGCTTAACAGCTACTTTGGCTGCTAAAATCTCTCCCTGAAAGGCATTGCAATCATCAAAAAGTTTGCTGGACTTTTCAGTATTCAAATCACAATCCACCTTTGACTCATAGGTAACGAAGTTGTGGGTCCTGCAAATCAGCCATGTTTCTTCACAGTTGCCCTCAGGTTTCAAATAAAGAGAAAATGATTCTAATGAATTTTCGGTTGTGACTGTTTTTGATTTAGTGTACGATATGGTAAACTATTTCGTTGACTAATCAAGTCGCCGACTTCTTTTCAACATCCTTAGCTCTGCAAGTCTCTGCCCGTCAACTTGCTCTTCTAAATCGTTCCCCTACACGAGTATTTCATAAAGAAAATGAGGTCCAGTAGTATAGATCCAAGACGAAAGAGTTGGCGTGTAATCTTAAGTTTTGGAAAGAATTTTTCGGCTTGCTTATAACTCATTGGTTGTCATTCTAACCTCTTCCTCCACATTTGGCCTCAACGACCGCATACTGACCATCGTCACCTCTAAGTACTCCACTATCAATTCTTAATATGGCTCATTAACGAATCTCTGTCTTCTTGGTCAGAGGACAAAATCAATTTTATCGGAATTCATCACGCCCACTGTGTAGCTTTCATTTCAAAACTTATTGTACTTAAATAATTTTAAAAGTTAATACACGGAAAACAAATTTATCAATTTAAAGTAACAAATTATTTTGCTAACGTTTAATTTTTAGTCAAGAACTTAGTTTGTAAATATAATTTAATTTATTTGATTAAATGAGTTAATAAAATTTTTGTGGTTTTTAACAAAAATTATTTAGTCAAATCTGATCTATTTTTTTAAATGAATATTTAGTTTTAAAAGAAATTATTTATTTTTAAAAAATTTACATATTTTTTAATTAAGTGCTTCAAATTATTTTTTTGTTTAATTAAGGTTAAATATTGTACAATTTAAAAACGTTGTTAAAATATTAAGTTTTTTTTCAATTTTGAAAGAGTCAAGAAAATAATTTGTTACTGTAACACATTAGTTTATTGAAATATTTTCACAAGATTAAGAATATTTTTTATAAAGTTTTAAATAAGCAAAAATAATAATAGTATATACAAATCTAATTATTAATATAACAACATGTTTGTTTAAAACACGTTTGTAAAACAAAACATAAACGCTAATAAAAATAAGAATTTAAACTTGGGAAACTCAATATCTCCGTAATCTAGCAGTAAGAGTCCTGGCACTTAAAAGGTTTCAGGTTCAATACTCGATAGGGTCAATTAAATTTTTTTCTTTATGGAGAAAAATTATTTGTTTTCAAAATACTTCAGTTTATTTGTATTTTATTATAAATTTTTTGTGTTTTGATTAAATCGGTTTTTTTAAAAATATTAATTAAACTAATAACATAATTTGGTAATAATACAACAGCTTTAATAGAATTTTTTCATAAAATTAAAATTGTGTTTACAAAAATCAATGTATGTTCATTTTTAATTAAAATTTTAATTGAATACGCAAAAATTAACTGTGTTTACAATTAATTTTTTTCTGTCCATATTCTTGTTTTTCCTTGTCAAGGATATTTTTAAAACAATCCATTATTAAGACCACATTTAATCACCTAAGGGTTAAAAATAATTTTGTACTTTGTAGCTAACAAATATGGCTGGTGGCTTTATGGTAAAATAAAAAAAAGTTTAAAAACACAAAAAAGTAAAATAAATTAAACACAAGAACCTTAAGCAATTTCGTTATCATGTGATTGACATTTGCGTTGAAATGTTTGTACATTTTGTTTTTTTTTATTTTATGTTCATATACATATGCATATGTATGTGTGTTAATATTGAAAATAATTCATAGGTTTTACTAATCAATTATGATTGGATTTAATATAAAGAATTAAGTAACAAAAAACATTGAGCTTATGAGTCATACACGCATCAAAATCAATTGTTGCGACTTCACAAAAAGGAAGAATTTTTAAACATAAACCAAATGCAAAAAAGATTTTAATGCTTAAAGTAAAAGTACAGTCAACAAACCTTTTATTTCTGGCAAAAAAACAAAGGTTTTTTTTTTAGTTGATTTCGTAAATGCTTTATTAAAATTTTAATTAATTCAATTCTGTTATCACCACTTTAGACTCAAGTTCAATCCCTGCTAAATTCTATTTTTAGCAAATGAAGGAATTAATATACATATATTATTTTTTTCGCGTTAGTTTTAACAAAAATATTTATTGGAAAAATAAGATTAGTTTTTTTTGATCTCCACCCCTACTCCCAATGTCCCGTGTTATATACATATGTATGTACTTATGTATGTAGATATGTGGATTGGGTATAACAACTAAGAAGGAAAGGGTTTTTAAATATACATAAGTAAAACATTGAACTAAGAAGCAAAACTAATGTTAAAAAAGTAAGAGCGCTATATTCGGCTGTGCCGAATCTTATATACTCTTCACATTAGCCTTTCGAAACGCCGAACTTTTTCTATTTATATTTTTCTCCATTTTTTTTATGTTTTAAATTTTTTTAATTTTTAAATAGGGGTCGGTGTCATATTTTAACCCTCTTAGTGTGTGTAACTACGGCGAAACCGTAGAAGTTTTACCATAATTTTTTCAAATTTTGTATGGCAGCCCCCTTAGCGGGTGGAGATAGGGTGTAAGTATGTTCTAGGAAAAGGTTTGGGAGGGGAAACTAATGGGGGTCGGTCGTACACTTTATTTATCTAAAGTCGACTCCGGGGAAGCTATGAGCGTTTTTACATAATTTTTGTAAATTTTGTATGGCAATCCTTTAGGTGATGGCGATAGGGGGTAAGTGCACTCCAGGAATACTTTTAGAAGAGGATATATATTTTATTCCTCTAAGGGCGTCTCCGGGGAAGCTGTAGAGGTTTTTTTCCTATTTTTTTTTATTTTGTATGGCAGCCCTGCCCAAAAATATTTGGGGGGAAACTTAATTGAGGTTGGTATTATATTTGATGTTTGAAGGAGCACCCTGGGGGACTTAAAAAAAATTAAACTTTGTGGGGCAACCCTGCTAGGAGGCGGAGAAAGGGTGTAAGATGTTACCGAAAAATATTTGTGAAAAATTAACGGGAGTGAATATTACATTGCAACCGTGTAGGGGCAACTCAGGGGCAGTTGTAGAGGTTTTTATGTACAAATTTAGGAGAAATAAAGAGGTAGTCTTGGGTTTTAGCTTATATCTCAATCGGGCGATTTTGCCGGATTTCAATAGCAATTTGCTCTCAAATATTTGTGATAGTTTGATACTACTAACGAGTCTATGCGACATCGGTTCAAAAAATTGATTTCATCTAAAACACGGACATATGGAAATCGCTAAATCGACTTCCTTATTTATAAGGACCAAGAAAATATGTACTTTATGGGGTGGCAGATGGATATTAAAGAAATTACAAACTTATCAATATATACTCTTATCACTTATTTGAAGGATATACCTATAAAAAATTAATTATAATTTTTTATTTATTAATAGTTCCCAGAAGCATAAACTATAGATTTATAAATCTATAGCCTTTGGTAGAAGTCGATATATTTTATTCCTTTTGAAATTTTTTTTAGCAAAAATAAATATAATTTTTTATTGTTTAAACAAAATTAACAAAACTAATCATCTCTTAAAACTTATACTATCTTAACAATAAACATAAATGTTGGCATTTTTTTATTGCCAGTATTTGTATGATTATTGCAGTTTTTGTTACTATTATTCGCTTCAGTTACTACAAAGTATTGTTGCTTTTGCTTTTACTGTTGCTATTATAACTATTATTACAGTGGCTAACTAATGATACATTAGCTTAATGTCTAATGTGCTTAGATACCAGCAAATGGCAGTCATTTATTAAATTAAACTGATACGGTACTGCTTTGTAATAGTATACGTACAGGTAACTTGCTGTATGCTCTTGTGTATGCATGTTTAAAATATCGTTTATATATGTCTTATATCTTAAATGCAAACTGTAGTTTTTGTTAATAAAATATAAATAATTGTTGATTAATAAAACGGTTGCTGCTTGAACAAGGAAGGCACATTCATCATTTTCATATAAACATAAAAAATGTATAAAATAAGAAGATATTAAAATGGGTAAGAAGAGTGCTGCTATTAAAGAGTTTATTTATTATTTATCAAATTATATATTCAAACTTAAATAAAAAACGTAACAATTAACCCAAAGTTTTATTAAGACCATTGAACGATTAAATGGAAATTCGGATTTTATTTTTTAAAGAGTATGTCATCCAGATGTCTTCCGTCGAGTTTTACACACTGTTGAAAACGGAGCCTTGTGTTCTTCGCCACACGCTGCTGTAAACTTGGTTCAATTGAAATGATTTCTCGACAAATATTTTTCTTTAAAGCCACAAAAGATCGGAAATTGTCATTACAAACCCTCTCTTTGGGGTAGCCCCATAAAAAATCCATGGAGGTTAGATCGGGCGACCGCGGTTGCCATTGGATGTCCCCAAAGCGACTGTTCAGTTTTGGGCGCAATGTGTAAAGTCGCATCCATTCCGTTTAAGCCACGTGTGTGAAGAGAACGATGTATGATCTCAAAGGATTGACAAAAAGAATTCCATAACAATGCGTCAATTATTTTCATCGTTGACATTCGTCGCCTCGTCTTAAGAGTTTTTAAAAAAACTCGGTCCAATTATATCATGAGTGAACAATGGTTTTTGATGATTTAATCGAGGGTCACGGGTTCTTGGAGAGTAGTAGCGGCATTTTTGCTTGTTAACGTGAACGTTTAAGTGTATGTGAGCCTCGTCGCTACAAAAAATGGGATGTTACGCTCCGTCCAAATTAGCAATAAATATCTTAGCAATAAGGCAATAACGTCGGAAGAATAACGGGAAATTATTGCTTATTGCCTCGCCTATGTTAAGGGTATGGGAACACGTATTTATCTTAATTCATTATAAAAAATAAAACATATCAGAAAATCATTGTTTTTTTAAGGAAAACTGGCAGAAATTATTAATTTTTTATCGCTTTGTATCATTTGGCGTCCTTTTTTAAATGTCACTTAAAAATTACAATTGAGTTTGACGTTTTATGTCCGCAATAATTGCTTTCGAAAAATGTTTGACAATTATATAATATAATATAATAAAATGTTGGCAATAAATATGTACGCAATAGAGCAGTCCACATTAGAGATAACATAATTTTGACATTTGCTGCAATATATGTTAACATATTTATTGCCAATGAAGACTAGGGGTTATACATAGCCGAATCAGTTGCGTAGAATCCCTGCACCAAGGAACGACATGAGACTCGGCCAAGACTAGCCGGCCCCGCAGTGCTCGTTTTGCCGAGAATATCGCCGCTGTTGGCAAGGGTGTCGAGCTGTCGCCAGAAACATCGACCAGACGTTGTGCCTCGCAATTAGCCATCAGCCGGTCGTTCGTAAGACAAATTTTGTTCCCGTACAAAGTCCAGACCGTGCATTAGCTGCTGCTTATCGATCGCCAAACGCGTGCAACTTACGCCCAAGCCATTCTCAATCTCGAGGCCGAAATGGACGGATCTTTTGACGAATATCATAATGAGCGATGAGGCGCATTTTCACCTCAGCGGGTACGTGAACAAACAAAACCGTTGCTTCTGGGGCACCAAGAAACCTACAAGTGATGCACGAGGAGCCATTACACCCGCTCAAAGTGACTACATGGTGAGCTGTTCACACTGGAGGTGTAATCGGGCCACTTTTTTCGAGGAAGCCGATGATGACGCTATAGGGGCATGTTAGCCGAGTTTTTTCTGCCGCAATTGGGCGAATTAGAACTAAAGGAAATGTGGTTCCAGCACGATGAAGCAACGGCATACACTGCGCGAGCCACAACCGATATTCTGAAGGCGGCGTTCCCGAGTCGCCTCATATTTCGTTTTAGCGATTTACATCGGCCCGCAAGATCGCCTTATTTAACCGTTTCAGACTTTTTTGTGGGATTTTTTAAAGTCCCGTGCTAACGTAAACAAGCCCGAGACCCTGAAAGCCCTTGAAGACAACAGTCACACAGAGTTTACTTCTAACGAAATTCTGATAATTATTTTGGGAACATATTGAAAAAAATTTTCGATTTCCACTACAGAGCTAAGTAGTGAATAATAAAAGGTTTAAAACCTTTACCGTGTTAAAATAAATAAGTATTGGATTTATGTACAATAAAATCGCTTAAATTGACATTCGTGTTTAAGACTTAAATTAATCAAATTTATACCAAATACTTGCACATGACTATTTAATTCTTCTCTAAACATCTTTGCAATCTTAATACTTTTTAAAATCAAAATATTCTTTGAGCTGCAATACCAGCCTTAATGCAAAACACATATTCATTGCACAAGAAAGGAGAAACGCAAAATGACATGATTTATGGTAGTTGATGTATGTTTGCAATTATTGTTATCTCAAATAAAATAAAATATATTCACGTGCAACAAACACATGGTGGCATAAACATTTTGTTTTCCTTATAACAACAAAAGCTCATAGGAGTTTTAGTTAAAATTTTTTATTTGAATAATTTATGTAAAAAGAAATTACTTTATATTTCTTAAAAAAAAACTTTTTTAATTGCATATGATGGAGGGTAAATTAAAAATACGGAAAAGTAATTTATTCATTATGTTTCAATATAATGCAAGTCAGCCATAATTAAAACAGAAATGTACAAGACATGAGTTTCATAAATTATTTTACTTTTTAATATTTTATAAATTATGGCCAACAGGTTAAAAGAAAAATAATGGCAAAACTCCATTTACTTTTTAAATTTTCATTTCTTTTCTGTGTTAAAGAAAAACGACGACCAGTTTCAGTTCAGGGGTTAAAATATAATAAAATTTTCCTTCTTTTTTTGAAAAATCCAACCCTAATATGATTTGATTTTTTTATGTGTTATTTGTTTTATAAAACCCACCCTAAAATAACATTAAAGTAAATCATTTTGCTTTAACTGAAAATTTTTGGTGGAGTTTTTTCATGAAGTAAGTATTTAAAGTTAAAACAAAAATGGGTGCGTATCTCTAAAGTTTAAATATTTTAGATAAAGAATATTGAAAAGAATGCCATATTTGTTTAGAAATTATAAAGGTAGATATATATGGTCGATTCCATGTAAAACAGCCCAAATTGGGGTAAAATAGATGTTTTCTTTATTAAAATATTTGATGAATTTATATCTAAAAGAAAATGCAAATGATCAGAATATAAATAAAAATTGTTTCATAGTTAATTTTTATTTATTTCGCAGAAGTTTAAATTTATCACAGACTGTATAATCAGACCTGTTACATTTTATAAAAGGATTTTCCCTAAGAAAAAGTAGTTTTTTGAAGAAATAAATAAACAAATATATAAAAGTTAAAAATATTAAACCCGTTCTAAAAAATAGTTTACACAGTTCGATCTTAAAGTCAAAGTTCTCTAAAATTAAAATTTTTAAGGTCACACCCGTCAGAGTCTTAAAATTATCAGTGTATGCCGAAATTATGTACTTTCAGTGTTTCTAAATAACATACCATCCATGCAAACCATAGCCATTTTTCAAAACCAAAATTTTTGAACTGTTGGAGTTAAAAGCAAACATAAATGTAACACCCGTCACAGCGGAATTGCCCATATGCATGTATTCATTTATGTAGTTTGATTATTTCTATGCATAAGAGCAGAAATCAACCCCAATTACATTTGCTAAGAACCATCTGCATTTGCAATGAACAGCTTTAAATTTTGCTTAAGAAGTCTTAATATATTTTCTTTAGACTCTATTTTATGTTATTTTACCAAAATATATCGCCACCATACATCTGTAGCTCTATATCAAGTAAGATTTTATATCCATTACATTGTAAGTCAGTTCTTAAAAATTATCAATAAATTATCTATTCTGATTATGTACATCAGGGTACATAATCTCGTTTTAGCTCTTATTCTTTTGTGAGCTTTTGCTCCTTTTTGAAAACGCCGTGCGTACACTTTCTTTGGCTGTCTTGAGGACTGCGCTTAATAGAATTTCTATTGAAGCACTTAAAGGTCTTCGTATAATCGAGCACCAATTTTTTAGAATTTCTCTTTTATGGGAGCTTCATTTGTCTTTCTCGACAGCCCTTGATTGGATATTGTTTGAGGCCAGATTGTTGGCAAGATTCTACTCCAATACGGTCCTAGACTTACATTCAAAGGATAGCAGTTAGTGATTTTGATAGATTTATATGTATGAAGATCTTCAAATGAGATTTAGGGTGCATATTGATCGGTTGCTAAAGTTAATCCGATTCTGTATATCGTTGCTATCCCCGCCAAGAGATATTAAAAAAAATTTTTTGAATCTTTTAGTGTTTGTTTATTAATCCATAAGGCAATGCTATTGACTGAGTTCATCGCATTATCTTCATCTTTATCATGTTGGTTCTTATGCTCAATTTCGATAGGCTTTGCCAGCATGTCGCCAGTGATGCAAACAATTCAGAGACAAAAAGAGCCAACCGAGTAGTCAAAAAGAGCTAAAAGGAGCTAAATTTAAAAATTTAAGATTTTTATTCGGTTCTATCTACATTTTTCCACTGGTTCAATTTTAAATTTTTTAATAAATTTTGCAGCTCTTCAATTTGTTTAAAATCATCTTCAAATTCTTTAATAACACATAAAGTATTTTCTGACTCCTGCAAAAAAACATTTTTTACCCTAAATGCCGAAATTTATTCCAACATCTTAAAATTTGTTGAAAGCTTTGCTATAATTTCATAAATTAGAGTTTTTATGAACTGTATTAAATTACGTTTAACGATATGTTTTTCTGATTCAGTTATATTAGAATCTTCGCATGCTTTCTCAAAGTTATCGTAAATAACAGTTGTTATTTATTTAAAATTTAAGTTCGGCAGCTATATAATCGAAGTCACTTGTTGGTATAATGATTTCATTGTCAGGTTTGTAATAAATAATATAAATCAATGAATAGTTTTGTATGGTCCGTTAATGCCACAAAGACAAAACAATAGGGTAAAAACGGAAAAGTTTACTATAAAATGCAAAAAGTGCCAAACGTGCCGTTTCCACAGTTGAAAAGAGCCGTGTTAGCTTCTTTTTTAAAAAAAGAGCTAAAGGGAAAATTTTCGAGTTAGAAGCAATTAAAAAGAGCTAAATTTAGCTCCAAAATAGCTAATTTGGCATCGCTGCATGTCGCTGTAGTTGTGAGAGAGTAGGCATATAAAAATCAAAATCTTCTAGTTTTCTCTGGCAACCGCATGAAATTCCTCTTGCGTTACAGGTTGCTTTTTCAAGATGTTAAAGAGTAAAGGTGATAAAATTTCATCTTGCCTTACTTAAGTAGTAGCAGTGAATTTATCACTGATGCTTCCGTAATGAAAGATCTTGCAGTTAAAATTATCGTAAAAAGCTTTAATCAAAGTTATTACAGCTATGGGATTGACTTTATAAATAGCTTTTTTAAAGTCTATGAAGGGTTGGAACAGCGGAAATCTTCACTCACAGGATCTATGAAGAACTATTGCGGTCAGAAACAAGCTTGTTCCTTGTGAAGTTTAGGATACGCTTCAGTTGGGAGCCTTTTGTTTGTGATATGCTATATGACCTTCTTCCTTAAATCAATAAGCATAAGATATCACGCAAAAAGTGCAGTAAATATAAAAAAAATTTTATAGAACTCCTCTAAACCAGATTCAAAATCGAAAGCTATTTTTGTATATATGGCATTGCGAAAGTTCAATTTTAACGGCGCTACTATCCCTTTTGCACTCTTTTAAAAAGGCTCTTTTTAAAACGCAGCAAATTTTAAATAATAAGCCTAGACAAGGATAAAAGTTGGTTCATTTGTATAACCCAGAGCTCTGTTCTTACATCTTTTTTTTCCCAAATATGGATATTGCAGTGTAATTACTCTGCATTGTGTTCAAAGTCGACCGTTACTATAGATTCCAAGGTATGGCACTGTTCTATGTCCTAAAATACATTTTAACTATTTTTTTTAATGTGGACTTCAAAAAAGAATTAACTTGTGCTAGGCTTAAGATCCGTTGGTATGGCGGGTAGTATCACCTAGACTCCGATCCATTTAATTTTTTTCAAAGTGTAAATTAAATGATTACCCCGAAGAGGCTGCCTTAATAAAAACAAGGCCGCAGGTGCAGGCACCATCTGGGAGTATAAAAATATTTTCGGTCAACTATGGCGGAATAAGTCTCCTATCCATGGCATGTAATATCCTACCCGGCATGTTTTGAGAAAGATTGAAGCCCAAACTCTATGAGCTAATATTGCCCTATCTTTTTTGGGCTAAGCAGACGGTTGAAGAATAAAGCCCTCCCTCTAAGACCTAAAAAAACATTTTACACACACAAAAAACTACAAAAAAATTTTTTGAAACAAAATCTTGTTCAAAATGATTTATTTTTTTAGTAAATTTATTTAATAGTCTCTAATAAGATCTTTATTTGATTTTCAAATCAAACAAAATTATCGCCTAGACAATTAAAATATTTAACCAGCTCAACAAATTTTTTTATCTAAAACTAAAACTATAGTTTTTTCAATAAAATTCTTGCAAAATTGTTTGTCTAAATTTACAATTTTCGTTGTAGGTCCTCAGCCAGACAAAATATTTACTGATTCTCTGAAATTCGTAACTGATTCTACAACTCAGTTTTTTTCTGTGCAGCACGCTTTTCTGTCTTTGCTTTTTATTTGTGCCGAACATGGGTACTTGAAAAAACTGGCAAAGCGTTGGTAGGAGCCTTTGAGACAAAAAGCCTTTACAAAACGTTTGGTTTGGTCTACGTTAATAAGAAGTGTAATCGTCGAACGAATCGTGAACTGTATCCTGACATATACGTAGTTAAGCGCACAAATTATCAGGTATTGCGCTGGCTGGGCCATGCTGGCCGAACAGACCCGAACGCTTTAGCCAAAAAGACGTAAGATGACAACTACCACGGAAACGGTAGACAGAGAACACGGAGAGTCCTGTGGAAGGACCAAATTGATGAAGATGTATAAAAAATTGTAGAGAGCACGTACAAGAATGAAATGCTTGGAAGGCATTCTTTAAGTAGGCAAAGGCCAACATAACTAAGCAAGTAGGAAGTCGGTTGCTACTTCAGCTTGTGATAATAGATTTTTAGATCTTTGAAATATTTTTTTATAAAAATCGTATATCAGGTACCAACTCCCTGTGGCTCTACCGAAAATCCGAGTTACCAAGATGGGTTTACATATAAAAAAATATTTACTGGTTTTGTTGCTGCTTTTAAATAGCGATTATGTTCAGTATACATTTAATAGCCTGACACTTATACCTGACAGATAGGATTTTAACTGACTCTAAGACTTCAGTTTCAGTAGACGGGCCAACGGACAAGGCTAAATCGATTTCCTCATCACTGCAAAGTGAACCAAATTTTTTATACTTTATGGGGTCGTTGTAAAGAAGAAAGGAATGACAAACTTATATACAACTCAAAATCGTTTAAGATTCATCTCACTTTTAAGTTTGTAACAAAGAGTGAGCTCCTCTGAGAATGCAACATACTGAAAAATTAACTTAATTTTTTAAATAATTTAACCAAATCATATTAAACAGAACCTGCTTAGGTGGCTTTAATAAGAAAAAATCAATAAAATATTTTTTTTAATCTATAGAAACATATTTATAGATTATTTGTCTCAAACTCTTATCAAAGAAATAAGTTTTAACTCTAAAATTTAAATGAATTTTTATATTGATGGATTTATAACGTCAACTGATCGCAATAACTTAATACAATTCTTTCGTATTTCCAATATTTCAAGTGGACTTTTTTTTGGTATTCGTGTGTTTTTCGATTGCTACCTCAAGTACTGATAACAAAAGTATTCTTTTATTGTTAAACAAATTTTATTTTTTGTTTTTATAATATTTTAATTTCTTTTCTTTTTTTATGAATTTGTATGAAGTCATATTTTTATTGGGTTATAATTTTTGTGTATTTTTTTAAGTTGAAGTAGAGCTATACTTTGTATATGTACAAACTTAGTAGAACTAAAGCTGAAAATAAAAGTAAAGCATTAAGTTTTTTTTTCGTGAAATAATGATAAAAAAAATTATTAAAATGAAGTATGCTATAAAGGAAAATCAATAAAATTTTTAGGCACTTGTCAAAAACTTAAGTCTATAAAGTTTAATTTTGAATTACAAATATACTTTTTTATATTTTATTTGTATTTTATTAAAGAGACTTGATAAAACCACTTGCCACCTGATAGAGAAATATGAAGAAGAAACATAAAATACTTTAGAGCTACTAAATTTAAGATTAAATATGAATAAAAATAAGGAGGTTGAGTTGCATGTTTAAATGCATATTTTTATTTTGCGGGTAAAAATAGTTCTTGGTCTTAATTAAAAATTTTTTTAATATTTTTTTGGGACCCTTACAAATGTAAACGGCTTTAATAGTTAATTCTTAGAAAACTTTAATTGTTAGACCAAAACTTTAAATTCGCGTATAAAATATATTTGCATTGTTACTTAATATGTACATATGTATGTGTTTAGTGCCATTTTACTTGTTGTTGCCACAATAAATAATCAACTGGGTTATAATAAACTCAAATGCGAAGGAATATACCGCAAAACTAACATCAAATATAACATTTTATGACGACAATTAAGCAAAAATGAAATAGAAACGAAACTGAGTAAATAAATTGCACTTCACCATGGATAAATTAAATAAAACAAGTCAAATAAGTATGTCGAATTTTTATAACCTTTACATTAGTCTTTTTATATACCCAGTCATCTGACCTAGCCGAGTTATTTTGTACTGTTCCCTTGTTGTAAATTGAATTTTTATTAAAAAAATATATTATGAGGTTATATTAGAAAATCAAGCATCTTTTTCATAAAAAATGCTTAAATAAGGACGTACGCTCCTTTGTAGTATCCTTTTGCCACTTCTATTCTCCATCAAATTTTTGTCATTTTCAAAAATGTTTTAAAAATTTGTTTAAAGCACTTTCAAACTAAGCATAATATTTTCGTGTAAATGCTGCATTAAATTTGTCTCAATTTTTTTTACTTACTTTAACAGCCGGACAATTAGGCGATATCTTGTTTAGACAAAACAAGTTGCTGAGTTAATGGATCCGATGTTTTCTTTTTATACCCTTCACATAAATGTTAAGGGAATAAATAAGTTTGTCATTCCGTTTGTAATTTATTTAATATACATATGCAACCCTAAAACGTATATTTTTTTAGTCCGTCCAGCTGCCCGCGTTATGATTGAAATCAACTTTTCTCCCTCTACGTGTGAATTGTAAGACCCGGTAGGGTAGGGTGCCCCGGTAGGACAGTGGCAAGTGCACGAGTCTACCCGTCAGGGGGTTGTGGATTCGATTCCCACCAGAGACCCTGGTAAGTCTGCTTCATTCTTCTGCTCTTTCTTTCTTTCTTTCTTATCTAACCTTGCCTAAATTACTTCTTTCCTTCCGTCTCAACCTATTCTATCTGCCTCTCCAGGAAACACAAAGGGGTCGGATTAAGCGGACCCAAGTGAGCTGTGTCCTTTTCTATAACGGCTGCCTGTTTTACCTAACCTATTGTAAGACCGACTCCCATTAATTATAATTTTTTCCCCCAAATATTTCTGTGGAACATACTTATCGCCTATCTCCAACCCCTAACAGGGTTGTCATCAAAATTTTCAAAAATTTGAGTAAAACGTTTTACAGCTTCCCCGGAGTCGCCCTTAGAAGAATAAAATGTGTCACAGACCTCCATTAGTTTTCCCACCCAAACATATTCCTAGAAAATACTTATCTCCTAACTCCATTACCTAAAGGGCCTGCCATACCAAATGGACAAAAATGATGTAAAAACGCCTATAATTTCCCCGGAGTCGGCCTAAGACAAATAAAGTGTACGACCGACCCCCATTCGTTTCCCCTCCCAAACTTATTTCAAGAACATACTTATCACCTACCTCCATCGCCTGAGGAGACTCTTATACAAAGTTTGGGAAATTGTAATAAACCCCTCCCTACAGCTTCCAAGGAACCCATGGGTAGTTCAAATGCAGGACTGACCCCAACCCATTTTTTCCTTGCAAACATTTTTCTAGAACATTCATATTCCCTATCACCCCTCCCTGAGGGAGTTGCCATACAAAGTTTAAAAAAAAAATTAAAAAAAAACTCTAAACGTTGTGTGTGGTTTATAAGATTCTCTTACTTGTTTAACTAGTAAATTAAAAAATTTCATTATTTTATCTTCAAAAAATTAATTTTTGCCCAGATAACAGGTCAGATTACCTGCCATGCGTGCCCCAATCGGTCATTCGGGTTATTTTTAAAATAGTTCTCCGACTTGTATCTTTGTGAAAACTTCTGCACATATGCATTATACCCCTACCATGTACATATATGTACATATGATGCGGATATAAGAACTTAGGGTCATATTTATAATAATTTTTGTAGGTTTATTAAGGGCTCATTTGTCAAATTCTTATCATATAATTGTCAAATAAGCTCTTAATAAACCTAAAATAACTATCATGAATATAGGCAATAGAGTAATACTTACGGTAGGCATATACATATATAAACATTGTATTTGAAACGTAATAATGGTCCAATTATCACTAATAGGCTGCAAAAGGCCTTGCTTCTTAGCTAAAAGCCCTAACTGGGCCCATTTTTAATTTATTATTTGTGAAAATGCGACTTGTAATTTATTTGAACACTCATCAAAATCCATGCAACATATGAACGAAACTGTTCGTACATTGTACGAAATATTTTGTTATTTCGCACCACGAAATTCTTGCGTAGAATGCACGAAATGTACAAAGTTCTTTTGTATATTTTTTAAAATCAATTTAATATTCTACAAAGTACGCTCATAAATGTATAAAAAAAGTGTACTTTTTTAAACTTTTAAAACACTTTAAAATTTTTTTTTGTAATTGAATCAAGGTTTCCTAAATACTAGAAATTTAGGAATTAAAAAAAACTTGCACAAATTTGTATTACTTTTGCCAAATTTAAAAAATATTTTACTTAAGTTTTTTCTTAATAACTACGAAAGTTTTGCACAAAGTACGAAAATAAAAATTACAAAGGTTTTTCATTACATTCCTAAAATTCTTAAATTATAGCCAATTATATGGACTTTTTTTGAGCATGATAAAGATTTATGGTATTTGACTGACTTCTTGTTATAAAAAGCATATTAAAATTCCAAGACATTTTACAATCCTTTTCTTTTTTTTCAGAACTTCATATTGGAGTTAATTGTCCATTACAGGTTAGATCTAATCTGGCAACTCTTTGAAATTCCTTTTGAGGATGGTATTAATGTGTTACGGAATATGGGCTGCTCTGGCCGCACAAAACCTAAGTTGAGGATTTGCTGGTTGCTATTTGGCGTATCATTATAAATTACCCTATAAATAATATATTAATCTTTTAGTAAGTTCTCACTACTCCTATTATTTCAAAGGGTATATTATTTTTGGTATTTATGCAATAATAATTTTACTTATAAATTTTTTTTATATATTTTTTAAACTATTGAATTTTTTTTTTAAACAATTGAAATGCTGTATTAAGACAATTTTAACTTTATTTTTTTAAATTAAATTTATTTTATAAATTTAAAGACACTTATAAACAGGGACGTGTACAATTTTTTGTTATATTTGACAAGCGACGTTCTTAAATAAACAAACAAAAATTAGAATGATTTTTTTTTCAACAAAATAAAAATTGTTTTAATTAAGGTAAATACATACTTATGTATATATCTATGTAAAAAGTTGAACATGTAAGTATGTTTTTATATTTTACCTTTCGTTAGTTGTTTGTTTATGTTCACAAAAGCAAGTAACATATGCACGGTCTCATAGTTATAAAGTACTTTTAGAATGCATACGAATCAGACGAGTAAAGGAATCACTTTAAAACTTTGATTTTGGTGTACTAAGAAGGGCTTAAGATGTTATATTATTTTAAAAAAATATATGTATGCAATTATACTAACAGACATTGAAAGATTGTTGGCTCGACCCTGCAATTAAAGTATCCTTTTTTCGAGACACAACAATTCTTGTATTGGGGAATGCATGATGTAGTCGGAATTATAACTTGCTATTTTTTTGCCCTTCACAAAGTGATAAGGGTATCTGTATTTCAGTTTGTCTGTTTATTTGTTGAAATCAACTTTTCGCAGTCAAGTAAAATCTAAGAGATCAGGAAGATATTTATAGTTTTTATATTTTAAGGAAAATATAATAGTTTTATTGAAATACGGAGTAGAATTAGTATCCCACAAACAAAGGGATCATTTTAATTTAATCTTTTCATTGCTATATCTTCCTGATATATGAAAAATTTAAATTCAAGTTTTACTAGTTAAAAAAGAAATCTTAAGCTAAGAATGCGGATAAGTTTTTAAAAAAGCTGAGGCAAATGGAAACACATTCATATCCGCTCTTTCGAAGTATCTTACAACACAGCGGACATACCCGTTTTGCTTTAATGGCACAGAAAAAAATAAAAATAATTTTCAATTAATAAATTCCAGCTTATTTAAATAAATAAAAAAAGCTGGAATCACATCCAAATCTGCTCGCTCGAAGCATCCTGCAACATAGTGGGCACACCCGCCTAAAATGAAGGGATACAATTGCTCTTAGATGAAACCTTTGAAATTAGTTAATTTTATTGTGAGAACTTAAATTTTAGTCTGGTACTGACTGGACTAGTATTAACTACTTAGTTTTAAGATTTGAATACTTATTGTTAGTTCGCTTAAGCGAAGATTCAATAATAAAATATATGAACAAAAAAAAAAAAAAAAATATTAATAAATTAGTTGATTAATTAAAAAAAGTGTTTAGATTACACCCTTAAAAAAAAATTGACAATTCCTATAAAACAATTTTTTTAATTTTTAAAAATAAAATCTTTAGTTAAAAGAAAATTACGTATATTAATTAATCGAATTGAAAAAAAAAACAAACAAAAAATAAAATTATATACAAAAAGGCTATATGATTAGCTGAAATATTATATATTTAAAAAACATTTAAATTTCTTTATATATATTAATTTATGTTTATTTAATTTAATTATATAATATGCAACTAATTTTAAAACAAATGCGTTACTCGCCCAATCCAACCAGGGACCTTATGATTGTTAGGCGTACGCTCTATCCAGTCAGCCAACAAGTCACTCTTTTTTTGTTAGGACAAATCAACTGATCTCATCTCAACAAGTGTTACCGAAGACAAAAAAAAACAGCAAAGAAAATAAAACCGAACGGAAGATAAAAAAAAAACTTTAAAATAATAACAGAAAACTAAAAACAAAAATTAAAATTTTATTGACCCAATCTAGCATTAATCCTTCTTCCTTTTTCTTTGAAAAACTATTGCTTTTTTAGAGAATTTCTGAATGAGTATCTTTGTTGGCATTTACTTTTTGAAAATTATTAAATATTTAACTGTGTCAATTAAATTTTTAATTAAAAATGGGTAATCTTTTGTTGAGTCGTTAATCGAAAAAAATATGGGGAAAATTTTTTCTGTATGAAAACTTAAATTTAGAAATGGCACCAGCAATTAACCCACTACTTCGTAAGCGTAATATTAACTACAAGTAAGTAGTAAATGCGAGAGGGTAATAAAAGCATTTCAGAACCACCAATTTTCTATTTTTTTTAAATTTCAAAAATGTACCAAAATTATATCAAAAGTTTCCTTTGTTTACCTTGATTCTCTATCTCTAGAATCAGTCATAAAAAATGCAAAAAACTACTACAAACGGGAAAAACTATTTTGTAACTTTTGGGCTCAATTGGGATCATCATAACCTAATTTAATATTTCTAGACTCATAATCTCAAAAATGCAAACAACACCAGAGATAAAAAAGAAACACTTTTTAGCGCCTAAATGACTATCGAACTTAATCTGGGTCAGAAGTCAAGACTCATAATCCCAAAAAATGGAAAAAGCACAACATGTGTGGTCTAAGGGGTCCGTACATAGTCCTTAATTTTATATTTATATACTGATAACCATAAAAAATAAAAAAAACTGTAAAAATGTGGAAAATGGAATTTTAGTTCTCTTAATTGACTTCCGATGTCTATATGGGGAATAAACCTTAATACAAGGTGGGCCAAAAGAAGTCATCCGATGTCATTTGGCTGTCATTTTTTCTAAATGAAAAACTTTGATTCTGTTTTTTGATTATGTTTATGTGAACCTTAAGAATTTTATTGGTTAAGTCGGTCAAATGACCGTTGACACATTTGAATGCTATACTCGTTATATTGCATTTTTCATCACTTTGGCGAGAACTTCGGGAGACAGATTCCCGCACTCGTGTCGAATGTTGTCCTTGAGAGCTTCCAGGATCTTAAGTTTGTTCACGTAAATACGGGACTTAAAAAAAAGTATAATATATATGTATGGTACTTTCAGATTCGTAATCTTAAAAAAGGAAAAAAATACAAAAAATACGTAAAAATTACTTTTTATTTCATTTTTATATTTTCTTTAACATTTTTCAATAAAAAAAATCAAAAAGTACCAAAAATGCAAAAAGTACCAAAAATGTATTCATATATTTTAGGAACCTGTTAACCCTTTGGGTTCAAAAATTTCCTAAAGTTCCAAAAACCTACTTATACTTTTTCAAAACTTGTCGAACGCAATTTCAATTATGTTTTTTGGGTGCCACGGTAGATCAGTGGTAAATGCGTAAGTCTATCAGTCTGGAGGTGGTGTTCTTGATTCCCACCAGAGACCCTGGTGGTTTGCTAAATCCTATTTTTGTTTCTTTTTCTTATTCTTCTCTAAATTTCTTCTTTCCTTTTATATCTACCCCTTCTATCTGCCTTCCTTAATAGGGGGTTTTTTGCAAAAAGTCAAAATAACTCATCCAACAACCTGCAGACTAATGCAAACCTTATTTTAATGAATATTTTCGTCAGATTTTTAATACTGACTATATGTTTGAAATGATTGCAAACTTTACAGATCTGTCAATGCAAACACTGGCGTAATAAAATTAAATAAAACTTTTTGTTAATAGTAAAACTGAACACGCATGCGCAATTTGTAACACACCGATACTTATCAGCAACAATAAGTACAACAAAAACAACACCATATTAATATCAACAACAATAACAGTTACCGACTAGAATGAATAAAAATATATACGACTTTGTAAGAATTGAAATCAGTCTACACCGTTTCAGTACATTTCATATGAGCATTTTCTTATCTCTGCGAATGAAAATAAGCGATAAGATAAGAAGCACTAATACAGATACGATTATTATGGTATCTGTATATGGGTGCAACAGTTACCAAAAAAAAAACAGAACAAAAAACGTAAAAACAAAGTAAAGTACAGGTAAAGGTGCTTTGATTTCATTATTATATTTCTTTCTTTCAAAACTAATTGCTTATGTGGTTGTTATAAATAAATAAATCATAATTCACATACATATGCCGATTTTTCTTAGTCGGTCTTCATTTATTTCCCGCTCTTTAATTGTTCTGGTTAACCACAGGTCTGAGTACCCACTTATACATTATTTGAGGTTAGAGATTTTTATATTGTCTCGGTGTTGGTTTCTTTCGTTGCTGGTGGCAATTGCCTCGGTGGGCTTGTAGTGGTTAGCGATCCTCTTTAGATCCGTGATTTTTGGGCAAAAATAGGTGTTAAAACGCGCAATGCGTCGCGTCTTTAATAGCGTTAACTTATCAAAATTAAAACGGCAAAACAGTTTTAGAAATAAAATCTAATTTGAATAAAGTGAAACAAAGAAATTTGAAAAGCAAAAGAATTTCTATAAAAATTTTAATTTTTCAAAAAAACTTTTTTTAACACCTTTTCTTTTATGCCAGTATTGAGTTCCATGGTGTGTGAAAGTGCAGTTATTCATTCAAAAATGCATCTTAAGGTAAATTGAGAAATAGATAAATTATCTTTAAAATATTATCAATGATTATGATAAAAAAGAAAATATATAAACGAAAAATATAAACAATATATTTGAAAGTAAACAATAAAATATATGAATTTAGTGTTAAAAAATGTAACTGTTTTCATATAAACAAAAACAAAAAATTGGATTAAAAGAAAAAGGTAAATCTTTTTTTAATTTGAGAAAACCTTTTAATATTAAAACCTTAAACTAAGGTTTGAAAGTGAATAAATTTAAATTTTGAATAAAGTTATTCATGCTAATGAGGGCGTGCGTATATATTTTTTGAAACGATTGTGTTAATTGATTTTAAACAGGGTAAAAAAATAAAGATTATGATTAAAATTTTTGTCAATTTATATATGTAATATTGTGGCACAAATGTTGGTAGGAACAAGTGGTGTACCTACATGTTTGTATTTATTTTAAAATTTTTCTTTCCAATATACAGCCAATTTATAAATGTTTTGAAAACTCATATTTTTTAAGAAGTAACACAGATTTTTGTAAATAATAATGGTTATTTTAATATATTTTTTCAATTTGATTTTAAAAGCTTTTTCCCATTAAAACTTCATTAGAAAAACAGCCGCTATTTTTGAAAAAAATGCTTTTGGCCGTTTTATTAAAAAACAATAACTAAAAACCAAAAGCTAATAGAAATTTTTCCATTAAAAATCCAATTTTGGTCAAAACGTTTCAAAAATATGCTAAAAATAAAAAGAAATAAGACATTACACTTTAATTTAAAAAAGTCCTTAAAAAATTAGTACCGTTTTTAATATTTTTTGCGAAATTTTTTATATCGCATTAGTCACTTAGAAAATAGGAACAATTCAGGAAAAAAGTAAGTTAACGCCAGATTTCATATATCTTTTTTAAGGGAAAGCTTATGTTTATGCAATTACAGCTTAAATGAAAGAAGAGACTTTTCTTTAATAACTTGTATACATCTTATTAAAAAAACTGAAGTATTTCCATAAAAAACAAGAATAGTCCGTTCTGGCGTTACGTTACTTAACCCTGGAATTACCCGTATATGATTTTACGGCAAATCACATTTGCTTCAATACAAAACAATGTCAATCCCTTCAGTCGTCTAGCTGTTTGATTGGTAATTCTTTTAATTAAAGGACGTTTTTGATTCGAATCAAAATTTAAAAATTCTTATTAGAATTCCTATAATAAAAGCATTGACAACTCGATCGATCGAGTAGAGTTTAAATTCGAATCGAATGTCGTAATTTGCGCCCAGGTCCCATTTTTAAAGATAATAGAACAAAATTTTTTACAAAGAAAATTTTGACAAAGGGACTTACTATACACTTAAAAAATTGTTTATGCAAAATCAACTGTAAATGCTACTTTAAATAAGTGGATGTTTATTTAAAACCAAGCCCCTCCAAGAAGACTTTTTTAAAATAGTTTACTTAAATTCAGACATTAAAAAATTAACTCGCATAAACTTTTAAAATTAAATAGAATCTCTGTCACATACAGCAAAATATAAAGTATCAGAAAAAACATTTACAAAGTTAAAAATTAATTCTATAAAATAACTAACAAAATTAACTTCGAAAATTAGTATTTTTCTGTAGGTATTGCTTTAAACTGTGAATAAATTCGAAAACAATCAATCGATTTTCATGATCCGTATTTTATTTTGTTGCTGTTATATGAGGCTTTACGGTAAGCCCATCAATCTGAACAATTTTTGCCATTTTCGATTTTTTATAATTTTTTTTTTTAAACAAAAAAATTATATTATTTTTGCTAAAAAATTTGACTTACCTTTCTTGAGTTATCAATAATTATGTGGAGAAGCGTCTAAAAAATATTTGATATTTCTTAAAAATTAAAAAAAAATCTCTCCATAGAACTAAAAATTTAGACCATATTTGTACTAATGGAACCGCAATACATCAAAATTGCATAATGGGATTTTGAAGCCTTTAAAATTTTTTCAATTTTGTTGCCTTGTAAAATTTAACTGTTTTTTCTTTAAAAAAAAAATGTTACGGAATACTTCCTTAATAATTTACAGTCAGTTACATTAATAATTTTTTTAAATGTAGTATCGATCTTTCATTTTGCTAAGCCCCCGTAAAAATGCTTTCCGGAATATCCTTAAAAGGTTTTGCATTAAAAGTTTTTAAATTTTAATTGTAATCAAAGCTTACAACAAGTTTCATCTACTTAAGTACAATTTCCGGAAATCATATTTAACAACAAAAACTTCCAAAAAAATATTTGAATTAAAAAGAAATATCGTAATTTTGTGCACTTTATAGTGCCAGTTTGTCATTTCTTTTGTAAGTACCAGGCATGTTCTGAAAATAAAATTATTTTAATCACTTGTGATTCTAAAATCACTTGTGAATCTAAAATCACAATTGTTATTTTAGGTTATTGATTTATTCAATTTACTGTAAATTTCAAAATAAGGGGTGATTCTAAGCCGGCAGGCATTTTAGATGACCAGTTTAAAATTACAAAAATTCGTACTATTGTGTGTAGAACACCTTTTTCGTGATTTCGATTCACTTTAACAAAAAAATGATTTTCAGAACATTCCTGTATAACAACATTCATTTGCGACCATAGTTGCCAGATAATTTTACCCCAATATCGTCAAATCTTTGGAAAAAAATTTGAAAATTGTCAAAGAATCGTCGACACTAAAATTTGTGGTTCTAATAAGACTTTTTCTTAATAATAATAAAAAATATAACACGTAGGAACAAAGTCCTTGAAGTAACAAAGATGAAAAAATTTTACATTCAAAGCGAACAAACTAAAAATTAAATAACGCGTATATTAAAGAAATTTTTTACAGCCATAAGAAATAACTTTTATGTTAAAAACAATTTTATTTGAAACAAAAAATGTATTCTTGCAGAAATAATTTTTCAGGGATACTATTTCTAATCCTTGTTATATTTATGTATAGTATTTTAACTAGAAACATTTTTAAATAAACACGCAATAGCCAATATTTTCCAAGAAGGTATTTTTATATGTTACCCGCTAAATCTGCGTCCAAAGATTTCAGTTTTTTAGGAAATATACACGTCTCGCGCCCTTACAATATTTCAAAAAAGTTTCAAAAATATATTCATATTTTTTTTAAAACCTTTCAGTTGCAAATTGAATTATGTTTCTATGTTTATTTACACAGAAGTTAAAAAATGGGCCTAAGCAGTATCAAAATACAGTTTTTACCCTCTCTTGCCCCTCAGGGTGCAATATTTCCAAAAAGACCGTATTCGCATTTTTTCGAGAACGCAATTGAAATTTTTATTATATTTTAATTAACTCAGAAGTTGGACTTGAGCTGTATTAATATATAGTTTTAACCCTGTCTTGCCACTTAGGGCCCAAATTAAAAAAAAATTGTAAAAATAGTATTCGTATTTTTTCGTGACCTGCCGAACGCAATTTAAATCATATTTTTATCTCTGTTGGTTTAAAATTTATAAAAAGTACCAATATAGAATTTTTACCCTTTTCTCAACCAATTTTTTACCCTTTAGGGTCCAGATTTCAAAGAAGTTGCCCGTCGAATGCAATTTGAAATATTTTTCTATTTTAGTTCATTTAGAGGTAAATGGACCTAGGCACGATCAAAATTGACTTTTTCCGAAATACCGAAAAAGTGGCAACAACATGTCCACCTATTTTTGAGAAAAATATGATACTTTCAAAATTTTTGTTTTTTTTATCATTCCGAACTTCCCGAAATCTCGTCTTAGTGAATCTATATATATGGGAGGTACCCACAGTCTAAAGTACAAGTTTCTAACTCTACGCATTTCGGCTGTAAGATGATTAGTCAGTCAGTAACGTTGTATATTTTAGGGGTGATTGTAGTCTTGTGTGGATACTGCACAGTTAGGCAAAAGTGCCTTTAAAGCCCTTTCTTTTGGCACCAATGTTTCGAGATTTAAATAGCAATTTGTGAATAAAGTACTGAAATATTGACAGAAACTGCAACATTTTCTCTTGAAATACTTTAGAGTTTTACATAAAATAATTAATTTCATGAAATTATACGAGTATGATATTTTTCATAGTTATGTGTAACGAAATTTTTACATAAAGTCGAAAATCTTTATTTTTAAAAATCGTCAAATTTAGGGCAAAAGTCGTCTAATCGTCAAAAGTCATTTTTTGGTGCCAAAAAACTAAATCGTCAAATCTGGCATCTTCTATATAAACAGAAAAATCGATTAAGTTTCTGGAGACAAGTTAAATTCTACGGACCATTTTAGATGTTTAAAATTACGTAATAAGATTTTATTTAACATTTGTTTGTAAATTTGTCAAATTTTGTTAAGATAGAGTAACATTAAAACCAGGTTTAGCCCAAAATGTTTATCCCGGGTGCACATTACTATCAAATCTATCTCCCACATGTACCGATCAACATCCTTTTAAATAGGCTTGATCCATATGCCAAACACTTATTTGTGTCAAACTTTATTCAAATATCTTTAAAAATGCGATCTGTGCTTTGATCCAAAGAATGTACTTATACACTCAGGCTGACAGATGGATTTATGAGCAGAAGGCCGGACATATTTTAATCGACTCAGGAAATGACTTATTCAACAATAAATTTTTTTCCTGTTTTAGATACAGAATGTATTAAAGGTCCTTTGCTTCAATAAATTTTTTTAAATTATATTTTTGAAATCCTATAATTTTTATGAGACACAAATTTTATAATAAAACATTAGAGTTGAGAAACAAGCTAAAAACTTATTTAGAGTGAGTTTATAGACAGCAGACACATGAAATGATGATGACATAATAAATAGAAGGCGGCATTTCATTAACATTAAACAATTGATAAGAAAAATTAAAAAAATCCAACAGAAAACAGACGTTAAAAGATTCACCTTTTTTTTAATAAAAAATAAATAGGAAAATCATTATTACCAATTGAAAGTAATGAAAAGTGTCACTTAGATGCCGCAATAAGAAAATTAAATAAAAAAAACAGTCGCGTGTCTAATGCCCATATCTAAAGATGCAGATAAGGACAGGAAGCATACCCTTTTTTAGTCCATTTGGATTGACATATTTATAAATTTTTATGTCTATTATAAAGGGTGATAATTGAAAAACAACTGCTATGACGATCATTAAAGTTAAAGTTGATATAAAATATTTTTTTTTGTTATGAGAAATTGAAACGTCAAAGGGACGCCAATTGCCATAATCCTTAAAATAAACATAGAAATAATTGAAAGAAAATTACTAAACATTTATGTACTAACAATCTGGAATAAATATAAAATAAGGATGCATGTGTAACTTAATATTTACCAAGTGGTAAATGTGATACTGATTAAATGTGACAAACCCTAATAATTGAAAATCCCTTTTTTGCAATATTTATTAGACTTGGTTCCGAAAACCTAATTGCAATATACAAACATACGAACAGACGAAAATGTAAAAAGATATACAAACGCGATCTATTTTGATCACAATTACCAGAAACATCGACCAGACGCCCTGCCTCGCAATTTGCGAACAGACGGTCGTACCTAAGGCGAATTTTGGTTAAGGACCTGCGAATATTCCCATACAAAGTCCAGTCCGTGCATCAGCTGCCGCCAAACGCGCGTAACCTACGCCCAAGCCATCCTCAATCTCGAGGCCAAAGTGGACAATTTTTCGATCAAAATCATAATGAGCGATAAGGCTCATTTCCACCTCAGCGGGTACCTGAGCAAGCAAAACTATTGCTTCTGGGGCACCAAGAATCCGCAAGTGATGCACCAACAGCCATTACACCCACTCAAAGGTACTGCATGGTGCGCTGTTCACGATGGAGGAGTCATCGGGCCATTTTTTGTCGAGGGCCAGCTGGTTAAATGACAACAGTGGAGGCTGCTCGCCAAAGGGCCAGGTTAGCCGAGTTTTTTCTGCTGCAATCAAACGAATTAGGACTGGAAGACATGTGGTCGCCTCATCTCTTGTTTTGGCGATTTACATTGGCCTGCAAGATCGCCTAATTTAACCATTCCAGACTTTTTTTGTGAAGTCCCGTATTTACGTGAACAAACGCGAGACCCTGGAAGCCCTCAAGGAGAACATTTGACACGAGTGCAAGAATATGTCGCCCGAAGTTCTAGCCGAAGTGTCGGAAAACGCCATAAGACGAGCCTGTACAGCAATCAGTTGTGGTGGCGCCCATTTGGCCAATATCATTTTCTCGTCTCGACTAATAAAATTCTTAAGGTTCAAGTAAACATAATCAAAATAAGAATCGAAATTTTTCATTTAGAAAAAAAAAAAAATAAAGGCCAAACAACATCGGATGACTTCTTTTGGCCCACCTTGTATTTTCTGCCTTTATATAACAACTTAAATGAAGTTATTGGGAATTACCAAATAATTAACAAAAATTTTGTTGAATAAAATAAATGTTATTCAGAACTTTCTTTAATGATATTGCTTTATTGGTTTGAATTCTTGAATATTTTTTTGTGTGAAGGACGACATCAAAAGACAATTTTTGGCCGATCGGTGTAACTTGAGGTGGGTGTTTGTATAATATTTTGACATTAAAAAACTTTCCCACAAGCCCCTAATGAACTTTTAATTTAGGTGTCAAGTGTGAAAATAATATAATAACTTAAGATTTTTATTTTATCATGTGGGATTTTATTTAGACTAACTCAAACCCCAAAATCAGTTTGAAAGAGAAATTAAATTTATACTTTAAAATACATATCTGCTGCCTACTAAATCGTTAATTTGTAAAAATATTTTAAGCTTTAATTATTTACTTTTTAGATAAATATTTAAACTAATTTAAAAAAAAACTAAAATAAAAACTCTTTTTTTTTATCGATAATGACACTCTAGTCGTGACTCATAATCTGAAATGACCAACAGTTAAGAAAATGCTCAGACAAAAAGAAAAAAATAAAACTATAAATCAAGAACAAAAACAACGATCTACATTTATATGTTTGTATAAAAAAAAAGAAACCAAAGGTAAAATCAATTTAAATTGAAACAAACAGACACGAATAAAAACAAACTAAAACAATATAGTGTCGAAATGAAATGAAAAAAAAAATAAAATAAAAAGCTGAAAGATCCATTATCTTTACGAGCAGTTAAAATAACATAAGTAAGATCCGTCGGTGAAGTGGCGTCAAAATTCCATACTAACTCACGCAACAATAACTTAAAACAAAAACAATAACAACAACAAGAACATCAATTGGAACTAAAAATAAAAGAACAAAAAAATTAAATCGATACAGACAAAAGGAGTCAATTTAATTCTTATTAAAGAAAAAAAAACTGTCACTTTGTTACAACACACAAACACACACTCACACACACAAAAGAAAACCCCCGAACAAAAAAAAAACACATGACATTGGGTCAAAAGGGAATGACTAGAACCGCCTAAATCCATTAGAAAGCCATTACACATTATCAACACAAAAAAAAATCATTCATAAAAATAATTTTAGGCCAGACAAGGATAATAAAATCTAAATTACTTACTTATCAATTTGACAATATTATCACTTTAACAAAAATACCAAACGCATAAGGAAGGAAGGGATATCAAGAATATTAAGGATAAAATTACTTACTTTGCCAGAGATATGACAGGTGATTTACGACTATAACAGAGGAAGTTTTAAAGGCGTATTTTTTAGGAGTGAATTATGGTTTTTGCTATAAATTCCTACACCACAGACCTGTTATGTGTGAACGGATGTAGGTAGCGCCCAGAATAATAGTCCAAGATCCAACTTCTATTATGCCGATTAACTCAGAATCACTTTCTTTTTGAGGCGATTTAACGACGTCCATCCGTCTGTCTGGCTGTCTGGGTGTCCTTTTAATTTTTTTGTAATCACAATATAGGTCGCATATACATATAGAGATAATGTTTGAAAAATTTGCACAAATAAGAAATCAAACACATTAAAACTGGTGACTGGTATAAATAAGTGTCTTTGTAAATATCCTTTATGAGCTGTAAACTGTTACTTAACATCAAAAAATTTGGAGTTTTTTAAGGCTAAATGCCACCCATTCATATACTTAATTTAATTATGATGGGTTTATAGTTAACAATAGCTCTACTATAAGTTCTTCACCACCAAATCACTTTTAACCACATTAAGTAGAAGATCACAAGGGTATAAGTAAGCCTTTTTTAATACATTGTGTCTAATAGCAGATTTATATTTTCAAACTTTAATAAAAAACGTTGCGGGTTACTGGAGACCAGTAGCGGCAGTTTTACTGGTTGACGTGGTCGTTCAAGTAAAAATGAGCCTCGTCGCTCCAAAAAAATTGGATTTACAGTGGGAAAACGCCCCGACATCGTTTCACGAAAATTTTTGCGTAAATCAAAGTCACTTTCTTTTAGTTTTTAAACGATTTGAAATTTAAAAGGATGGAACTTCAAAACCTTTTTTAAAATTTCATGAATAATCGCTCTTGGAAGTCCCAGTGAGGCTGCTCTTTTCCGTATTGAAAGTCGCGGATCTTTACGCAAACTGCATTTAACCAGTTCAATATTTTCGGGAGTCCTTGCAGATCGACTGGGCCCTGGCAGTGGGACATTCGTAGTCAAAGCAGTTGCGCGGAGTCTCTGCACCTACGAACGAATTAAATTTACACTCGGTAAATCACGTATTTGCCGAATACCGAACTTTGAACAAAATTGACGACGGGAAATTACGTAAGAATCATTGCTCATAAGAAATGTCTCCACAGCGAACGCGCATTCTCACACGACCACTGCGACATCGTGAATGACAAACCCGCACAATCGATAATTCCACTTACTTTTTTCAAAAAACACATTTAAAAATATAAATTTGGCACCAGACACCCTGTTAAATATTTTTTAACAAATTTATAAAAATCGGTTCCTGATTGACCTCATCTCTCATAGGCTTCCTATTTAGGGGGGCTATCTATTTCTGGGTCTAAATCCATAATCATTTTAGTTTTTATAGTCTTAAAATGAACTTGAATTATAGCGATCGAGTTTAATTCACTTCCTGTGTCGATGAGAGCATATCTTTTTGTCCATGTGGGTCTCTATGTATTCTTGTAATAAAAGAAAAGATTGCAGGTTGATATTTGATTCAGAAAGTAAATTTTTCAAAAAAATTTTTGTAGAGCTGTAAGTCAACAAAGAAATAGATTTGAGAAATAAAAATAATTTAGATACACTTCTGTTGCTAGAAAAATACTTAATTATCTAGTCTTGATTTTAACTTTTTGAGGAAAAATATTCAAAATATCAAATTATCTTCAAAAATCAGTACAATCAGTACTTTAAAAAAAAAAAAACCATTACATTCCAATACATAAATTTCAAATTAATACGGCAAATACAAATCCTTAAATGAACTGAGAAAATCAAGAATTTTATTAGTGAGTTATGCGAAATCGTTTTTTTTTTAAATTTTTAACTACGATTCGTACTCAGCTTTTCTCAAGTCCAAATCGTTAATGATAGGGAAGTCAAATGTTGTAAGTTTTCTGTTTTGAAAACTACGATAGCTATGCACTTAAAGCCCACCACAAATAATTATAACATTTACGGGTTAAAAACAACTCGCCTAGATCAAGTGACTGGGTAAAAATAGAAATAGACTAATGTGAAGGGTATATAAGATTCGGCACAGCAGAATATAGCGCTCTTACTTGTTATTTATTTATTGTTAGGGGGACCATTTATTTCTAGGTCAAAATCAGTACGCTTTAATATTTTATAGTCTAAGATCCACCTTCAATTAAAGCCAACGAATTAAAATCACTTCCTGATTTGATTTAAGCATGTCTGACTGACAGTCCGTTGGGGTGTCTGTAATCAAAAAACAGGTGGCATGTCGATTCTTGATTTAGATAATAAATTAATAAATATATATAATAATGTAAGACAGCTGCCAATCGATAAAAATAATTTCAGTTGTTAGAAAAATACTTTATTTTCTAGTTTTGCTCTAATAAAACAAATTTTTTTAAGGAAAATTATTGAAAATATTAAATCGTCTAGAAAAATCAGTACTTTTTCCCAAAAAGTCAGTACATTTCAGTACACGAGTTTTTAATCAGTACGCCAAAATAGAAATCAGTACATGTACTGATGAAATCAATACGAATTGTCACCCTATTTATTGTCCTTTTGGTGCCATTTGCAACGTTTTTTTTACCCCATTTTGCATATTTTTTTAAAAAATATCATGCTTTTTTATCTATTTTTATGTTTGTTTAACTTACCCCTTTCATCTCTATAATATTGCGGTAAATCATTTGATTTTTGAAAATAAAGCCTTTAATCTTTAATTAGAGGCTCCGTTTTAGACATTTGTTGCTTGGTTCAATTATTTTGGTATTTGAATTTTTAGTTAATTTAATAAAAATCATTTCTTTCCGCTTTAAGCCAAAAAATTTTTTTGTTGTTTTTTTCTTTTAAAAACTTACAAAAACTATAGCTTCACTCTGAGTGACACATTTTTAACCTTCGACCACGAATATTTTTGTATTTAATTTTAATATAAATATTGTTTTGTAAATATTATTACAAGCAATTTTTGGATAAGATATTAACGTCTACAGGTTTTTAAAAGAATTTTGTTCTCTTACATTTTACCCTCATTGCATTTTGTTCATATTTAAGCAAATATGATTTGTTTTCTTATAGATAAAACCTTAACTCACGTGAGATAAGTATGGGGAAAATGAAAACAAAATATCAAATCAGTTTAAAATTCTGGCACGTTTTTCTTTCCGTATTATCAAATATTTACAGAGATCGATAAGCCTAGAGAAAAAAGAAGATAATGATAATGAGTCTAAAAATATTCCACATTAAACGAGTAGAGTATAAATATTACAGAGCTCCTTTTACCAACTAAATACTAACCTTACGTTCGTAATCTGTCAAACAATAATTCATAAATATTTGCAATTTTAAAACACTGTTTTCGTTATCTGCTATCGATCAATAGAGAAAAGCAAATAGAATTTTATTTAAAATTTAGTTTGTAAACAAAACTACTATTACTTAATGACTTCTGCTTAATATTTATGTGTTAGAATATTTGTTTTAAAATATTTTATTTAGTTTTATTTACGGTATCCGAAAAATTGGTTGTTATCGATATTCTTGCGTTATCTTGTGTATTTGTTATCGCATTTAGTAAAAACGTTCTACGCTAAAACACAGGTGTTTTGCTGATACTTATACTACGCATATCAGCCAACCGTAATCAAAGTATATGTCTCATTTCTAAACATTTTTAAGTTTCAATAGGCTTGGTCCCTTAACTAAACTTATCTGTGCCAAATTTTTTTAAAATATCTTTAAGCACAATGACACATGGATGGGAACCCAAGTGGTAAAATGGGTGACTTGATAGATATAATCAAAAGTGGGTCTTAGACTATCGTTTTTGAACGGTAAAAAAGGCTGCATTAATTCATTATACCTCTATCACGTATGTTATATCGGTTAAAAAAAGCTGGTTGGCTAGGAGAATGGAACGATAGGGAATGATTGATTAGGTAGAACAGGAAGCCGTTAAAGAAAAGGTACACCTCACTTGGGTCCACTCAATTTAGTCCCTTTGTAATACATGAAGGGAAAAGTAGAAAGGGTGGAAATAGAAGGAAAGAAGAAATTTTTAAAAGAATAATAAAGAAAACTAGGCTAAAGCTTATTTACAAGGGTCTCTGGTAGGAATCGAACCCACAAATATACCGGAGTAGCCTAAGAACAATAATCAACTATTTAAGATTTATTTTTATTTTTTATACCGGGAAATATAAAAGTTTTTGCACGGGACTTCAAAAAACCCCAAAAAAGTCTGGAACGGTTAAATAGAGCAATCTCGCAGGCCAATGTAAAACGGCAAAAGGAGAGATAAGGCGACCTGGGAACGGCGCCTTCAGAATATCGGTTGTGGCTCGAGCAGTGTCGCCGTTGCTCCGTTCTGTTGAAACCACGTGTCCTCCAGTTTTAATTTGTTGAATTGCGGCAGAAAAAAACTCTGCCAGCATGGCCATATATCGCGCACCATTCACTGTTGTCGTTTGACCAGCAGCGTCTTCGAAAAAAATAGCCCGTGACTCCTACAGCGTGAACAGCGCACCATGCAGTCCCTTTGAGTGGGTGTAATGTCTCCCGTGCATCACTTGTGAACTTTAGGTACCCCAGAAGCAATAGTTTTTCTTGTTCAAGTAACCGCTGAGGTGGAAATAAGCTTTATCTCTCAATATGATTTTGGTCGAAAAATCGCCCACTTCAGCCTCGAGATTGAGGATGGCTTGGGCGTAGGTTACACGCGTTTGGCGGTCGAAGGCAGCAGTTAGTGCACGGACCGGACTTTAAACGGAAACATACGCAGGTCTTTGACCAAAATTTAGCTCAGGGACGACCGGCTGATGGCTAAATGCGAGGCACGGCGTCTGGTTGATGTTTCTGGAGACAGCTCGATATCCTTGCCAATTGCGGCAATATTCTCGGCAGAACGGACGCTCCGGGGCCGTCCACTCTTAGCAGCGTTTTGTGGGGTCCCATGCTATTTAAAGTTGGTGGCCAAACGGCGCAGTGTTTGCGCAATCGGTGCCGGACGACCGGGAAATCGGCGACGGAATTAGCGCTACGCAAACACCACAGACGAATTGCTACGCAAAAAAGTAGACACGATTATTCCACGTTTTTGGGGAGTGTATCGCTTCACTTGTATTCTACATCTGTCCAGTGCAAAAATAAGAGCACCTTCCAATAGGGTGATTTCTTTTGGCCCACCTTGTATATCTCTGTCTAAAGAAAAGTTTGCGTATCTTTGTCAACGATTTTAAGATTAAATATTTTTTATGGGTTCCACATAAGGCCAATTCCCCTAAACCGAATAAATTTCGAATAGCTTGTGGTGCAGGGTATAATTTGCTCTTTTATTTATGCAAATACACAAAGAGCACAATATAAATGTTCCAAAAGAAAAAACAATCTTAAAGGTTGTTACAAAAATTTTAAAAGTTTTTAATAAAAAAAAATTTCAAATTTTTATCAACATTTCTTTGAAATTTTTTTCGAACTCTAGAGCAGCTTTGTGACACTTTTTCCTGTTACACTGGTTATTGGAATGTTGTCATATGTTGACTTAATGGTTACGTACGTACTTAGTTATTGACGTCTTGTTCAGCTTTCATGTTAAATTTTAACGGTGACAACTTGTGACGTTGTAATTCTAAAATATTTACTTTTTGTTCGTTTTTCCCTCTTTTTTTTGTTTTATAGGTTGGTTGTAGGTGACAATTTGTAATTTGTTTTCGCTTAACAAATTCTATTTCGGATTTTTGATGTTTTACCGCTTAAAAAGAATTATGATGTCAGAAATAATTTAACACTTTTTCTTATGTTTGGTATTTGGTGACATGTTTTTGGCGTCTGTGTTGTTTGCTTTAAAGTGTTTAACTTAGTGTTGCAATTGAGTTGAGTAATGAGTATTTAAAGCAGTTTTAAGAAGTACATATATGCCGCGAGACTCGAAACCAATGAAAGAGCCTACTGAATAAATATCCTTCCGTCTGTATGGTTGGGTGTCCATATGTTTGCCCATATCATTCAAATAACTTTATTTTGGAATAAGAACTCCGCCTATTTTTTCATAAGCTTTTTCACCAATAACTGCATTCAAAATATATTTCCACAAAATTCTGATATCACTAGGTAAACTGAATTCTGTTCAATCAAAAATTTGCCTTGAGGCTACAATAAAACTCCAGAAAATGTTTACTTTTTAACTTACTTAGGTTGACTCTACAACATGCTATTGGTCGGCCCTCTACTTGGATTGTCGGTCCCCAGCAATAGACGTTCGCGCTCCACTTAAGTTCTTTAATAAGAGTATAGACTCTGCGATGAGGGTTTGAGCCACGGAAGTTTGCGTGATTTCTACTTCGTGTAGAGCCTCCAGGAAAATTTGAGGATCTTATGACCCAAATCTGACAAGGTTTCTTTTGACTTTAAGAAGGAACAATTTTAGACTTCTAGTAAGAATGATAACAGGTCATTGTTGGACAGTGGTTAGCCCCAAAAGAGCAGGGTGACTACTGACTGTTAAACATATATCTTGTTACAGTTTAGTGTTTGTGCACTTCAAAGCAAATTGTCTAGGGTCTTATTTGTTTCAAAAGCTTTTAAAAATATCTGGGATTGGTAGGACAAGGCTTCTGGCATTTGCCAAGGAAGTGTGGAGCACCCTGGATTTCATTCCATCGGTTTAATGAAACTGGGTCTTTCTTCTTCCTGTCTGGTAACACTAACGACCTAAAAGGTTTGTGGGGAATCTTCGGGACCAGACTGCCCAACGTTATCCAGCCTAACCAGAGGCAAATTTTATCCCTACACGAAGTTGTGCCAATACTTGTCGGACTTCCGACTTAAAATTTCTTGCTGTGTATTCATGTAAATACTTCAACAATTTAACCCTCTAATTTAACTGTTGGGACACCCTTGAAGTTAAAAAGCTTCTTTGTTATAAATTTGTTTTAAGTCCTGTAAAAGTTTAACAAGAAATAATTGACTAAATTTAATAAACCCGATTACTCATCTTTTGGCAACACTAATCAATTGCAACGGAAACTTTTTTAAATAAATAAACAAATAAATCGGCAAAGAAAGGGCAGACGTATAGCACTTGCCGTTGATATGTACATACATACATGCGCAATTACATACATATGTATGTACCAAGATTTGTGTATGTCCGGCCATAACACCGGAACTTGCAAAATTGGAAAAAAGTAAAAATCTTTTTTAAAAAAATTTTTTGTTTTAACTTTTTGTTTTTAGTTGTTAAACAAACAAATAATAATAAATAAGAAACTTTTGTTTTAGTCATAAGACTTGTAAAATATTATGCGAGCGTATGTTAGGTTATTTTCAACTTATACTTCATTGCAGATGGAACAACAAGCGCAACAACAGCAACAACAAGAGCAATTGCAACAGCAACATCAGCAACAACAACAAAGATATCAACATCAACAAGTACAACAATCGGCAACAGAAAAATATCATGTGCATTTATTAGAAAAAATTAAAACGGAAAACGATGCTCAAGAACTTTTAAATCATACAACCCCAAATACAGTAATAGAAAAACATCAAACGGTAGTAGAGCAACTACAACCGCAGCAATTAACCACTCAGCATCATCAGCAAGAGCAGCAGCAACAACAGCTACCATCAGCTCAAGCTCAACAACCACCTCAACAGCAGCAAAGTTCTAACACCATCATACAACCAATTAATGCTGTTGTTCATGTACAAAATAACCAGACCCAACACCAACAGCCTCAAACACCGCAGCAACAACAATCACAACACCATCCTAGTCAAGAAGAATATGTCCCAATACCAAGGACCCAACAGCGCAGGTTTATAACAACTTCAGGAGAATTGTAAGTCAAAACTTTTTGAATTAAGATAGTATAGGGTTAGGCTTAAATGACCTTGTAATTATTTTATATCCACCTACGACCCCATAAATAATATATTTTCTTGGTCCTTATAAATAGGGAAGTCGATTTAGCGATGACCGTTTGCGCGTCTGTCCGTCTGACCGCCTGTCCGTGTTTTGTTTGAAATTAAATTTTTTGAAGCCCTTCAATATTGCATATACCCCTACCTGTTATCTAATTACCAGAAATATCTTCGAAGAAGTCATATTTGCAATCCAGCAAAATTGCACAATAGCTGACCGAGATAAAGGTCAACAACCAAGACTACCTCTGTTTATTTCTCTAAAACTCTCACATAAAAACCTCTACAATTGCTCTGGAGTTGTCCCTACACGGGTGCAGTGAGAGACCGACTCCCATTGATTTTTCCTAACAAAGATTTTTGTGAAACAAACGTACCCCCTATCTCCCGCCCCTAACAGGTTTGCCAAACAAAATTTAATTTTTTTTAAAATCGATCCCACAGCTTCCAAGGTGCTTCTACCAAGTTCAAATGTAAGACCGACCCTAACTAGCTTTTTCTCCCAAATATTTTTGTGAAACAGCCCCGAACAGGGTTGCCATACTAAATTTAAAAAAAGTAGAGTAAAAACACCTATAACTTCTCTGGGGTCGCCCTTAGAGGAATTAAATGTTTAACGAACCCCCAATTATTTTCCCCCCCAAGTGTATTACTAGAACATACTTACCCCGTACCTCCATCACATAAGGGGGTTGCCATACAAAATTTACAATAATGATGTGAAAACGCCCACAACCTCCCCAGAGTCGGCCTTAGAGAAATATAGTGTACCGCGAACCCCCATTAGTTTCCCCTTTAAAACATATTTATAAAACATACTAATCCTTATCTAAATCGCATAAGGAAGCTCTAATACGAAGTTTGGGAAATTTTAAAAAAATCTTCCCTACAGCTCCAAGGGTGCTCGTAAACAGGTTAAATGTAAGACTGATGCCAACTTACTTTTCCCTGCAAACATTATCCTTAAATAAACTTACCCCCTATCTCGCCCCTCAAGGGAGTTGCCATACAAAATTTCCAAAAAAATTAGGTAAAACCACCTAAATGCTGTAAAGGGTATGTAAGATTCGCCAAAGCTGAATATAGCGCTCTTACTTCTGGATTTCAATGTTTTTTTGTAGAGATAATTATTTTTTTACATTTTTATGAAAATTATAACAATATAAAAATCGCTACCATCAAGATGATTTTATACATTAAAAATTCGAAAATAATTTTTATTTTCGGTCCCTGAACAAATTAGTTACACCATATTGATGTATATCGTCCACGCGAGGCATAACAGGCCAGAACGATCAGTTATTATTTTTTGTTGTTATCTTTCCACTTTGGTTTTAACTAACTTCATTTAAGCCTTTTAGATCCCAAAAATAACTTCAAAGATATTTAGTTGGCAAATTTAGCAGGTTTCCATAACATCTGAATGAAAGACTGACAATGCTATAGCGTTGCCTGTTCAATTATCTTAACATAAATAAATGATTTTAATATTTTAAAAAGATTATTATTTTATTTTTATTTTTTCTTAATTTATCTTAGAGTGCACCGTGATGCTGAGGATCCTGAAACGATAGGTGAATATCAACGTCATCGTAATTCTCCAGCTGAGTATGTGCAAATGGCACCTCGTAGTGAGGAACATCAACCACCACCAGGTGCTACTGTCTATACGTATGCGACCAACGAAAACGGCCAACCCATCATATGTACAGCTGATACGGCTAGTTGCGCTATTAAACTTGAATCCATAGATAAAGATCAAGTGCAAAATGAAGCTCCCCAGCAACTTCAGCAGCAACAACAACAGCATCAGCAACAATGTCCCACACCAAATGGCAACTATAGTGAACCAATGGTTGTTTCTACATCTGCGCTACATCATCAAAATCCACATAATTTATCGAGCTCGCAACATGCGGCCATACCGCATCATACCCATTTATTGCGCTTTGAGGATGATAATCGTTTTAATCCAACGCTTAATGATAATGGCAATGGACCTGCCACATTATACTATGAGACGGCTGTGGTTGATCCCACTGCCCATCCTAATGAATCGAAAACGTTTACTGATTTGGGAAATGCTCATTATTTGAATTATTCTTCGGCTTCCTCGTATCAGCTAAGTCAAAATAATACTATCTACAGTGTTTCGCCGGCTCCAAATCAATTGATAACAAAAAATGATCCCAGTTTAAATATACTACGGCAACCAGTGCAATATCAGCCGATGGCCTTATTTGACTCCGTTAATGGCTCTGTGGCCGAACAAAGTTTATGGCCAACGGCAGGTGTGGAATATTCCAACATGAGCTTTGTAAGTAATTGCACAATACATTTCATAATTGAAAATTTATTAAACTTGTTTCCCTCTTGGTTTCTAAAGTTAAAAGTTTAAGGTTAGATAAGAAGTTTTAAAAAAATCAAGCAAAAAGCATTGTTTTATCTGCGTTTCTAACTTTCTAAAACTGAAGTTCGATACCCACCCTTAGTTAAACAGATCGCCTTAAGAATAACTTATAGTAATGATTAAAAAAGTCTGCCTGTCAGTCCGCCTGAGAAGGTGTTAGGGTAACCAAATTCTTACAGTGGAAAAACTGGAATCCGGGCCGGGATTTAAAAAATATTATTGGACAAATATTTTTGCCAGCTATTTTGAAAAATAGGAACAAACAGAACTCAAGCAAGGGCAGGTAGGTGGACTAGTCAGGGTCAAAAGTGTAAATAAAGGGAAAACTGATTCCGAAAAAATGCCTCCAAACTTGCCCGGGCCCGTTTTGAAATATTCGTAAAAGTTTTAGCTCCCCGATGCCCCGATTCTTTTTCAAATTACTTTCTTGCAGTTTTGCCTCTCCAACGCCGTCTCTTCTTTAAAATAAGGATCTCAAACGCAAACTATGTGTCAAGTATGGCAGACATCAATGGGTAATGTTAGTGCCACGTTAAAATCCTACAACACGTTTTACCTTGGGCTGTCTTGGAATAAGAGCCAGTCCAACAAAAGCAATTAAACTGATTTTGAACATCTTTTGACACCAGCGTAAGCTACGAGGTAGCATTTGTGGAAAAATGCCTACAGATAACCAAAAAATTTTTTATTACAAGAAGCCCACAGCAAGCCAGTGATAGGCTTTTAGTGTCCTTGAGGACCTTCTTATTTACCCATATAATTCAATGAGTAATGTTTATCAGGCTTGACATTTTTTTAAAGAAAGCTGTCTTTATTTTTATTTTGCCTAAAAATTTCATTCGACCCTAAAAAACTGAAAGATTAAGTTAATATCAGCCCTTGTGGCAAGCCTACTAGGTGTCCTTATATTCTTATAATCAAAGTGTAACTCGAACTGTTTGAAGATATTTTAATAAAATTTTGCACTGCTTAGTGTTTAAGAATAGGGCCTATTAAAAGTAGGGATGATCGGTCCATTTTGTACGTAGTCCCCATACAAAAGTCCTACCAGAACAAGAATTTCGGTCTTTATCTCTCAGGAATATTACTTTTAATTTAAAAATTTTTTATTTATTTTTTGTAACTTAAATATAACCCTTAAATGCGCACGGTCTTGGATCTTTATGAAAAAAATATATTGTATATAAATAAGCACGAGATTAAGAACTGCGTTTTTATTTTTTAAATATTTTGTTTTTTTTTTAAGTTTATTAAGAAAAAACTGGTTGTATCTTATAAGATACACTGCGCACTCCACACAAAAAGAGAAACGCTTAAACAATGAAAGATTGTTTACTAGAGTGAAGTAAATTTTTATAAGAAAAAATTAAAAATTACTATGATTGTATAAAATATAATTCAAATTCATTAAGTTATATTAAAATTATGTATTAAAATTAGATTTTTAACTTATTTTTTAATTGTATTTTTTTTTATTTCAAAATAAATTTCATATATAAAAGTCAATTATATGAAATAAAAAAAATACTATTGAAAATTCATTTAGTTCAATTAAAATTGGTAAAATTAGGGGTTTTATTTTTTTTAAATTTAAATTTATTTTTTTTATTAAAAATAAATCATATATAAATATATATATATATAGAATAAATAAGTCTATTTTTTTAAGCTTTAGGTCTATTTTTATGTTTATTTTTTTGCAAATTTTTCAATATTTCGCCACTCCGTTGTGTGGCATCATCAGGAGGTTATTTCAGTTAAATATTAAATTTGTTATTTTGGTTTTAAAATTAGCTTTTGGCTTTTCGAATAACGGAGTGGCGAAATATTGAAAAATTTGCAAAAAAATAAACATAAAAATAGACCTAAAGCTTAAAAAAATAGACTTATTTATTAACATTAAAAAGGGCAAAAAACTAGAAAAAATAGATAATTATATATATAGAAGTTAATAATATGAAATACAAAAAATTTTAAAGTACATTTCCTTCAAATGTTATATTTATTGGTTATGATATTCAAAAAACAATTTCTTTCAAAGGTCAAGCCTAAATTTAGCTCACACTTGCTGCAAAAAATTTTTGTTTGTCCTGTGCAACCTGGCATTTTACATTTTCCTTTTTTACTGACCACGGTCCAGTGTTGGGTGCCATCTAATCTCACATCTTTCGGAGGCGGTGTCTGTAAATTTGGCTTATGCCTCTTCTGTTGTATTGCAGTTTCAAGGTTCGGTATTCCGAACCTTGTAAGCCAGCAGTTGGGGTACTGGAAGCAGTAGTATTTGATATTGAACCATTTCTGGCAACAGCAGATTGGAGGAAGGAATACCTTTTTAAATTTTGTGCTGGGGAGCTAGAAGTATTTCTATTAACTAGGCCAGGAGGCTGAAGGATACCAGACTTAGCAAGATTTGAAGTGCAGCTACAGGAGAATGTATGGGGCTTGAGAGCACATTATCGTCGTTCATCAATGCAATACAGGAGCCATGAATTGAAGCATTTATGTCAAAGTCAGTGCGTCAGTGTCATTATCAACATTTTTATTTTAAGTGGACACTATTTTGGGATTTTCAATTTCATCATCACTTCTTTCATCAGTGCTGTCATAAGGAAAGTCTTCGCTATTGCAAAGCATTTTACATATTTTGTTATTTGCCATTTTGGATCTACGTCTAAGCGTATCAATATTTACATATGCAATTTTAATTAGAATAAAATAAAATTAAACGTAGCGAACGAAAAGAACTTGTCACATCAAACAATAATAAAACACATAAGCTATACAAGCAGCTTGTGCACCAGCAAGCTCAGGTACGAAATTTTCAATACAAATATCGTACATGAAACAATAACAGCCAACATTCATAATCAGTGTGGAATGCGCAATGTATCTTATAAGACCAATTATATACGGTTTTCTGGCGAAAGTATAAATCAGACCGTACCGAAAATTTTTATATAGTTAAATAACACTATTCTAATCAACATATATTTTTTTTGAGAAAATTTTTTAAAAAATAATGCAAGTAAAAGTGAATACTGCTAAGCTTAATTTCAAAAAGTTCATATTTTACAATTTTGAATCTCGGGCTCTATATTTTTGAAAAGCATAGAACTGTTAATATAAAATTAATCCAGAATAAAAGAAAAAAGTGTTGTAAGTAGATATCATCAAACTTTTTCTCGTTTTTTTAATAAATGTGGAAATAGAACCAGTTATATTGGTTGTATCTTTAGAGATACGCTGCGCATTTAAGGGATAATTGGTTTATTGTTCATTGTTTAACTTCCTTTAAAATACTCGATCTCTACAAAATTAATCATCTAATGCCACTAAATGTAAAATGGATTTCTTTTATGAACAGTCCATTATTAACCATGGGTCCTATATAAGTCCAACTCTCGAAAACCAAATTTATCATTGCAAATTATTTTTTAATAGAAATGAGTCGACCAATTTTTTTCTAGGCGTTTATCCGAAAATCAAGTAAACCCTTCTCAGGAAAGTCACCTTGACCAGCGTTCATTTTGTTCTTACGATCGTATTTAATATGAAATAAACTGTGGGGTAGTGTATAATATGGTCGTGCTTGGCCGACTTAAGCTTTCGTATTTGTTTAATACTTAATTTTTTTCTTTGTTTTTTAAAAGAAGGCTAAAATCTAGTAATGGAACAAAGTATATAAGCTGGAGGTCCATAGCACACGTTCTATACGCCGCTGCGCTCTATGCGTATCATATATATGTACGTTTTATACGCTTGCTTTTGCCAAATTATATGCCACACGTTTTGTGCGACAAGCTATTTGTTTTGATCAGCTGTTTTGTAACATAACAGAGATGACACTTAAAATATAAAAGTAGTCGATAACAACAATGTAAATTTTGGGTACACAAGAGTTGCATAAAAAATTAATTTTAAAGTATTTTAATTCTTGAAATTCTTTGCAAAACTGTATAATGAAAGCATTTGCTTTGTTAAATTACTGTTTTAAACACACAATATTACAAAAATATTATCTACCAAACACACATACATATTTTTCGATAGCATTTAAAATATGTCATTGTCAGTTTTTCATTGCGCATGCGACGCATGCAAAAGTAGAAAGTCACCCTACTTTATGCGTTCTTTGCGCAGATGCGTTCTACGCAATATGTTATGTTTTTGTCACATACAACTACACTGATTACACTTTTGTCAGATGTAGAGAACGTTCGGCGCATAGAATGTGTGGTATGGACCTCCAGCTTTTTAACAACAATCAACCATAATACAATACAAGCATTAATTAAATCATCTTTTTATTAATCTCTTTGTTTATTCTCTTCCCTTTTATTTTCAATTATAAAACAAATCGCTTTTGAAATTTGTTTTCTAATATAGAACTATCATCAGCAGGTGGTTGAAGATTATCCCACTGGCAATTTAACTACTAGCTCTTGGGCACCCACTAGCACCATAACCCATTATGAAGCTCCACCACCACTGGCAGACAAATGTGAGCAGTGCAACTCGCCTTTGGGCAGTAAGCTAAATGGTTTTTGTCCTTCATGTTATGGTGGGCCAATGCGACAAAACATTCGTGTAGGACCACGTCAAGGCAAACCAAAAGCTGCCATAGCTGCGGCCAATAATAGGCGGACTGGGGTAACCTGTGCAAATTGTCAAACGAATTCAACGACTTTGTGGCGGCGCAATAATGACGGCAATCCCGTGTGCAATGCCTGCGGTCTCTACTATAAACTGCACAATATGAATCGTCCTCTTTCCATGAAAAAGGAAGGCATACAAAAGCGTAAACGTAAACCAAAAAATAGCGGTAATCCTCCAATGAGAACTCAGTTACCCAGTAATATAAATGTTTATGGTTTTTATGAAAATGCAAATTAATAAATTTATTTTAAAATTTTATGTTTTCTAGGTTTGCCACCAGGTGGCGGTAGTTTAATGGTACACTCCAATGGTCCTTTATATCCCTCGCAAGTTCCAACTATAGGCCTGCCTTTGAATGCTCAACCTTCCAATTCCTCTGAGTTACAAGATATGACAACAAATGCTACACGTTCTTTAGTAATTGGTCATAACGATATGACTTTAAATATGTCACGACCCCATATAACATCGGATAGTCATTCGCCCTACAGTAATCCACCCTCGCAAAGTCAGTCACCTCATTTGCCAAGTGCAGCTAATTTCAAGTAAGTAACTGTTAAACAGTTATATTATTTAGTTTAATTGCACGGTTCAACAAAAATTTTTTTATATATAAAAATTCTTTAACTTAAAATTGCCTTAAACCTATTTCTGTGGACTTACAATCCTAATTAAAATTTTTTTTCTTCTGGTACTTACAGAATCCCACCAGTTGAAGTGCCACGAACAAGCCAGAGCAGTGAAATGCCCACCAGTGTTATAACACGTACTGGTATACCAGAGCGTTCATCGAATAACTAAAACAATAGAAAATGTTTAACAATTATAAAGAGAAAAACCAAAAAAATATATACATATTTATACATATATTTATAATTTTTAAGTAATTTAAATTTTTTATTAATAACGGAACCCAATCAAAAACAATTATTTGGAAAAAATTTAAATTTTTAAATATCTAAATGTAGCTGTTTTTGTTTTAAAGTGTTGCGCTTTACAAAATAAGGGTAGAAATATAATTTAAATTGAGAACTAACGTGTCATTTTATGCCATCATTAGCAAACATTCATTTTCGTTATTTTTCGGGTTTTTTTAAATTTTATTGTAGGGGGTTGTCGAAATGCAATGCAACCAGTGTGTTGTCATTTTGGCGCACATTGCACATAATACAAATGTGACCCCAAAAATTGTGTTTATTTGATTTTTAAAAAGTGAAATATATACAGAAAATTTGCAAATATGAATCGAGGAATTACTTTGTAGTAATTTGAATCCCTGCCATTTACTTTTTAAAGATGGTTTAAGGTAAATGTATTCCCCAGCTACTCCGCGTATGGAAACGTCCCAAAGCCGTTTTTAAAATACTTTGTATAGCGTTTTGGCCAAAATCAGACCATTAGACGTTGTAATGCTGTCTTCAAGGACTGGAATTGTAACTTGCTTATCCCTGTACACGAGGAACTAACCCCCAAAAGCTGTCAAGTAGCATCCAGTCGTCAATGTTAGTAGCAAATGAGTTCTTCCAAACGTCGAAAATGGATCTACTTCCCACTTTTCTTAAGCCCATACAACAAACAAACGATGTTATGGTAGTGGCTCGGATTTATTTTTAATTTATTTTTTTTTTATTTTATTTTATTTTTTTTTTTATTTTATTTTATTTTATTTTATTTTATTTTATTTTATTTTATTTTATTTTATTTTATTTTATTTTATTTTATTTCATTTTATTTTATTTTATTTTATTTTATTTTATTTTATTTTATTTTATTTTATTTTATTTTATTTTATTTTATTTTATTTTATTTTATTTTATTTTATTTTATTTTATTTTATTTTATTTTATTTTATTTTATTTTATTTTATTTTATTTTATTTTATTTTATTTTATTTTATTTTATTTTATTTTATTTTATTTTATTTTATTTTATTTTATTTTATTTTATTTTATTTTATTTTATTTTATTTTATTTTATTTTATTTTATCTTAATTTATTTTATTTTATTTTATTTTATTTTATTTTATTTTATTTTATTTTATTTTATTTTATTTTATTTTATTTTATTTTATTTTATTTTATTTTATTTTATTTTATTTTATTTTATTTTATTTTATTTTATTTTATTTTATTTTATTTTATTTTATTTTATTTTATTTTATTTTATTTTATTTTATTTTATTTTATTTTATTTTATTTTATTTTATTTTATTTTATTTTATTTTATTTTATTTTATTTTATTTTATTTTATTTTATTTTTAGTTGTAGTTTATTAATGTTCTTCAATCCACTGTTAACTGCAATACATTTCTGAAATAAAAAAAATACCAGTTTTGAGGCATCAGAAATGAATGAATAAATAAGTGAGTGCATTCTTTGTTGATGGCGATCGTTGGGTGATATTTTATTGTCAACAGTTTGGCAGCAACTAAATTGAACCAAATTAATTTTAATGACCCTTTTTCGCCTCACTTGATATTGAGGATTAACGCCAAAACAAAGCACACAACAACTTATTTTGTATTGTTGTTGTTGGTTTTATTTTGTTGCTGCTTTAGCAACCATAAAAAAGCAGCTAAATAGTAATTTGGTGTCATCGCTTAAAAGCCTTCTTTAAAACGTCTTAAGTTTAAAAAAAGTTAAAAATTTTTTTGTTTTTCTTTTGTTTTTTTTAATGTTTAATATAAACATTCTTTTGTGCCTTACTCAGCTGAAGAAGGTAGTTATTCCCAACAGTGTTTTTTGGGCTCATAACGCCACTTAAAATCAACTTTGGCCACCACCAACAAGGCCAACAACAAAATCCTTCAAATCACAGCTCTTTTCTTTAATGTATTTTTATTTTAATGGGCTGTTAACAACCATATAGCATCATATCCACACAAAAAGGTTTTATTTAAATTAACTCTTCTCCTTACTCTTTCACATCCCATAAAAGTGATCGGTTCATTTTTGGGACTATTCTCGTCTGCATGATCTTTTGAGGGTATTTGTGAAATGTTGTTGGTGTTGCTGTTTTTTGTGTTTATGTGTGTGTGTGTGTTTTCGTTTTTTTTTGGTTTGGCGTACGCTCGATCAATTAGGCAAACTTGTTTTACGATCGTTTTTATTAAAGCCCGACTTTTTGTGAGATGATGTGAAGAAGCGTTGTTTGTTATTCTTTTTAAGTTTAGCCGACTTTGCGCTGAGTTCTTGCAATTTTTTACTTACATTTATACATACATACATACAGACATATGTACATGTTATAAATAATGAAAAATCAGTGTAAGCTTGATACACTTTTAACGGATTAGGATTAGAAATAAATAAAAAAAATGCTGATTAGAGTTAAAATAAAATGAAATCTAAGAACATGATTTTAGAACAAAATCTCCATTTAATTCAAGTCAAAATTTGGGACAAAATTGTCATTCGATAGCAATCGAAATTTTAAAGTTCTTATTAGAACTTCTCATCAAAAAAAATCCGAACGATCAAAAAAAATTTCGATTCCTATCGAGTTCCAAAATTTGCCTTTTGTTTTTAAATGTACAACTTTAGCAATTTTTAAAACGTAAAATAGTCCCGCTTAAACAGGATTAAGTGTCAATTTGACTATGATCCCTAGTATGGATGATTAAGCGCTTTGCTTATGCAAAATATCACCATCGTTCTCTTATATTTTGCAGTCAAAACATACATACAGGTTATACTCATCCAACACTTATGGAATTTTAGAAGTTGTACGACTGTTTGTGCGTCATTTTGATGTTAAAAATTGATGACACAATGATTTGATTTTGTCAACATATTTGACATATTTCAATGTAACAACGTTATTTCAAAAATTTTTTTTAAAATACGAATTTGATATTTAAAATACACTTTATTGAGATTGTATTATAACATTAAAAAATTAAATGGATATTCGAAATCAAACCAGAAACCACATACATATATCCTACACACAAAAATTATTTAAGAAAACTTTACTTAAGTCAAGTCATAGCGGTGTCAAAAGTACGGTGAGTACGGTTTTTCTTAAATCAAGTACGAAATTTCTTACTCCAAGTAAATTTTTTCAAGTACGCATTTCTTACTTTTAGCCACAATTAAGCCAAAAAAGGATCGATTTAAGTTCGGAACCGTACTTGATGTAAGCGTGAAAAAGATTGATTTAAGCCATAAACGGGATTATTTCGAAAATGAAATGTCATTTTTTTGAGTTATGGAGCTTTATTAAAGAAGAAAAATTTCATATTTTATTTTTATTTTATAGATTATTAAAATTTACATTTTAAAAATTTAATTTTTTGTATTTACCGAAGCTGGGATTCGAACCAGGGACTTTCTGCACTACAGCACAAGCGCGTTACCGAAAGTACTTTACTGAGTTTGAACTCAATGCTTAAAAATCAAGATTTCCGACCTTATGCGTTTAAAAAATAGTACTAATTTAGTATTTTTCAGATTTAATCCAAGTGCATTTGAGTTAACCCCGTGTGACAGTTTTTCTAGCGCCTTTTGCATGAGAGCTGTCAAGTAAAAAAAATTGCATCCCATTGGTATGACCATATCGTCTGCGTAGGTCACCACTCTTCTCCCTTAAAACGTATTTAGAATTCTATTTAAAACCAGGAGGCACAGTAATGGGAAGAGTGCTTTCCCTTGTGGTGTATTCCTAGTGCTCACTCTTTTCATGAAGCACTCTGGATTAGTTCACTTGGCAGGATCGGATACCAAATGACACGAGCGCCTTATAAACCTACTCATGCCTTAGAATTTAAAAAGGCCCCTCTATATCCAGAAAGCCCGCCAAAAAGTCAACGGGGAAGCTTTCCTAGCTAGACTTTTGTATGGGCCCATAACAGTCAATGCCTTTACTGGAGCTCAGGAATTTTCTCGTTATAGCCGAGCAAATGGCTTCAAAGTCTTGTTTCGTTTCGTTGTTTAAATGGGTGCAGAATAAGCCCTTTATCTGCACGGTATAATATCACACGATCTTGGTGGCCAATCGACCGGCCCAAATGTGAAGTTATGTGCTCACCGAAGTGTTCTCTCAATAAATCGATTGATTAATGCGATATGTGGGAAGTGGCTCCGTCTTGCCGAAACCAAATGTCGCCGAGATCACGAGCTTCAATTTCAGGCATCAAATAGTCCATTATTATGGCATAATAACGCTCGCACCCGCATAATTTTTAACGAAATATTTTTTGTTTTTTTTTGCATATTTTTAATTATTGAATCTTCGCTTAAGCGAACTAACAATAAGTTTTCAAATCTTAAGACTAAGGAAATGATATTAGTCCAGCCAGTGCCAGACTAAAATTTAAGTTCTCATAATAAAAATATTTATCTTCTTTTAAGCGCAATAGTATCCCTCCTTTTCAGACGGGAGTGTCCACTATATTGCAAGATACTTCGAGCGAGCGGGTTTGGATGCAGTTCCAGCTTATTTAAATGCTTGTTCAAATATTTCAGGATTTCGCATTTAACAAGTGGAACTTCTAGATCCTTATGGATGTTGCTGTTTTTGACATACCACGGAGCACCAGTTATCATCTTTAGGATTTTATTTTGACGGCGTTGTATTTTTTCGATGTTAGAGGCGGAAGCAGTGCCCCATAATTGTATACCGTAGCACCAAATTGATTTTAAAATTAAGTTGTAGAGTAGAAGTTTACAATCCAGATGAAGCACAGAGTTTCTACCCATTAGCCAGTGGATTTGTGCAGCTTTAAGTTTCATTTGTGTCAGCTTTGCATCTATATAGGGCTTCCATGTGAGGCGGCGATCTAGGTGAATACCAAGATATTTTGTCTCGACTCGTTGAGGCACCAAATGGTTGTTAATAGTGATTGGAGGGCACGTTTCTTTGCGCAAGGTAAAAGTTATGTGAGTACATTTTTGTTCATTTATTTTTATTCCCCATAGCCTTGCCCATTTCTCAACTTGACTTACGTGTTGTTGCAGTTGACTCGAAGCCTCTTTAGGGTCTTTATGAATACTGAAAAAAGCGGTATCATCAGCAAATGTAGACGTATGCGTAAAACAGTTGGTTGGCATATCTGCTGTGTAAAGCAAGTACAAAATTGGACCTAGTATACTCCCTTGAGGTACACCAGCCCCTATTGGTTGGGAACAACTTATTTGGTTTCCCTCTTTGATCATAAATTGTCTGCCGGTTAAATATTTTTCTAGCAGGCTTGAAATATTAGCTGGTAGATAGAGTTTTAATTTGATTAACAGGCCTTCGTGCCATACTTTATCGAATGCTTGAGAGACATCGATAAAAAGCGCGGAGCAGTACTTCTTTTCCTCAAAGGCTTTTCTAATAACCTGTACGAAATATGGACCGATGATTCCACCGGTCCACAAAGCACTCCAAACCGTTGTTTTTTCTGAATGAAGTGGCAGGTCTGGAATCTTCTCAGGTTGCTCTTCGTCCCAAATCCGCCACTTTTGTTTATTTACACACCCATTCAGCCAGAAATGGGCCTCATCGCTGAACAAGATTTGCCTCGAAAACGTCGAATCTTCCTGGAATTTTCCAAGAGCCCGTAGAACTAAGCGATGTCGCTTAGGAAGGTCGAGCGGCTTCAGTTGTTGCACAAGCTGTATTTTGCACGCTTTCAACAAGTTAACTCCGCTCCTTTTCCAATCGATTAGCAACATTGTTTAAAAAAAATTCACATTAGATTTAAAATTTTTAAATATTAAATTAAAAAAATTTAAAGGAAGCAATATATTCTGCTTGGTAATATATAGTTTTAGGGTGTAATATGAGCGGGCTTGACCGAATGTGTTTTTGATTTTTTCATATAGTTTTTGATTGTATAAAACTCTTTAATTATAAATTTATTAATATTAAATGGCAATAATAATCCGCAAAATATAAAAGTAATTCATTCCATTTATAGGTTTGATTTTAATCATAAGTACATACGTTCGCATGCAGTTCCGCAGAAGCTTAAATTTTAATTGATGACTGATCACCTGTCAAATATTTATTCTTACTGGATGGGCCAATTGCTAAACTCTTCCATTAAGCACAAAAGCAGAATTTCAAAATTTTAAAATATTTATAATATTTTAATTGAATTGCTTTTAGTTTAGTATTCTCGTTTTTGTAAAAGTTTTAATTCTCTTCTTTTATGTAAAAAAAAATATCTAAAAATCTTTTAATTTTAAAATAAATAATTCCCATGTCTACATGGCGGTAAGTAAAATTAAATTTGTGGTGCCCGCTGTTGTAAAGGCATATACATTATGCATCAGAATTTTTTTTTTTTTGGTATTTTTTTCATTTTATTTAAATTTGTTTTTATCATTTTAAACTTCAAGATTATAAAGCGCATTTTCTTGTCAATTGTCGATTTGTAAAGAAAAACGTGCTGCTGCTTTGGCCCAATGATGGCGAGGAGAGCAACGATGATGGTCGGGTTCTCATAATCATTGTACTGCAGTTAAGTTTGAAGCTGTTGAAGCATCATTTACTATACCCCCATACACATGTACACACATACATATTTTTATATACGTGCATTTGCTTTTGTATATAAATATTTGTTGGCGGCATTATATAAGCCTTAATCTCTAAACAAAAATTAAAGCCTACATAAAAAAGGAAGAAGAAAAAAATAAGAAAAGATGGTTAAGTGGCGCCTAGTCACCAATGATATCACAATATATATCTTAACAATTTTTATATGCAAATCAGTCTTTATTTTCTTTTGACCTTTTTTTTAAATGTTCTAAACAAATGTCGTAATTGCTTAAATGCATTCGAAAAGTATCGGAAATTGTTTCAGATAATAAAGTGTCATCGTATCAAGAGCATTGAACTTAAATACATATAAACATTTTTCTAAAGACCATCACATACATGCTTACATATTTAAGTCCTAGATGTAAAATGAAATTGATTTAAATGTCTTTTGGTAGATAGAAATTAATTAAGTTTAAAACCGTTAAAGTTATTTATTAGTTTTTAATTTTACATTTAAGATATATGAATTCGAACTTAAAAGGCTAAACAAATATTTAATTGATGATTAGTGTAATAATTTTAACGAGCGTTTAATAAAGATATCTGAATATCTGTTTGTGGGAAAGGCAATCAAAAGCTGTAAGTGATAACCCAAAATGATTGTTTTTAACGTAAATAAAATAGAGTGGGGATTTTGTATGATATGGCATATTTGATGACTTCATTCTGGTAACAACTAAATACTTTTTAAAGAGTTTTCTATTTTAAATCGATCTGCCCCTTAAGACAGCATAATTTCAAAAAATTAAATGCTAAGCTTTTAGTTATTTAATGTAATTTTTGGATATGTGGATATAGCGTTGGCTCGAAAAAAAGCCGAGATAGAAATTTAAGGTTTGTCCTGTTTCTTAGCCCACCAATGGGAGAATTGTCTATGAACATCGAATTAAAAGTTTTCGACATTAAAAAAGACAGAAGAGGCTACATACGTACTGTGTGACCAAAGAGCGCATTTTCCTTATAACGCTTGGTGTGCTACGTTAAAAAGTGTGATTTCAATCACGTTCGTCTATTATATCGATATACTAATGAAACACATCACACATTAGGAAGTTTCAAGGAATCGATATGGTCAGGTGCATTAACGTCACAGATGATTGTCTCACTCGTTCTTGTACGCAGCCATTTAGCTCATTAATATGCTTTGTATTACCAGCTCACACATGAGAAATTTATTCCATTTTCGGTTGGATCTGGAACTGCACACCTACAAAAACAAATGTAATGGTAACAGTTGTCTATCACTGCTCTAAAATTTCTTGTTATTGTGGGCCCGTATGATTAGTGCTTTTCAAGCACTTTAACCTTGTGCATGCATCTCCAATTTGTTAGACCAACTATTTGCATGCCGTAATCTACTTTGTACTTCCACTAAAGTCTTGGTATTCCCCATCTGCGCTTTTTGCGGTGGTTGCCATCCAACGTCTTTTTGGCTGGAAGATTTGTGTTCATTCGACCGACTTGGCACAGCTGGGTTAATATTGTATTTTAATGCGCTCGAATACGTTTTTATCGGGGCATCACTTATACAGCTTACGGCTCGTTTGATGATTATACTACCCAGGGCTCTTCCTCATAAAAATAAAGAATCACGGGTAGAATTAGCATCTTGTACAGCGCTATGTTGTTTACACAAAAGAGCGCTTTGTTCTTGAACTGATTGCTTTGCTCAAAGAAGCATTTGTTTGCCAGCATGATCCTTTAACTTATTTTAGTGTTTACATCATTATTTCTATTGATTGCAGATCAAATAATTAACTCCTTTGGTACATCAAAGCTTATACTGCCAGTCTTAGCAATATTACCTTTCCGTCATTGCCAGCCGTTGAAAGCACGAATCAAGTCTTGCCCTCGTTCATCAGTAGACCCGTCTTTGCCAATTTTTTTTTAATTCTTTAAAAGCACCAATAACCTCTGGCTTTGTTCTTCAAACAAGGAGGATTAGGTCTTTGGTGTTTTCTGTATATTTTTCCATACTATCTCAAACAGTATGTTGGAAAATCTGACCGATAAGATGCCATCCTGTTGAAGACCTCTTTTGATGATTTGCTTCTGAGGATCTGGAATCACTCAGAGCCATTCGACTGGGGTTTTTTACGCAGACCAAGGTTTAATTAATACTTCTTTTATTGGCGTATTGAAGGCGGCTTTGCAGTCTCTTCCAGGATTTGGCGGAATATAAAATATTAGTCGATAGTTGATTTGTTCGGCATTAAGTCACACTGATAGTGCTTCAGCCGATCGTCCAGTTTGGGCTTCAATCTTACGCACAATATGCCGGATTGGTCATATATTCGATGGATAAGTTTCAATCACAACCCTTGCATCTACGCAGAAGTTAAGCTACTTTATTTAGTTCCATGACAAGTCATCGTTAACTAATTAAGATATATAGAAAGCAGGGTTCAAAATTCGTTCTTTACAAGGTTAAAATCTGAAGTGTGTCCACCTCACCTTATTGTCGTTAGCAATGTTTCCTTAAGGGACTGTTATTTACATCGAAAATTTACCAAATTTGTACAAAATGCAACAAATAGTTGTGCTCTTCTTGAAAGAGGTGTATCATGTAAAAAAGCACGGATTTCAGGAACAAGCTCCCTGATTTCCTCGGAGCACATTTAATTATAGTATCGATAGAAAAGTGAAATACATCCCCTATTACGACGATGATCAACTGAATCGAGACGGGTTGAAACCCCAACGCCACCGATAAGTACCTTTGCTCGTTTCTGTACGCGGTCAAGTAGCTCCAAAATAAACTTTGGAGCATCTGCTCATACATACGAATTGTATTCCATCTTCGGTCAGATATAGGTGATATAAATATTGAGAAGATCAGATGGCGTGAAGTAATTTCTACACCGTTTTAAGAAACCAAAATACTTGGATGCTTCCTTCGACAGAAAAAAAACGTGTTCTGTCCACTGGACACCGCACTGGATTTTCGTGCCCAGAAAATCAAGGGTTTCTGTCTTCTCAATGCTTACACCATCCATTAATACAGATGATGCAGTTTGTTCCAACGTGCGCTAATGTGTCAAAAGACAACATTGGATCGTACGGGCATTAAAACCGACCCTATTCGCACGGCCCCAATCGTAGACTAGCACCAGATCACGGTTGAGAGTATAATTCATACTCCGCCTCATGACCTTAATCTCCAAACAGCTTGGCCTGTAGCCAAACGAGTATAAATGACATATGCTGAATTTGTCTGCAAAGGAATATATAGGATTTGAAATCTGACTCAGGAGGTCATTAAGAAAGATAAGAAATAGAATAGGACAGAGGACGGAGCCTTGCGGTACCCCTGAATTGACTCTAAGCTCATTGGAAGAGATCTCATCAAATACAACACGAATAGTGCGATCTTTGAGAAACATCGACATAAACCGCGAAAATTTCCCACTGACACCAAAAGCAGCGAGCTTCTGTTTAAATCCTTGGATCTTATGACTCTAATTCTATCCAATTTTCGCACATATTTCGATTAACTGATTCTGTATATCGTAGAATAATATAAAAGAATTTTAAAATATTTATAAGACTCTTGTTAATCTAAGTTAGAATTCAGTTCAGAACGTAATAAATAATTCAATAAATTATATTTCTAATTCGCTTTATATTTGTAACCAGTTAAAACAAAAAAAAAAAAAACGATTAAATATTGCATGCATAAGCCAGGAAGGCTGCCATTGGGGCTTAAACTTCTATCTAACGTTTAATAAGAGCTACTCGTTCTTTAAGTAATCGATATAATTGTATGCTCACTAAGCAAAGCTAAAAGAAATCCGTGCTTTTAAAATACTGCACATGAATGCATTCCAGAAAGAATTGCATTTTAAACCAGCATGCACAGAGTCACACAGTTGTCTTGTCATCATAATTTCAGATAGTAACGCTAAATGTCACAAGTAATTCAATTATACAGGAACTCAAATATATATTTACATGCATATGTATGTATATTGCCGGTTTTATATGTATAAACGCTACGAATGGAGCTATAAAGTAAATGCTCATATAGAAATGGCACACGTTCCGCAAGATACATTTCTATTAGAGGTCTGCAGCGGACAAGTTTTCGAATAAGTTTTGAAATTTAACATTAAAGAGAATATGCACTTGTATTGACTCGCAGTTTGAGAGTATGCAAGATAACTTAACTGTAGTTTGTCAAATACAAACTTTTATAAATTTGTTACAAAAGAAATACCTTGGAAAGTGAACGTAAATTAAAAATATTTCAAATAAAAGCACAATATGTACTTTTCTTGTGGCATGTTTTTGTTTTTAAAATAAAAATAATTTGCTGCTTGTATGTGTTTAAAGATGTGTGACGTTTTGTGTATGTTTTGTTAATAAAAAAGGGGTAGCAGGCCATGTTGTCACTATAATAGGGTGACCACATTAACTGATTTTTCATTTCATCTACTGGTTAAAAATTTGTGTACTGAAATGTAATGATTTTCGGAAAAAAGTACTGATTGTACTAATTTTTAAAGATGATTTAATGTTTTAAATAATTTTCCTCAAAAACTTTGTAAAATGATACAAAACGAGATGGTAATTTTTTAGCTTAAAATTATTGCTATCACTGAAATCTAATTTTTAGTCAGTGGACAGCTCTCCAAAAATTATTACGAATTTTTTAAAAAACTTATTTTCTAAATCAAGTATCGACCTGCAAACTGTTCTTTAATTACAAGAATACATAGACATTCAAACGGACGGACTGGCATGCTTTAATCGACTCAGCAAGTTATATTAACTTGATGTCTATACTTGAAGGTGGTTCTTATAGTATAAAAAATTCAAAGCGTACTGATTTTGACCAAGAAATAAACTGTCTTCCTACCCTATAATTTTTTTTAGAAATATTGTGCATTGTACAAACACATACGTACATATCAAAAATAAATAAGGAACTAAAAGAACTAAACCAACCAACAAATGTAATTTTTGTTTAATTCTGATCAACTGCTTTTGCGAGAACGGATACAGCCGTAGTTGATACATTCTTTCGTCATTAACTTGAATTTTTTTCGGCAGAAAGAAAAAAAATAGAAAAAGAAGTTTCAAATAAAAAATTCTGGCAAGTATCAGCGAATACATAGTTGAAGGTAAAGACGTCGATAGAAAAAAGTACTCATTATTTAGAGGCACTACATATAAGAGTTTATTCTTTCGAATAATCAAGTACACAAGAAGTTCAAGTATATTCGTGCAGCTCTCTAATTTATATATATTTTTGCTGTTCTAAATACATACAGACAAACATATCTATGTATTTTTGCTTATAAACTGTATCTTAGAAATAAATGCAATTTAATATTTTTTCTTTAACGTTCTTAATTGCGTGAATTGTGAATAAAAAATAAAAATGGCGTGAATAAAAAATGGCTGTAATCATTGTTATCAATCCTTGAAGTGTGTGGCAAGTGTGATAAAGTATTGTTTTATGATATTATTTTAATAATAGTTAAGTAAGTTTCGTTAGCCTTCCCTTCTTGTTTTACTAATACGTTTTAATAAACTTGGTGCAACATTTACTTGTGCAGATATTTCTGCCATAATTTGTGTCACAAAAGCTAAATTGTTTTCTTTTATTTTTATGGCACCAGTAATTCGAAAAGTGTTTGTCCATTTTGTGTTGATATCGTACATGTTCTTTATATCTATGTTAAAGTGTTGCTAGTAACTTACTAAAAAATTAGATTGTGATACATAAAATTATGGATTAAAGAAAAAATTATAAAATTACGACAGCCATAACTGTTTTGCTAAACAATTAAATAGAAATAAAAAATGCATGCTAGAATAATTTAAGCACGAGCATAATAACATTATAATTTTTCTAAAGGTTTATTACAATTAGGAGTTTCTAAATATTATCAAGTTATAAATCAAATAAAAATCTAAATTTTTAATTACTTAATTTATACATTACAAATATAATGACGAAGTTTTATAGTTAAAGAGGCCTGTAATAACGGTTTAATTGTAAAAGGATTTGGGTTGACTTAAACTATATTTTCGTTTAATTTTTTATTAGCAGCCAGCCAACCAACCAATAAAATATTCTTTTTACATTTTGACGTTAAGTGCCTGAAATATTTTACAGCTAATTTATATTTTTTAATAACTCAATTTCTATTTTGTTTTTATTTTATATTTTTGTGCCCACCCCAAATACGGGGTAGGGGTACTATGCGTTTTTGCAAAAGTTTGTTACGTCCAAAATTAATGACCTTAGACCAACCTTTATGTATACTGATTGACTCAGAGTCAGTTCCTGAAACAATTTAAGTATGCCCGTTCGGCTGAATAGGCGTCCATGTATTCTTGTAAACACGCTACAGGTCGCAGTTTTGAAGATATTTTGATTTCATTTAGCACGGTTATCTTTTGGCTGATACGAAGCCTATTGCTATTTGTAATGATCTGTTAGCTTTTTGATATAGCTCCCATACAAATAATAGACACTTTCAACTTTCTACTTTTAGATTGAAAATATATAAAAATTTACTTTCACTGTCGCTCGTCTGAAAAGGTTAAGGTGAAAAGGCAGCAATTGAAGCAAAGAATACACAGCTCTCTGGGGTCTACTAATTCACTCTCCTTGTATTACTTGCAAATAAAAATAGATATAGCGAAAATAGAGTGGAGGATAAAACGTGGAGAAGAATTAAAAAAAACAGAAACAATTGAGCAGGCAAAGCAGGATCTCTGGCTGGAATCGAACCTGTGACCCCGTGACTGGGAGACTTAGGTATTTAATTACTGGTCTACCGGCACTAACCTAAAGTCTATTGAATAGAGATGATTTATTTTTTTTTCTTAAAAATCATTTAAGGGCCAAAATACAACTCTTCCGTGTAATACGCAAAATGCGATAAATCAGAAATTGCTGTCAAGCTACATAGATATATGAAACGTTTTGGCTCAAACTTAAATCATGTATTCTGTCGTTACGCCCCCAGACTTATTTATTTATGTGGCCTAAGCCAGTTTGTCCGTTGGTTATGCATCCTTGCAAAAAGTGAAGAAAAAGCGAAAAATGCACACATAGTTTTCAATTTTGCATTTAACTAGTAGAACTTACAGACCCAATGAGCAACAGCTGGTATTCATAGCATTTGGTTTTGACACCATAAATTTGCCTCTACAATAAAGGCAGACAAGTATCCAAAACTGTATTCTATAAATCCAAATTTTCGTCAAAATCGAGTTGTAAAACAGAAGTTTAATATTAGGACAAATAGATGATTTTTTACCAATTGTTTTATAAATCTAGGCTGCCTTCATTTTAGTTTATGTCTACTTTGAAAGTCTCATAAACTTTCATATGAGGTGACGTTTCAGGTGCCACTGTGTTTTGCCCTAAAGTGTTAGGTCCCATCTGGTCAGTAATGAAGTGTGGGAAGCTCGTTTCTTTTTGAGCAAAGAAAAAGTTAAATGGGTGCTTTTTTATTCATTAATTTTTGTTCTTCATAACTTTACCTATTTCTCTATTAGAATAATATGATGCTATAGTTAGTTCGAGGACTGTATAAGATCTTCACGAGTACTGAAAAAAGCAGTGTTTATTGGTATATATTTTTAATTTTTTAAAACAGGGTTTCTAGTTTATTTTAATTATGTTAGCCTAAAATAGGTAAAACTGGCTGGTCCCGAAGACCCCACGTAGACCCTTTGGGTCCTCATTGTTATCAGATAAGAAGAAACGATAACGAGTTTCACAAACTCGATGTGAATACCAGCAGCCTTATCTAACCAACACTAGACATTTTCTTTAGGTTTTGGAAAAAATAAGGTCTTAGACAGTTTTCTTTACAGCGCATAGGCACAGCATAGTGACACAGAATATGTAAAAGGGTCTTCTTATCCCCTGGCATACCATAAAATCAAAAATAATCGCTGGCCAGCCGTCTTGCCTTTTTGGCGTGAACTGCTGCCCAGCAATGACCAGTTATTATCCCCACTAGGAGCCTACAACCGCTCTTTTGCAAAAGCAAAAACTCTCGTTGCCACCGGGTCATTAGGTCCTCACAAAATTCTGAGAATCTACACGAAAAAGTATTTTTCTAGACCTCAGTGGGTCTGACCCTTACTGATGAATCTTTACCCTTATTGTAAAATTAGGGTGAATCATAAGGGTCAATTGCTCTTTTTATAGGCAAATAGATCCCTTGCTCTGTTAACTCCTTTAATCATCCTCAACAACTCTGTGTCCACAAACGCAGTAGATATACACTTGTCTCACGGCACACAATCTACTAATGGATTATTTCCACGCCTGTAACTATCAATAAATATGTTCACCTGAGAATTCTAAAATTAAGTGCACAAGGCAAGATCAGTGACTAATATGGCCACCAGAATCTCTGCCTGAAATATACAGCAGTGATCAGGAAGTTTAAAGGGCTGCAGTTTGCTATTTCAAATAAAAAAAAGTTGAAGGGTCCCTTTAGTAACATATATTACCAATATGATCTCATTATATATGAATTTTAACGTAGTTCTTGTCAAAAGATCATGTTTTTAATTAAGTTAATGTTGAGTTTTGTTTCTGTGAACAAATTTTTTATTCACAAAAAAAATTTAAGAAAACAATTTTTTACTTAGTTTTTCCCCTTGAAAAAACTATTCATCCTCTTAAACTTTTACTATGCATTTAGAATTTTAAATATTACTTTAATAAAAATTCTTTATTATATTTTATTGTTGTTGAGCTAAAATCTACCTCCTATTAAATTTTCTGCAGTTCATTTTAAAAAAAAGGGCAACTGTTAATGGGAATTGATTCAGATCTTTCAACTTCATTATATATGCATCAACTACAACAAAACACACAAACACATACCCACATACCAATAAATGTGCTACATAAAGGCTACACAGATTTGACAACCAAACGAAAGAAGGAAATTCCAAACTAAACAGACTTATATTCATATACAAATGCACTTATCATTTGTCTTTATTTCGATTTCAAGAAATCTCAACGAATTTCTAGGAAAAAACTATAAAATTCCAAGAATTAAAATACGAAAACCAGAAAAGGTATTCCCTTGTTATTTGTTATCAAGAGGCGCATAGCGCATACATTTACGCACTGAAAAGGTACATTCCCATACACTTATAAGCCAAGTTTAGGAAACAAACAAACAAATACACAAGTAAAAGCCATGTGCGTGTGTGTGTAAATCATTTTCTTATGTACGGCAATCTGTATACAGGTCTTTACCAATTTTATTATCTCCTTTAAACATTTATTTCGGTTTTATTTTTGTTCTGACTTTAGAAATGAAGCATTAAAGCATCTCGTTCAGGGCATCGTAAAAGTGTATCTGTTTATTCCCAAGCTTTGTTATAAAGTGTATGTTTTGTTAGTGTATATGTTTGCGTTTTTTAACCATTTAGACAGCCAAGTTAGACAGTCATCTCACCTTTTCAACATGGGCTAAGATTGCAGCTGCTAAAAGATTTTAAACCATAGCAAAGATGCTGCAAGTTTATCTTTTAAAAAGAGTTCAACTGGTAAAAAAAACGTAAAATTACGTATATTTTTTAATTGAAAGAATCCTAAATCGTAGAAGTGAAAACCTTGAAAACTTTTTATTGGTATGAAAAAGGATTTGTTCTTAGAAAATAAAGGCTTTACTTTAAACAGATATGTAAAACTAAATAGCACAAGGAAAATCAAACAAAAACTATAAGTAAATTTGATTTTGTTTACCTCTTAAATAATTTAAAGAAAAAGCAATAACAAGATTTCTATTTATTATGCTATAAACACATAGACAACAGCAGGCTACCGACTACATTCACTCTTTTTCTATGGAAATGATAAACACTGGTGTATATGTGCAGCCGCCACCTTTAATGTAATTTAGTAGCTAACTACATGGCTACGACTGCATCCAGCTGCATTTGCAGTCGTGTGGCTCTGTTGTCTGCTGTTTTCTATGTGTTTAAAGCAATGTGGTTACAAAAAGCTGTGGTGATATGTGAAGCCGAATTGGGCATGAATTGGAAGAAACAGAACTGATCTTTTTACCAGGAAGTACATACGATACTTTTAGCAGCTCGACAATTAAGCTTTAACTGGCAGATGAGCTTTTTCGGAAGCAAAATATAAAGAAAGAGTAAAGAGAGATATTAATTTCGATTATTTATACAGGACATCCTTAAGAAAGCTGAAGTTTGTAGCCAAGTTGTGTCCAAAGATATGCCTTTCTTGGAATCACTGGTGCCCTAAGGTGCAGACCTTAGGTGGCAATAGACATAATAATAATAAAACGGATTAAAGGAATGGTGACAAGAACTTAAGTTAAAATAATAAGTTAAAATGCTAATACACTGCTTTCCATTACTTTAAAACAGTGCTATTTTTAGAAACTCTTCTGTATAAGGAATCCTTACGCATTTTCTGCTTCAATTGTACTAAAACAATCTGTGGCACACAAAATGGATGATAAGATTTAGAAAGGGGTCTCTTATTGTGAAGAAAATTTTTAAAAACACAATAAAATTAAAAAGTGGCGCCCATAATAATAAAGCAAGGGGGTATGCACCTTCCCATACACACACCTACATACCATAAAAGAAATATAAATATATATTAATCATTTATTCTCAGCCTCTGGCTTTTGCAGGAATTCTATTGTTGTAAAATTTATTAAAGGGATTGGTCCATATCACACTGTAAATGGGGTGTAGGGTGTAAAAAATATCAACATACTTATTGTTTTACTTGTATTTTGTTAATACAAGAAATATAAAATCTGTAATCCTTTTAATTGCTTATATGTCGTTTTTCTCATTTTTTTTAATTGAATAATTTAAGAGAAACTATATTTCTTTTGCAAACATTTTTCCGGCAATTTCTTTAGAACGTTGTTGCAGCAGACATCATCAATCAAAAATTCTTTTGCAAATATGCAATTTTGTCTTCTGTTGAGTTGAAAGGAAGAAAAGAATGCTTCAATGGGAATTTGGTTTATCTTTACAAAAAATGGCGCCATTTTAATTAACTGTGTAGATCGTTGATCATACGATTGATAAAAATGATTTGTTAATGGTTGCCTTAATAAATTGCCAAAAAAATTATTTTGGGAAAGAAATGTTAACTCTTTGAATATTTCTTGAAAGCAGGTGTCTGGATTGAATTTATTAATTAAAGAAAACTTTTTTTAATTGTTAAGCTTCTCTTAGTAAAAAAAATTTTTTTAATAAATTATTTAATTAAAATATGTCAAATAAGCCCTAGATAAGCCTACAATTATTATATTTAATAAGGACGTTAATATTTCATATAGGAATTGTTTTTTATTCGTCTTTAAGTAAAATAGTTTATGTTAAACTCACTGGTATTTAAGAAAGACATTCAAGACAGATAATGTTTACAGCTAAACACTAACTACCGGCTTAAAAGTGCTGATGATGCAAAGTTGTAGCTGATTTCGGAAATGCATTGATTTTTTAAATTATCTTCTTTTAATAAATTTTTAATTTTTTTTCATTAAAGCTTTATTTTTTAACTAACAATAAAATCCAAATCTGAAATCAGTGCCAGACTAGGTTCAAAAAAGTAGGAGGAAAAACAATAAAGGTTAAGCCAGATAAGGTCAGCAAAAAAATAAAAAGAAGAAGGAAAGAGAAAAAATATACCGCCTACCGAATCGTACAACAGCTCCAGACCCCATAAAAAGCCTGTTACTTAGCTGTCCCACACTCCTTATATGCCCCAGCCCATAAGCAGTAACCTTTCAAAGTCCATAACTTAAGTGCCCTCCTAGCCACCCTTTTCGATAGATTCGCAGCCTTGAGCAGCTGCAGAAAACGTGTTCCAAAGTCTTTAACATCTTATTACCTTCGAAAAAAAAATTGCATAGGTCTCACATCACGTTGCAATATCCCTTAAGAGATCCTCATCTAGAAGCTCACAATTAGATTTTTCTTTCTAGTCAGGCCCTTCCTTTTCCAAGACCCATATCTGTATCAAAAACTAATGGTGGCTCTAGGTTAGATTAGGTTCAAAAAGGTAGTGAGGAATGCGATTCGCCACCTCCACCCAGAGGCCCATTGTGAATCTTTTCAGAAACCTGTGACCTTACTGACCCATGTCTGTACCCAATCCCCCCTAGCGAGTTTATTGGTCACTTTGTTGCCGGTAATGCCACAAGTCTACACTTTACATAATTCCCCTCTAGAGTCCTAAGCGCTGCCAGGCTGTCGACATGTTTAAATTATCACTTCCTCTTCTTTTTTAGCATTCACCTTTATCAATTCCGTAGTCTTCATCGCCATGAGAATATTTGTCTAAAAAGCGATACTTTCATCTGGAAGTTCATGTGAAACCCGAATTTTCTGGTTCTATATCCATATTCGATCTTAGGGTTACCAGTACCAGATATTGTTGAAACTGGAAGTTTTGAAGCTACGAGGGGTGAGCAGTCCCTTATCTGTTTATCCTTTAACTGGCTATAGCTTCTAACTTATAGGAGGTCTAAATCCGCTACCTAGTGAATGAAGAGCCCCTTAAACTTCAGTTTCAGCCTAGACCTGTTGATGAGCAATGTAAGGGTTGTGGCTAAATCCCTAATGGCGGAAAGAGCTTTGCTCAGTGAAAAGTTGCATTGCAACCGTGTGACGTAACACATAGTTCGGCAGGAGCGGAAGGCAGGTTTTGCTCCTTACCCTACCCCCCTTAAGTAACTGAGGTAAAATGCTCACACCCTGGTAATGCTGCCAGGGGAAAAAGGATTCTAGTTGCGAGTTGCGCTAAAACTCACCCTTCTCTGAACAGGAGCCACAAACTAGCCTCCAGTAATTGTACTAAGTACTAATTGTTAGTACTTCCATTACCATTTCACTGCCATTGAAGAGGAGCTTTGCGTGGCTGGTTAAAGTATTTCGACGTGATGTTACCGAATCAGCACAAATTAATAGCAAATAAGGCAAAACTTTTTGTTTTGAAATTAATGCATTTCTGGTAGCCATACATACTGGGAATGTAATGCATATACTAAAGAATATTCTTCGAAGCCTTTTTTAATAGTCAGGGATTCAGATAACTTAAGGTTTCTAGTAAAGTGCTCAATGTCGATACAAATAAAAGGATTTATACGTGGCAGATAGAAATATGTAACATGGGGTATAACCACCGTTAGGTAAGCTAACTAGGAAGGTACTGGGAATCTTCGTTTCATCAGCGAAAACTGCTTTCTTTTAAGTTTTTTTAATATACATATTAAAGTTCAGCCTTTAAAGGAATGCTACCCAATATTTAATCATTCCAAAATTCATAACGCGCGACCCTTTTGTCAGGCAAAGCTAAATTACTCAGTCCACACCTGCGCTGTCGGCCTACTTTTAGCTTGTTTGTTTTTCTCTTCTGAGCCTGCTCAAAGCATTCCAATTTTAAATATGTTGCCGCCATTTTAGCTATGAAATTTTTAACGGGAAGAAGGAGGAGAAGGATATCCAAAATTACTTATGGTATGCAACTCCTGGCCACTTTAATGCCATTGACAATTGTTTCATTATGTTGCCCTTTCTAAGACCGGACATGCTACCATTTGCAGAAATCTGTTCTATTACGGAAGTGTAAATCCAGTTTACAATATTTAGTATTAGCCCTTAGCTCAGAGATTTTTTGAGCCTCTACTCCGCATTTGCCTTTTAATTAAACTTTTCATCCTGTAAATAAACTTTATCTACTTGTAGCCTTTAGCTCAGAGCTTTTTTGACTATCTACTCTGCATTTGCCCTCTAATTCAAAGTTTGCTCCCCTTTCCTGTATTCACCCACCAAAATAACTTGGTAGCCAGGACTATATTCAGATACCTAGAACTCTCCGCTAATTTTCTTAACTTCGTCAATCCCTGGCGGTTTTAAGTCTGTCACCTTGTACTTTTTGGTAAAGAGTACTAGTTAAGTCTTCCCTTAGTTAACACCCAGATCTTTTCCCTTTGATCCATAAGATCGATCGATTAATAAATTTGGCATCACACGTGGTGGATTAAACGGACCGAAATTAGCTACAATACCCATCTTTATGGTATTACTTTAAACACACTCTCCTCAGATGTTTATAATATAAACTAGAGATAATAATCCTGCTGCTAAGCATAAAAAAAGTCCTGAAAATTCAATCCTCTTAGTGCGCTACCAGGCTTCTATTGACAAATTATTTAATGTCCCTGCAATATTCGAATACTAAAAAAATTTGGGTTTTTGTGTTCTTTGAAATTATTTATATTTTTGTTCTTTAGAGAGAATATTTTTTTACGTTTCGTCAAAATTTTCCCAACAAAAAGAACCAACGCCGTTAATTAAGAAAATTTAAAAGTTTTCTCTTTAAAATTCTCTTGTCGCCTAAATAATTATTTAAAACATTTAAATGTTAAATTTTTTGATTAAAAATAACTAAAGAATTTTGTTTAAACAATATCGATGAATAAATATTCTATGTGATAGCAAAGGCGCCAGTTAGCGCCAGTCTTAAACCAAAAATTGTTTTTCCACTTAAAAGTCTTTTCTTAAATGTTTTTTTATAAAACTTTTTTTTTGTGGTTACAAATTATGGTCACAAAAGCAAGTGAATTAAATGTGGTTTCTTCTAATAAATATATATCAGTTTGGCTGCATATACATATATGTACGTACAACATACATACATTTATAAAAAAAAGGTATAAACTTCGTTTTACACTTGTATGGTAATTAAATTGTGGGCTTGAATTTTTTTTGTTCTCAAGATTGTGGCTTCTACATGTCGCCGCTTTACTACAGTGAAAAGTAAGTACTTGTTGGTAGTGCATTTGTTGCCATAAGAATTTATGTTACACGATAGAGCTAATGATCTGCAACAGCCCGACTTTTATTTTTTAGAAAACATTTAATTGGTGACTATCTAAGAGTGATGTCCCTTTTAAGATGTTCGACTTAAACATGCACAGCTAAAATTAAGTGTTAAGTATTTATCCAATTTTTTGTCGTGTTTCTTTTATCATCTTTAAAACATTCTATTTTAAGTTTTATGGTGACATGAAAATGTATTAACTTTTAACTAAACTCAAACCAAAATGTTGCATGTTATTTAATATGTTGCGTTAAACATTTTAATTATATTTAACAGAATTTAATTTATTTATTAGAAGCTATCAAAGTAATGTGCGTGGGCTGTTAGAGAAGTAATATGCTTGAATTGCTTATATTGTAATAGCTAAATTGAAAAGCTTTCGAAAATAATAGCCACCTAAAGTTTAGCTTGATTATGGTGACCTTTTGTGTCTTGTCGAAATCAGGACAATTATTATTATATCCTTTGAAGATCAGACCCTACATTATAGAAACTATATCAGTTATCGACTTCAAATGTTCTACAATAATTAATTGGACAATAAGACCTTCATTCGGAAAAAAAAATTTGGAAAGGAGAAGGGGATGCCCCCATAAAAATTAAAAGTTTTTATGAAATTTCCGATTCGCTATATTTTCGAAGCTATAACAGCTATTGACCTCACATGTTCTACAAGAAGTGATTGGAAAATAAGGCCTACATTTTGGAAAAAAATTATTTGGATAAGAGCAGGGAATGGTGAATGCTATATCTCGGAAACAACAACAGCTATCTACTTTGAATGTTTTACAAAAAGTAATGATACAACAATTCTTACATTTTGCAAAAAAATAGTTGAGTAGGAGCAGGAAGAGGCCCCTCCCCAGGGTACACTAATGCAGGTAGTATCAAGGCCAAATAAAAAAATTCGCGCTCTGTATTTCGTTTTTGTGTTTGAGAAAGTGAATGTCAAAAAGTTTTCAAATTAAAACAAAATTATTTCACAAAATTTCAAGATGAATTCACAATCAACTTGGTTCCTAATACTACCTGTATTAGTGTGCACTAAAAAATACATTTTCAAAACAATTTCTAATAATTTTAATCAATTCATAATATTTCTTGCTTCTGTATAGAAATATATTGAACTATTTAGTAATAAAACAAATATTTTTAGGGAAAAATATTTAACATATTTAAATACTTTATAAGTTCAGTACAGTACTGATTTTCTCAAAAATTAGTACATTTCTGTACATAAGTTCTTAATCAGTACTCCAAATGAAAAGTCAGTAGATGTACTGATGAATGCCGACTCTGGGGAAGTTATGGGCGTTTCAACATAATTTTTGTAAATTTAGTGATCGCGAGTATGTTCTAGGAATATGTTTGGGAAAGAAAACTAAAGGAAATTTGTATCATATTTTTTCCTCTAATAGAAATTTTTGGGAGGAAAAATTAAATGGGGTCGGTTACATATTTGACCTTTGTAGGAGCATCCTGGAAGCTGTAAGACCGATTCAAAAAAAATTTAAAAAATTACACTTTGAATGCCAACTCTGTTAGGGGGGCGAAAAAAAGGTGTAAGGAATGTTCCACAAAAATGTTTGTGAGAAAAAACTAATGGGAGTCGGTCTTACACTGCACCCGTGTAGGAAAAACTCCGAGGCAGTGGTAGGTTTTTATGTGCAAATTTTAGAGAAATAAACATAGGTAGTTTTGGAATTTGGCTTATATATTGGTCAGTTATCAGGCTATTTTGTTGGATTTCAATAGAAAATTTTTTGCATTTATTTCTGATAGTTTTATACCACTAACTAGTCTATGCGACTTTGGGGGGCTTCAGAAAGTTGATTTCAACCGTAACAAGGACATCGAAAAATCGACTTCCCTATCTATAAGGTCCAAGAAAATATATACTTTATAGGGTCGAAGATGGATGATTTCGAACAAGAACTAAATGTTATTGAAAAATGCGAAATGCTCGTGAAGATTGTTTTGAGGTTTCTTTTTAATTAGTGTTTTTTTAAACGACCAAAAACGTTTTCTTACAAAGAGAAGACAGCGCATCAGCTACCCCGCCAGCAATGCCAGCGGTTGACTTTGAGTCGAAATTTATTATAATTCACCAGGTTAATTTGATTTAAACAAGCAAACTTTACGCTGCTGCTAAGAAACAACGTTGCATTGAAGAAAAAAAATTATATCTACTCAAATGCATAATTTACAAGTCCGACGTAAATAATTTTTTGGTAGTGCCAAAATGATAGTAAGGAACCCCATTTGGTATTAAGAGGGTCTAGATCTAACGTTTTAGCGAATGGAATTTAATATACTTGTACTCACTTTTCTGTTTTCTCGTGGATTTTAAAATGATCTGCAATGGCAGAACTCGCTTGTTGAATGTTATAATTTCAAACTGAATGCTACCGTTCTCCGTTGCGTAATGATATATCTTATCTACATCTAATTGAAGTGAATTTTGTATCTTTCTACTGTAAATATTATCGTCTGTCTAGAATATTACTCCATTTACGGAAAAAATAAATTAAGCAATAACCACACCGCACACATAATAGGGATGTTACTTATGGGCAATTCTATTGTGACGGGTGTGACCGCTTTACTCACATTTTGCTTAAACTTCAAACAAATCAAAATTTTTGTTTGAAAAAAAGTCATAATTTCCAAAGATGATATGGTGATTAATAATAGTAAGTAGGCACTGCAAGAGCATAATTTCTTGTCACAATGTATTTGGAATTTAAAAGAATTTTGGGTAAATATTTTTTTTTATTTTTACGGTAGTTCAAAGTGTTTTTAATTGTATTTGATCCATGATCTCTACAAAAAACTATTTTTGCTTAGGAAAAACCTTATAATAAATTGTGACGGGTGTGACATTTTTATCCAAACGTTAAAAAAAGTACCAACTATTCAGTATGTAGCCATTTTTAGCTCCTGCGAATTAAATAAAAACAAAATATGAAGTAAATTGTTTATACTTTGATCATTTTCATTCTCTCTAAAGCGTAAATTTATCAATTTTTTAATAAAGAAAAAAAAAAAAGATTTTGCCCATTTTATGACGTTTTGCGTGGAATTGATCATATTTGGTTTTTGTTTTTTTTTAACTTAATCTTTTCTTTCTTTAAATTTATCGTAAATTTATTGTAAGTTTTATTATCAAGTCGCTTATATAAGGAAATAGCCAACAAGTTGGAATAAGGGGAGGGGGCGTGACAACTCCAATGAAACTTGATACAGTTTCCGGCATATCTGTGTATCAAGCTGTTTTAGTTATATTCTCAAAATTATATACAATTAACTCCCATGTCCTGACCATTAATTAAGCTGAAAATTTAATAGAACTTATTTAAAAAAATGATATTAAATTTTAATTGCTTAAACATCCTTAAGTTTCATTTTAGTGTCTTTTGGGATAAAAAGTGTTTGAAGCGAAAATTATTTTTTAATTTTCAGCCATTATTGAAACAAAGAAAAAGAAACAAAGAAAACAGTCTTATTTGGACACCATTACGAAAAGTTTATAATAAAAACTGGCATGTGGCATGCCACCATATTAATACCGCATAAATCAAGCTCCCTAGTATCTTTATATGTGTTTTAGTTATACTAATGTATGCGTTAACATGTGTTCATGTGTGTGTGTGTGTGTGTGTTTAAAAAGGTGTTTTTTCCTGGTGCATCTTTATTCTCGAATTAAAAACTGTTTTTATAAGATTTGTATCGGTGGTGTGGATGATGTGAACAGCGATGAGTTTCTCATTGTCGTTGTCGATGTCTATCTTCTATTGTGTGTGAGTGTATCAATTTTATATGCCTTCTTTATCATTCCTGCCATCATCGTGATCATTACACAACTGTGTTAGTGTTTGAATATGTTTAAAGTTGTGGCAACTATGCCTTTAATTCCTTTTAGCTTTGGCGTGTTATTGCTGTGCACAAGTCGTATGTTGTGTATCGTGTTGCATAAAGGAAAAAACTAGTTTCATGTAGTTTGGCCATTGTGTTTTATATTGGCTTACATACAATTTTTTCTTCCTTTATATTTTAATTTTTTTATTACCAATTTTTGTTCATTTTTATTTTTCTCTTAAGGTGGAGTTTTATATGCTTCTGGATTTTGCTGTTTGATTGGCTGGCACGCCTTAAGTTTTTATTTTTTGGCTTTTTTTCTCGACTATTTTTTTTTTTGGTTGCCAGTTGTTTTATTTAGAGTGATAAGGGAGTTCGAAAAATAATTGTACGGCCTTTTTAGACTTTATACGAGGCTTTGACAAAAATTTTTTAAAACAAAAAGTTGCTAACTTGTACCCTTTTTCGGGCCAGATCTTAAAGTATTTACAATAAGCAATAAACTGAATTTATAACCAACTTGGTTGTCGACTCCAAATTATTATCTCTAAAATTGGTAAAAAATTTAAAAACTGAAAGAAATTTTCTTGCATAGTAAAAAATTATTTAAGTGCCTTTTCAGACTGCTTTTATACGCAGAAGATAAAATACACTGTTTGCTGATATCCTTTATTGTTTTTTCTGACATTTTCCTTATTCAACGATTTTGGTAGACAAAATGCAAAAGTCACTTAATTTAACGAAACTTAAAACTAAAACCATAAATCATTTAATGTAAAAATAAATATATATTGGAAATACTTACACACAAAAATAAGCCAAGTAATCTTTACTTAAACTAAGCTGTAGCTGTGTCAAAAGTACAGTAAATACGGATTTTTTTAAACCAAGTACGGATTTTCTTAAGCCAAGCTCAGATTTTTATAAACCTACTACGATTTATCCAGTACGAGATTTTTACTTTAAGCCACATTTTAGCCAAAAAAGGATTGATTTAAGTTTGATACCATACTTGCTTTAAGCTTAACAAGATAGATTTAAGCGTAAACAGGATTAATACAAAAATGAAAACTCATATTTTTGGCTAACGTTGCTTTATTAAAGAAGAAGAGTTTGTTTAATTTTATTTAATATTTATAAATATTCAATATTTATTAATTAATTTTTTTTGTAATCAGTGCAGCTGGGATTTGAACCTGGGGCTCTTTAAACTGCAGCACCAGCGTGCTAAAATATATTCAAAAACAAAAAGTTTTCTCTGCTTAAATTATGACGATTAGACTTGATTTAAGAAAACCTAAGTACCGTTTGTATTTAAGAAAATTTCAGGCACGACTTTAGATAAATTTAAGAATAAAATTCTTGATTTTAAAATGTATTTTTCTTTCTGTGTATGTTTAAATGTTTTAACAACATACCTACAAACATTCTATACAATCACACAAAATATAGTGGATACAAGTCCTCTAGAATACGGGTATTGTTCATTTAATTTAATATTAGATAATGGCTTATTTATTGTTATTATATATTCGGTTGAAGTTGTTTTAATGGTCTTTAACCTTTTTTGTTGGAAAAAAATGTTTTAAGGCTTTTCAAATATAAGTTCACTTGTGTTTTTACTTCATTCGAAAATATATAAAAAAAAGACCAATTTTTGATTTCGCGCGATGAATAAATAAAAAATGGCGTCTGACTTGTTTCTCGTAAGAGTCTTCTGTCTGCTTTAATAAGGATGTCCGCCGGCAAGGTAAACTGCTTTGTTTTTCCGCCATTTTGGTAAACATTAGTCCAAATAATTCATATTTGGCAGTCGTGAAGTAGAGACGGGGTAAATTTGTTATGGAAAAATATTCGGCAAACCAATGTGTTTCGATCGTTTAGACATGACAACCTTGATTTTTATGAAATAATCATAATGAGTGACGAGGCACATTTTCATTTGGGTAGATATGTGAACAAACAGAATAGTCGGTTTTGGGCAATCGAAAACCTTCAAACTATTCATCAGTCACCTTCGTATTCATTAAAGGTGACAGTCTGGTGTGCAATTTGGTCAAGAGGAATCATTGGATCATACTTGTTGTTCGGGCTTGAACGACTATAGCTTTCTTAGTTGTTTCTTATCTAAAAGAGTAAACTGGTTGAAGTATAAAAAAAATATTAAATATTAAAACTTTCGAAGACATCGATGATTGTCTGAGTGCCCTAATAAAAACCTTAAAAAACCCCGTCAACCAATAGAGGATATTGAATCTCAAGGGAGTATTTTAGGTCCGATTCTATACTTGTCAACACAACAGATATGCCAACCAACAGTATTGCACACACGTCGACATATAGGTACTAATGATACCGCTTTTCTCAGCATTCATAAAGATCCTAAAGAGGCCTAATAAATAATAAAAATAATTTGTATTATTAATTTATATAAAAAAATTTTATTTTTATACAAATAAGAATTGCAAAATATTTCTTTTAATATTGACATTTACTAAAACAATAAAGAAAAAAGCAATAAATATTTTTCTCCGCGACAAATCAATAGGAGATACAATAATCTCAAATCGAACAAATACATGTAAACTTCCCCATATGAACACACCAACAAATGGGGATATGTAATGTTTGTATATACATATGTATAGTATATGTTTATTTTTTTAGCTAAAACAAAAAATAATAAAAAATAAAAAAAAATATTATCGTGGCCTAACTAAAGTGGGCTGTCCCAAGAGATATGGAATTGTTTTTACACACACACAAAAACCTCATGCCGAACAGAGATGGGAGTTATAACTTTTACTTTGCTATAAAAAATGCTCATAAGCGCACGATAGTTTACTTTTTTCATAACCAAGAAATAAGTTTATTTTGTTTTTGATTCTTCTTTTTTTAATGTATGCATTATAATCTAGATACATATGTATGTGTATGTGTAAAATGTTAATATTAAAAACCCCTACAATAATATTTTGATATTTTGTTGGCGAAAAATTATAACCACTGCTTTTGTATTTATTAAAGTAAATAATTAATTTTTTTAATGGAATGAGTCCTAGCGGATGCGAGGAAGCTTTATAGTTCAACTTAAATTGTTTTTAAAACAGTTATTATATGTATATTTAAAAAAGGCTTATGTGACTAGGGAGTAAGTAAAAGTAAGTACTCGACACTTTTCAGTGAAACCAACTACATATGTACTTTTGATATCGATACTTTACGTTCAAGTACCAAGTAGGTGTCGACAAAATACTTGTTTCTTATGAAAGTTATTTTTCGCAAATAATGGGTGGGTTTACCAGATGCAGACCGGCTGCAAAAATACGAAGCATACAACTATACTTAAAGTGGTTTTATACGGTATGACTTATCAAATTTTCAACTGCAAAATTAATATATCGTCGTGTGATCTTTTATTTGCTGCATGACATACTTTTAACAAATTATTAATGAGTTCTTTTTCTAAACCTGCAGTCCATTTTGTAGTATCTCAATTATATTGGAATATGTATGTAAAACTAATATCCACAACTTCACAGTTTACTAAAGATTATTCTGCTTAATTATTAAATTTTTACGGTATTTAAAATCAAGCAACATAAATCATTTGCAAAAGCGACAAGTCATATAAAATACATCCCGTGTGAAAGCACCTTAACCGATGATACGGTTAAGCCGAATAATAACATTTTGACCAAAGTTCGGGCTAGTTTCGGCTGCAAAAATTCACGTTCGGTCGGGCTATAAAAATTAATACCCACTTTTAGAAATAGTAATAGCTAAATATTGGTACAAAATAATGTACTTAAAAAATAAAAATAAATAATTTAATATTAAACTTACCATCTCTGATGCATGAATATTTTTGTAAAAAACAACAAACATATCTAAACAAAAAATCAAGCTCAATAAAAAAGGGGAGCCTCATGCATACATTCACACACACATATTGGAGAGATTAGAAAATTTACAAAGAGTACCAATATACAATAACAACAAATAAATGCATGTTGTTGTGTTGGTATGTGAAAATGAAAAGGCAACTCCCACTTTTGATAGCAAAAATTATAATAAAAAAATTCTCTTTAGATATGGAGATATGGATGGGGCTTTGGTTTAAGTTTTATTGTTGCTTTCATTTTTGTTGTTTTTTTTTTTTTTGTATATACGACTACAACAAGGTAGTTAGACCAGTTTTATATTTTTGTTTACTTTTCTGCTTTTCGTACGTAATGAAATAGATCAGAAGCATTTATATTTTTAATCAAACAATACTGGCCAGACTTGTTGTCCAACCGGAAGCTTTAACAATTTGCCATTAGCGTCGGTAAAGAAAGAAAATTGTCGAAAACTTGTTTCCTTAAATGTGCGTGTATAAACGCGTTCAAGTAAATGTGTGGGTTTAATTAAAACTCCTTTGAAAATCTTAAAAAAAAACGAGAAGGTACATACATATACAATTAAAGCTCCATTTTAAATTCAGTGCTTTGCTGTCCTTAAATTTTTGGCTTTAATAACACCCATACTAATGTAAAAATACAATTTAAGTTTTTTTTTGTTATTTATGGTATTCGTGTATGTATACGTATTGGATATCATAAAAAACATGTTTGCTGTTGCCTTAAGTTGAGTAAAATTATCGTTGTTGTTTTTTTATTTCTCCTTAAAGACTTGCCTTTAATGAAATTCGCCAACGCGCTACTAGTGTATATTTGTCGTTATTATAATTAATGCGAAAAACGCGCGTTAAAAGAAAATAAAATACGGTTAAATAAAAAATTGTGAAAAAGAAAAAGCCGACGTTAAAATTATTATTTTGTAATAGAAAAATGTTAAAATAAAAAAATCAAGCAACAATATAAGCAAAGTTTGTTTTTGAATTGTAACAAATACTAGTATTAGAAAAATAAAAAAATGTCAAACTGGTAAAAGAAGAAAAAAATATTCAAAATAATACGCCCCTTATCTAAAAAACCAACTTAAGTTGCGCTTAGTAACAGATTCTTTATGGCATTGTTATACCAACATTATTAATCATTTACGAAAAAACAGATACTCGTACTTCAGTCAATCTTTTTAATAAATTTTCTTTGCCATCAACGTAAATACTTGTAGGCACACAAATGAATCTGAGTGTTTGTGTGTAACAACAATATCAAAATATTTTTATCTAAAAATTTGTTGATATACATAGTGTGATTAATTATACCCAGCTACCTAATAGATAAAAAGAATTTGTTTTGTGTTAAACATGATTTTAATTGTTATGCAGATTAATGTTATGCCGTTTATTAATTTGTATAATCGCAGTGCTTTTGGCTTTATTCAATATAAATTAATTAAAATAGTGTGTGTTTGATTTTAAAAAAGTCTGCATTTAAATAAATTTTTATATTTCAAGTAGATTAAGTTTTTAACTAAAGTTTTGTCACTTAAGTTGTTTTAATCTAATGATGCATTTTTGTTGAAAAGATATATACTAGGTATATACCTATAAAATATTAACTAAACTTGATAAAAGCTAAGTACTCGCCAAGAGATCGTGGAGTTTTATATAAATTCAATCATATTTGGTAAGTTCTAATATTTTATAATATATTTTTTTATTATTAAATCTTCACTTCTAGCAATAAGCATATAAATCTTAAAACTAAATATGTGATATAAGTACAACCAGTGCCAGGCTTAAATTTACGTTCTCAAAATTAGGTTAGGTTAGGTAGAACAGGCAGCCGTTGAAAGAAAGGATACAGCTCACTTGGGTCCGCTTAATTCGGTCCCTTTGTGTTACCTGGAGAAACAGATAGAATAGGTTGAGATGGCAGGAAAGAAGAAATTTAGAGAAGGATAAGAAACAACAGAAAAATGAAGCAAACTTACCAGGGTCTCTGGTGGGAATCGAACCCACAACCCCCAGACTGGTAGACTCGTGCACTTACCACTGATCTACCGGGGCACCCTTCTCAAAATTAAGTGTGTATCTATTTTGATGGCTTCATCTAAGGGCAACAGTATCCCTTCACTGTAAATGAGGGGGGGGACACCCTGTAGCAAAATTGGTTCAAGCAAGCAGATTTGAATGTGCTTCCAACTAATCTAAACACTTGCCCACATACATAAGTGTAAAATTTCGCATTTAACTAGTGGAATTTGAAGATTTTTTTCAATGCTGTTGTTTGTAATATCCCATTAATTTTTTTTATTTCTCATAAGTTTATCCCAGAACTTCCAAATTCGGACTATTTGCTTTTGTAATTGGGTTGAAACTCTGTCAGGAACCCTATAACTGCTGAGAAAAGCAGTTTCATCACCAATTTTTAATGTGTGTGCTTGGCTATGGCATGCCTGTTGTGTCGAGAAAGTACATAATTGGTCCTAGAATACTTCCTTGAGGTATTACATCCCCTATTAGTTAAGGACCAATAAAATCCCTCTTTCACATTAAACTGTCGGCCGATTATTTTTTTAGAAGATAATGGATTATAATTGGCAAGTCCAAATTTAGATTGTTAAGAAGGGGTTCATGCCATACATACCTTGTCGAAAGCTTCAAAACCATCGATAAAAATCAGAAAAATAATTATTTCCCTCAAGGCTCTTATACGTTTTACTATTCTGTTGTCTTGTTTAATAATACTTTGTCATCGCTTTAATTCAAATTCGTGATTAGCAATATAGTTTTTCCTCTTCAAGAGAAAATTTAATTTTAAACAATTTATGGACTAAATTTTACATATTTGTTAACAGGCTTAAAGGCATGTACAAATTAACCGTTAAGGTCTCTGTTCAGCCCTAAAAATCATCTTTATCGGGGCAGCTTTTTATATCTTGCGGGAAGTTTTCAAGGCATAATAAAGCGGTAAAACTTAATACAATTATTCTTTTTGCTATGCAGAGCAGTTCTTAACCCTTAAATGCCCAGGGTCAACAATTTTAATTCAAAAACACAGTTTATGTATAAAAAAACGAACTAAAGAGATTTAAACCCTTTTCAAAAATGATAAAAATGTGAAAATTTGGGTTTTATAGTTTTTCTATAACGTTTTAAAACAAAAAATAGTACTCCTTTTGAATGAAAACAAAAACAAATTAATGGCCACTAATTTTCAAATAACTTTAAAACACTTGAAAATATAAAAAAAAATATTTTGCCAATTTAAAAATAAATTTTATTTCAAATCATTTGTTGATGTTTAAGAAAAATCATTCAAATGACAAAGTATATCAGATATCAAATTATTAGAAGAACCAAAAGCCCAAAAAAAAAACAAAAACTTAAAAAAAAAGATTTAAATTTTCCTCGTTTCCTCAAAAGAGGCGATTTTTGCTGCATACCAGTTATACTGTGGAAAAGTAAGTCCAGCAATACATAATTTTAATTGCCTTTCAGACACAGAGTTTTTATGCTCTAAGCACAACACACAAAAAACTACAAAAAAATTTTTTCAAACAAATTCTTGTTCAAAATAATTTATTTTTTTAGTAAATTTATTTAATAGTCTCTGTAATATTTTTATTTGATTTTAAAATCAAACAAAATTATCGCCTAGACAGTTAAAATATTTAACCAGCTCAACAAATTTTTTTATCTGAAACTTAAACTATTATTTTTTCAATAAAATTCTTGCAAAATTGTTTGTCTAAATTTACAATTTTCGTTGTAGGTCTTTAGCCAGACAAAATATTTACTGATTCTCTGAAATTCGGAACTGATTCTACAACTCAGTTTTTTCTGTGAACTGGAACGAACGACGAATTTTGCACTACACGAAGAATTAGTCTGTTAAAACTCGTTGCGCAAATGCGTCAACTGAAGCATATGAACATAAAACAAATGAAACAGCTGGAACAGAGTGACCACATTTTTTAAAAAAGAGGCACTAATTAAAAACATTAATTTAAAAAACTACTTAAAAACATAAATGTAACATTTATAATACATTAAGTGTTTTATATGCAACAAATAAAAAGTAAAAATAACAAAATAAAAAAACTAAAAGAAAAATGGCCACCCTGTGCCAAATAAATCTATCGCAGAGTTCGTTTCTCAAGACGAATTTTGGTCGACGCACTGTTTGTGTACATTTGCATATTCACAAATGTGTTTTATTTTGTAAAACAAAAAATTCATAACGAAATATTCGTCGTTCGTTCTAGCTGTGTATAGAACATTTAAACGCATTGATTCACAGAGTTAATAAATTTTTAATAAAATTAATTAAAAGAAAAGATTTGAACCAAACTCGCTGTGTATTTTTTTAATACAAGGACTAGCAATCCCTCTTATACATAATAAACAATTTATTACCGACTTCCAAGCTAAGCGATAGCCTTAATCTTGCTTGAAAAATTTACGTCGATTTATTGTAAAATATATTCGTTTAATCTGACATTTGACAGGAACGTAATTATTAATAGATGTTGTACTAGTGCAATTTTCCTATTATTTAATCAAAGTTTTTTTTCGATATTTAAAAAAAAAAACAAGTGAAGACCCTATATTTGGCTGTGCCGAAGGGACTTACCTTAATTTGCTTAAATTTTATTGCACTGCAATCCTCATAGGAGGTGCTGATAGGGGGTAAGTATGTTCTAGGAAAATGTTTGAAAGTACAAATAAGTTGGGGGCAGTCCTACATATAATATATCCACAAGCACCTTTGAAGCTGTAAGGGGGGGGGGGGGGGGGGGGTTATTACAATTTTCCCAAATTTGCATGGGATCCGCCTTAGGCGATGTTGATAGGGGGTAAGGCTGACTCTGGGGCAGTTATGGGCAATTTTTCATAATTTTTTTGTCAATTTCGTATGCCAACCCCCTTAGGTAATCAGAATAGGGGGTAAATATGTTTGGAAGGGACAACAAATGGAAATCAATGATACATTTTATTTCTCTTAGGGTGACCCTGGAAAAGTTGTTAAGATTTACACCCTAATTTTTTTCAAATTTTGTATGGCAACCCTGTTAGAGGCTGGAAATAGGGAATAAGTATGTTCCACAAAAATGGAAAAATTAGTGGAAGTTGGTCTTACCTTGCACCCGTATAGTGCAACTCCGGGGCAGTTGTAGAGGTTTTGATGTACAAATTTTAGAGAAATAAATAGAGGTAGTCGTGGTTGCTGGCTTATATCTCTGTTAGTTATCGGGTGATTTTACAGAATTTCGATAACGTTTTTTTCACAAATATTTCTGATAATTTGATACCACCCACGGGTCTATGCGACATTGGGCGGCTTTAAAAAGTTGATTTCAACCATAACACATACAGACGGACATGGCTAAATTAGGGAAGTTTAAAAAAAGAAGGTTTAAAAAAATATATATTTTATGCGTCGCGAATGAATAATAAAAAAATTACAAATGGAATGACAAACTTATATATACCCTTATCCCCTATGTGAAGGGTATAAAAAACAGGCATGTTTTTTTCCTAAAAGAAAAGAACCAAACCTTCCGCTTTTGTGTTTCTAACCAAATTCGCTAAAGTAGGTGAAACGTCCTTTTACATTTACGTTTGTATTTATTCCAATTGAATAACAACACTAAGCACTTTGTTTAAAAACAACTTATTAAAAAAATGTGACAATAAATTAAAAATTTATGTTTAAAAAATGAAATTATTATGATTATTATGTGGCCGGTTACTGTCAGTCGAAATAAATAAAACTTCTACTTTATATTTTTCTTTGAAACAATTGCAAATGTGATTTTGCAATTATTTGCATTTCTGAGACAATAAACTTAAAGAGTTATGACTTTAAAAGGGTTCATATGATTTTAATTTTTATATGTGTTTGTAGAGCAGCGATTTTAAGCATACAACGTTAGATACATATGTACATAGGTAAATGGAAAAAGTATGTTTGTACTCGTATACGTTAGAGAAAAAATGCAGAAATATATTTATTCCATTTGCAACCTTTTGTAACTCTTGTAAATCGTCAGATAGTTACAATAAAATTTGTAAATACTTTGTTTGCTTTTTAAATAAATTATACCCTTCATATAAGTGATAAGGCCTGATATAAGTTCCGTTTTTAATTTCTTTAATATCCATATGCGACCCCATAAATCATATATGTTTTTAGTCCTTATAGATATGGAACTCAAAGTAGCAATGTCCGTCTTTCCGCTTCCCCACCTGCCCATGTTATGGGTAAAATAAATTTTTAGAAGCACCTCCGCATGGTCCCGAAAGTAGTATCAAACCATCAGAAATATCTGCGAGCAAATCGCTATTAAATTCCAGAAAAATCCCCTGATAACTGACCGAGATATAAGCCAAAAACCAAAACCAAAAAACCAAAAACTCTGCTTATTTCTCTAAAGTTGTACATAAAAACCTCTACAACTGCCCTGGAGTTGCCACGTACAATGTGCAATGTAAAACTGACTCCATCAATTTTTCCCCACGAACACTTTTGTTGAACATACTTACACCCTATCTCCGCCCCTAACGGGGCTGCCAGGGTTGGAATTTTTTAATAGCTCCCAGCTTTCAGGGTGCGCCTACAGAGGTAAAATGTAAGACAAACCCTGATTCGTTTTTCCTCCCAAACATTTTTGTAGAATATACTTACTCCAGTAGCTACAGCCCTTAGCATATTTGCCATACAAACTTTGAAAAAGAAAACAGAGTAAAAAGCCCTACAACTTCTCCGTAGTCAATTCTAGAGAAATAAAATGTATTAAGGACGCCCATTAGTTTTTTCTGCCAAACATACTCCTAAAACATATCACATAGGGGAGCTCCCCTAAAGAGTTTCGGAAATTGTAGTAAATTTCCCCCTACAGCTTCCAGTTTATCCGTGGATAGGTCGAATGCAAGACTGACCCCAATTAATTTTTCTTTGCTAACATTTTTCTAGAGCATACTTACCCCTTGCCACCACCTACTAAGGGGGTTGCTATACAAAATTAAAAAAAAATAGGGATAAAAACCCTACAAGCTCCCCGTAGTCTGCACCCCCTAGAGGAATAATATGTATCACAGGCCACCATTACTTTTCCCTCTCAAACATAATCCTAAAACATACTTACTCACTAACTCCATCACCTAAGGGGGTTGCCATACAAAATTTACAAACTTATGTAAAAACGCCCACAACTTCCCCAGAGTCGGCTTTAGAGAAATCAAAGTTACGACCGATCCACATTAGTTTTCCACACATATTACTAAAACATACTTACCCCCTATCACTATTGCATATGGGGCCTCCCATACAAGGTTTCGGAAATTGTAATAAATTTCCCCCCAACAGCTTCCAGTGTACCCGTGGATAGGTCGAATGCAGGACTGATCCCAAATTTTTTTCTAAAACATACTTACCCCTTATCTACACCCACTAAAAGGGTTGCTATATAACATTTAAAAAAAATGATAAAAACCCTTCAAGTTCTTTGCGACCTGTGTTTTAAAAAAATATATTTAATAATATATAATAGACACCCAATCAGATAAAGGGGCGAGACATGGAACACGCTTTAATAAACTCTAAAGGTTATTCTGAATCTATCGGCATAGCTGAGGGTAGGCCTCAGACTATTATTTTTTAGTATTAAAAAAGCATAATACATCTACCACGTACGTATGTAGTGTGGCTTTGGAAGAACAAGAACAAGGTTACCACCTATTTGAAAAGAAATCTGTAATAAACTTTAATAAATTTTAGTTTGCTTTTAATAACTAGCTGTCTTGCAAACAAAAATCTTATTATCTAAAATTTTATGTCCTATAAAATTACGAAGCATTTTGTTTATGTCAAGAACGTTTAAAAATAATGATAGTGATAATGGATTTTGAAAATCTTGGATTGACAAAATTAAATAAACGCTGAAAATTATCAGATAATATTTTTATTCTATAGATATCCACTTATATTTAAAGTTCAAAGAAAAAAAATTTATGAATAGATATTGTCAACAACTTAATGGCCTATAATAAATTAAACTCATTAGATAAATATCTCATAAAAATAATAGAATTTATTGCTTATTTTTTTTATTAATAAAAACAAGTAGTTCTCTCATAAAGAAACACATTTAAATATAATCAAACATATAAATCTTGATAAAAAAAAATACATAAAACAACAAAAGCATAAAATAGATTTTTTTCCACTTGCCACAATAATTTAATTCAAAGTTGCATACAAACTTATGAGGATTATAAAACTTATACATAATGCAACTTGAAATTTTAATGCATATTTTTTAAACAAACATACGAGCACATCCATGTGTATAAACAAATTTGTGTTCATAACTTGCCAAACTACTGGCATAAATTCTAGCACTTACTGTTTAATTCTTTTGGTTTTTTGCTACATTAATTTTGCGTGTCATGTGCTTCTTTGTATGCGTGTCGATACTAATTTATTCATATTTAATTTTACAATATTTTATTGCTTTCTTTTGTTTTCCTTTTCTAAAAACAAACATTGTATTCTCATAAATATTACCATGATGAATGTGTTCTTTTTCTTTCAGTTACTTTTGTTAAATATTATAATTGCAAACAAATCATTAAATGCAATGCCACTCCAAAGATTTTATGCTAAACATTCAATTAAAACAATAACATTAGTTTTTGCACTAATGTGCAAAATTGTTCGTTCCTTATTATATTAATTTATTTTTTAGAGTTTTTTTTGGTCTTTAAAATGTTTCATTAAATTAAATACAAATTAATTATTTAAACAAAATTGTTTTAAGGCATGAAATTTTTAAGTAAATTGTTTTTAATTTGGCTTCCTCTGTAGAAACAAAAGACTTAAGCCACAAACTTTCTTTTATCACTTTCTAAGTCGGTTAAAGCATGTCCATCCGTCCACCTGTCCGGATTTGTGTCGCAATTTTATAGATATTTTAATGAAATTTGGCAAATAACTTTTTTGGAACTGACTCAACAACGTTTGTTTTTGGTAATGACCGGTCATTTTTTGGCATAGATCCATGTCCTCCCGAAATAAGCATTTGGGATATAACTGACATGAACAATAATATATTTTGGCAAAGTTTTGAATATGTTTTTAGCTTTATATCACCAACTAATCTACTGGAAAAAATTTGATGAGTTATATTTTTTGTTACAGTTCCCATACAAAGGCCCTCCCAGAATAGGCATTTTAGATTCGAACTTTATTCTGTCTTGAAAAACCTTTGCAGGTATTTAAGGACATCTCGGTAGTAATTAGTCACTATAAATGACTTACTTTTCAATTACTATAACATATCGTCTGCATTACTTAGCAGTTGCTAGATAATAAGTTATTTCTTATCTGAAATTTTGCAAATATTTTTAGTTTTAGATTTCTTTATCTTATCTTAATTAATTATTTTCAAGCAGTTTTACCCAAAACATCAAAGAAAAAAATTTTAAATGAAACCATGACAAACTAGAAGCCCCTTTGAAAATTTGATTTAAATGTCAATAAAATAATAACTTATTTAACTCCCTCTTTGCAAGCGAGCAAGGTAAGTGCCTGCTTCCAATGTTATAACCATATTTCTGACAGCTGCAAATTCTTCCAGTCTTATTCCATTATCAGAAGAGTCTTTCTAAAGGCTTAAGTTTGCGAAAATCAAACCAAGGAGTTCACCTTGTCTATTTCGCCGACCAGTCCCGGACTTTAGAGTCAAAACTGGAAGTGGTTTCGGCTACAAGGGGTTACCAGTCCCTGAACTATTTAGAGTTCAACTGGAAGTAGCCTTGGCTTGGCTTTGGCTACGAGGCCTGACCAGAAGCTTGTCATTCTAAATCTGGTACTACGGGTGTCAGGAGCCCCTGGGACCTCGGTTCTGGCCTGACTATGGCTGAGGCCCCTGTTGGGAGCAATGTGGTAGTTGTGGCTTATTCCCAAATCGCGGGGATACTTCTGTTCGATGAGGAGTTGCATTGCAACCGGGTGCCTTGTTCCATAGATTGGTACACACAAAAAATTATCTAAAAAAACTTTACTTAAATCAAGCCATAGCGGTGTCAAAAGTACGGTGAGTACGGGTTTTCTTAAATCAAGTACGAAATTTCTTACTCCAAGTCAAATTTTTCATGTACGAATTTCTTACTTTTAGCCACAATTAAGCCAAGAAAGGATTGATTTAAGTTCGGAAGCGTACTTGAGGTAAGCCAAAAATGATTTAAGCCGTAAACGGGATTATTTTGAAAATGAAATGTCATTTTTTTGCCAAGGGAGAAGGCATACTCAAATGTATGTCTTTGAATTGGTGCTCATGGACGATAATTTGCCATGTTGGCAAAGTGTCATCCATGGTGGCGCTTGTTGACGCATTGTATTCACCTTTTGTTGGGAGCACTGTGGGTTTGGGCTAACGCGGCAGGTATCCACATTAATCTTCAACACTGTGTCTATTACGCCATTATAATTCCCAAGAACAATTTTAATGCCACGGCCAAGCAAGCGGTCATAAGTCTGCTCTAGGAGCTCGTAAAACTTATTTTTGATGTATTTGATTTTTTATTTTGTCAGCTTATAAGCGCAGATCAGACTTATAAAGGAAAACGTGGCCTTAGGACGAATTTTAGCTTCCCGTTGATGTAAAACCGGGCACTAATTGAAGTATTCGTTTTCTTCAAAGCAAATCCGCAGTAAGAGATATCGCATTATTTTATTTCATTTAAGGCGTGTCCTTTTCATGATATTTCTTGGGTGACATTGATGCCAGCTTTGTATTCTTCGAGGCTATCTGCCATCTAAAAAGAGTCATTTGGGGAGGGTTCGTGTATTCCAAGTATATATCCGCTATTTATGGTCCTTTATACGTTTGCTGTGGTCGTTAACATTATGGGGAAATCGTTTATTTTCATTTATTGCACTTTCCATTGTAGAAGATTTTTTCAGACACATGTTGCAGGCCTCTTAACCTAAAAGGATGGTTTTGTCTATTATGCATTAGTCAACGACTTAGTGGTTGCCAAGACACCAACAAAACACTATCAACTAAATCACGATTTATTTAATTAATTACTTAAATGTTTACTGTCACATCAGCAGCAGGAAAGTATTAATTATCCTTTAAATATCCTGTAAATATATTTGAACTGGAGACCATAAATACACTTTCAAACTGGACAGGTAGATACTGTTTCTACATACATAAAAACACACAATTCGAAAACAATTAACCCTTTTCTAATTTACGTTGACTTTGCTTGATGGTCGTTATGCGAACACTTTGTATTATGTGCGGACGTATGTATGTACTTTTACTTTGATTTTAGTCTTTAAAAAAAAGATTTAAAAAACATATGAAAAATACCTTATGGTTGCCTGCATAAGAAAAACATTTGTTAGAAAATGTGATATAACGGTTTATTGCAACGATTCATTAAGAGCAAGTAATGCTCTCTTATTGTAACACAACCAAAACACTCAAAAATTTATTGTCTCGTTTCCTTTTTAGCAAACTTTATTTATGTGTTTCTGTCTGCACAATCTTTTTTGGCAATTAGACACTGGCGCCTTCATTCAACAAAGGTCAAGACAATGGCGCAATTGTTATGCATTATTTTGGGCCAGACAGACATGTAACAAATGGCCTTCACGACAATATCTCAACATGACACCTTCCATTTCCTAACAATCTTTACCTGTCTGTGTCTAGCTGGCGTTGTATCGTTACTTTCCCAACTCGTGCAGGCGACACTTGTTGCCGAAAGTGGCCAATAAGTCAAATTTCTTTTTGACAGGCACAAGACCATAAATTTCGAGTAAAAACCTTTTCAATATGTTTGTGAAGAAGAAAAATATATTTTTTTCTGGCCCTAGTAAAAACAAAAAATGAATTCAGGTTAGAAAAAATTTTTCGACCAAATTATAACACAAAATTTTAGATATTTTACAGGGATTTTAGTAGCGGAAACGTTTGAGAAAAACAATTATCAAAACGCTGCATTTTACCGTGAAATTTTAATGTTAGTCGTACTTAAGATCTAATGTATGTCCATTAGAAATGCATTTAAAATATTAATGAAGATGACGGCCAAGTTTTACTCTCCTTGTTAAACATAGCACCTCTTTAGTAAAGTTGTAAACAGATCGAGAAACTATAAATAAAGAGTTGTACTGCTCAGAATGAATAAAAAATATATTTGTAGAAGGCAGAAGTTAAGGAGCAAACGATCCATTTTTACAAAATTTTTAATATAATGAATCTTGGGAACTATAGGTATAACAGCTGTCTACCTTAAACCTACTGTAAATTATTAGTACGTATCGTAACGTAAATGTTGAATTTTAATAACCCTTGCAGTGTCAATGTCGTCAAATTGCTCATTTAGCTCGTGGCTCATACGATGCCGGTTTTCTCACCAACACAGATTGATCCATAAATTTTACGAAGAATTTTCCTCTTTAACACTCCAAGCACTACTGCTTCTGCTTTCGCAAGTACTAATTCTTCGCAGCCATATAAAAACACTGGCAGTGTCAGTGTCTGCTAAAATGTGATATTTGTCTGCCGGGAGGTGGCTTTGCCAATAGAATCCTTCTATTTATCTCAAAACTGATGTTGTTTGTTTTGTTTGTTAGTGATACCGAAGTAGATTAAATCCTTGACAATTTCAAAAAAAGTTTTTGCATTCCACTGTCTACCAAAGCCTATTTGACTTCTTGTGCATTGATAACATCAACTTGGTTTCACCTTCATTTACTGCCAGACCCACTGTGGCAATTTCTTTCTCAAAATTTGGAAGTTCATACTCACAATGTTAACACAATGATGTCGATATTGTCGGCGTAAGCAAGTAACACATGCCACTTCTATTCAAATTCGCGTGTCGTATAACCTTTTCTAAGGGGATGCGAAAGGGATCGAATTAAACGGCTGTCTCCTTGTCCGAAACCTTGTTTGGTACTGAAAGGCTCAGAGATATTTCTACCTGTTTTCGACTGAGAACTGCGTATCAGTTGTGGTCATTCTGCAGAGTCGTATTAGCTCTTTAGGGAAACAAAATTTGGACATGTCTTGAAACATAGAGAAAAATATGGTTTGTGTCGATCTGTCTTTCTTGGGCCTTTTCCTGAAATTGGCGTAGTATGCATATCTGACCAATGCTAGATTTGTCAGACCTAAAACCACATTAATATGGCCCAATTTTTACATCGACTTTTAATTTCAATATTTCACACAATTCGTTGGAAAGTATCTTGTGACCAATGGAAGGAAGACTTATTCCACTGTAGTTGGCACACACTGTCTTGTCTCCATTTTTGTGCGCAGAAAGTAACATCAGTGTTCCAATCCTCGGGTATGCATTTTTCTAGCCAGATGGTGCAAACAAGCTGATGCATACTCCTTATCAGCGTGTCGCCTACGGTCCTAAACATTTGAGTTGGCAACACATCGGCTACTGCTGCCATGTTATTCTCAAGCCGGATAACTGTTACTTCGACCTCGTTGTTGCTAGGCATTATGCATTCACACTATATTCTGTGATTGGTTCTGTGGTATCTTCATCATTGCTACTTTTAGACACCAATAGGCATAAAAATTATTTTTCCATACCCTCAGTACACTTTCTGTATCAGTCATCAGACTGCCTTTTTCATCGGACTTTATTTTGACTCCTAAGCATCTCGTAACCCTCACATTTACGTCTTTTAATTTTTTTTTCTTTTTCCTCTCTCCTTTGGTCCCTGAAGCCTTTCCTCCACTGCTGCTACTGACAGCAGTATTGTCGCAGTTTTGCCCTGTAGCATTACGACACTCCTTCTTGTACCATGGGTTCCTTGGGAAAGGTATTTGGTAGATAAGTACGGATATTGCGGGCTGTTCCATGAAGTTTGAAAAACTTTGCGATTGCGCTGCAACATTATTAAGAGGAGTGCTTACTTCTAGAAATTGGGTCATTCGAGGGGAGTAAGACCTTTCTGTTTGTATTTATCTTTCCAAAGACAAGCTTCCGCGCTTACGTTTTTTGTGGCATTTAGACAGGTGCGAACCTTTTCAGCAACAAGTAAGTGAACCAAATTGATGTTCGGTACTCGTAAATCTAACATGTTCTGAAAGAATGCCTTCCGTCTATCACATGATCAATCTGGTTCCTTGTGTTTTGGTCTGAGGACGCCATGTGGCTTTTTGTCTATATCGAGCTGTTGAAATCTGTTGCAGTCACTACCACATTTTTCGCCACGGCGAATTGTACTAGCCTCATTTTATTTATTTTGTTATCGGATGTTCTCTCGTGGAGGCTTGGTTTTTCGACTGTTGTACCAAAGATATTTTCCCCTCCTTTTTTCATGTGCGACCTCCAGCAAGTCTTTTGTAGAGGACGTTATATGAAAGGCCTACTAGCCTTTTTAACAAAAAGAAATACAAAAGGCTTTTGATAGAGTCTGGCATTGTTAGCTTCTATCTCAGCTTGTTGTTTTCTGCGTCAGTGATAAATTTTCTCGATTTATATCGAGCTTTTACAGAGATTGCACTATTTGTCTTGTTAGAGTTCAAAATCAGATTGATGGTACTACAAGGCTCCGTTCCCTCTCCTACTCTATTTCTTACTTTTATTAATGACCTTTGAATCCTATCTATTAGTTTCCAGATAACAGCAGTATATGAAATTCACACTAATTTGACTACAAGCCTAGCTCTCTGAAAATTGGAGCTATGAGGTGCATATGAATAGGGTCGATTAGAATGCTCGTAAGACCCAATGCTGTCTCTAACACATAAGCTCACATAAGACCACGCTGCAACATCTGTATTCATGGACGGTATACATTTTGGGGAGATAGAAAGTCTTGATATTCTGGGAACAAAAATCTAGGGTGTTGTGCGCTGGACAGAACCCGTTTTCTTATGCTGGAGAAAGCATTCAATTATCCTGGTTTTTTGAAACAATATAAAACTACTTTACACCATTTGGTCTTCTCAAAACAACTTTATCCGAATGAAAATGGAATACAAATCTTATGTATGGGCAGGTGCTCTAAAGTATATTTATGATAATGGAATGTGCTTTGAGAAAATCAGGGAACCTGTTTTTTGTGTGTTACGCCTCTTTCAAGAAGAGCTTATCCTTTTTTGGTCAACTGGCCAGTGTATCGCGCTAAGAATTACAAAAAAAAATTCTCTCTTTAGTTACACTGTTCGTATGTGAAATAAGCTTTCTAAAGATGTATTTTCTGTCACAGCTAATATCGAGAAATTTAATTCAATGTTCTTAAGCACTACTACCTCTATCATCCTTCCAATAATCTATTTCCCTGATATCAGCCCAATACATTGCATTTATAGGGGCCATCCCCTGAGTACCGGTTATTATATGAAAAGAATCCCGCTCTCAAAGACCCACTTTAAAATTTCTTTCCACTTTAACATTTTCGTGGAATGAAAAGTATAAAGTTATCGGGCTTAACTTAATAAATTTTCTGATTTTTCGATGTGTTATGAAAAGTTTTGCACAATATTTTCACTTTTTTATGCCACTAAAACAATTACACTTTGGACAAGTGAGGGTCAAGTTATTTCAATTTTAATTACTACAAAAAATTGTTGTTTTTTTTCTTACAATACTTTTGCTGTTATTTATGATCACTGAATGCTAAACAGAAACAAAATAATCACAAATGTATGTGATTTTTTTAAGCGCCTTTAATTTATGGCATGACATTACTTTTATGACTCAGTGCTAGTGCAGATATTCAAAACTCAAATTAAACTCGCATTAAATGTTAATTAAACGCATAAAGTCATTTGGTTAAAGAGTTGCATTTGATATGTATTTTTCTTATTCTCTTTAAATGCGGAATTTTAGAACATTTACAGGCGTAAAAAGATTTAGATTTTTAAAGAAATTTCTGCCCTGGGTTAGTAACTAAATTTTTCTTAAAAATTGCTTCTTGTAGTTATATTTGAATAAATTAATTTCGATCTCGTTTATGTATATATTTAAAGCTTAAAATCTTAAACCTTTTTTATATATTTAATAAATATAATTAACACTTTCATTGTTGATTAAAATAATCATATTAAAAGAAAAAAAATTTATAGTGATAAAAACCAAAACGCTATTGTATGAAATGTTTTTTATCAGGAAACTTAAGCACTTCCTTTTGTATAAGCGATAATTAAACATAAAGAAAATATTAATATAAACGATTAAATTCCATTAAGCATACAGAATCATAATAAAAATTAAAATTAATTTTTAAAATCTTAACAAACAATGATTTATTTATAAATCGTTCATTTTCTTATCGTGAAATATGAAATTATAAGTAAAGAATTTTTTCTTAAACAAAGAGACGACAACAAAAAAGTAAAATCGTACATGTTTCAGCTCCCCCCTAGGATTTTTGAAACTCAGCAAGTGAGCGGAATGTTGTCGCCAATAGTGTTCGCTTTTAAACAGACACTGGCAAAACGGAACGCACTCACTCATAAATATCCGGCACAAAATTTCAATTGCACGTGTAATAAATTTTTGTATGTATGTGTGTGTGTATAAATGTATTTGTAAGTGTTAAATTGAATTTTTATTTAAAACGCTCTTGGGTTCTTAACAATAATTTTAATGTGTTCCAGTTTTTATCTGCACAAAATTATTCTAGTTTTTTGCTGCTTTTGGGTTTTAAAAAGTACTTCTTTTACTTAACTAAACCATAGTGCGGGTAGTTTCTATTTAAGTAAACATTTTAGCAATTAACCATCAAAAAAAACTCAGTTTTTTTTTATAAGAATGACGTATGTATATGTCTAGTTTAGGCTTAGGCTACCATTTGACACTTTAACATGCAATTACTACGTAACAGACACGGCATGAGGTCAATGGAAGGTCAGAAAATAAAAACGTAGAAAATGTTGCGTTGAAGAGTATTAGATATTAAAAGCACAAGCAAGGCATATCCATACAAGGTGGTCGCAATAAAAAAATTGAGAGAAAAATTGAGGGAGTCGTTCTCTTACTCTTTATTTTTTTTATACGAAGTTTAACACTAAAATTGAAAAATTTTTCAAGTTTAGTGTCAAACTCCATGTAAAAAAAAATAAATAAAAATAAATAAAAAATAATAATAAAGCGAAAAAGTTTTTTTGTATGTCTTGATTTAACACCGGAACTACCTATTCAATTTTGGTGATTTTTCCACCAATGTAATTTTTTTGCTTCCTGAACGGACATAGGCTATAGTTTATTTTTTACTGAAGTGGGCATAGTACCTCCCATACAAATTAAATGGACTTGGTGGTATATCTCGAGAACGATAATCGCTATTTGCTTAAAATTTTGTGAAAGTTATTTAATTTAAAAATTTTTTTAGTTGAGTCAAATATTTTTATGATCGAAGCAGGGGAAGAGGTACCTCCCATACAAAGTTATTATTTTTTTAACTGAGGGTGATACATTTAGTCTCAAAATTTTGTGCAATAGCCTAAGTACTACTAAATGGATCTTATAATGGCAGAAAAACCAAGCAAAAGATCAATCTACAAACATACACCCACACGCTGTATGTGAATGTTTTTGATTATAAACAATAAAAAAGGGAACTCACTTTAAAAAAATAATAAATGTTAAACATATGTACAAAAATGTTAAAAGAAATTTGTTATTTTCTTATATCCCTTCTTTTACCATTAATTTATCTAATGGGGCTAGCGGAGCGCACCGGGTTTGCTAGTATAAAATTTTTAGCCATCAAAAATTTGAGAAAATTAAATCGCGCACCTATCAAACATAGAAAAAAAATGGTTTTCATTTTAAAAAGCAAAAGTCGGTGTACAAGAAAATTTGTTTTTTTAAGTGATTTCCGGGAGTTTAACTTCTTTACGCCCATGGTAAATTTTGGATTGTTCAAGATATGCGTACGCAACATTTTGTAAAAATGGAGTAATTTTCGAAAAAGGGTTTTCCCCAAAATGCTTATTTAAAAAATGAGCCGATAATATTAATGTTCAACTTACTTATTGGTTGAATAAAGTTAGACAAATATGAAAATTTTGTTAAGATAGAGTACGAGTACAACTGGACCAGGTATACACTCAAGAAATTATTTCTGTAAAACCAACTGGAATAGCTAACTAAAATAACTGGATATTAATTTCAAAACCCTTCAACAAGTTATTTATTGAAACTAATACAATAGTTTTTTTTTTTAATTCAGACATTAAAAAATTAACTTGCCTAAACATTCAAAATTAACAAAGTTTTTGCCATTTGCAGCAAAGCGCAAAATATCAGAAAAAACTAACAAAGTTAAATATTACTGCAAAATAAGTGACAAAATTAACTGCAACTAAGAATCAGTATTTTCGTTTAGGTGGAGCTTTGAATAACCCTTCAAATCAGTTAAAAAAATATTGTATTAAAATTTAACGGTTTTTTTTTCATTTAAAAGCAATTTTACAGAACACTTCCTAAATAACTTACTGTCAGTGACTGTAATAATTTTTTAAGTGTAGCAAACGTGGTAGAAAATTTTTATGGGGGTACATAAAAATATTGATCAGTAATATTTATATTCAGCGTACTTGCTAATGGTATTATGTTAGACAGATGTGCAAAACTTTGTGCAGATAGTGCAATATTCGAACCAGTTGCATTCAAAAGAGGTTAGTTCGGGTGGAAATTTTTATGAAGGCTATGCCAAAAAAATTGTCTGACCAACACTACAAGCCATATTCTTTGTCCCAAATTTCATCAACAAATCTTGAAAATTGTAACCTTTACTTTGATCATGGATGAACACATAGACAAGCAAATATCCTCAAAAAGTGATAATGAGTCATTCCGTATACTAGAAAGTAGGTTGCAGACCATTATTTTTGGCGTTAAAAATATCTGCACAAACGCATGACACGCTTACCACGCATGTGGTGTGAGTATAATTTTGTTTCTATCTTTATTGGGTTTAATTTGACAAAATGGCATTTACGTTTTTTTTCTACCTCCTACGGTCCTAAACTTTTAAATAACTTAATAAAACAAATAATTTTTTGGAAACCCGTCAAACAAAAATTTGATTATATTTTCATATTCTTTACTGGCTTAGAAGTAAATAACAATATGTACCCTGAACCATCAAAATATAATTTTTCCTGCTTAGTTTTAAACCAAAGGTAATAAAAGGTATTTTTACCTTTTTCAGGAAAGAAAAACGTACCTATCGCACTAGTTCCTTTAAAGAAAATCACTCTAGATTTACAAATTTTAAGTAGAGCAAAACACTGGGTAGATTACAACTGTACATCGAATTTTGGTAAAAAGTAAGAATTAGAAAATTTTCAGTTGACTTCCTTTAAAGGAAATAGTGTGATAAATATGTGTGCGAAATTGTTACACTAGCGGCACTAAATACCATGAAGGAAACCTGGAGGCAAGTTTCATAATGCCATTTGTAGTTTCTCTACTATTCCGGTGCCTTTTTAACTACATTATCAACAATACGCCTACAGTTTTATATTAAGCTTTAGTATGAAAAAGACGATTCACAGCAGCAAATTAATTTGCCGCGAAACTCAATAATGTATCAACAACATAACTGTCTTTATTTATTGGTTTTGTTGTTCTATAAAAGTGATTTACACACACAATTAATACTTATTTTCAATGACAGATGTAGGTAAATGTCTTTTGCAAAAACACACTGCCAGTAGTATAGCTAGCCACTAGTACTGTTGCTAAAAGGTACTAGTAAATCATTGGTTGTAATGTCAACATATGACCCCAAAGGAACTACCTTGTCAATAGTACCAATATCAGTAGTGGATTTTTAATGACACGCAAATGTTAAACTGGCGTCAACGTCAATAGTAAATCACTAGAGTTTTACTTCTGATATTTCCCACAGTCAAGTAGCTTAATCTGTTCCGAATATTTATAATTGAGGCGTATAAATTAATTAATTGTATTTAGCATCCAAAATACCTTTTTAACTACATATATCCATTAATTAATAAATTTATAATATTTATTAAGATTAAAAAAAATAATTATAACAATTACTTTAAATTTTCACACTAACACAGACTTATTTTACCCCAAAAAACTCCTATTTAAAAGCGTAGAGAATAGTAAGTAAGAAGCTAATCTTATATGCGTGTATTTCAGCCCCTTTTTATTGTAACTGCTTTTTCCCTAATTTTATTTTAATATTTTTCTTAAGCCTCTTTGACGCCAAGGCACTTAAAAGCTTAATTTTCTTTCCTGGCCTAAGTATGTATAACATGATAGGCAATGTAAAAAAGAGGGAACACATTCAATATTACCACGCAAAAAAGCCCTTCTTTTTCAGTTTTTAGCACCAGCACATTAACATCAACACTGGTTCTTACTTGCTTACTTACTTAAGGCCAAACTTTATTTTCTATTTTTTTTTCTTATTTTCTTTGCCTTTACTTTTCCATAAAAATCATTCCGTTACTAAACAAAAAACAAACTTAAGCACATGTATGCGCCAGACCGGCTTTTTTCAAAATAATATTTTTAAGCTACATTTATACATCTAAAAGAATTTAAATAAATAGTGGTGACGAAGTGAGTTACCTACAATACGAATGTTTATAAGTATAGATGCACATGTGTTCATACATATGTAGGAATGTATGCATAGTTGTGTACCTTTGTAGGAATTTGTAACACCGCGTGCCGAAAAGTTGTCACTGAACTGTGGTCATTTGAATGCAATCGAACGACATTAAGACACTGAATCACAAACAGAAATACAACATACAAGCGGCTGAGATCAAATACCAAAAAAGAATTAAGTAAAAACCCTGCTTAAGCTTTTTTATCTGCGGGAAAATAATAAAAATGCATTAGAATTGGAGTTGGCGGAAAAATTGGGAAAAGTTTGTTTTTTTTTCTGGCAAACTAAACTGTTGTTCTTATTTTATGACCATCATTCTGAAGAGTTTATCAAGTATTTTATCTGAAACTTTAAAAAGTAAAAATGCTCAGATTTTCCTAGGTAAGATAAAAGTGACTAGGAACTGAAGATCAATGGTCCTGCAATTTTTCCCAAATTTTTTTTTGATTCAGTAATTAATCAAAAAGATTTGTATTTTTAATTAAAACGTTTATTGTCTCAACTAAAATATAATTCATTTTTGAAAAGTAAATGCCAACAATGGTGTTTGTTTACAATTTTTTTAACATGAAAATCAATTCAAACTCTTATTTATTTGTATTGACCTTTAGATTTATTTGTATTTTGATTAAATCGATCAAAATATATAATATTTTTTTGAATAAAAATTTTTTTAAATTTTTAATTAAAGTTTTTAATTGTATAAGCGAATTTCTTTATAGGTTGTAATTTCAAAATTTTTTTAATCAGATCAACAAATTTTTTAATTGAAAATGATTCTTTTTCTCTGTAGCAAAAAGGGAATCCGAGTTAAAGACTTGTTATTTTTTCTGTATCAGAAGTTTAGCCGGTCGGATCAGTATTATTTCCTTAATCAGTTAAAGCATGTCTTTTCGCCAGCTTGGATATGTGTCTATGTTTTGTTGTGATCAAAGTACAGGTCGTATTTTTAAATGTTATTTGATCACACTTGACGCAAATAAGTTAATTTATATTAATATTAAGTCTTTTGAATATGGTGATGATTTATTGAGATTGGTTATTAGTTACGTAAGGTTTGTTCAAAATTGCTGACTTTAAAATCCCACATAAATCCCTTTGATCTTTAATTTTCTCAGAAAAAATGAAACGATAACCTGGCAATTTCATTTTATTTATTTCGAAGGGTGCTCCAAATTCTTTTGGAAAATGTCAGCAGCCTCGTCTTTTAAATCCAATATATTTATAGTACATTTCTCCAGATCTTGAAAAAAATAAGACCCTTGACAGTTGAAAAACGCATGCGCAATGGATAGCGACACATGTTTTCTCGAACACAGAAAACATGCATTTATCCAACGACACACAGTAAGCAATAGATTAAACGCTTAAACAATTTAAAAGCAGGTAAAATTTGCGAAAATTACGCTGTCGCCGGACAATTTTCAGTTGGAAGGATAGGGCAAGATAAGCGGCTAACCATATAAGCTCCCGCACAATATATATCCCCAAAGGTCACGTTTAAGAGCATGAAGTATACATGGAAATTGGCATCAAGCTGCTGTTATACATAGCTCAGAAAATTCAAAAAAAAATTATAGCTAAAATTGTGAAAGAAAGGCAGGCTGTTTCTGCCTCTCATAAAAAGGTTAATATGAACGAGTCGGCAACCCTCTTTTGAAACCTAAATAATGGCTGAAATAATTTTCTCGTTAAGAAAAATGTTTGCACGAAAAATCACAGTTTATTATGGGTCCTACCACATATTCTGTGTTTACTGATATTAAACTCCATATCCTAAATTGTTGATGCAATACAAAGGCCCAAAACAAACAAAGCACTGTGCATTGATGATATTTCTCTTAAGCTATTAAAACCGACTCACAGAAAATGCATAATTTTTTTCATGATAATATTAAAGATTTATAAATCACCGAATCTCTTTGCGGCGACCTTGAGGCTTGATTATAAAGATCTAGAAAAAAGAGGCATTCATCTTCTCATCTTTCTAGTGCCTTAAAATTCAATATTAGTAATTAACAAGAGGCAGGATTTAATCCTAAGGAATTATGCGTTGACTTCACCAACAGTCTAAGAATTTTAACTCTACAGTTCGTGAAATAAAGACCTCCACTGTATCTGATATTTTAAGACTGTGGAAAGGCCTTTGGCACAATCCGCCATAACGCTGTATACAAAGCGTTTATTTGAAAAGAATGGCCGTCCCAGACAAAAATTGCCGCGCTAAAACAACGGAAGCTATCGCATACACCAGTAGAGTGAATGCGACAGCTTCTTGATCTAGAAATCACCAGACCCTAACAGTCATTAAAACTAGAAGATTCTAGGGGATGTCAGTTCTCTCTGTGTTAACAGAAATAATGTTTTGTTGGTAGCATATAGTCATTAGTCCCCTGCGGTGGTCGAAACTAGTAGCTGCTAGGGGATGTTGGTTCTCTATTTGTTAACAGGAATTATGTGTTCTTGGCGGCGTGAAGCTACCAGCCCTTTACAGTACTCTTCAGTTATGCTAAGGCTACGATGACCAGCGCCTAAATTGTGTTATAGTAGCATCGGCTGTAAGGCTTTGGGAGGAACCTTTATCTGGAACTACGAAAAACAGAGTTCTCTTAGTTTCGGCTCTAGCCTGGTTATGGTATGATCCACGTGGGAGCAAGTAGTTTTTCGCCTGCAACAACAAAAAAATAAATTTAATTATTATGGAAAGCAAAAAGATTAATTGGCGATGTACACGACATGCTTAAGGCAGACCACAAGATGACATCACCAAACTGTATCTTGGCTAGAGCCCGCAAGGGAGCCGTAAACTAGGTAGCCTCTCTATACATGGCAATTTAAACTTGACGCAGAAGTTTAAGCAAAGGATTAAAATTAGGTTCAACTAAAGGACCTGGCATCTAAAATTTGCAATAAAACCCATTATTTAGGCTCTAAATCCTTAAAAGGAAATTAACTTTGGTGTAGGGTGCAACATGGGCTTAACTGACTACAATTTCTTTACCTGTTAAAATTTTTATATAATTTTGAGAAAAAAGTAAAAACCATTTATAAAATAACAAAAAAAATTTTTAGGGCAACAAGTGAACCGAGCGTAATAAATTTTTGTTTTTAGATACTTAAAACCTTAATATAATAAGGCTCTTAACATTGTTTCAAGTGCAGTAGTCGTCTAAGTAGGACCTTTACCTTTCTTTAAATAGAAACGTTACTTTCTTAATACGAATGGGGAACCATCATATTTATCACAAACAATACATTTAAAACGACGATAGGTTAAAAACATTTGAATTTTATCACAAAAATTACAAGACTCTTGCATATTTGGAATAAAAAGTAAAGATAATGCTAAACAAAACAAAAAATGCGCTTTCAGCAACAACAACATTTATCAAGTTTGTAGCTTAAGTCTTTTGTTTTATGAGTCTCACCTGAATGGTTGGTTGCAACTTTTTTTTATCTTTTAAACACAATTAAGTTAAAAAATAATTCTTAAAGAAAATATAGAAAATTCAAATAAAATTATGTAATTATCTATTTTCCTTATCCAACCGAATAAAGTGAAATTGTATTAAGAAGGCATTTTAACGCAGCCATAACTTAAATGCAACTAAATTTAATTTATCATTTCCGCCATCATTATACAAATATACAAGTAAATATATATATGTATATGCATTTTAATTATTTTAATTTTAAGCTTATAAAACAAAAAGAATCCAACTGACTGTGTGTCAGTCACTCAGCCATTGAGTAAGTAAGCAAGAAAACTTTTGCTGATAAAATAGCAAATGTTTGTTAGGGAAAACACTTTCGTTGTAAGTTAGTCTTTTTTTCTTTTCTTTTTTTGCTTAAAAACTTTTTTCTAGTAACAATGTTTAATGTATGAATATGAAAACTTTCAGTTGTTAAAAAATTACAAAAACTAAAACAAAAATTTATCAGCTGCACATTTAAATAATTACGCGATTGTGTTTGACACTGTGTTTATTACTTCTATTTTTAACGTTTATTTTTGTCTTGTAATATGTTTATCACTTTTGTTATACACAAGGTACTACTTCCATTGGCTGCAACGTTGAATTCTAATAGATTACTTTGTGTTTGCCTTGGCTTAAAGTTGGTAATTAAGGTTAATATTTTGATAGCTTAAAAATAAAGAAGCTTTTTGTATGACAATTTGGTATTCGTTTGCTATCAGTGGAAATTAAGTTAAGGGTGTTTGCTTTATGATAACAGTGTCTTATAGTGTTTAGAGTAAAGTATAAGTTAGTAAACTTTTGTGGTAAGTTCAGACAGCGTTAAAACTAGTACTTGAAATTGTATTTGTCAAACTAACTGTAAATGGCAAAAACTAAAAATTTGAAAAAACTCAGGACTGGAAATTACATATTTTTTTCTAAAACTCTCATGTTTGAAAGCTGTTGGTTATTTAAAAATTATATTGAATTTATAAAGCTATTCAAAACTACATCTGACAATGCCCTTTTTGGGGTATTTCAAAAAATTATTTGAAAAAAGATTTAAACATGTTACGCTATGGTGGAGCTATTTTAGGTGGTTCTAGTTTGGAGAAAAAAATTTTTTTGTTTAAATATTTTGTAAATCGAGTTTGACAATTGCAAATTAATGTGCTATTTACAGAACACATTTGACGAAACCTTTTAAACATGACAAAAAAGGGGTCTAAGGAACGTAATTGGGGCCATAACTGAGCACGTTTCGGTTAGGGCTAGGGCGTGTAAATTGGATTGTGGCCCTTCAAGTGGTTATAGGATATGTTAAGATGAAGAGAATTTAGAGACAAAAGAGCATATTGTCTGTCACTTCCTGAGAATAAAAATCATTGAGTCAGGTGGTTGGGAAAATAACCAAGGAAAAAACTCTCGCAGAGTAAGCTAGAAAACATAGTTCATCATAGGAATCAGGTGGCTACCAAATAGACAATGGAGAGGGAGTTTTCACACGGCTACTTGAAACGTTTTATTCTTTTTCGGTCTTACTACTACTTTTCCTGTTTACTTAAAGTCTTATTTTCCTTTTTCCTGCTTTTTACCTTGAAGGGATGCAAAATATACCCATTAGGTGTCCGAGTGCTGAAATCTAAAAAGCCTTGGTAGCCTTACTAAACATAAATAAAAACAAGCTATCGATTGCTAAGTGGCATGCAATTTATTTTTGCCAAAAAAAATGGTCAAGTTGCCAACTGTGCAACCTTTTGCCTTCAACCAAAAGCAGCAATATGATAGTATTGCCGCTAAACCTCTAAGAAAATAAAGCGTTAATAATACAATGGTTGTTAAATGCAGAAGGTCTTTTATGAGGGTACAAAGTGAAATTAAAGGTTAAAAACGGTTTTGGTGGGGTAGTACGTAATAGAGGCCAGCTCAAGACGACACTAAATAAGGCATCATCTCGAATTTTCAATTCATTGCATATAACGTGTGCACACACAACAATAAGTGCTGCGTTGTATTGGTTGCCATCTCTTTTATTTACTCAACTTAACTTAAATGAAAAATATATTCACACTTAAGCACACTTAAGTTTCCAACAACGGCACATCAATTCACCATGATCACAAACTTCAATTTCAATTCATCTCGAAACTTTACTGTTGACAGGATGTTTCTGGTGTGTTAGTTTTAAAAACGGGGGTTGATTTTTAATGTATGTATGTAATGTAATGTACTTACGTAATAATTTTATATTGATTTGCCTGCTTGTATATATGTTTGTTTATGCATCTATTCAACATTGTAATACATGTGTAATACACACAGTTTTGTTGTTGTTGACCACACATCATCACAGTCATTTTTTTTATCGACCACACATCATGACAGTATTTAAGTTGTATTAACAACAGTGCATGACACCACTCTTTATTCTTAACTACACTACATTGCATCAAAGAAACTTTGGCAGCTACCCTACATTACATCACTTAAATAGTTTAACCGCACAACAACACAAGAGTTGGAAAATTATGCGGTTCTTGAATTAGCTTAAATAGGACTTGATGCAGGTCTCTAGTACGTAAAGCTTACCCCACATATGTGTTCCCTAAAATATTTTTTTGGTTATTCTCAGTCCCTGGCAGTTTTTAAAAGGTAGAAGTGACCATGTTATGACACATGAAAGAAACTATTTTGTAAAATATCTAAAATATTTTTTGGTGGTAAAGATACGGTCTGTTCATACTTTTAAATACGTGAGGTTTTATTAAATGAAAATTTTTAATACATATGTAGATCCAAGTTTTTCTTGGTTAAAGCTAAAAGATATACCTTATCCCAAAACAATTTAAATGCCCCTTAATATGACCGCCACTAATTTTTCTAAAATTTAGCTAAAAAAATAACACATTGTCAACACTTCTCCATAATAATGCTATTCTACAAAAGGTACCCCACCATACCGCATCCACCTTCCCATAACCATTATAAAATACATTAATAAAAATCGCATACACATAAATATTTAATGCCGCCACTTGAAAATCAATAATCATAATAATTTGTAAGATATCTTGTTCTATCTAATTGTTTTGTCTTGTAATTTAGTATTTTATTGCTCATCGAAAAGCAAAACATAACGAAAAAACAAAAACTTGAAAGAAAATCTTAAAACAAAAAAATTGTGAGATGAACAAAAGTTATTAAAATTACAAACATAAAAACCACAACCAGAAATCACACAGATGGATAAGAAATTAAAAATGAAACGACAAACTAATGACAGCAACAAAATTTAATAAATACTCAAGTCTATAACAAATTAATATTAATTTAAATAAAATAAAAATAAAGTAGTCTGGCGCACTTTGCATTAAGAAAAAAAATCAAATAAAGAAACCAAAAGAAAAAAGCCAAACGGAAAAAAATTAAGAGCGACTTATATGTATAATAATTAAGCACTACTCCACACTTTACTTAAACCACAAATGAAATCCACTTAACAAATATATATAAATGTAGATAAATACGTAAAAAAAAAAAACAAACACACAAACAACAAAAACCAAAATAAAATCAATAAAAGTCGTTTTAAGTTTGCCGATGAAATATTTCGATATACACTTATCGAAAAAACAATAACAACAAGAACAAATACACACTAGAATGCAGATACAACAGCAGATACGTAAATTTATTCCAACGACAAATTGTATATTGATCTTTCTACATCACACATACAAACATAATAATCAAGATCAAATGGATTTCATTCAAAGGCTTGAAATCAAAACAAATTTAAAAACAAAAACCAAAATTAAAACAACAAAATAATTATACCGATTGTTATAATGAAACACTCAAACATAAAATATTTCAAATATTTTAACGCATCCATACAAGCAAAAAAATTTAAAATATTAGTTGTGTTCCAGATGCTTAACGACATAGTTTGAATTTACACAAAATGACCCAAAATACCCAAAAGCGTTGCAGAGAGTATTAATTTTTCATTTCCTGTACAAATTATGCTTTAAGCTCCCAAAATCACTTTAACAGACTTTTATTTTGAATTTTTATTGACAAAATTTGGTTTTTTGTGTTAAAGCTAATTTGGGTAACTTTCGAAAATTCAGGGAGCAATTTTCCCTTTACTCTCATTTGCACGAACTAGAACGGAATCTTTTGGAACGCACCAATTAAGTGTGCTCCAGATGATGCTCAAACATGCACAAACTTACCCAGAGCTGCTCAAAGTTACCCTAAAAGCGTTACAGATAAAAAAGCATGAGAGAGCGCTCATGTGAGAGTAACTTCAGTTCTCTTCGTGCACAAATTTTTTTTGAGTAAGTTTGTGCATGAAAATTATTATCAGCTGTTTCTTATTTGTCTGTACAAAAATTTTAAATCAGAAAAAGGTGTTAAAAACTCATTTTTAAAAGAAAAATAATGAAAAATTTTTCTATATCAATTTAAAATGTAAATATTTGTGTAGTATTTATTTTACAGGTTGTCCGCCGGCAAGGTATACGACTTGGGTTTGCCCCCATTTCGGTAAACATTAGTTTTGACAGTTCACATTTGTCAGTCGTAAAGTAGAGACGTGGAATTAATTATGGAAAAATATTCGGTAAACCAACGTGTTTTAATCGTTAATCGTAAAAATCGTCAAAGTCAATCATCGATTACTTTGACGATTTTCATTAATAAATCTTTATGATTTACGAGGCATATTTTCATTTAAATTGATATGTGAATAAACAGAATTGTCGGTTCTGGGCAATGGAAAACCCTCAAACTATTCATCAGTCATCTTTGCATTCATTAAAAGTGACAGCCTGGTGTGCAATTTGGTCAGGAGGAATCATTGGACCTTACTTTTTTGAAACTGAAAACGGCATTACGGTAACTGTCAATGCTTTGAGAGTGGTTAAAATGTGGTATTAACAAGACGATGCCTGAAACGCTGGAGCAACTTAAACAAAATTTTCGTAATGAAATTAATGAATATCACGTCAAATGTATGAGAATAAAATGAAAAATGTGCTTAAGAGGGCTCGCACTTGTGAGGTTAACAGAGGCGGACATTTATCTTATATTGTGTTTCATACATAATTGCATAATTATAATTAAATAAAATAGCTATCAATATAAGATTCACTCTCTAATTAAATCAAAAATTATAAACAAATAAATTAGTATACCTTGCCGGCGGACACCCTGTATGTACTAAATGTTTTTACCAGTGGTAGAAATAGGTGTAGGTTTGAGGTCGATAGTTTTAAAAGTTTTCGACATTATTAGTATTTATAGGTTAATTGAAGTTGTTAATTTTAATGGGATGTTATAGTCCCCCTGCTCCTCTCCAACTATTTTGTTTCTAAAATGTATGAATTATTTGATCACTACTTTTTGCAGAACATTCGAAGTCGAAATCTGTTATAGTTTCCCAAAAAGAGCGTATCGAAAATTTCATAAAAATCATTAATTTGTATGGGAGCTACCCCTTCCCCTGCCCTAACCCAAAAAATTTTTTCTTCCGTAGAACATTCGAAGTCGACATCTGTTATATTTCTTAAATATAGCGCATCGAAAATTTCATAAAAATTTGTTCATTTGTATGTAAGCTACCCCTTCATCTGCCCCTACTCAAAAAACTTTTTTTGCCAAGTGTATGTTTTATTGTCATATTTTTTTTGTGTGTTGAACATTTTATGTCAATTGCTGTTACAGTTTCCGAGATACAGCGTGGCGAAAAGTTCATAAAAAGTGGTTATTTGTATAGAACCTACCCCTTCCCCTGCTCCCCTCTGAAAAAATTGTTTCTCCTAAATGTAGGCCTGATTATCCAATTACTTTCTGTAGAACATTTAAAGTAGATAGCTGTTATAGTTTCCGAGATACAGCGTGTCAGAAATTTCAAAAAAATTGTTCATTTGTATGGGAGCTACCCCTACCCAAAAATATTTTTTTCAATAGTGTAGGACATATTGTCCAATCACTTTGTAGAACATTTGATGTCGATAGCTGTTTTAGTTTTCGAGATATAGCGTATCGAAAATTTCATAGAAATTGTTATTTTAAATGGGAGCCTCCCCTTCCCCTGCCCCCATTCAAAATTTTTTTTTTCAAAGTGTAGGCCTAACTGTTCAATTACTAAGTGCCAAACTTTGTGGCAAAAATGACTATATTAACTGAGATATATAGGGATATATGCACTGATTTTGTCCTAAAAAAATAGGTTATTTTGGGGTTTCGCTTATATCTCGGTCAATAGTCAACTGACTTTGCTGATTTTAAATATTCATAATAGTTTGACACCAATAACTGGTCCGTATCACTTTATTTGACTCCCAAAACTTGATTTAAATAGACAGACAGACGGACATGTCTATGAAGGCTTCCCTATCTATAAGGATACAGAATATATGTACTTTTTGGGGTTACAAATGGATAATAAAGAAATTACAAACGGAATGACAAACTGATATATTCCCTTATTACTATGTGAAGGGTTTAATTAAAAAGTAAGCAACATTAATAACAATATTACATTTTTCTGTTCCAGTTCAGTTTTGGGTAAGTTTAATAGTTCGAGAGAGTAAATTCTGTTTTTACTCTCATATGCACAAAACATTCCCAAAGTTACTTGGAACACACCTATTATTTCTACACTTTTGAATTTAGATTGCATTAATAATGTATAATTTTCCATCAAATTGCTATTAATGTGGAAATGATCTTTTTCACTTCTTTTGTGTGTTTTTTTCCTTGTTCTTGTCGCATTTTTCAGTGATCACAATAGAAATTAAACAAGCATAGAAGACAACAATTTAAGTAACATTAGAACAAATACCTACAAACAATAAAAATAAAGATTAAAAAAAAATGTCGCATGCCTTACGACATTTCAAAAAAAAAAAGAACAAAATATGCCGACTCCTCAAAAAAGACGCTTTTCATTTGGGGTTTTGTTTTTCCCAAAGTAACTTAAAGGCATGTAAGTATGTAAAGTGATTTTAAAGATACTTTTTAACAAACGAAAAACCCTTTTATTTAAACGCCACCATCGTCTTAATTTTCATTTGCTTTAGAAAATTAATTGTAATCAAAAGATTTTTCTTTTGTTAAAAGATTTGATTTTATTTAAGTTTTTTTTTTGTCTCCTCTGTCTGGAGTTTTTATTTGGAGCCAAAACAATTAGTAAAAGTCTATAACTTAGATTAATGAGACGATTAGTCGATAGTCATTTCAAATAAGGAAGAAATTAATTAGAGGAAAATGCTGGTAAATGTTTCGTTAAGCGCACATTTATCAAAGTGTTTCCTTAAAAAAAGAATTTAAAAACAAACAAAAATACCCCGAAACAGGGTTTTAAACAACGTTTTTTTATTTAATTTAAACACTTAAGTTTAAGGACAATTGTATGTTTGTATATTTTAAGAGGAAATTGTAGTGAATACTTCCCAAAATAAAAAGTTTAAAAAATTAAATTATTAAACCAATCTTTGAGTTTTAAAAAAAGCCAATTTTTTCTCCCAAAAAAATCCTTTTTTAATGCGAGCCTGGTTTCTTGAAAAGAATAATTCTTATATCAGAAAGGGTTAAACATCTGGGAGTACTCTTTTAACGGGAAATTAATTAGAAGCTCAACTCAAATGAGAAAAAACGATGAAGGCTCACCGATGAATCAATAAGGAATAAAGTCTCAAAATATGACTACAGACCCAAGATGACGCAATAGATATGCAAAGCGTAATTAAACCATTACAAATCTATGCTTCGGTTGCATAATGAACATCAGTTGGCAGCAAGTGCAGCATTAGAATCCTACAAAAGATACCATACCATAAATCAGTTCAGGACTAACTGCAGTGTGCTGATACCATTTGAACTTTTTTTCGATGATCCAAAAAACAGGTTGTTAGACAGAAAAGCTTAGGGTGGAGGCAAAAACAGGACTAGGCATCCTTGTTAAAAACCCGAAGACGAAGAACATACTCTGGCTCCCAAATTACAGCATGGTTTAAAAAGCGGAAGTTCAAAGTTTGTGCTGGCTCAGAGCATACGAAGGTCCATTGGATTTGAACGTCTTTTTGGATAAGCAAAGGTCAATAAAAGCAATTATGACGGGGAGCACCAAATTAAAAAAAAAGTAAATGCTTATTTCGAATATGGCCAATGATGCATTATATTGGTGCCTGAACATTTCAGGGAAATCAGATAAAAAGGCAAATAACCTGCCAATTAAAGCTTAAAAAACAGCCGGCAGTTCACCTAAAGAGCCCAAAGCATTCAGCTGGAAACAAAGGCCGAGAAAAAAAAATTGGAAGAAACTGTATACAGCAGACTGTGAAACATTCATCAGAATAATGAGAATAAATCCTTTGGGGCGATTCAATTTGGATAAGATTGGGGAAATTCTGAACTAAAAAATTAAAAACAAGCAAATGATGAGTGTGCTATGGATCACTCAAATCTACAAGTATGCTTATATCGGATGAAGTGGGGCGGAGAATAGCAATCCCAGCGCATGCAAATAGGGCATCGAATTGATGGAACATCTCCCGCATCAATGCCCAGATTTTCCATGAGTTAATACCTGACGTCGCTTACTTAAAAGGTTTGAAATGGAAAATATTACACAAAAATTCCTCCGCGTCACTAAAATCCCATCAACTTTTGTCTCACAGCTTTTCTCCCATTACTAGGACAACAAAAAAAGCTGACCATTAGCTGAACTGTATATCCTGCAGGACTTGAGGTATTTTTAAAGTCTCCTTTTTTTCAGTCTAGTCAATCCTAGCCTCATTTAAAAACGGGCTATCTTTAACGAACGCTTTTACATAAAATTTGTTAAAAAAAACTAGGATACCACAACTTACCTTTAAATTTCTAGTCCTTGCTGGCTATAACATCTGCAACACAATTGCCTGCATTGGTCCCATACCTCCACGCTCAATTAAGAGTTATGTCAAAAAGCATCAAAGAAAAAGTTTTAGTAGATCGTTTAAGTAAATCAGTGGTAAGTGCATGAGTCTACCAGTCTGGGGATCGTGGGTTTGATTCCCACCGGAGACCCTGGTAAGTCTGCTTTATCCCACTTTTAATTCTTATCTTTCTCTCGATTTCCACTTTTATTTTGTCTCCACTCTTGCTATCCGCCTCTTCAGGTGACACAAAAAAGCAGAATTAAATGAACCCAAGTGAGCTCTATCCTATCCTTTAACTACTGCCTATTCTACCTAATCTAAACTTGAGCTCTCCATGCTTTCAAATAAAGGAAGGAATATTTACCCCTCTATCCCTATTAGTATTAGTTTGTGGACTTTACTAGTCGCGTCGTTCCAGCTTATGATTCCAGATTACTATGTGGCAGATAAAATTATTGGCAAGGAACCTACCAAATTACGCGTCGAACCGCAATGCTATTTTATAGGGACAAAATAATTTTAACTGTTTAAATCACGTTTAGAGAAAACAATACCTTGGTTACCAGTGAAGGCTCTGATATTCTTATTTGATATTCTGTATTAATCTTGTCTATAGTCTATTTATCTTCTCCAGTCTGTTCACATACACATCCAGGTTTTTAAGTCTTCATAAAAAATTTCAAGCTGATTTGATTTAACCTATAATTTGACGTTTTGTTTTTAAATAAATAAACGTTTCACATTAGGATGTTTAACTTGCTTTCTACACTAGCAGCTTAACCTCCTTGGCAGGTATATCTCTGAGTCGACTAGTGACTTTTTCATCTGTGTTTAGCTTCTAGGATTCCTTGTACAAGGTGGGCCAAAAGAAATCACCCTATTGGAAGATACTTTTATTTTTGCAAATGGCGGCCAATATCAAATCAGTTTTGACATTTGTAAACTAGACAGATGCAGAATAGAAGTGATCAAGCTATGGAGCGATACACTCCCCAAGAACGCGAAATAATCGTGCCTACATTTTTGCGTTGCAATTCATCTGTGGTTTTGGCGGAGCGCAAATTCCGTCGCCGATTCACCGGTTGTCTGGCACTGACTGCGCAAACACTGCACCGCCTGTCTACCACCCTCGAAAAATATGGCACCAAGCAAGACGCTGCCAAGGGTGGCCGGCCACGAAACGTCCGTTCTGCTGAGAATATTGGTGCTGTTGGCGAGAATGTCAAGCTGTCGTCAGAAACATTGATCAGACGGCATTAGGCGGTCGTTCCTAAGGCGAATTTTGGTCAAATACCTGCGCATGTTCAAGTACAAAGTTCAGTCCGTGCACTAGTTGTTGCCTTTCGACCGCAAAACGTGTTCAACCTACGCCTAAGACATCCACAATCTCGAGGCCGAAGTTAGACGATTTTTTGGCCAAAATCATAACGAGCGATGAGGCTCATTTCCCCCTCAGCAGGTACGTTAACAAGCGAAACTATAGCTTCTGGGGGACTGAAAATCCACGAGTGATGCACGAGGTCCCATTACACCCGCTCAAAGTCACTACATGGTGCGCGCTGGAGGAGTCGTCTGGCATTTTTTTTCGAGCATGCCGTTGGTCAAAGGACAACAGTGGGCGGTGCGCGGTATAAGGCTATGTTAGCTAAGTTTTTTCTACCGCAATTGAACGAATAAGGACTGGAGGGTATATGGTTCCAATATGATGGAGCAATGGCTTACACTGCGCGAGCCACAACCGGTATTCTAAAGGCGGGGCTACCGGGTCACCTCATTTCTCGTTTTGGCGATTTACATTGGCCGCAAGATCGCTCAATTCAACCGTTCCAAACTTTTTTTGGGGGCTTTTTTTAAGTTCCGTATTTACGTAAACAAGCCCAACATCCTTGAAACCCTCAAGGACAATATTCGACATGAGTGCGAGAGTCTGTCGCCCGAAGTTCTCGCAGAAGGGATGATGTCATAAAACAAGCTTGTAAAGCAATCAATTGTGACGGCGGCCATTTGGCCGATATCATCTTCTCGACAGTAAAATTCTAAGCGTCGAAATAAACATAAGCAAAAAACAGAATCAAAGTTTTTTATTTAGAAAGAAAATGAGAGCCAAACAACATCGAATGACTTCTTTTGGCCCACCTGGTACTATTATATTCCCAACTTATATGATTAACTCTTTCATTGAACTTTGGCTCATTACTACTACAAACGCTCAAAACAAATTCGTTCACTTTATTCATGAATTGGAAACTACGTCTGAGTGCTGTGAACCGAAGTGTGGCAATATTGACAGCTAACTAACAAACCCATTAGGTGAATTTGTGCCATTCGGAGCTCTCTTTGCTGTCATATCCAACACCTACCAATATCAGTAAATATAATCTGTGAACTTCGGAGATTAAAAGAAATTTTTTCAAAAGAAATTATTTAATCAAATAGAAAACAAATCTTTTAATTAATATAATAAACATTTAATATTGCATATTTAAAAAAAACTTCAAAAAGAATTAACTGTTTCCGAAAACAATTCTTCAGATTTCTTATTTACGAATGATATATAACACTTTTAAAATATTTATTGGTTCACAAATGAAATCCATTAACTTTAATATTGTGCAACATTAATTAAGCATAAAGCATCTTGGATATTAATGCCTTCTTTGTTTAATTAAAAAAAATTTATATTTTCATTAAAACAACTAAAGCACCTTCTTATTAAAAAAATTTATGGCGAGTAATAATTCATATGAAAACTTTTAAAAAAACGAATCTATAGGCCACAATAAAAGAACAATAAGAACAATAAAAGAGTGTAATATATCCAGCTGTGTTAATGGATATTTATTTACGGTTTCCATTTGTTGTTTGTTAAATCTTATATTTATTTATTCACTTCAATATGGTCAAACAATAATGGCATCGTCCACACTTGATCGTATCATCAACGTCATTACTACAACCATCTTCACCACAATCACCAACCATCGCGATCAACATCATCATCATCATTACCATCATAATAAAGATGATGATATTGAATGATACACAATCGGTAGGCAGAACAGAAGCAACACAGACGGACATTGATGACAGAGTAAACAAAAGTAGCACGCGTTTTCTTAGAAATTGTTAAATATAATAAAAATAAAAATGAAAAATAAAAATTAACTTAACAAAGAAGAAAGTCAGGCGTGTGAGCTGAAGTGTAGAGATGCAGATAATGATAATAACACTTGATACCTTCAATATATAAACATAATGTAGCGCCATGTATCGATTTCGGTAGAAAAATTTTACTAATTTTTTTAAAAAAGTTATGAAAGTATGAATAGGCTGGGTTAATTTTTTCCATTAAAAATCGTATAGCAAAAGCATCATCTACGCAAAATTCTATTAAGAATATTTTAAGAGACCATGGCTCTGCAATCAAATATAATTCTGCTCAAATCAACTCAAAGGTTTTCTGCTGCCATTATTCCTTAATATGTATAGCGGAATTTAAAAAATGACATTAAATTTAACGCATAGTGATGCATTATTAGAACAAAAAATAAAATTTGAAATAAATAAAAAATTAAGAAAAAAAATCACACAATTCCTAAAAACCTGACAAAAATCCCAATATTGGAAATTTTTTTAGAATTTTTGCCATAACGGTCACAATCGAGATACAAAATACTTTAACGATTTTAAAGGTATACATAAGGTTTCTAAGAACGAGTTTCCCTTTTTAATCGCAGCCTTGGAATTTCAGAACAAACTGACGTAATTCAAAAACGTTTTGCAGGGATAAGTTCCCGGCTCGCTTTATTTCAAATATCTTTGATTCGAGCAGATACAGTGACCATTTAGCTTGAATGATTTTGCAATTTTAGGTGATTCACTTGTGATACCCGCTCTAGTTCCAGTGTCCGCGTTAGGCCCATCAATGTACATAAGTGTTCCCTCAAGTAGTAAATGCCCATTTAATTACGCTGATCGGTTTGGATTAAGTATCTTTACACTCGGTGTAAAGTCTAGATGTGGTGATAAGTAGTCTGGCTCACTGGCTACTATCCGCAGTTGTTTGATCCCTGCCATCTTCGTCAGTATGCTGTCATGTCCCGAACATAAATTGCGCCTTTTTCCTTAAGTCGCAAAGCCCTCCTGGTTGCTGCAGAGTTCTTAACAAAAAAAGTCTAAAAATAGTAGTTTCATTTTTTTATCGAGGGCAGTTTGGGTAGTACTCCTGAGAGCACTCATAATACGAACTAAAGCACTCATTTAAACCTTTTCAATATCCTATGATGGTGGTTCCTTGAGACAGTATGCCACCGTTAGTTATAGGTCAGACTATCGCTATGTATCTTCAGTAGATAAAGCATTCAGTCAGCTCTTCATTCTTTCCACGATGCTCCTTTTTAAGTTAAACCTCCGGTCCAGTGTAACACCAAGGTATTTAGCCTTCGAATTGAGCTTTCTCCTTAATCTTGGAGTGAAAAGTACTAACTCAGTCTACGCCAAGTTCACTCCAAGTCTATTGGAGTTAGCCAAACCTTAGAAATTTCTCAACACCCCTTGCATGAAATCAGTCAGATAAATCACTGTAAGTATTAACAAACCCTTACCAGAATCCCTCTTTGTCTCGAATAATGTGTCTTCATACATTACCTTTAGCCGGTCATCTACATCAGTATATATTTGCTGCAGTAGGCGATACGAAGCTCAAAACCATTTAAGTCACCAACACCAGGTGGGCTGATCCCAGAAAGCCTCTCAAATTTTGACTTTACCTCTAAGAGCGGTACAACATAACACATTAAGACAAAATACCACAGACGAACCAGTCTTACGTTTTTTCTACTTAAAACCCTGGGAAAATTGATTAAAGTCCACCTTAGGGCGACCGTCCATATCCTAATTTCCTACACCAAGTGCAGATCGCTGAAGACGGCCTTCCACTCCTTCATTGGTTATTACGAGAGGTCTCTTAAATTTAAACTACAGTTCTTTATGGACGTTAAACCATCGTCCATCGTTAAATCCCATCATGAGTTAGGGGTTGAGATTTCTCTTGTTGCATTTATTTTTAACCTACTGGATCGCAAGATAAAAAAGTGCAATGTGGCAGGAGCTGGCGTCACGAATCAAAAATTGAGAAACTCTTTAAGAAATAGTTCTATTAACATTTCCGTGGAATATAATTATTAACATGTTGCTTAAGAATATGAATTAAATGGGTCTTAGAATTTCAGCCTGTGAGGATGACATGGCAGTGGCTTTATCTGGCGGCTAACTGAATACTATCTCGAAAGGAATGAGTTGGCGCTGAAGAGCGCACAGAATTGTCTGTTTACTAATCTTTGCTCACGAACAGTTACATGATCTCTTCTTTTATACCCCTGACACTAAATGAAGTGGCACTGACTCTGTGATGTATATGTGCAAACGTGCCATTGGGAGGATCTGCGGCCCTAGTCCCTGGAACCCCAGCTAACTTTTTAAGACAGTGATTGAGCAGGTTTGCTTTTATAAGTTTTGGTAAACCGACTACATAACTTTTGAAACCATTACAATATTGTGCATTGCAATTCGGGTAACAAACGAAATATGAAATATTGCGAGTAGGCTGCTTTTTATCTTATTCAATTGGCTTGCAGGGCTTTAAGACCACATACTGTAGACGAAGAAAGACAGAGAACATGTGGTCGCAATCTAATTTACTACTAGCCAACAAAATATTTCCCCAAAGGAAGGTTTCCCTTGTTTTATCGGTGGGAGGGGTGACCTCGGGACTTGTTAATATGTTGACATTTCGAAAGAAAAAAATGGTTCGTTTCACAAACAGGAGTCCAGATTTCGCTTAGATCTCCCTACAAATACACCGCACTACAGGCTGAACTGTCAGCAACGACAACCTAACTACTGTTAAGTCTCTTACTGATGTACATATACTCAACATCACAATTTGTCTGCAAATGCCTAATATCTTAAAGCTAGATGGTGTTGATTTCCAACATCCTCCTCCTTTGAGTGTGGGGATGTAGAACCAATGTTGGCAACTATGGTTAATATATGATATACTAGCCTTACATGAAGAGGATTTTGCCTCTTCTGTGGCATTTTTTTTTCTTTCTTGAAACTCCACGGGCATGTATTCACTGGCGGAGTTGTCTTGAGCGAATTGTCTTACCAACCATATGATCTTGTGAATCATTTTACGACTTTTGTAGAATAATAATAGTCTGCACTTCTAGTACTGGACGTTTTTTGGATTAGGCATTTTGGGGCCAGCAGATATGCGAATTAGACTAACATAGCTCTATAGTCTATCATTGCTTAACAGAGATACCATTTGGGTGGCGAATAGCAGACAGGACAGGGTGATTATTGCAAACCATAAAAAATGTCGACTTTAGGAATTTGGTAATTTAAGCTTTCCTCAATATCTTCTTCTATCACAGATATCACAAAGTAGCTAAAGAAAGATTTAAGTGGGATATACCTCGATATCCTTATATATTTGAAGCTGCCTACTCTGATTCAGCATATAACCGTTTTGATTACGAGTATTCGAAAAAAGCATTTGAACAAATATTTATTTCAATTAAGATGAATTTTAATTAAAGTCTTTATTAAGAATTAATATATTTGAAAGTATTAAAAATTCGTCAAAATTTTATGGAGGTTTTTGTAAAAAAAATATTTTTTTTCACTTAATTTACTTTTTATAATCCTTAAACATGACTCAATTCTTTATTAGATTTCTAACTCCGTTCTTTGATACACAGAAAACTACTTTATATCTCTATTTCAAAAAAACCAAAAAAACATTCAAATATCATTTTTTGTTTATGGTTTTCATTTAAAAGAATCAACCTCCTTTTCATACCTTTCAATTGCCGTACTTGAGATTTCTGTTGTTTTTGGGTTTTTTAATGTAATTCTAAACTCAAACCCACACGACTTCAATTTAAGAAGTTGTTTAAGTGCAACTACTTCAAACACTAACAGCAACAACCCATCACAATACTAACATCAAACAATTTTAAATCATTAAATGGATTAGAACACACAATGCAATAGAAGTCCATACAGATCCTTAACAAGACTTAACCTAATTTAAACCTGTTCAAATGGGCACGACTAACAATGCTTTATTATGTCTATTTGTTTGTTTGTTTGTTTTGTGTGCCTTTTAGACCTTTTAAGAGAATGTATTGATTGTTTGTAAATTATATAATTTTTTTGTCATCGCCTTAAACATGTGCAATTACAAGCAATTGAAGACATACGGAAGAGAAAGTATTTTATATATGTTTTAGAGGGATGAAAACCCAAGCTCGAAAATAAAGTCAGGCTTTGCAAGAACCGTACTTTTTTAATCGTAATGGCACCAGAAAATTATATTCTATCTTAAGATGGAATATATAACAATATAACATAGTTATCACACTGTAACCAGATAATTCATTAATGCGGACTCGGCCCTTTTTATCTTAACCATTTAAGGCACATGCCCATCCGATTATGAATTAGCCAGATAAAAAAATGCTTCCGTCTCTAGGTCATAGCTTACAGAAAGAAAAGAGAACACCAAAGAAGTTGTTGATTGCTCCATTATCCAATATTCCGATATTCCTGCCAAATATCCTGTAGTGCCGTTTCCACTTAGACGCTTTTCTTATCGACGACAGTTCAGTCTCCAATTCACTGCATTCATCTGGACTCGGAAACAAAATTTACATTCCTGATAATACTTGGGTAGCCATAGGCCCTGTGTTTCCATCCTCCCATAGCATGCATTTTTAACGCGGTGCTTTGCGCTAGCTTCTTTGCTAGGACACCCGCTGGGAGCCAGTTAAGTAGGTTTTAAATTGACCTAACTGGAGTTTTTTTCCATTGCGCCTGTTATCAGGATTGCCATTATATGCAAAGCCTCCTCAATACGCAGGCGATTCGCGGTAGAGTCCATAGTTTTCCCCCAGACCATTGCTCAATAGAAGAGGGTCAGCTTTAACGCCGTCTTATAGAGCCAACTGATTCTTCGGGGACTGAGTCCCCAGGTTTTGCCAATGGCACATTTGGACATATACGTCGCAGTTTGGGCCTTCGCCGCTTTTGCCTTTACGTTTGGCCTTAAGGGCAGCTTACTGTCCAAAATGACTCCTATTTTTTTACGCTATGCAATAAAGTCAGTATATATCCGTTGACCCGTCGGGGGGTCAAAAGAAGGCTTCTTGCATCTGTTCGTGAACAGTGCAAGCTCTATTTGGAAGGGTTGATAGATATCCCGTTCTTTGCGCTCCACTCAATAAGTGTTTTAAAAGCCAATTCCATCCTGTCAGAGATGGTATTTAGATGAAACCTATTTATTTCATCTGCTACGTCATCCGCATAGCCTGTAGTTCTTAGTCGCATTGAGTCCATATTCTTGAGTAACAAGTTGAGTGTCATGTTCCACAGTAGTGGCATTAGGACACCTCCCTGAGGGGTTCTTCTATTAGAAAAGCTCTATTAGAAAGAGCTGTTTTCACCGATCTGGCTTTTATATAGACGTATTTGGATTTCGATAGGAGACTGAGTTGGATTGTCGCCCTTAGATGGATATTGACGAGACTCTCCAGTGTTTTAAGTAGGAAAGAGGTACAAATTATTAGCCCCTTAGGGATAAAGGCAGCATTAAGCCCCCTTTTCATATAATAAGTATAGGGGAGTTGGAATGTTAAAGCAGATCACTTCGTCTTTGGGTCCCTACTACAACATCTAGGTTTGGTAAGACAAGGCTGCTGGAATTTACCCAGAAAGTGTGGATCACCCTGAAATTATTAACTTTGAATTAGTTAAACCAATTATCGTTCCATATTGTGTGGTAACATTAAGGATCCAAAGAGTCTATGTGGAGCCAGTTTTCCCCTGATACGGACGGTCGTCAGTCTATTACTGGGTTACATATTACCATTAGTCCTTCCTATAAGCTCAGTCAATGGACTACGGCCGACTTTTAGTTAACCTCCTCCAAATGAAATAGTCACACATCATCTTCCTCGATTTTTATATTGGTATCAAGTTTGACCTCATTCAAATACTTTTATTGCCTTCCTTACGAATGGTTCTTTAATTAGAAGTTGTTATTAAAGATTTACTTGGTTCGTAAGCTAAAATAAAGCGTAGTTGGCCCTGGTCCAAGTTAAAGCTCATCACCGTTTTTAATCCCAACTTGTCATTTATAATTCAGTTCTCTCAAGTATAGTTTAAATATCTGATTTCACCATTACAACTTAGTTTCCAGGAAAAGTGGGAAATTCCACAGTAGGGGCCAATCGTCCCGTCATCCAATTTCGTACCATCCTTCGCCATGCCCATCAGCAAATCAGCTACCTCGCACCTCTACAGGGTGTTTTTAGAGTGCATTATCATCCAATTTAAGGATGTTCTAATATCCTAGTAAATTTTTTTTGAATATGGCTAAGAGGCTCTCATTATTTTAAGGGTTACAAGGTAATTAGGCCTTTACAACAGATTAAAGGACTATTGGTAAAGATTTTATTAACAACATTTGTAAGTTATATAGAAAAATAGGATAGACTTTGTACCACATTTTGGTTTGAAAAATATTAAATGTTCATCTAGTTATTTCATTGATTTTTCTAAGAACATTTGTAAGTAAGAGTCGTGAATTTCGAGGCAACCCGAACATATAACTAAACATTCGGTCAAAAACTAACAAATGTGTCTGCATATCCAATCCTACTTGCTAATGGCGGCTTGGTTGTCGGTAAAAATTCTAAATAAATAAAGAAATAACTAAGCCTAATAGCATTTCAAAATTTTTCTTCTTCTTACAAGTCCGCGTTTTCTAAAACCTAAATTATACCTTGGCTTATTTCTCAAAGTGAATTTCTACAAAAATATTATTGATAAAAATTATTTTCGAGTTTCAAGTACCACAAAAAGTACTTTCGTTACAAGTTCAGCTGCACTGCTGCAATATAAGTGTATTTAGTTATTTATTTCTTATATTGCGAGTGCCATAGTTGAAGTAGTTGACAAAGATCTGAAGTGGTAATATCAATTTTCTTGATGTTATTAGTCTAGATTACCTGTTGGTTCTAATATCAGTCGAAGCCCTTAATGAAATTTGTAACCCTTATTACATAAGAACACACAAAAATATATAGTTTCTCTTTCCCACTTAAACACTTGAACTAAAAAAGAAAACTCATACATATAAACTTAAAGATACATACATACATACGTCGGCCTCTCAACAACAATATTATTTTAAGGCTTATAAGGGGTTTTAATCCTGATTTCATTGATGAAAATTGACTTTTCGTGTTGACTTCAAACCAAGAGATCAACAACAAAATACAAACACATATAATTGAAAGTATATACATACAGACTTCTGAGCTGGTGTGGCAAGACTACCACCCAGTTGTCCAAATCATCGTCGACAATTTTGCTTTTAACGGTGTCTTTAATATTATTTTGTATTTAACATTGACAAACTTTGTCTTTTAAAAATATTATTATCTTTGTTAACGACAAAACACAGAAAAAAACTCAAAAATGGTTTCAATTACCAAAATGATTAAATCAATCAATACAATGTTTAATTTTGCACCTATCCCCAAAATTATTATATCAATTATCTAAATTTCAAAAACTGACAAATAGCGATCTTTTATCCAATTAAACACCGAATGATTTTGATAACTGAAATTATCAATATTGAACTTTACTTCAAACACTTAAATTGTTTGAAGAAATTAATAAGTTCAAGCCGGACTTAAAGTCGATAGTAATCCTAGTGTTCGAAATAGAAAACTTTACAAAATTTTAATGTTCGTATTTATAATGGAAATGCCATTTAGAAGATTTGAGGTCAAAAGTTTTAACAGTTTTTAACATTATTCGTATCAAAAATTAATAAAAGTTTTTTATTTGTATTGGGGATTCCCCTCCCCCGACTTCTATGCAACTTTTTTCCAAAATGTAAAAGTTATTGCATCATTACTTTTTGTAGAGCTTTCTAAGAAAATAGCTGTTATAGTTTCCGAGATAAAGCGAATCGACATTTCCATAAAAATTTTTAATTTGTATGGGGGCTACCTCTTCCCCTGTTCCTATCCAAAAATTTTTTTTCCAAAATATAGGTTCTATTTACCAATTACTTTTTGTAGAACATTTAAAGTAAATAACTGTTATAGTTTTCGAGATATAGCGCATGAAATATTTCACAAAATTTGTTCAATTGTAGGGGAAATACCACCTAACCTTATCCTATCAGAAAAAATGTTTTCCTCAATTTAAGTCCCTATCTTCAAAGTATTCATACCAAGTTTTGTGGCAAGAGTGACTATATTCAATGGGATATATACGGATATGTGCACGGTTTTCGTCAAAAAAATTGAGTTATTTTGGGATTTCGCTTATATCTGGGGAATAATGCACCGGTTTTACTGATTTTAAATAACGATTGCTTCAGGGATATTTCTGAGTGTTTGATATCAAAACGTTTTCTGTGCGACTTTCTTTAAGTCCGGAAACTTGATTTCAACAGACACACACACAAACATGGAGATATCGACTTGCCTATCTATAAGGACCCAGAATATATGCACTTTATGGGGTCTTAAATAAATATTGTATAGATCACAAACGAAATGACAAACTGATATATTTATACCCTTAACGCTATGAGAAGGGTATAAAATAAATAACATTGTTTTGAAACTGGGCTGGGCTCTAACCACTGCGCCATGCCATCATTTTGAAATTATAACGCATCTGTTACTAAAGATATTTACTGTATAAACATTATCCTAAAAGTAAAAAGTATTTTAAAAACTGGAAGAAAAAAAATGTTTCCACAATCAAACACTTTTTAGATTTTGTTTACTGAAATGAAAAAAATTAAAGTTTACTTTAAACAATTCATATGCTTGAATGAATTAACAAGTCAGGGGCCGAATTAAGGCATTCGATTCGAATTGAAATTTAAAAACTCTTATTAGAATTCCTATAGAGTAGAATTTCGAATCAAATGCCGTAATTTGCCTTCAGGGGCCAAATCGTCGCATTCGATTCGAATCGAAATTTCGCTCGATCGATCAAGCTGTCAATGCTTTAAGTATAGGATATCTTATAGGAAATTTTTAAATTTCGATTCGAATCGAATGCGACGATTTTTTTATAAAAAAAAATCTAACAAGCAAAGGTCTAGGTACAACCAAAAAAATAGAAAGAAGAAGGAAAAAGTAAAACAAAAAAAAAAGATATAAAAAAATTTTTTTGACCCAGTCTAGCATTGAACCTGGCACCATCTGATTGTTAGGCTGAGGGCTCTACAGCTAGACCAACTAGCCATGTGATTTTTGAAGTTAAAATTCTTATTTATGTATACTCAACTTAAAATCTGCTGCTTACTTACACAAACGATTGCACAAAAGTGTTAAATTACAAAACTTCCACTGTTTCTCTTCTGATCTTGTATGGTAAAGTATGCAGCTTTTTATTTTTAAATTTTAGCAACATTTTGTTCAAACTTTTTAATATGCTCTATGACTTACTATGATTTTTATTGCCAATATGTCTTGAAAATATGGCCAATTGGGTATTAAGTTACAGTTGTTGTATCATTCAGTATCATTTTATTTGTGCAGTAGTGGTAGTATTTATTTGTTGTTGTATGTAATACCGGCTTTTTTACCTACATCTTTCAAGCTGAATGTTGGCTGGCTGGCTGACTATTTGACTAAATAAACGGATCTTTTTGTTTAGGTTTGTGTGTTTACTTTGCCAAGTATTTTCTGTTTGTTTAGTATCTTATCTGGTCTCAAGAAATACAGTTCAAAATACCCCTATCACTGGAATTGATACAAATATAAGCCAAATTTTAAAACGATAATTTTTTACCCTAAAAAAATTAATTAGTAAAAAAACATATAACTTAATTAGAAAACGCGTTAAAAATTCATTTACATAAGATCTTAATTATTAAATATTTTTATTTTTGCAAAAAAAAAATCAAAAGTATTCACATATGATTATGCATAAAAATATAAACAAACAAAGTGTATTGTTTGAAGATAAAAATAAAAAATAAATAAATTTTATAAAAAAACCTTTTTGCCAAAATTTTAAAGCCAGCAAATAACAATCAAAACGACTAGAAAAATGGGAGTTCTTTTAAGCGACAGTGAAGTAAGTGTTAAGATTTTTAATTGTTATACTTACATTTCAAAATAGTATTAATTTTTAAGATAATTAAATTTAATTAAAAGGTTTTGAAAAAAAAAACCTTACTATTACAAACTGGACCCATAACTTTATTGTTGCATTCAATCCTTACTGTTGCAAGCCGAAGTAAAAAATGTTTATCCGAATGTATAAGAAAAAATAGTTTTTAAAATAATAATTTCAATGTTAATAGACTTTATTTTGTATAAAAAAAAACAACTACTTAGATGACACTGGCTTTGGCAATAAAAAGCAAAACAGATGTAAACGGATTGCACAAAAGCGTTGAAGTAAAATGTGTTCTCACTATGCAATTCATAGTTCATTGAAAGAAGTTTGTCCAATTAGGTCGTTTGTTTAGAACTTTGTTTCCCCACTTAAAGTTATCAACAATTTCTTTAGCGCTTAAAACATTTTGCATTATTATCAAAAATTACTTTTTTGAAAATTAAAATTATTTAAAAAATTTTTTATTTTTCTTTTACCTTGAAATAATTTCGAAAACGTTCAGTGCCTTAAAATGTTCTAGTTTAATAACATTTACCATTGAAATTTTTTTAAATTTTTTTTCTTATTATTTTATCTTATCCATTATTATAAAAACGATGATGTATGAAATTAAAGCGTAAATTGTATTTTAAAAAATATTATTCATATAAGATAAAAACATATGGCCCCACAGAAAGCTTGAAAGCAATGGAAATTACTTATATGTAATAAAAAAATTTTGTTTATAAATGTGTAGAAATATTTTAAAGTGTTGTTTGAAAAAGAAAAGTTTATATTTTTCAAAAAAAAAAAAAAAATTAGATAAAGTTCAGAAAAAAATATTTAATTTTTTCAATAATCACGAAGCCGAAAATTAAAGAAAAAGTCAAGGTAGTAATTTTGAAAGAAAATTTTTAATAAAATAATCTTTAGAAATCAAAAAAAATATTTACTTACCTGGATGACTCACGATGCCATTAAATTCTGCTTTTTAATATAGAAAAAAGCATTTTTTTATAAAATATTTAATTCAACGTAGTCGGAAGGGTTTTAGGGTAATTTAGTGATTTTATTTTTTCCAGTTGTTCATGGAAACATTAAAAAAGTCAGAGAATAAAAATGTACAAGTATGTTAAAAGTACGTGAATTAATAAAAAATCGGCAAAAAAATTACTGAAAGAATTTTATTGGCATTAAAGACCTGAATTGGTGCTCTGGTAGATCAGTGGTCGTGGGCTCGATTCCCACCAGAGGCCCTGGTAAATCTGTTTCTTCTTTCTTCTTCGCTTCTATTTTGCTCTCCAGGTAGCACAAATAGAGCGTATTTAGCGGACCCAAGTGAGCTGTATCCTTTTCTTTAACTGCTGCCTGTTTTACCTAGCCTAACCTAACCTTACCTGAAGTACAAAATGCTTTTAAATCTTTCGAGTCTGGTAAGCCCTTCGCCTATGAAAAATCAGAAGTTTGCACCAATTTTATAAAAAGCGACACATCAAAGAATCCTACAAACTTAAAAGAGTTGTATGTATCATATTTCAGTGCAAGATCTTGCTCGTCAAATAAGGCACTGATCTTGACCTGCCTCCCTGAAGCTAAAAACTGCCAGTTAGATATTTTCATAATAGGCAGGTGGCGATGAAAGCAATATCTGTAAACTTTACTCGCTAGTCAATTGTACAAGCATACAAAACACTGGCACACTATTTGTCGCCTAAACTGTTTTTACTTATGGTCCCACGGTGAAAGGGCAAGGGGGTTTAAAGTTGGCTTACACTTCCATAAACTAGGTATCAAAGAACCCTACCAACTTATTTATGATAACAGTATCTTTCAGACTGAGATTCTGGCAGTCAAATCGGCCACTGTTCTTTTCATTTTCACCTTCATTGAAACTTACCTGTGAATATTTTTTTTGATAGCCAGGTGACAATGAAGGCAATATCCGCGAAACACACTTGATCCTCATTGTTTAGGAGTGCGAAAAATTTGCTAGTAGACTATGTTCCGTTAGACAGGCTAACTATGTGCAGTTAAACTGAGTTCGAGGTAGATATGAGCAACATTTTGGAGCCTGTGATTTTATACCAGTGACTTAAAGATCACTGGTAGCTCTAGTGACATAAAATGTAAAATAACTGCTATTGTGATATTGTTACTTTATATTTGAATCGTCTGTGAAGTAACTGTTACTGCGATTTTGTTACTTTAAACTAATGACGTTATTTAAGGTAACATATTTATTTGTCTGTGAATAATAAAATACTGCGATCGATCACTGTGACTGTATAAAAAAGCAGGGATTTATAAATCACGTTCACTATTTACAGTGTTCTTTAATAATTACTGGATCGCTTCTCTCTATTTCGTTGATACACCAGTAATGAGGGCAATGAAAAGGGCATAGGAGGGAGTATATCTGTCTTTGGAAAGGAAATTAATTGGTCGTGCTTTACATCGATTCTACAACAGGTGAATAAACATTTTATCTATGGCCTGAAAAAAGGAGGCTTGAATACCGTGTAAAGAATCTCCATAATCAAGTAGAAATTTTCGGACCCCAAAGCAAAGAGGTTGCTGCCATCTTTGGGAAAAAGTAATTCAAAAGTCATTGTGGGGTTAGTAAAAGGTCATCAACAGACCGCCTTTAATGTTTAAAGAGCAGGACGACTGGACAGCTGTGACTGTAGATTTTTCGGTGTACCAAATAGTAGGAAGAAAATTATTAAGCAGCGCTTGTGAAGTCCAAAGTGAACTATCTAGGATTTTACTTCTTTCTTCACCTTAAAGATGTAATTGGGATTGGTAAAACTAGACTGTTGCCATATGCCAAAAAATTTTGAGCACCCTAAAGTTCATTGGATTCAATAAGGGTTAGGTTAGGTAGAACAAGGAGCTACAGAAGTGGTACAAAGCTAAGTCCAGCCCACTTAAGTCCATAACCTTGGTTCCTTTGGGATGTTGAAGATAAATGTCAATTTAAACGGTTGACGACAGTTGCCCCTATTCACGAACCAACTGAGCTTTAAACTAATTTTAGCCACATCTGATATGGTATCTCTTTTGCCTACTCAAGGACATCGTCCACTGTTGAACAAAAGCATTAAATAAATTAAATATTCTCCTTCTTCTGTTCATCTCAACAGTCGCTACAAAAGTCGTCGAAAGCAAAGTCACTCTACCGGCATAGATACCAAATCGACAGTGACCGGCAACAGGGGCCACAATGTCCCTTAGCCTTCGTTTGTTCAGATCAAAGAGACCCTTGGAATTTCTCATAACTAGCCTTGGTCAAGCTTTCCTAGGGGTTTTACATCTAGGTTCGTTAGTTCATCTGGTTTAAGTATATACATCCGAGTGAAGTTTGCTGGAAGAAAGTAAAGTGCCACAGAAGTGTTTCATTTCCCCAGCATTTAGTTTTGTACTGTCCTTCACTAGTGCACTAGCAACGCAATTGCCTGCATTAGTCCTGTATCCCTGCACCCATGCGAAAGTGGTGTTGAAATGCTTCACCATTAAGTTTAAAGGCGTCAGGTATCCTTACTGTTTTTATGTGGAGTATACATGAGATAAAAATCGAATGGCACATATCCTGTCGGTAAAGAACCCGATACATTGCCAGCCTGTTACTCGTCGCACTCGTCGGGTAAAATGCAAACTTTTTTTCGTGCAATGAATAGTATGTTCTCCTCCAACATAGATCCACAGGTCCCAAAAATGTGATTTCATCTGCCCCTTTCTCTGTTATATAGAAGAGCAATTGATGTTACCAAACGGGTTGTCGGTTCTCATTTTGGTAACACCAAAATCCGGGTGTCCCGGTAAATTAGTGGTAAGCGCACTCTACCAGTCTGGGGGTTGTGGATTGGATTCCCACCAAAGACCCTGGTAAGTCGGCTTCATCCTTCTTCTATTCTTTCTTTCTTATCCTTTTGTAAATTTCTTCTTTCTTTCCATCTCAACCTATTCTATTCGCCTCTCCAGGTAACAGAAAGGGACCGAATTAAGCGGACCCAAGTGAGCTGTACCCTTTTATTTAACGGCTACCTGTCCTACCTAACCTAACACCAAAAGCCTAAAGTGTATGTATGGACTAAGACTGGACAGGATTGGATAAAGTTTAATTCTATTACCAAACTGCATAAGAAAATTTCTGAGAAAATGAGAATACCTTAGAGCTCATTGTTTATCGGTGGCCTTCCCAATCGACAAAATTTTTGCCTATAGCCATGAACCTAAATCTCTTTAAGAATTTGGATAACATGCATGAAATGAAAAACAAACTTATGTTTAAAAAAATGAATGAGACAAAAATTGCTTAAGAAAGGCTTAATAAAAATTTAACTAAACAATAACAAGAAATTTTAATGCGAATTGAATTATGTGCCACGAAAGCGGGGTAATATGAATTCGTGGGTACCTTAAAAGCGCAATGAGTGATAAAAGTTATCGTCTTAACACTTTATATATTCTGTTTCGAAAAATATAATTCTAAAACAAAAACATTAACTGAAAATTGTAACATTAAAAAAATTTAGAAACTATTTGTTTCCATTGCCCGTCGGTAAATCCATAATGAATAAAAGAATTCACTTTCATAATGAGCGGTAAAAATGTTTTGATCCCATTTCTTTAAACATCTCCATAAATTATTAGAACCAGTTTTCAGGATGTTCGTTTAAAGGTATTTCAAGTATGAAAAAAATATGCAAATATATATTTTTTTAATCGATACCGATTTAATCTATTCAAAACAATACAAAAACTCATAAAACCAATGCAATTTGATCACACGTTCATTTATTTCTTTTGTTGTTTTTACAAACGCCACACATTTTTTAACAAGCTTAAAATCTTATTTCAAAGTGAACCTCAATCTTGTTTTTTTCTTAAAAGTCGGTCAACTTCTAAAGCATTTTTAGGCAACATTAACTCAAAACAAAAATCTTGTCATCAAACTAATAAAGAGGGACGAGTGATGAAAAAAAACATACAAAAAAATATATATAAAAGGATTGAAAAAACCCCATAAAGTATTGAAAATCAGCCAGAGATAAAAGGGACTAAATTGAGAGAAAACAAAAGCAAAACTTATAAAAGAAATTAAACAAACAGCAATAAAAAATCAATTTAAATCTTAAGAGCGTCTTGTTGGGGGGAGAGGAAAAAAAAAGGTTTTTGATTTTCAATAATAATTTGTCATCAGAGAAAGGTTAATATAGCGGTTTTATTAAAGGCATTTTTTTTACAAAAAAAAAAAAAAATGAAGTAAACTGAATCTTTTTTTAACCTTTAATAGAGCTTCTAAACAAAATTTCTCCATCACTAAGGGCCTGGTTTTTTAAAGCGCAATAAGCAATTGTTTAACAAAATACAACTTTTTAATTTTTCAACACATCTTTAATATTGCATTTCACGAATTATTTGGTGAAATCAATTATATATGGGCAATGCCATTGTGACGGGTGTGACCATTTTGCTCACATTTTTGCTAATCTTGAGTTATAAGTTCAAATTTTTTTTTGAAAAATGCTATTATTTCCAAAGATTGTATGTTTTTAAGCAAGAGCATAATTTGTAGTCACAATTATTACTTGAAGACTGTGACAAATTGGAATTAAAATGAACTTTGACTTTAAGATCGAGTTGTATAAAATATTATTCAGAACAGGTAGTATTTTTTATTTTGACGTCAGTTTAAAGTGTTTGAAATCGTATTTAATTTATTATTTCTACAAAAAAAAACTTTTTTGCTTAAGGGAAATTTTTTCTGAAATGTGATGGGTGTGACATTTTCATCAAAGCGTTGAAAAAGAAAAGCCGATAATTCAGTATATGGTGATTTTAGGCTCTTGCGGAATAAATAAAAATAACCTGTGAACCAATTTATTTATATTTGATTCAATTTTTTTATTTACACGAAAATCAATCGATTTTTTTTTCAAAATAAATAAACAATTTTTCCCAATTTGGGCCGTTTTACGTTAAATTTACCATAACTCAAATTAAAATGTTTTAATTATATAAAAAATTTATATTACTAAGATAAAAAAAAAATTAAAATTAATTAAAATATTTTTTTCTTAACCTTTAAACTAAAAATTAACATTCAAAATTTAAGTGCTTTTTTAATCACTGCAAAGCCACACACATCTCTTTTGTCTTCCTTTGACACTGACCATATGCAGAGTGATCTCTTAAAAGAGTAATCGATACAAAAACAAATAACAAAAAAATAAAATTCACAAAGTAGGGGACACACGGACAGACAGACAACCACAGACAGACAACGACTTACTTGATCTTAAAGACAGGATATTATTTCAATACTCCACAAAAATCATAACAAAAAAAGGTCGGCTTTAAGAAAAACGATCATTACATTTTTTATAAACACTTGAGTGTTAAAGGAAATAAAACGTTAAGTGGTTTAAAATTAAAAACAAACCAAAACAAAAGTAAAAAACAATGAAAAATATGACTTACTAACAGAAGTAACTAAATTAAGAAAAAAACAAAAAAAGTCATTATGAAAAATAATCATTATAAATTATCACTACTTGAAAAAGTAATCAAGTCTGAGTGTTGAGGAAAAGAAGTACTGGAATGTGCACATGTGTATTCATGAATACTTCTTTAATTGTATTTGTGTAAAAGGCGTCATCAAGTATAATATTTTACTACAAACAAATAAACAAAAGGAGAAATTATCATAGAAAATATTACGAGAGTCAATATGGCAAATTCATGAGAGGCCTAGAAATTGATACACACATATAGCTTTACTATATAACTACTATTTAGTGTGAACTAAGCTTAAGAGATATAATTTCGTCTTTATTTTTTTTATACTATAAACACATGGATGACTGCAAATGAAGCTGGCTGCAATCGTAGCGATGTAGTCAGCTCTTAATTATATTGAAGACGGCGGCCAATGTTGATAATTTCCATAATTGTACAATTTTAAATTCGTTGGATAATTTTTAGACCGTAAAATTTTAGGCGTTTTTTGCCATTTTACAATTGAAAATATACGTAATACCATTAAGCAGGAAAGTGTGTTATTGTGTTGATTTTAGGTGTATTAACACTAGTTGAAATACATTTTATTATGGTGTTTTCATATAAAAACGTTTCTGGGTGATATTTTTTTTGTGCTTTTGTAATGCTACAAAAACATTTTTAGCAAATCAAAACTAAAACCAGAATGCAAAAAGCTTTCAATGCAACTTAAGGTATATTTTTTATAATTAACGCATTATTTAGGCAAATTCAACAATGTTGATTAAAAAATTAACTGCCCAAATTAACGGCTTAACTGTATTTGAAAATAAATGCCAACAATGACGCTTATTTATAAATTCCTTAAATAAAAAAAGGTACTTTTGCATAGAACTTTTGTATGTTAACGCTTTTATGAAATCGTTTATGTTAGTATGCAGCACATTATTAGTAAATTAAACAAAAATAAAAACCGGACATGAACGCTAGCTTAAATAAGAATTTTAACTTCGAAAGTTAAATGGCTCGTTGGTCTAACAGTAGAGCAGCTAGCCCAGTGGTGCCAGATCTAATGCCAGATTGGTTCAACAAATTTTTAATTAAAACTTTTTGTTTTGTCTTTTTGTTGTTTTTTTCTTTTTTTGCTTCACCTATTAATAAAAAAAATTTTTAATTGTTAATTTATTCAAGTAATTGAATTGTTTTAAGTAAGCTTAAGTTTTGATCATTTCATTCATCAAAATCTTTAAAGGATTTGATTAAAAAAGTATTTTTTACTTTAAGAATAACGTCTGGTTAAGACCAAAAAAAATTTATGTGTATTTTTTTTTGTTGTTTATATTTGTAAGTTCCTTCAAGAACTTAAATTTTTTAATTTTTAATTAAATGTTTAATTTTAATAATTTCAGTAATTAAAAACTTAAAAATGTTTAATTAAATAAAAAATCGTAATTTTTACAATTTAGGTAATTGATATAATCATTTTGGTGATAAGCGCAAACATTTTATTGATTGGTTCAGTCAAAAGCTTAAAACTTTTTTCCACGACAAAAACGACACGATTTCAGTTGTAACAACCCTATTAAGCATCAACCGTATAATATATTTTAAATAGAAAGTTTTTTTATGCTACCCCTAAAACTGGCAGATTATAAGTCTTATGACCGCAAGTTAAAAATTAATTCCAAGACCTTAATACCTCAGTTGGCTAAATTTAAACCTTTTTTCTGCCAGTTTGTCATATATTTGCCTATTGAGAACTAAGCTTAATACGTAAATTTTGTCAGTGATGCCAAATTGAACATGTTTTTTTCTAAGTCTCATAATTAGATATTTATTTGGCCCTGCCGAACCTTGTACGCCCTCAACAACTGTTACATTTTGGGCCTAACCTACAAAGAAATTAATCGTTCTTTACAAAATTTTTCGCATATAAGCAATCTCAATTTATCTTGGGTCCCACATAAGTGCCACTCCGGGAAATTAACTTATCCTGCAAAAATTGCTTACACGTGCTGGTTCCCAACTTTAAATAAATTGTGATGTTGGTTGTAATATGATTCGACATGAAATTTAAAATTCTTATTTTTTTAATATTAACAATTTGAAAAGCTTTGAACTGCCTGGATTTTGTAAAGGCTGCAATTTAATATATTTTCTCCACACAAACAAGCTATAGGTGGGCAGCCGGACAAAATTATTGTTAAGGCTAGATAGAACAGGCAGCGGCAAAAGAGTAAGAAGTTTGAGAGGCAACCCGCTTGGGCCTCTTATTTCGATGCCTTCTTGGTACCTTAAAAAAAGAAGATAAATATAGGGCGAGAGTGAGAGGGAGGGAAACAAGTTTAGATTAAAAAAGTTAATAGTTTAAGGTGCGGTGGTAGACATCATTTTAATCGTGATATGTAGCTCCTACAAAAGTCGCCCTTAGCATAACCTACACCACAACTCATTTGATTAACCTACAATACCTTTTAAAATTTATATATTTATTCTATTTACATACCAACATGCATACAGCATTTATGTAGGTTAATATGATATCCGAATACAGGTCCTACTATTGGAGGAAGGATCAATGGTAAACGGATCTTTCCAAAATTTTGTTTGAACTACTTTCTTTAGAAACTATTCAAATGTGTGCAATTATGTATCGATACCATTGTCTTTTAGTAGCTTATGGGATTCCCGGAAGCATTGCTATAAGAAATAATAAAAAATAATAAATATTTTTATCATAATGTAAAGGGCATAAAATACAGTCGGTCAAACCTAACAAATTTATGTTTCGAAAGGGGCTAATATGGTGTCCAATTAAAGACCTTCAATGAAAGGACAGGCGGACAGATATAAAACCTCTCTTAAAATTTTGAATTTAAATGAAATTTGGGTAGTTTCAAACATTAACATAAACACACAATAATTTTACCACTTACGTTTGTATGTACGTAGTTTGTACAGGGTGTAAACACGTTATAAATATGTATAGTCAAACGGCATCACTGTTTCTTTCCACTCCTTTGTTACGTTGCCGCTTTTTATTGTTTTCTCTAATTCACTTCCATTTATTCTCCCCAAATGCTCCTTTCAATTTATTAATGCATTTTCGAGTGGATCAATTTGTCTGTTGTGTTCAGCTTTGACTTAATTTATGGCATCAGGAAGATGTGATGATCTTCAACACAAGCAAACACAAACACACATTCAGTAAAAAAAAGGAAAAAGAAATAAAGACCCACATTAATGGCAAAAGAAAAACTCTTTTATACTCATACAACTTAAAGGAAGTGAAATTTTTTTAACGACCAACACTGTGATATGACTGAGACTCGGTCTTGGTTACAACTAGAAGAGATTTTTATTTTACTCGATTTGATTAAATTATGACTCACTTTTTCTTTTTGTTTATTTGTTTAAAGATTTTAATTTGCATATTTTACAAAATTTTAATTTATTATTTTTTCTTTAATTTATTATTAATCATTTACAAAGTTAGCAGTTAATTAACAGCTGTTGTCAGTTTATTTGTTGGATTTTTTTTATCGCTGTTTAGTTTTTGGTTAATTTTTAAATTTATAAGAGGGAAGTTCGCATCGTGTTAAAGACATACATACATGTGTAGCAAAGCTTCAAAATTTAAAAGAATTTCGGTAGTTGGCTAAAGCAAGCAGCTATCAAAGGGGCTGTGAAAACCACTAATAATTTTTTAATGTTGACTATTTTAAATGTAAATTATAATTCAGGGTGGGATTTTGCATCGTATTATTAGACTTTTTAGGTTCATTGACCTCTTTTAATATTGAATTTAGATTAAAAAATAAAATAAAATTAATTTGGTCAATGCCTTTTTCCCTTAAGTCAATGATTACGAAAGCAGTTAGAGGTTTTTGTATTATGTAACAACAATACCAAATTCCATATCTCAATAACCTGTGCTTTTCCGGTTTTTCTGCATAAGTAATTGTTAACAATACTTTTTCTAAAAGGTCTTTTTTTCTTTTATAATAACGTATAACGTTATGTTTACTTAAGGTACCTTTACATGGTAATACATTTATTAAGACTTGTCAAAGAAGAATAATACAAAATCTCATCATGTAAAAGCACAATGTATTGAGTGAGAGCAAATACGGATACAAAATTTGACAAGTGTTCGGTAAATGCTTATTTTCTAAACCATTTTAGAAACTTGTGTATTCTCATCACGTAAGAGGTGTGAAAGATTGGCAGCACTTACAGCATCTAATGAAGGTTGCTACACTTAATTAAACAATACACAAACAATCAAAATCAAAGCAGATTTTTTTCATGTTGTTTTTGTTAATATTGTAGAACCTTAACCATATAGCGTTACCCCAAAGGGAAACTGGAAAGAAACAACCGATTTTGATTTTACCAACCTCATCCGTGTAAACATGAAAAATAGTTAGAACAGATTTTTATTCTCTTTTTTTAAACACGGAGATATTTTCATAACATTTTGATTCTACAAAATCTAATTACTTTGTATTACCGTGTAAAGGTACCTTTAATAGTATGTTCACACAAGAACACCAATTACCTGCTTCGCTCTCCAAATTACGAATTCGTAATTGGCTTTAGAAATTTTTGGTTTTTTCTGCAGCGTAGAAAATATTTTTACACATATACACACACACACACACCCAAATACACTCGTGCAATGTTTTTTGCACCACAATTGTTTTTAATAATTTAGATTTTTTTAAAGAAAATTAATTGTTTCGTATTTATATTTCTGTGTTTTTGTAGTTTTTTGTATTACTTTATCTATTATTTAAAACTCGTGCAGAAACACTATCGATTAAATTTTACTCATATAGTTTTAGTAATCCAAACACAATTTTTATGGAAAACATCATTATTGGATTTTTTAAGTCTAAGGTCACACACAACAATTTTAATTGCCCAACTTTTTCTAATTTTCTTTTGATCTTGCTTTAATTGTCCACACAAGACAATTTTTTTGGCAACTTTTCTGTTTTGTTGAGCTTTATTTTCCCACAATTTGATGTTTGTGTTTTAGCCATAAAACCATAATACAAATAATACATACATACGAATGAGAGAATTGCTTGAAATAGCCGAGTATCGGCAATTATTTTTTCATTTTTGTTTTCCTCACCGCAAACGGAAAAAACATCAACAAACTCAAGAATTGCGCAACTAAAGTCGTCGTGTGTGAACTTAGACTAATGGGTTTCAAATTACATATGAGAGAGCGAAGCATGTTATTGAGCTCAAGTGGAAACATGTTACAATTGTTACCAAACAAAAACAAAACAAGAGAAATCAAACTTTAAAATTAAATTAAATAAATTAATTCAATTAAAAAAATGCTAATGTCGTTATCCTCTTTATCATAAATGTTGCATTTATGCTGTCCTACGCCCATTTTTTTTCTGAAAAAGTGGCCAATATTGATATCGGATCATTAGTTTTTTTTCTGTTAATGTTGCCCTGAGCGAAAGAAAAAATGTTATATTTTGTCCCATTAAAATCGGCAGAGGATTACATTCTTCTTTGCTTAAAAGAAAGTTTTAAAAATTACATATTTAATTTTTGTATTTAAAAGCATAATAACTGACGATTTGTTAGACTCCTTCCTTATCCTTATTTAATGAATATAAAGGCATTATAGTTCTAATTAAACGAAATGATTTTGAACAACTGCAAGTAGCAAAAAATTTCGAGGCAAAAATATTAAATTAACAAAATAATTTCCCACGATACAGTTCTTCCCTTTAAGGTGTTCGGGGAAGTAGGCTTTATTTTTTAGTAAGAGCTGTGAGGATGTCATGAGTCAGAACTATTACTTACTTACTTAGGTGGCTATTACAGAACGTTTGTTCCATCTGATCTGTGCTTCTTTTCCAATTTCTGACACCAAGATTCGAGATATCTTCCTCTACTTGATCTCTCCATCGGAGTTTCGGTATTCCTCTTCTGTGTTATCTGTCAACACATTTGGATTCAAATGACTTCCTAGCTGGAGCATCTTGATTCATTCTCACTATATGACGCATTACTATCTCAATATCGGCAAACAGCTCATGCAGCTCACGGTTCATACGACCCTGGTATTCTCCGTCAACGCAGACTGGTTCATAGACTTTCCGAAGAATCTGCCGCTCGAAAATTTAAAGCACTACCTTATCTGCTTTCGCAAGTACCCATGCTTCAGAACCGTATGCAAGCAGGTATCAGTGGCTTTACTTTTAAAATGCTTACTTAATCCCAAGTAGCATCTATTGGCCAATATTGTTCTTCTTTTTATCCCAAAACTGATGTTGTTTGTTTTGTTAATAGCGGTGCCGAGGTAGATATAATTTCTTGACTATTTCAAAGTTGTAGCTTTCAACCTTCACTGTTTTCCCAAATCTACTGGAGGTGTTGTGCGTTGATGCCATCAACTTGGTTTTATCTGCATTTACTGCCAGACCCACTTTGGCGGATACTTCTTTTACGACTTTTTCAAAGGTGGAAATTACTGCTCTCCACATGATGTCGCTAAATATACAGAATAATCGGTTCTGGGAAATGAAAAACCCTAAAATTATTTATCAGTCATCTTTGCATCAATTAAAAGTGACAGTCTGGTGTGAAATTTGGTCAGGAGGAACCATTGGTCCTTACTTTCTTGACACCGAAAATGGCGTAATGGTAACTGTTAATGGGGAGCGATATTGTGATATGATTGAAAGCTTTTCAATGCCACAACTGCATGCTTTAGGCTTGGTTAGTATGTGGTAATAACAAGACGGTGTCATCTCACGTACAACCAGGATTAGAATTATTTACTGCGAGACCTCTTTCCACAACAAGTTATTTCAAGAAATGGTGTTGTTGATTTGCCTCCACCGTCGCCTAATTTAACTGCTCCGGATTTCTTTTTGTGGGGATATCTGAAAATCAAGGTTTATGCAAAAAAACCAGAAACGCTGAACAAACTCAAAAAAAAATGTGTAAAACTGTAATAAAAACTTTGCGCAAAAAAGGGTTCGCATTTGTGAGGCTAACATAGGCGGACATTTATCTGATATTGAATTTCATAAATAATTGCTGATTATCAATAAAACATTTGACAATATGAGATCCATTCTCTTTTATTTAACCAAAAATTATGAACGAACAAAGTAGTATACCCCGCCGGCGGATACTCTGTACTTAGTAAAAGTTATTTGTCGCCAAACTATTTCACAGCGTAAAAGACCAACGGCGAAAGTTTCGATTTGAATCGCAATGCGAAATAAAATTCATTATTCTATTAACACTAAGGGCAAATGTAAGAACCAATTAACCTATATATGGTCGATTCCGGGTAAAATTACCTAAAATGAAAAAAAATCGTTGTTTTTTTTTTTTCAAAAATCGAAAAATTTACGGCTTAAGAAAATAAAAATGATTGAAATATAAACACATTCGTCCATACTTAATTTTTATTTATTTTTCAATAGTTTAAAATGACCACATACTGATTAATCGGCTCTTCTTTTTTAAGTTTTGATGAAAATGTCACACCCGCCACATTTTCGAAGAGGTTTTTGCCTTTAACAAGAATGTTTTTTTGTAGGAGTATTAAATCAAATACGATTAAAAACATTTAAAACTACCGTGAAAATTAAAAAAAACTTAACCCGTTCTCAAAAATATTTTACAAACCTCAATCTTAAAGTCGAAATTCCCTTAAATTCAAATTTGAAAGGTCACACCCGTCACAATCGTCAAACGGTCATTGTTACGGAAATTATGTTTTTGCAGTGTCTACTTACTATTAATCCCTTAAAAATATACCACCTCTCGATCTCATAGCTTTCAAATTCAAATTATGAAGTGTTTGAGTTATAAGCAAAACAAGGGAATTGCTCATATATGACTACAATTACGACTTCAAACAAAATAGAAATTCCAAAAGTGTTTATGGCGTTACAAGTTGTCGACAAACTTTTATAAACGTGCAATGCATTCAAATAACGAACCGACAGAAAAAATTAAAAATTTTTTTCTTTGCATTAAGCAGAAAAAAAGTTAAAAGAAAAATGTGGCCAGGCCAGTCATATAGCCAACAAATAAAGCCAAAGAAAAAATTGTAACGTGCAAAAACGCCATAAATATTGAGTTCTATATAAAAAGAATTACCAAAAGACTTCAAATTGTTTCTATATTTTATTCAAACATACAACTGCATAACGTTTAAATGGTTTAGTAGTGGTGGTGGTGTTTATAAAATATAAGATGATGATAATATATTGATGGCGATAATGGAAATACAAAAGAAAGCATGCGTACTGTGTAGCAAGATAAACAATATTTTATTAATGGGATGGGCCTGAAATTGAAAATAAGTAATGGCAGCACTAAAAGATTGTTATTAAAGAAAAAAAAAAACGAAAACTTAACAAAAATAAAGTTGAAAAAGGGTGTAAACCTTTATCAAATATAAACCAATTAGATTAAATTTAGGGTGACCAGCTTACAAAAAAAATGTTAATTTTTATTTATTTGTTTTTTCTTTTTTTTAGTCAAACTCCGATCAACACTCTTCGTCTACAGACATAACACCTATGCCACAGGACCTGCAGTTTCCAAATTCTGTATCAACACACTATCAACTTGCCTTGAGCCAAAGACATCCAACCGCTGGTAATTTAGAACATCAACAGGATTTTCCCACGTACACAGCTAAAATGTATCACACCTCAGCTGGTTACCCTGATTTAAGTGGCAGCACTGCTGGTTCTGGTGTTAATTCGTATCATCAACAGGCCTCCACTGTTAGTGCACCCGTCTATGTACCATCCAATAGAGCCTTAACCAATAGCCAGTATCAACATGTTGCAGCACATTTTGGTACTGCTGCTGCTCAAAACGCTTGGACATCGGATAGTTTTGGTACTGCCCATGCTCAATTGCCACCTCAATTCTATACACAAAATGCCGTTATGATGGGCTCTTGGAGAGCGGCCTATGATCCGACAGGTTTCCAGCGTTCTTCCCCTTATGATAGTGCCATTGATTTTCAATTCGGCGAGGGAAGAGAATGTGTAAATTGTGGTGCCATTAGTACGCCTCTATGGAGACGTGATGGCACGGGTCATTATCTGTGTAACGCTTGCGGATTGTATCACAAAATGAACGGCATGAATAGGCCGTTGATCAAGCCAAGCAAGCGATTGGTGAGTGCAGTGAGTGTTGATTTTTTTTTATTCTAATTTTTATAAGTTATTTTATTTTAAGAATAAGTTGATTTAAAAAGGCATTTAGTAAAAATCGACAATTGTACTTTAAAACAAAACTATTTTGGAAAAATGTTAGGGATATTTAAGGAATTATTTAAAAAAAACAAATCACTTTATTTTATTTTGGAAAAAAATTATTTCCAAATACTTTCCACAAATTTGTGTAGGAAAAAAGGTAAAAAAAAATTTTTAACAAGTAAGAAAGTTGTAGTCGGTCAAGCCCGACCATATTATAGCCCACACCACACCTGTATGAGGCTCTTTAAAAAAAGACGAATAATATTTGTATTTAGTATTATACTTTGAGACATAGAGATAGACATAAAGAAATATTCAAATCAGTTATAGCCAAAAGTTCTTACTCTGGGACGACATTTGTATTTGGCTTTATCAAAAAATGGACCGATCATACAACTGGGACGAACGACGAATTTCGCCCTACACGACAAATTCATCTGTTGAAAAAGATGAGATAGAGTGGCCATATTTCGTAAAAAACTAAGCAGTAATTAAAAAAATTTTAATTAAAAAAAACTATTTAAAAATATAAATATAACACTAGAAATATATTAACTGTATTATATGCAACAGATAAAAGTGAAAAAATTTCTTAAGGTATAAAGTAATATTATTTAATGACACAATAAAAAAAATTAAAAGAAAAATGGTCACTCTGTGCCAAATTCTTCGTCGACGTAAGAAATAGATATAAACCTATCTCAGAGTTCGTTGCGCAGTCGACGCACAGTTTGTGTACATTTTCATATACACAAATGTGTTTCGTTTTCTAAGACGAATATTCACAACCAAAAATTCGTCGTTCGTCCCAGTTGTGTTTAGAGCATTATATGCAACATTTTTTCAAAACAAATCAATATTCGAATTAGTTATAGCCCAAAGAACTTATTTTATTCCATTATTTTTGGGCGTTACGAACATCTGCACAAACCCATAATACCTAAGCCCGTTATAATGGGCGAAAGGGTTTACTAATGGATATATATAGTAGAGTAGTGCGGCTCAACACCTTTCGATTATTCCTCATGGGGCCTATTAAAGTAACTAATTTATGCTAATAAGCCACCAGCAATTGACGCCAACATTGTTCGTACCGTTTGCGATATACGTCAAGAATTAGTCTGAAGTGAAATGAGTTAAAAAAAGTAACAACGTTATATTCTAATTTATCAAATCTTTTATACCGACAACTATTTTATTATTAATATAGGTTAGTTAAGGTTGCAAAGCATGATAAAAAGGGGCACGCCCTCTCTTAAATCAGCACTTGGCAACCGCCTTCAGCCATTGTTCTTTCCTTCAGGGGAAAAAAAAGGAAAATAACACATTAAGTAGAGAAGACTAACAAAAAGAAAAGAGATCGTCTAAGATTAAAAAAGAGTAAACAATTTAAACACCCTTGTGAAAACTCCCCCCTTTTTTCCTGATATCCGTAACAAACTTTTTTAGCTTACACTGCGCAACATCGCCTAGGTTTTTGTAGAATCTTTTACTCAGCCACTTGACCCTATGGTTCTGTGATCTCGGGCAGTGACAGACGACATGATCTATCGTCCCCAATTCCTTCTCATCTATTAAATTTCTACAGTAATCTGGAGTAACGTGACCGCATTTACACGATCTACAGACAGTACCTAGTTATGGCGCCATAAGAAACCTGCCTGCTGAGCTTAGTCTCGTCATATACCCCCTTCTATTTAACAGTCATTCTTGCTTCGTCACTACAGATTCGTCCTGTTAAGCATTCATAACCCAATTTTTCCATAATAATGATTTATTAATGGTCTTACAGCTTCCTCCATATATGCCAACTTAAGTTCCGAGTCACTAAGAGCGAACAATGTCACAAGGTCCAGGAACCCAACATAGTCCGTTGAAGATGTCCATAGTCTAACCAAGGTATGTCTAACTATTCCTTGGAAGATGTTTCACTTTATGATCCGTTGCCGCTTAAAGAAATTGGATTTACAATGCGAAAACGCTCCAACATCGTTTCACACAAATTTGGTCGTAAATCTAAATAATTTTTCTTTTAGTTCTTAAGCGATTTGAATTTTTAAAAAAATGGAACTTCAAGTCATATTTTAAAATTTCATGAATAATCGCCCTTTGAAGTCCTAGTGAGTCTGCCCTTTTCCGAATTTAAAGTCGGGGATTTTAAAGTAAACTGCTTTCAACCAGTTCAATGTTTTCTGCAGTCCCTTAAGATTAACTTGGCCCTGGATATGGTACATTCATAGCTGAAGCAGCTGCGCGTAATCTCTGCACCCCGAATAAGTTAAATTTTCACTTGGTCCATCACGTGTTCGCCGAATACCAAACTTTGAATAGAATTGTCGACGATTAATTGCGTAAGAAACATTACTCTTAAAAAATATCTCCACAGCAAACTCGGTATGCCGACTCGACCACTGCGACATCGTGACTGACAAATCCTAACAATCGACAATGCCAACGGTACCACCCTTCCCCTGTTTATTACTTTTTGAAATAATTGTATTTAAAAATATAAATTTGCCACCAGACACCCTGTACTTAACTTTTTTAATAAAATAAATTTCACACATATTTACTAAAAATAACAATATTTTTTTCATTACAGACTGCTACGCGACGTTTGGGTCTGTGTTGCACCAATTGTGGTACACGCACCACAACATTGTGGCGACGTAATAACGAGGGTGAACCTGTTTGTAATGCCTGTGGTCTTTACTTTAAACTACATGGTGTAAATAGACCTTTGGCTATGAGAAAAGATGGCATACAGACTAGAAAAAGAAAGCCAAAGAAATCGGCTGGAGCGAGTGAGAATGGCAAAGAGATTAAAGATGATGGTAAGTACATTTTTACCACTATAAAATTGAAATTTTGAAACGTTAATTGTATTTAAAAAATTCTCTTGCAGATCTCAAATCCTCTTTGGGCCTTGAACGCCATAGCTTACCAGGCTCATTAGCTTCAAAGTTACAAAATGATTTGGCAGCCAAATCGGTGGGCTCATCATCAGCATTGCATAATTTAAGCTTAGGAACAGCTACATCTGCCCTGCATAGCTCTTTAAGCCATCATATGCATTTGCCACATACTACATCGCAACAGACAAGGTTGTTAAATAATGTTACATCGCATACATCATCTGCCCATATAGGATCCAGTACAAATACTTCCACCGCCAATGGAAATTCTACTTTGCATAGCAATAATTTGTATTCAGCATCTGCCTTAGCTGCCCAAAGCAATTTAAGCCATTCCCATCTATCAGCTTCAGCTTTTGGCTCACAAAAATATGAACATCTTCTGGGTTCCAGTAATGCTTTGTCTAATAGTCTGTCACCCTCAAGTACGTCCAGTTCTAATTATCATGCCCATCATTTACATCATCACCATCATCATGCTGCAGCCGCAGCTCACCATGCAGCCACGGCAGCACATCACCATCATCATCACTCCTCCTCCCTGTCACAACATGTACCCACTTCATCGAGTAGCGGTGGCAGTATAGGCGGCTATAGTGTCAAATCGGAATCAAATGCCACCAACTATGACTACGTTAATAATTGTTATTTTGGATCGTCATTTGGAGCTTTAAGTGGTTCAACGGGGTCTTCAGCGGCTATGCATGGTGCTACCGCTTCAGATATGGCGGGTGTGTATCATCACCAGCACAATGTCATACAAGCGGCTAAATTGATGGCCACTTCGTAAACTATCATTGGAATAGTATTAAAGAGTTAAATAATAGGAGTATTAGGAGGATCTCAAGCATATAAATTTTTGTTTAAAAAGATTTTGCCATCATGACAGAAAATTAAAATTAATGCTTTAAATTAACTCTTTTAAGGAATTTACACAAAAAAGACTTTAATGTAAAAAATAAATATTAAAAATTACTTTTTTAAACTAAACTGCAATAATTAAGCTACAAACCTTAATCTAGTTTTACAAATTAATAGTATTTGTTTTATTTTGAATTAAGGGTATTTAATTACATAAGGTTTTTACATTTCAATAGTTTTTACTTGTTGTGTATTTTGACAAGTAATAAAAACAGCCCTCGTGCATAGGTTGTCATTAAGTTCTTTGACTTCAAATTTTTAATTAAAAAGTGCTATTTTAGAACTAAATTATGTGGCCCAAATACAACTCTAAATTTTTATTAAAATTAATTATACCATACAACTTAAAAGATCTTAAAATTAAGAAATTTATATGTTTCACAATGCCCATTATCTTAAAAAGTTTTTAAATTTGGTAACAAAAATGTTGGGCTTCCAAAAGCTTTACAAAAACTTGTTTAGATGGCCCGAATTTCCTTATTATAATTATAGAAACAATTATGTAAATAATAATCCGTTATAAAATAAGAAAAAAGTTATTTTAAAATATTTTTTTTATTTTTTCTTCCTTTCATTAAAAGTATTTTTTAAAGTTTTTGATGTACAAAGTATAGTTTAACTTAAAATAATTAATATTTTTTATTTTTTAATAAATTTATTTTACAATTTATATAATATGGCAATGACATAAACGTGCCTTATTACAAATAAAAAAAATTACAAATATTTAGTAGTTTTAATACTAAGTATGTCTAAGAAAAAAAATTAGTTAAATTTTAAAAATGTAAAATTTTTCATTTTAAAAAACAAATAAATATTAAAATAAAATATTATTTGAAAGAAATTAAAAAATTTATTTTTATATTTCCTTAAAGCAATGCTAATGGAGTTAAAGTTGAATAAATTTATATTCAGATTATTACTTAAAACTTTTTACATATTTATTCCTAAACATTCTCTAAAGATACAGTGGGTTGAAACAAATTAATACGTGCATCAAGATTAGAGGGCTGCACGGATATACTTTAACTTGTTGTATACTTTGAGTATTTTAAAGAATAAACTCTTATTCGTTGTGCCTCCAAATATTAAGTACTTTTTTTATGAATCTCATTATAGAGTGAGCTTTATATTCACTGTTGCTTGACAGAGTTTTTTTATTTGAGTTTTCTTTTCCTTTCTGCCGAAAAAATTCAATGATGGAAGTATGTGTCAACTATCGCTATATTCGTTATCGCAGGAACAAACACAAATTTCATTTGGTCATTGGTTTAGTTTTATTGGTTTTTAATTATTTTTAATATGTGTTTGGTTGTTTTTGTTACAATAACAAAATATGCACAATATTTCTAAAAGAAATTACAATTTTTAAATTAAGAAACCTACATAAAATGTCCCATGTCGTCAAATACATACAACCAGGATATTATTTTATTGCAAAAACAAAACCGTGCCACAAAAAATACATATTGTGCCAACAAATATTGGCACAAGAACTTGTTGTGGTTTTTTTTTACGTTCACTCTCTAAGGTACTTCTTTTATACTGAACTTATAAATGTTGGTTTTTGACAAACTACGGTTAAATTATTTTCCGTACTCTCACACTGCGAGCGAGTACAAGTGCACACTCTCTTTTACTTATCTGCTGCAGACCTCTAATCAAGAGTTATAATATAGTAGCGATTAACCCGCTACTTCGCAAGATCAGTTTTAGAAATTTTTTAAGTGAAGATGATGTTTTGGGCCTTTATTACCATATAGATTACAATAATTATAAAGTAGTGTTTGCTTGCATAAGCACTTTTACATAAGTACTTATGTTACCGGCTAAATCTGTATCAATAAATTTCAAATTTCATATACACGCCTCGAACCCTTACAATGATTCAAAACAGTTCCAAATATATATTTCGAAAACTTTCAAACACAGTTTGGATTATGTTTATATCTTTATTGTTACAGAAGTTAGAAATTAGACCTAAGCAGTATCAAAATATTGTTTTTACCCTCTTTTGCCACTCAGGGTCCAATATTTCAAAAAAGGCACCAAAATCATATTCGTATTTTTTCGGGACCTGTCGAACGCAATTTAAATTTTTAAATTAACTGAGAAATTGCAAAGTGGACCTGATCAATTTTAAAATATAGTTTTTACCCTCTTTTGCCCCTTAGGGTCCAATATTTCAAAAAAGTGTAAAAAAAATATTCGTGTTTCTTCGTGACCTGTCGAATGCAATTTGAATTATATTTTTATCTTTATTAGTTTAAAAGTTACAAATAATACCAATATAGAATTTTTACTCTTTTCTAAACCATTTTTTAGCCCTTAGAGTCCAAATCTCAAAAAAAAATTAAAACCGTATTAATATTTTTTGAGGCCTGTAGTTCGAATTAAATTTCTATTTTTATTCGCTTCGAAGTTACAAAGTGGACCTAGGTACTATCAAAATTGAGTTTTTATCATTTTTGGCCCCTTAAAATTTAAAATATCGAAAAAGTGGCAGACAGGAGTCCACTTCTTTTTTGAGCGAAATACGATACTTTTTAATCTTGTTTTTCATCACTAGTAGTTTTGGAAATATCAACTTTCGCATATTTCCATATTTGGCCCATTTTAACCCACTTCGGTTTCGAATTTCCCTAAATCCCGTCTTAGTGGATCTACATATATAGGTATATATAGAGAGGTATCCATAGTCTACTCAAGTCTCTAGCTCTACGCGTTTGGGCTATGCGATAGTGAATCAGTCAGTTACGTTGTTCCTTTATATATATGTATATAGACAAGCGATTAACCCGCTACTTCGTAAGCGCAGTTGTAACTGCTTTTAAAACCAAGTTTAAATTGCGAAGGGTATATGACCATAAAAGAAATATTATTTAAATTTAGAGTCATTAACAAAAACAAATTTTAAAAAGCTAATATAAACAGAAAACTATGCATATTGTTCTCCTTTATGATTTCACAACGTAATCTAGGTCATTAACCCAAAAATTAAAAAAAAACACATAAATGCCTCTAACACGATTCAGGGTCCAAAGACCTTAATTTTGTATTTGTAAACTCATATTATCGAAAATTGAAATAAAGAAATGTGGAAAAAGTATTTTTCGTCCATTTAGTTGATTTACAATCTCCTCCTGGTTAGATCAATGGTTCTAATTTTATGATTCTTGACTTATATTCTCAAAAAATGCAAAAAAGTACCAGAAATATAGAAGTTATTTTTTGGCCACGTAATTGACTTTCGACCTCAAACTGGTATAGTTATCCTTATTTTTATGTTTTTGATGAATGCAAAAAAGTACCAAAAATGTAAACAAGTGTACTTCTAGTCTTAAAAGTAGTCAAAAACATTGTAAATACTTGTTGCCGGAATTCGCCATTTTAAATCTTAACTTTGTTTTGTAGATGTCAACCATAATGTTTCTTCTTGATTGATATAATGTTACAAAATGTACTTAAGTTACAAAAGGTACCTTAAGAGCTAAAAAGATGTATCCAAAAATTCTTAAATTAAAAAAGGCTTCAAAAAGGTGTTCATATTTTTTGAGACATGTCTTATGCAATTTGATTCTTTTTTTTTTTTGGCCTAATAATTAAAAAAAAAAGACATAAAAAGTACCACAATTAAAATTTTGCCCTTATAACGGCTTACGGTTCGAAATTTCAAAACAGATCGCGAAAACCTGGTTATTTATTTTTCCAATAGATACGATATTGTTGAAATTTTGTTTTCATTTTGTAAAGTTTAGCGGATAAAAATTGCCCATTTTTTTTTTTTTTTTGGACGAATTTTCCGAAATCTTTTTAAGTGGATTTTTGCATTGAAAAAGTTACCCGCAGTTCAAACTTCGAGTCATTAGGACAATTTTATTTACTTTATCAGGCTCAAGTTCAATACTTTACTAAATTCTCATTTAATTGCAAATGAAGAAATTAATATTTTTAGTTTTTACTACTTTATTAGCGTTAGTTAAAAAAGGAAAATTTTATTGAAAAAACAAGATTCTTACCGATACTAGCCGAGTAGAATGCATTTTCGAAAAACAGCTACGATTTTCATCATCAGTACTCTTTGTTCGGTTGTTAGTTATTAAGTTGGTTGTAAACATCAGCCATTAACCCACTGATCCATGTGGGTCATTAGCTTTACCATTCTACGGTGAAGAAAAAGTCAGTTTTTAGGCTGTACGATGAGGAAAGGGTCAATCATCAGTCAGTCAGTCAATTAATTTTTTTAAAATAACGTTTTTTGTTTAAACTGGCAAAAAATGCTAAGTTCATCATAAATAATTTTTTTTTGTTAATTAAAAAATAAATTTGTTGCCTCTATTTATTTAAAATTGCACTTAAACCTATTTTATGCCAAATTTTACGAAGTTTTTTCTTTCTCTGTTCAGTAAAAAAAAATCGAGTTAAACCCTTTATTAGGTTATAGAAAGGATACATAAATATATAGCAAATGACACAACATATTTAAATGTTGATATTTTTATATAGAATTTTTTTACTAAAAAAATTTATTTATATTAAACATATTTTATTAACTAAATTTTTATAAAATGTGTCGTATAGCAAAACTTTGCCAAGTTGCGAAATTTATATAATTTGGATAAGCTTATCAAATCTAACAACCAATGACTTCTCAGACAATTAAATGTTTGCAAGCAGCCTTTCACATGTAGATGGCGGCACTAACATTTAATTTGGTACTCTTTTAACATATCTGTTTTTGTAAACTTTAATTATGTTCTTTAATTCTGATTAAAATTAGTATTTTTAACTTCAATTTATGCCAGTTTTATTTATTTTTGAATACATAACATTTCCAAAATCATTTATTTACTTTATACAAAAAGTATATTATTTATAAATGCTGTTTTTTTTGATTATTCGTTATGGAAACGCTGACTATGTTTTTAATGCTCCTTATTTTTTTTTAAGTTTTTGAAAGCATTCAAGGCGGTGCTTAAAATTATTATATTTTATATATCGATGGTTTAGTATGAAAAAGGTGTAATTGGATTTTTTTTCAAAAAAGCGTTTTTCACTTATTTTGGGAAATTTAAAATACAGCTTTTGAATTAGTTTTTCTTTAATTTGTTGCCTTTTGCGAAAAATAATTTTCTGTATATTCTAGAAGTTTTATTATTTTTTAATTTATTCATCTGTAATATTACAAAGCATTTCATTTTATGCCATCGATATGTTATTATCGGGTTATCAGATTTTTTTAAATATTTGTTTAAATTTGTCGTTAAGTGTTATGAGTTTTATTTAACAAATTTATAGTCCATGTTGTATTCTGATTACAGGGTATGTTGCCATAGATTAAAATAATCTAGCTTTTGGTTTAAAATATAAGATTTTATTTTGGCAAATTTACAGCTGATTTAAGCTGCCAAATTATTTTTGGCCAGCAACAGTTTCCATATTTGGTAATAGATTAAAGCCTAATACATATTTTAATATACCCTAAACAATTTTAAAACTTCAAAGCAAACTAAATATTCAGCATGTTTAATTAAATTTTACACAAAATAAATTAATAAACGCTTAGTAAATAATTTCAATAGGTAAATTACTGAAAGTACGACTCTGGCATATACAGCTCTAATTTAAATTAGATCATTGGAACTCGTTTTTTAGATAAAGTTAATTTCAAACTCACTATATAAAAAAGTAGTAAAAATTGCCCAGTAATATTTCACTGCTTTTAGGTAACAAGTTGACTTAAGCTCAAATGTAGTTTGTTGATTAGGAAATGTAGTTTATATAAAAATAGTACCAAAGTGGAACAGGCGCATTAAAAGTCGATATCTTGCCAACAAATGTTAATTGTTAAGAGTTTAAAATCTAACGGTTAAATTTTTTGGGTCAAGGTTTTTTTTAAATCAATGAACTCATAAAACACGAATGAAATGTGCAGTTTAAAATTAACACAATTAATATGCACAATGCATTTAACAATTCTTTGTTTTAACACGTAATTTACAAAAAAAAAAAAAAAATAAATAAACACATATTAAATCTATAAAGCTAATGCATACATTTAAAATAACAACAAAAAAGTTATCAAAACAATATAAGGTTTGTTGTTTGAGTCTTTTGTATACAAAAACAATTAACAGGTTTGTGTCTTAAATCTTTAATGTTTAATCTTAAACAATGGGTTATTTGATTGGCTTTTACTGAATTTGCCCTTATTTTAATTTCAAAGTAAATATAACGTTACTTTTTCAAGCTCATTGTGTCATAATATTATTTATATTAATAATATATTTAGCAAACAAACAACCATAAAATTACCAACATTTAATAAACACGCGATATTTATAATATTTTTACTCTTAACAAACGTGATACGAAAATATTTTGTAAGAAAATTTTTTAATCTGCTTACAGGTTCATATGGGAATTAGTTTGAAAAGTTGCATAATTTTGTTTACTTTGTGGCGCCATTGCAACAATGATCAGCTGCAGCAGATTGTTTCCAACTTTCAACATGTTTTTGCTGTCTAAAATCGGTTAAGCGTGTGGCATAACTACTAAACTGAAGTTGGTAATTTTTGCTTGTATGTTGGTCAAAAACAAGTTGTCAGGTAAGTTAATGTGTTTGAAAGGAAGTAGTGTTAAGGCAAAAAATTTGGTTTTCATTTATTTCCTATTACCAAAATATGAAAACTTGATATTTATGACAAATTTTTGACTATGTAATCCCATAGCACGGGGGAAACAAAGTTTTTGTTTTTGCTATTTTAAAAAATAATTTCTTGATTTGGAAAATTCTGGGGGCAAATTACGGCATTCGATTCGAATCGAAATTCTACTCGATCGATCGAGTTGTCAATGCCTTAAATATAGGAATTCTAATAACAATTTTAGAATTTCAACTCGAATCGAATGCCGTTATTTGCCCCCTGTTTAAAACATTTTACGTGTTGTTACCGCTCAAGAAATTTTTTTGTGTGTTTTCGTTGTTTTGGAAGAGTAATTTTGCCTTATTATCATTAAACCGAACTAAACCCAAAAAGTAAAGAGACACACCTTTCATTACACCCGTCTAAATTAAATTTTCCAAAGGCAATAAAAACGATTAAATAATACATAAATCAAAAAAATATAATAGTTTTTGTTATTAAATAACGCACATAATAGGCTCCCAATTTGTTGTTTAACAGCAAAATACTACTCTTTTTCAATAAAACAGTTTCTTTGTTTATTTCCATTTAAACTGACTGACTTAATGTCATGGCTTACATTTCCATTCGGTAGCATATTGCTATCAAAGTTGTTGCAACTATTTTACTTATGTATCAGCATGCTAGCAGCAACATGCAAGCATCATGCATAATAACAAAGAAAATATAACATAAACAACATTGCAAAAATGAAAACAAACAAAACAAAAACGGCCACGAAAATAAAAAAAAGTCTCTGACATGCAAACCTACAACAAAGTTGCCATAAACTAATAAACAAACAAAAAACATTGTCTTGGATTTCATAGCCATTGATGCAGAGAGGCAGATTAAAAACATTCAGAGTTAAAAATTTGGCTTAGAGACTTGTTGACCGGTTTGTCCATACTTGCAAGATACAAGACTTACTGCTAATTGCTGGCCTGTAAAAATATTTTGTTTTCGAAAATAAAACTTCAAAAATCAGTTACATTTGTAACGTCAAACTTATCGGTATAAAGTGGCGCTTAAATCTAAAGAAAATTTAACAAAAATATCCTTTTAATTAGTTAAACTAAAAATCCTTTAAAGTGTTTAATTATGTTTATATTTTGTAAAATATATCTTCTGGCAATTACCTATGTAATAACAGTAACAGCTTATACGCGCGAAATTATTAATAATAAACCACAATTAAAAGAAAAACGTAAGGGAAGGACATTTAAAATTTGAAAAAAAAATTTTTTAAATAAATTTATGCAAATCTGTTAATTAGAAAATTTTAATAAATTTTAAAGGAAAAATTAAATATATTTATGAATAATAAAATTAAACATTGTTTTTAACTGAAATTGTGCAAATGATAAAATCTTAAAAGTAAAAAATGTTGATGAAATTCAAGTCTGCAAAATCATGAAAAAATTAGGTTTTTTGAATAAAAACCATTTAGATTTTGTTAATGAGTGTGAGTTATATGTTAATTTTTATTTATTGTTGAACTAATTGCATAGTGTATATGAAAAGTAAGCTTCGTCCTAACTTACAAAGTAAAAACGAAAGAAAACAGTCATGCCGTATCCCTTTCACTGTTACGTGTAAGTTAAATAGGTGATGTTTACAACCAAATACACTACTACCGTTGAAAGAGTACTGATGATGAAATTGCGTAGCTGCTTTCGAAAATGCATTCTACTCGGCTAGTATCGGTAGAAAAATCTGTTTTTTTCAAAAATTAAAGTTTCTTTCAACATTAACGGAAAGTAATAATTTCTTCTAATAAAAATAAATTATATGAACTTAAGCCAAACTAAAAATCAAAAAATTGTATTAAAAAACAATTAGTTCAACAATAAATAAAAAAAAATTAGCATATTTTCAAATACTTAATAATTTATTTCTGTTTTTTTGAAATGTCATGCTCGTCACATTTCTTTAAAAGTTTCTTTAAAACCAATTGATTTTTGTAACAATTTGATACTAAATTTAATATAAAACACTTTAAACAATAACTAAAATACATAAACTTCCCACGTTCTCTATAATATTTTAAACGATTTGAACTTAAAAGTCAAAATTCTTCAAAACTTAAATTTTAAAAGTCATACCCGCTACAGTCTTCAAGTAGATAATCGGAGCGAACATCATGTCTTTTCATTGCTTACCCATTATTAAACGTTCAAGATAAAATAAACAATTATTTTTAATAATAAACGTTTTTGAATTATCGAAAAGAAGTTTAAAAATTTTTTTTAAATTAATTTATTGACAGTTTTTTGCAACAAAATGTTTGAATTTTTTTTAAATAAAGAAATAATGGAAATTTTTAAAGATTCTCTTTAAAAAATAAATTTAAGTAATTTTTTATTTTTGTCAAATTTGTATATTCTTTTCTAAAGACGTCATGCAAAAAAAAATTCTAAAATATTTTTCAACGGAAAACATAAAAGTTCCTGTAAAAAATTCTATTGAATTCTCTTTGTTGTTGTGAGACTTAATATAAAAGCGATAACATGAACTTCAATGTGCTTTAATGATGAAACAGAACACGACCACAACTTCAAGCAAAAGCGCCTCTCAGCGAAACAGGCCCATAAATGAAACGTCGACTGCAACTTAAGGAACTTACATTAAACTTTTTCATATTTCTTCACAAGTCTTTCTTTCCAATACATGCTGGGCCAAATCGTCGCATTCGATTCGAATCGAAATTTCATTCGATTGATCGAGTTGTCAATGCTTTGAGTATAGGAATTCTAATAAGAATTTTTAAATTTCGATTCGAATCGAATGCGACGATTTGGCCCCTGATTTTTATAGGAACTTGTTGTTGTAGGGACGAGGTCACCTTATTATTCCACCATGCTCGAAGGGCAAAATAACTGACCACTCCAGCTTAAGGCTTACCTAAAGAAATATTCAAACCAATTGAGGAATTTGCTGGGGCCAATACAACAACATCACTAAGGGAGCACTTAAAAGATCTGGGTTTGGCCCTTTTAGACAAATAATTATCTATGGCGATCAGCCAATGATTTTAGAAGATTTAAGATTTACCGCGTAATTTAAGAGACCTTGGGCAGGAAATGACAAATCAAAGTATAAACTTTTCGCTAATTCTTTAAAGAGCAGGAATATATGTACTGACAAGAGTGAATTTGCGTCTGTTGTCGCCAGACAACCTTAAGAAATAAAATTCTAATTGCTACTTATTTTGTCGAAATTGTTAGAGCAATTGATTCTCTAAAACAAGTGAGCTCTGATCGCAAATAATAGGTAATATTGGGGTAGATTAAGTAGAACAGGCAGACAATGAAGGAAAGGATACAGTAACTTAGGTTCGCTAATTTGGTCCCTTTAAATTACCTGCAGATAAAGTTAGAAATAGTGGACATGAAGTGAAGAATTAGAAATAAAGAAAATAAGGATGAAGCAGAATAACCAGACCCTCTGGTATATATCAAACCCACGACCCATAGATTGGTAGTCATTCGCACATCTTAAGTGACAGCAGCTGTATTTCCGACTTTCTTTCTGGCTTCATTAACGTCTGAAGCCAGATAGAAAGTACCATCGAACAGGCCAACAAATTGGTACAAGTTATAAGAAAAACCTTTGAGGAAATAAAATACAGTTCTGCACCTTAATGGATGTCTTTTAAGCTTTTGATAAAGTATGGTATCAAAGTCACAAACGAGTGGAACCTTGCTCTAATAGGGGTTGGTGCAGCTCAAGATAGTATTCTAAAACCAATTCTGCATTTGCTTTAGTCATCAGATATACCAACATGCGACTGGTTACTTCTGCTCTACTGCTCAATTTTTTAAAAAAATTTGAAGCTTAGGAAAGTTAAGGTCGTCAAAGCCAAAACCTTCAAAGAGCAAGTAAGAGCGCTATATTCGGCTGCACCGAATCTTATATACCCTTCACAACGTGTAGGGGTTTCACCCTAATTTTTTCAAATTTGGTATTGAAATAGGGGGTTAGGATATTCTAAGGAAAATGTTTGCAAGGAAAACTGAGTTGGGTTCAGTCATACATTTAACCTATCTACAGGCACCCTGGCAGCTGTAGGGGGGATTTATTACAGTTTCCCAAACTTTGTATGGAAGCCCCCTTATGCGGTAGAGATAAAGGATTAAGTATGTTCTGGCAATATGTTTGGGAGGGAAAACTAAGGGGGTCGTTTGTATAATTTATTTCCCTAAGACCGTCTCTGTGGAAGTTATGGGCGTTTTTGCATCATTTTTGTAAATTTTGTATGGCAATCCCCTTAGATGATGGTGATAGGGGTGTGTATGTTTTAAGAATTTGTTTTAGAGGGAAAACTGATGGGGTCTGTGATACATTTTAATCCTCTTATGACGACTCTTATTTTTTTAATATTTTGTATGGCAGCCCTGCTAGGGGCTGGAGATTAGAGGTAAGTACGTTACACAAAAGTGTTTGCGAGGAAAAATTATTTGGGGTCGGTCTTACATTTGACCTTTGTAGGAGCACCCTGGAAGCTGTGGGATCAATTTAAAAAGAAATTGAAAAATTTTACTTGGTATGGCAACCCTGTTGGGGTGGATATACGGTGTAAGTATGTATCACAAAAATGTTTGCACCCGGGTAGGGGCAACTCCGGGGCAGCTGTAGAGGTTTTTATGTACAAAATTTAGAGAAATAAAGAGGTTTTTTTTTGGCTTACATATACATATCTCGGTCAGCTATAGGGTGATTTTGCTCAATTTCAATACCGATTTTTTCGCAGATATTTCTGATAGTTTGATAGCACTTACGGGTCTATGCAGCATTGGGGGGCTTCAAAAAGTTGATTTCCACCATAACACGGACAGATGGACATCGCTAATTCAACTTCCATATCTATAAGGACAAAGAAAATATATTTTTTATGGGGTCGCAGATGGATATTAAAGAAATTACACCAGAATGACTGCGAAATTTAAAAACATGTGGACAAGTTAATATCGAAATATTTTATAAAATGACGGACACACTCGTTTGAAGATAAAAGCATCCGAATTGATTTATACTTTAATGTGAGAACTAAAATTTTACTGTGGGGCTGGTTGGATTGATTTCAATTATTTACATTCATCTAAGATTGAAATTCATTTTGTTAGTTCATAGAAAAATTAGCTAAAGTCAATTGTTTGCTATTTTCTGCTCTTAATTGCCAGATTATATGCCTGTGGCCTGAACCAGGGCAAACAATTTGGAATTGCTTGGACCTCCGCTGGTAAAATGGTGGCAAAAGTAGGTCTTAAATTTTTAAGAAAAATGTCCAGTACCGTTAGTTCCTTCGCACAGCGCAATGCACTTATCCTTGACACTCACATAAGGTATGCAATTGGACAATTCTATTATTCCTATATTACCCTCCAGTGCCTTTTTAATACGCTGTGAGTTTTAAAACCCATTAATCCATTCCTTCGCTGCCTGTGTCACTTTTGCCGCCACGTAGCATATGCGGTGTTAAATAGCCTTTAAGCAGAATTGCCCAATTAGTAAAAACGCTAAAAATCTTGTAGATAAATGATTTCTAAAAGAAAAATATTAAACAAATAAAACAAATAAATAAAACTATAATTTTTAAAATCGAACCATTAAAAAATTATTTTAACTAACATTGAATTTTATCTTTTTTTAGCTTCTTGGTTAAAAATTTGCCCGCGCAATAATCCAAACGAAAACAAATGTTTTCACAAAATGTTTGAGGGATGTTTTCCAGCGCTGGCAGCTGGTATACCAGAAATTGGTGTAAATAGTTTTGAACCGCTACGTATCGATCAAGTATCAGTACAAAAAGGAAGTGGTAATTTGGTATTAGCTGGAGGTTTTCAAAACCTAATCGTTAGTGGTCCTTCGAATGCAACAGTGAAAAGTGCAATGTAAGTAAAGGTTTGAAGTTTTTAATTATTTTTTTGAGACCCCTTTTCCTTTGCTTCTCTTTCAATGCAGTTTAGATTTGGAAAAGAAAATCTTTAATTTCGAACTGGAAATACCTGTTTTACGCATTAAAGCCAAATACAATTTAAGTGGAAATATTTTATTGTTGCCCCTCATAGGTAACGGTGATGTCAATTTAGCTTTAAAGAATGTTAAAACAGCTGTTAACACAAACATTAGTTTGAAAAATGCTCCTGAAGTAAGACTTGATTCTAAGTATGTTTATTTGTGTATTAATGTTTTTCAAATTTTGTTAATTTCAGGAAGTTATACATATTGATGATATGAAAGTCACATTTAATGTGGGTGCTATGCGCATACGTTTAAAAAATCTTTTTAATGGTAACAACGTTTTGGCCGCCTCTATTAATTCGTTTCTTAATCAAAATGGTAAAGAGGTTATTTCAGAACTAAGACCAGATTTGGAAAAAGGTTTGGCCGATATATTCCATGGCCTATGGAATAATGTATTTTCAAAGATGCCTTTGAAATTGTGGTTAATTTGAATAAGAGAATGTATTTAATTGTTATTGTATTTATTGTTTTAGTTTTGTTGATTGCATATTGTTTTTATAGTTTAATTAAAATAATTTTACTTTATTTAATTTTAGAAATTGTTTAAAATTAACTTTATAAAAAATATTCCTCTCACAGAAAGAATCATGAAAATTTCAGTTTATCAGGCTAATTGGTTAAATTTTATTGTGGTAATATTTTAATTGAAAATTTATCTTGAACAAGTTTATTTTCCCAAAACTAGCCGAGTGTAATGCATTTTCGGAACCCGCTAAAACTCCTTATCAGCACTCTTTGTTTGGTACTGAGCAAAGCGCATGTATATCAGGTGGCCTTAGTTAATCAGCTAAGTAACGGTATGTATTTCGTTATTTAAATGTCAAAATTTGTTTATGTATTTTTTTCTTTTTTACTAACAACAACTGTAGTATTCTAAGAAAAGCTGAAAGAGCGTTAGTAAAGAATTTGTGAGTTTTTGTTATCTATGTTTGACATTCGAATGACGATTTAGTTGTTGTGGTAGAACTAATCCCACCTGATATATATGCGCTTTGGTACTGAGCGTTGGTAATAAATATCTTCTATTTCACCCAAATTTAGTTAAAATTAAAAAACAGAAATATTATTGTATTCACATATACATATTCTTAGCAATTTTAATTACTGGGCTGGAACAAAAAATACGGCCTGCCATTTTATCTCTCATGGCAATACCTTTTTTATTTATTCTTCTTCTTATTCACCATATCTTGCCTTTTCCAGACTTGTCAAATTTTCCAGTGCAAAATTGATAAATGTCGTGTGAACGCGTTGAAACATTGCTTATGTTAAATACATATGTAAAAATCAGATGGCAAAATGCTTGGTTAGAGAGCGCTCTATTTTCATCTGACAAAGCATTTGACATCAGCTGCTAATAAGAAAGCAACAAGGAAAAGTAAGTTCTTTACATTAGTTTGGAGGTTATGTCAGACGAAATTACAATATATGCGTGTGAAAGCAAAAATTATAAACCGTCTGTAGAATGGCAATTTTGATAGACATAAACAATTACATATGTATTGAAAAAGTGACAGTTCATATGTAATATACATTCCGTATAAAACTACCTTCAGATGAGTATGAAGGCAGCATGCATTGTCGAATTAATTGCCTTACCAGGTGTAGTCACTGCGGCAACCACTACAAAAAACACGATAGCAAATTTATAAAGCTGTTTTTTTAAAATTCCTTCAATGATGTAAGAAAACCTACTGTTGTGGCGGTTTTAAAGTGTAAGCAAACCTGAGCAAATCACGGTCAGCTGTTGAACCTATACCTTGTAAGGTAATTGTACTATGACAGCATGCTTTTTGCATACATTTGTCATGCCTCGCTTTTTGTTGTTTTTTTAATTTTAATTTGCTGATCATCAGTCGCAATATACCTTCATCAGTTCAATATACCCTGATCAGTCGCATGGGTCACCTAATATAAACAACCGTCTGCGATATGAACCAGTTAATCATTAGTAGCACTCATGCATTTACTTATTCATTTGCCTCTGTCTCTTCTACGGGGTTAATATAAAAATTGAGCAAATTCTTTATAGAACCCTCTTAACAAGACGAATAAATTTTTCCAAAATTAAGATTTACATTTATTTAATTATTGGCATTCTTTTTAATGAATACAGTATACGCTGCTTCCTACAAGATAAAAAATAATTTTCCCAATATCGAGTAGGGGAACACAACTAAATTTTGTTAAGCGGTTTTTTGTCGTAATAGCAAAACAAAACATTTATTTAGGCTTTAAAAATCAATGCGACTATCCTACGCGACTTTTTTTCTTAACCGACTTTTTGTACTACTTTTTAAAGTTTTTCAGCGGTCACCCTGATCACAGTATGTAAGTTGCAACAACAACATCACAGCACCGCAACACTTAAGGTGGATCCAACAACTCAATATTACAGCATTTTAAAATTTTATCCGCACAACCGCAAAGGAATAAGAAAATCATCAGGGTCTTGAATGAGCTTGAAATATCATTTGTGCAGGCCTATACTACCTTAGGAACCATAGCTAAACTCTTTTAATTAAAGGGTGTTTTCTCCGCAGCAAGCTTTCCTTATTTCATTAAACTGAAGAGGGCACTTTAAAACAATTAATTCTGGCATTTTTTTTTTATGCAAGTTTGAAAGAAGTTTTAAATAATCTTTGGAAAAAAGTAAAATTTTCCTTAAATGTTGTGCATAAAATTTGTGAATTTTATTAATATTTTTAAAAATAACTTTAATTTTAAAATGAATAACTAAGTAATAAATATGTACACATGTAAATGTATGCAAAAAATTAAATTTTTTTTTTGCTTTTTTGCTTTAAATTCTTTCTTATCTCTACATGGGCAACAAGTCATCATAACTATAAGTCTTAAATAGTTTATCGGTCGATGATTGCACCACCTCAGTTAAAGCCTTTTGCAATAATGGTCTTAACTCCTCAGACAAGGAGTCCCAATTTTCATTCAAAAATGAATTCATACGATCACCCATAGCATTGTCACCATTAAACAGATCATTCAAATATAATTTCACTTTACCAATATTATAGTTGACCTTAATGTCTTTAATTTTTAGATAATTGCGGCCATTTTTCTTTTGACGCTCACCCAAAATAACAGTGGTTAAAGTGACATCGGCTAAAGTTTTATAAAAATATTTTTATTTTTTAAATTATGTGCAATAAGAAATTGTAATAAAATTTTAAAAGAATTTTTTACTTACTGAAATTGGCATTACATGGTCCAGAGCCTGTTAAGGGCATCATCATTATTTTACCATCAATCTCATAGTCGGCATTAATTGTGATGTTGGAGAATCTCATGGTGGTGGTGAATTTCATTTTAGATGGTTCAATATTTATTGATTTAATAGTGAAATTGGATAAACCATGAATGTGTATATTTTTATAGGTGGATTTTAAATAAACTGCACCCGTATCCTGGTTCATTTTAATTTCGGGTATAACCAAGGGTTCTATGGCCGGTATATGCAGTTCTGGTATACCATCCTGTAAACGATCCTTTAGCGAGTATAAGGAACTGCGAGCACATTTATTTAGCTGCGGATCATTGCGACGACATACCTTGACATATGATGCTAAAGAAGTAAATTTTAAAAAAATATTGCTTTAAATATGTTTTACAATTACTTAACAAGTAAGAAATTTGAGTTTTGCTTTTTCTGCTTTATTTATATAAAAGATCAGTTGCATAAATAAAACAAAGCTTGCAGTGATCGATCGATCATATTTTTAAATTTAATAACTTCTTGTTGAGATTCAGAAATATTTCTTACGCAGTTTTGAACGTTCGGTTTTTGAGGATGGAGCTGCTGAAACTAAACTTCCAATTAACAATAAAGTCCACAGTAATGTTTTATGCAAAATTTTAGAATTTGCCATTTCTCTATGCAATGCAAACAACTATAAACTATAAATGATTTATTTTAACTGTAAACAAGTTCGTTGGTAAACTTCATTTATAAAGAATATTTTTGCTGACCAATCCAAATGATTTTCATTGTCATTGCAAAGTCAACTTTTTTTTTATTATTAGATAATAAATAAAGAAACAAAAAACGCTTGTCTCTAGTTTTCTTTTTATTTGTTTATATTAAAATACATGTGCAACATATATAAAAGAAGGTTTTACAATAAAGTAACGAATAAATTTCAACATTGGCTAAAAGTGTAATGTGTAAGTGAAAGTCATGGTTTGGTCATGAACATTTTTTAATTCAATTTTACGTTTCACGTATGTATATTTCTTTATATAGAACTTTAGGTATATATACATGTTTATAATTTCTTTTTAAATTTAAACACAATAAAAAAAACACATATTTAGACTAAAAAAATTAAAAATAATTTAACAAGTTTTTATATAGCAATTCACATGGTAATATATTTTACTTTAACAATTCAATTCACAATCCACCTGCAAAAGTAAGAATATCTTTTGAATTTTTTACAGTAGTATAAATTGGGTTTTACCAATTTTTAACTTTTTTTAAATTTGTTTTTAAAGGGAATTTAATAAAATGCAAATAAGTTTTTTGCCAAAAAAGAAAGTAAAAACTGATTATAATCATTCAATGAATCAATTAATAAGATTTTAAGAGAAACTTATGCCTCTTTGAATCAGGCATTATTATTAAATAAATTATTTAAGTTTAAAAAATTATTATAATAATATTTTTAGTCATACAACTGACAAAATTCAAAAAAACCAAATGCACATTTAATAGGTAAAGTGAGGTTGTAATTTGAACACTTTTAAGAATGTACCAGTTTTAAGTTTTTAGAATAAAAAGAAAAACGACCTTAAATAACTAAAATAATTTAAATTACAATAAAATAAAGTATCTTAAAAAAGATTGCTATAAAAATTGCATATAAAAATTTTAAATTTAAATAAGTTTTCTTGCAGACTAGCGCTGAGATACAAATACTTGGTTACTTTTAAGAGAAATTACAACTTTTTGTTCCGTAACGTTAGCAAAGTATTAACGTTGATTTCAGAAACACAATTCTTAGAAAAAAAAAAAACAAAAAAAAATTGTTTAAAATATTTTTAAAATTTTGAGTTTTTTGAAAAATGTTCTTGTTTTCTATACAAACGTTTTTGTTTTTCTGTGATTCGTTTAACGAAATAATGCTTTTAGTTTTTTTTTTTGTTAATTTAGATTCCAAAAAACAAGAAATAACTATTTAAATTGATGTACACAAACAAATGCATTAAAAAAATATATAATTCCTTAGTGACGTTTTGTGAAATAAAGGGGTTTTTCTGTGGAATATCCCCATATACATAGGTGTACATATAAAAAATTTATTCACAACATATTAGTCCACATGCATTGAACTCTCCATGGCATTAATCCTAAAAAGAAAAAAAAATATGGGAAAATATGCAATTATCCTTAAAAATATAACATGTAAGAAAACTATAATCAATTAAGCTCGACAATATATTACTCTTCACTATAAAAAATTTTGCGAAATAATTTGTGGCACTTTTTTTAAATTGTGCATCCTAAGGGGTAGAAAAAAGGGGAAAAATTATAAAATAACGAAAAGTAGTTTTTTTTTGGCATTCATAGTTCCATTTTTATACCCTTCACATACGTGATTAGGGTATTTACAAATTTGCTATTCCGTTTGAAACTTCTTTAATATTAATCTGCGACCCCATAAAGTATATTTTTTGCTTGGTCCTTATAGATAGGGAAGTCGATTTAGCGATGTTCGTGTGTCCGTTTTATGGTTGAAATCAACTTTTTGAAGCCCCCTCCCCCCATGTCGCCTAGACCCGTAGGTGGTATCAAACTATCAGAAATATCTGAGAGAAAACCGCCATTAAATTCCAGCAAAATCGCCCGATAACTGATCAAGATATAACCCAGCAACCACGACTACCTTTGTTTATTTTTCTAAAATTTTTACATAAAAACCTCTACAACTGCTCCGGAGTTGCTCCTAGGAGGGTTTAATGTCAGACCTACCCTCAATAACTTTTTTTCACGAACATTTTTGGGGATACTACTTACACCCTGTATTCGCCCCCCCCCCCCCCCCCTAACAGGGTTGCCATACAAATTTTAATTTTTAAATTTTTTTTCTAATCGCTCCAACAGTTTCCAGGGTGCTCCCACAGAGGTCAAATGGAGAGCCAACTTCAAATAATTTTTCCTCCCAAACAATTTTGTGGAGCATCGCCAGCCCCCCAAGGGAGTTGGCATACAAAATTTAAAAAATGTGGCTAAAAGCCCCTACAACTTCCCCAGTGTCGTCCTTTTAATGAATCGAATACCCCCATTAGTTTACCTCCAAAACATATTCCTAGAACATATTTATTCCCTATCTCCATAGCCTAAGGGGGTTGCCATAAAAAATTTACAAAAAACAATGTAAGAACGCCCATAACTTCCCCAGAGCCTGCGTTAGAGATATAATGTGTGCGATCATCCCCTATTAGTTTCCCCTCCCAAACATATTCCTAGAACATACTTGCCCCCTATCAGCATTGCCTAAGGGGGCTCCATACAATGTTTGGAAAAAGTTTGCTCGGCGTTCTTTAAGTGGCCAAATTTACTGAGATAGATATATGTATAGCGCATATATACGCATGGATTTGTCCCAAAAAATGGGTAGGTTTTGCTTATATCTCAGACTGTTTGTTGCTGATTTTTAAATGCGATCTGTCTTAAAATATTTCTAATTTTGACACGATAACTCTCCGGATTTCTGCAGGCTGTGCGGGGATGAGAATGTTATAGAGAGAGTAGAACCTCTTGTCTGCCACTGCTCTAGGCTGCAGATCCGCCGACAGAGGTGGTTGGGAGGGCGCTTCTTAGATGGACTAGGTGAGGTCTCTGGCTGTGGGTTGGGTAGCATCATAGGATTTATCAAAGGTTGTGTGGCTCGGTAGATAGATGGTTCAGCGCCTGACTGACTTCTTGCGGACATCATTCTTGCTCTTTTTTCTTATTTCTACCTATGAAATTCTTGTCTTTCCTATTTCTATTTTTACTTATTTCTGTTTCTATTTTTTCAACTTTTAGCCATAATTTTAAATGGTACTTACACACTTTCAAATTCGTTGATTAGATCTGCAGTCTCTTTGTTACAAAAATTTAATGAATTAGTTTTCAACAAGGTATCAGGCATTGGTCCATCGATATGCAATGAAGACATTTTCATTGGCAATAGTGTACCATTTACAGTTTGTCTTATAATAGATCTCGTTTGTTCGTATAAGTTGTTTTCGAAAAGTTGGACTTTTTGCTTTAGTTCAATAACTTCACGGCATAAGTTATTGAATTTGTCAATTTCTTTCCTTATTTGAATCCGAATGTTTACAAATTCAACACCTGACGTTATTGTTTTAAAACCTTGCAAACACTTGTCAAAATAGCTTTGTGCATTTTCTAAACGTTCTAAGCGGGAATACTTTTTAGAGAGCGACTGGCGATATTTTAATCTGAAAATTAAAATAAATATGAAATAACAAAAAGTTTTAATTAAATTTCGACTAAGCTTTATAAACATTTACGAACATTTGAAAGACATCCTTTTTACTGTATTGATCATAAATCTTATCATTTGCTAATTCCTTACATCTTTCCCATATTTCAGTGTATGTCGCTTTGAAGTTGTTGTTTTGGAATTTCTGAATTTTCATAGTATTGGTCGCTTCAATTGGGGGCTTGTTGGACTAAAACAAAAAAAAATTGCAAACTTTTTATTTTTACTTTTAATATTTAAAAATTTTTAATTAAAATATACATATAAAAATCTCACATTGATATTTTGTTTTGTTTAAATTTAAAGAAGAAAGGCGTTATATGAAAGAAGTTTTTTTTTTAAATGATAAGTTAACTATTAGTTTCAATTTCATATGAACAAAAAAAACATAATTTTAAATTACCTGGTGCTCATGAAAATTTAAAAGTTCACAATGTACTAAATCTGCATGCTTAGCACTTCCTATTAACTGCGATATTTTTTCATCCAACATATCTATTTCATGTTTAAATTGAAATATAGCACTTTCAGTTTCAATTATAAAATTTTTAAGCCCCATAAGATAGCAATCCAAAATATGCTGCTCATTGGATATTATAAAATGAACCTCCCTCTCAAACTGTTCCAAAAGCCATATGGGAATAGCATCATCATCGTTTGCACAAATAGACATGCATTTAATAAATGTTTGAGAAACATTAAAATAAGTTTCCTCATTTATAACGCAGTGAGGCTGTAGCAAAAATTCACATACAAAAAGCATAACGGGTGGATTGTCGGCGTTATCAGTGTCACACCATTCAGGCACAAAATAATCCTCTGGTTTTTGTACATTTTGATGCGGATGTAATAGCGGAAGAAAAATAAATGCATTATCTATGTCGATTTGGTTGTCAGAAGAAATTTTTCGATGAAAATCATGTAGGCTTTCGTATGACTCAATGTCATAATAATATTTTTTGTATGTTTTTAAAGAAAATACTGTAACGATTTTTTTCTTTAAAAGTTTTTCTAAGTCGCAATAGAATCCTAGTTGGTTATTTTCGTCTAATCCCCTAGTCTTATAGTTTTTATCCAAGGACATTCCTAACCATTTCTCTATGCCATTTAGAAATATAGGACTTGAACGATTTTTAAAATGCATATGATTAAGAAATTCAAAACTTTCATTGCTTAAATCATTAATATTTTGTACAATATTAATACATTGAGGTGGTTTTTTAATTATATTTTTAAGACGTTTAACAAAACTTTGATGTGGTATGAATGGTTGGACACCGCATATAATTTCGAAAGCCACAACACCAATCGAATAATAATCGACGGTTTTGGTATAATAACCTGGATCTATTACTTCAGGTGCTACATAATTGCGGGTTCCAACAACACTTTGGGCTATAGTATGGTCGGGAATTTGTCGTGCATAACCAAAATCTGTAAGCTTAGGAGAAAGAAAAAGAGAAATATGTTAAATTAAAAGTTTACAACTAAAGTATTAATTTTGTTTATTACATAATAATTTCGTTTTATTTATAATTTAAAAGGTATTTATTTACAAGGTTTACATATTAAAAAAAATAAAGTTTACCTTATAGATTCTTCGTTCTCCTTGAAGATGAAAAACTATGTTTTCAGGCTTTATATCACGATGCTCAATATTGCAAATGTCATGTAGATACTTAATAGCAGAAACTAATGCAAGCAAAACATTTCGTACATTATACTCTGTCAGACCATTAAAATTTTCTATTTTGTTTAACTGATTTCTAAGATCGCCACCATTGCAATATTCCATTATTATAACAGGTAATGTATTATCAAAATGATTTTTTTGGCCCAAATAGCATAAAAAATCTGGATCATTAATGTTGGCAGCACCTACAATGTAAGGTGTCCCACAGTTTTTCATTGATTTGTACTCTATTTGCCAGCGTTTAAGCAAACTATGGATTTCATCTTGCTTTAATTTTGCATTTGCTTTCAAACGTTTTGTAGCTAAAAAATAAAATATACCTATGTATGTATTTATTTTTATAAAAAAATTGTTTAAAGCGGATTTTAACTTTTTTCAATTTTGCAATATTTTAGGTTTATTATTTATTTATTTTTATTGGCTTCAAATTAAATCTGATACTAAGAACATAATGCCTACAATACGTGTTTGTTGTATTTTTAAAATTAAAAACATAAAGGGCTTCCGATTTCAGTTCGATTTGCAAATTACTAGAGTTGGGTGAAACAGCTTTCTTTACTGACAGCTCTTTTTAGTTCAGCTCATCTTACTGAACTAGGTCGCTTTTTTAGTTCAGTAGTTCACTGAACTCAGTGGTTCAGTTGACTTTGTAGGTCAACATTAATTTTTTTATTGCAGCCCTCTCTGAGCGAAACCATGTTATATTGGAAGTATTTAAATCGTAAAATATGCAAAATATGTCAGTTTTGGTAACAAAAGAAAACAAAAATTATTTTGAAATAATTAAACTATTATAGGGCTCAGTAATAAAGGTAAACGAAACAGAAAATGAACTCAAAGAAACATGAACAAAAACACACAAAAATATCAAAATGAACAACTGAACTACGGAGCTAAAAGCGCTCAGTGAACTAACCAGCTCACATAGTTCAGTTTATTGAATAGTTCAATTGAATTAGTGCGTTCATGAACTTCACAACCCTACAAAATACATATCGCTCATTTGTCAAAACAACGTCATAATTAAAAAAAAACATTTTAAGGGAATCGCAATTAAAGTTTTTGATTTGATAACATTTACTAGAAAAGGCAAGCGGCATTTTGTCTTCAAGCTTAAGAAGTAGAAATGCTTTAAATATGAAATTTATATACAGCACTTGCTAAGCCCCGGTGCGCTTTGCTATTTTAAGATCTCTTGAGTACAATTTAAAATTTATTTCTACTTCTACTCGTTTATAAGCTACTAAGTGGTCCTGATCACTATCAACATTTTGTTTTAACCATGTTTTCGTCCCTTTGAGTTAAAAATTTCAAAAAAGTGGCAGACACAGGTACAATGATTTTTTTGGGCAAAAACGGTACTTTTTAAATTTTGTTTCTATCTTCTATAGTTTAAAAGATATTAACTTACCGATTTTTTTAGAGGGCCCATTTTTGTTCCTTTGGGGTCAGACTTTTCAAAAACTCTTTTGTATTAAAAACAAACATCAAGAAGTTAACGTTGGTTTTAAATTTCCTGTCAGCTTTGCACGTTTTATGTGCGGTTATGGTTTAATTAGCGAGACATTTAATAACCTTTCCCTACCATACAAATGGGCGTATTGTGTGCGTGGCATTAACAATTTCCAAAAAAGAGTAGCCTATTGTTGCTTCCGGACTTACAGCAACACTGTCAAAATTTAAAAAAAATTGATCCACTGGTGTCGTGAGCTATATATTTAAAAATACACACATACATACAAACTCAAGTTTTATTTATATATTGGAAAAGGCATAACATAACCAACAATTCTGGATTAATAACTCTAAAAAGGCAATTCAAAATTTAAACTGTATTCTGAAAAAAACTCTAGCAGTTTTGAAAATGCATTAATAAAACTATTAAAACAATAAAACTTTCAAGAAAACCTGCTACAGAACAGAATGCATTTAGGGAGGCAGTCATAACTAGAAGGCAATTATTAAATTCAAATAACTCGTAATTAAATTTACATCCCTCTTTTGAGCAAAATGATTTTTTACTTACCGATTTCTTGACCGGTCTCACAGTTTTTCCAATGGAAGACTTCGCCAAATGTTCCCTGTCCCAAGAGCTTAACAAGTTCCCACTGTCCATAAGATTTCAACTGCAGCGTATTCATTATTTATCAATCAAAAAATATATTCCTTGCAAATAACTAGTCAGGAACGTATTGTTTTATATAAAAAAAATTAGTTCACCCACAAACAAAAGAAGAATAAAGAAAAAAACAAATTTATGCGGAAGACTTCTTTAAACCACAGAAATATTCTACAAGATATAGTCAACTAAGCAGCTGACTGTTTTTGCTCGAATTTATTACCCCTTTGGAACTGTCAAAACGGTATGTCCTTTAACATTATCGAAGGTTTTTTACAACAACTTTATTATTTTCGCATCCTGGTTGTTGTAGTTGTGGCTGAATTTAATTTTCTTTGACAATACGGTTAGACACCTTATTGTGACTGAAACCATGAAAATATTTTTGATTTTTAAAAACAGCTGTTATGCAAGTTGCCGGACAGATTTGTATTGAAATTACTTTAGGAATTGATGATCGATATCTACATAAGTGTACCAACTGTTCGTCATGATTAGACAAATTCATGCCTAGTCAAATGTGAAAATCCAAATACATGAAATCCGGTATTTTTATACTGAGTTTTATAATGAGTTTAACGTTTGTCTAAGCATGAATTTATATTGTCAAGACGTACAATTATTTAGCGACCCATATATTTTTTCTGCAACTGAACAAAGTTTTGTTCGCGTATCGTTTTGTTTCGTCTGGACTGCTCATGTCGATGTTTTGTTCTTCTTTAATCGTCGTAAAGAGAAAATGTCAACCAAGTCTGCCATCAAACGCCATTTTAAATGAAAAAAAACAGTGACTCTTAAGGGTGGCTTACTTATTTACATTTCTTTATATAAAATTAAACATTTTAAGCCGTCGAGTGAATTTTAAGCCATGAAGAGAATATTACTTGACTAGATTTTGACACTGTTCTATAAAAAAAAACATGAGAACATGTTCTCTACACCCTAAAGAACAACAGCAAACTTTTTGTAGTTATTCTGCCGACGTCATATTCTTGTTTAAACAAATAACCCAAAAACTGCTTATTTATAATGGTATTAGTTAATACTAATATACATTTTTTTATAATTAGAAGTGGTGTAACTAAATTTTGTTGAATATCGGTGCAATATGAACACTATTTTCCATTTTTAATTAAAAATAAATAAAAGCTTTAAGAAAAATAATAATAACAGGAAAATGTTTTTTCTCTTTTTTTGCGTTTATAAAACTTTTCTGTTTAATTCCAGCCTATAAATAACTTAATATATTGAACATTGATAGCCATTTTTTACGTGGAGAACTGCCAAATTATACATTCTTGGCTCATAGTGATCTGGCAACAATGCTGTTATTAGACGTCTACTAGCGTTGTACTAAACTAAATTATCAGTTTCATTTTAAAAGCCGGCCGCCTCATAGTCACAAAACATCTTATAAGAAATTCAATTACAGGAAAAATTATTGGAAAAAAGTTATCAGTACAAAGTGCACGTTTGTTTAAAAAAAAACATTTTCAAACAAAACACAATCATGTCTTATCATAAGCCAGAAGCTAAAGCTGTCCAAGAATTGAAAGATATTGCTCATCGTTTGCGTATACATTCGATAACCTCCACACAGGCCTCCAAATCTGGGTACGTTTTGAATGTGTGTGCTTTTATTTGTTAAACTCTGTAAATGTGTGCATGTGATTTGCTAAAGGTTATAAAAAGTGTAAAAATTCATTCGAAAATTAATGTAAAAGTATTTTTGCAATAAGTTGAAAGGCTGTTTAACCTTCAGGTAACATTAATGGCATTGAAGTTATTGCATTAATATTAAATTTCACGATGTACTTACATATGTATGTATGTAATTTTAAAGCTTTAACTGAAAACCACGTGTTGGTTTTGTTTAACTGTAAAAATGTGAAAAGAATTTTGCTAAAATAATACATACATACATATTTTTTATAAAAATGTTCACATATTTTTCTAGGACACCCTCAACAGTTTAGTACACATTTTACAAAAACAAATTATACTATTTTCAATGGTCTAACTTCCTTATGTTTAAATTTGTTGTAAATTTAAAAATTGAAAATGTTTCTTATATGTTATTAATACTAAAATTTTTCAATATAAAAGAAGGTATTGTAGAAATTTGAAAAAAAAAATAAAAATTTAAATATTTTTAAAGATGTAACTAAATAGTCTCATATACACAGTAGGTATACAATAAGCGGAATGATTTTTTCCCATGGGGGCCAATTTTTAGATTAGGAAGTGATATCATATGAGATGAGCTTAAACTTTTTTTGTCATTTTAAATAAAAATTTTTTGAAGGGATATTTTAAACAAAATTTGTATAGAAAACATATTTTGTAGGTACCTATATGTTAAAATAATACCTATAAATCAAACTTAAAAAATAAAAAAAAATGGTTTGATTAGGTCGCGCTTGTTTTAAATAACGACCTTTTGTAACCTTGAAACGGTGATGCCAATCTTAAATATGTACATATGTATGTTAATGTGTCCTTGAATAGGTACCTATGTAGTAAATGTTTTTTTAACCCCCTATTTTTAATGCAAATTTCCTTTGGGAATAGGTACTTATGTGCATATCTTTATCCAAATTTCCCAATTATTTTAGAGAAACGACTTGTCGCACATAACGTTTCCACAAAAATATACAAACATAATAGGTATTGTATTCTGATAGAACTGCTAAGGTAGTTTGCCATTTTAAAAAAAGTTAATAATTGATTACGTTTTGATTAAACACTTTATTTTTTTATTTTGTTTAACTAATGGCCAGTTCATATGCAAGGAGATTTATGTACTTTTTAATTTATTTAAGCCCAGTTTTTGTTTGTCCTAAGCCTTAAAGTATTAAGAGTTCCTAAACGATTCAGTAAAGTTTTTAACGATATTCGATATCGTTAAAGTCAGCTGTTATTGTTAAGCAAGCAGTAAAAACGTTTAACGATGTTTTTAATTCTTTTATTTAATTTAACCGCAAAAGTAAATTTTGTATATTAGAATGGCTTTTGAATACCTATTTAGCCGTTTATTATTATTATTATTATTATTTTGCTTTTCGCCATTTTGAAAATAAAATATATCGTTTTTTATTTATTTATAGTTGAACTATTGGTTTTAAGTTCAAAACTTACTAAATTCTCATTTTTGCAAATTAAATTAAAAGTTCTCAGTCAATCACTTAACCGTAACTGCAAATAACAACTTCTATCGATATATATAGCGATCGTCGAATCGTTAAAAGTTACTGAATCGCACTACAGAGGAAACTTACAGTTCAGTTCAAATGGTCTGATTTTAAGTTATTACTATGTATTTGAGCAATCAAGTGATATGAATTTAAGCTGCGTGTTTTTGCTTACAAATTATTATTATGTTATTAATGATAAGAAAGGGAAAACATGTGCTTGGTACAGTAAAAAATTTTCAGAAGCATTTTAAATACAATAAATTCTTGTACATACATTCATATGTACATACATGCATGCCTACATGCAGTTGTGTTAAAAAAAACTCGAAAGTGAATGCAACGATTGCTTAGAAAGCAAAAAATTAACGGTGTGTGTACAATCATACGCTTGTTTGAAATGTGTTTCATTAAGGCATTTAATACATACAAACTTAATAAAAAAATTAGGGAACGCCACATCAAAGACTTATAGAAGGCGAAAGCATAAGCGATTACTTTAATCGTGCAATAGCATAGACTACCCTACCTTGAATATAAGAACAAACTGGGTTATGATCAAACTAAATCTTGGTTCACATTTGGCAAATATTTAACAAAAGAAAAGTGAACAACAAATGGATTTACATGTCGTCAACTGAAGTGAAGAAGCTTAGGTCTCTTTTCTCTGTTTTAAAAACCATAAGCAAAATATATGAAAACTATTGTCATTATAAACATGATTTATTAACAAAAATATGTAAACAAATAATAATAACCTCATTTTAGTTCGAACGTTTAGTTAAATTTTTTGTTTTTTTGGTGCACCTAATTAGGGAATGGTTAGTTTAGCAAAGCCAAAAATAGATTTCAGCATTAAATAATTTTATTTTGATTTTTAAAATCCATTAATCGAAGCTCAATATCAATTTCCATTCATAGTTGATTTTTGTTTTAATGTTATACATATTAAAAAGAAAATATATCCCTAATCCTTTCTTTAATTATAAAAAAAAGTTTTATTAAAAATGAATATGCAATTTTTTTTTTAACTTTAGGATTTTATTTTATAATTTTTTCCTTTTTTCTCCAGCCATCCAACATCATGTGCCTCTATAGCGGAAATTATGTCGGTATTATTCTTCAATACCATGCGTTTGAATATGAAGTTTCCACGTGATCCCTCAAGTGATCGCTTAATTTTGTCCAAGGGCCATGCTGCTCCCATTTTATATGCTGCATGGGCAGAGGCTGGCCTCTTCCCCGTTGAAGAATTACAAAATTTGCGTAAAATTGATTCCGATTTGGAGGGTCATCCTACACCTCGCCTGAATTTTATTGATGTTGGCACTGGTTCTTTGGGTCAAGGTGTTGCCGTTGCCGCTGGTATGGCATATGTTGGCAAAAATTTTGATAAAGCAGATTATAGGTAAGTTTTGTAATTCGTATTTTTTATTAAAAAAAAAAATGAAATAAAACGCTCTCTTGTAACTTCTACAAACATTTTATAAATTCCTTAAACCTAAACACTTCGTTTTTGCACAAATAGAACATATGTTTTAGTTGGTGATGGTGAGTCTGCTGAAGGCTCTATCTGGGAATCTCTACACTTTGCTGGCCACTACAAATTGGACAATTTGTGTGTGATCTTTGATGTCAACCGTTTGGGTCAATCTGAACCCACCTCTTTGCAACATCAAATGGAGGTGTATCGCAAGCGCTTGGAAGCTTTCGGTTTCAATGCTTTGGTCGTAGATGGTCACGATGTTGAAGAATTATGTAAGGCTTTCCATGAAGCTGCCCACACTAAAAATCAACCCACTGCCATTATTGCCAAAACTTATAAGGGTAAATTTTTCCCCAACATTGAGGACTTGGAAAATTGGCATGGCAAGCCTTTGGGTGATAAAGCCAATGAAGTCATCAAACATTTGCAAGAATTAATGATTGATCCATCATCTCGTACGGCTGGTTTGACTCCTCACTCTCCCGCAAAGAGCAAACCAGCTCCTACTGTTGATATTACCAATGTGAAATTGGCCTCACCACCAGCCTATAAAATTGGCGAACAGGTGGCCACTCGTTTGGCTTATGGCACTGCTTTGGCTAAGGTGGCTCAAAACAATGACCGTGTTATTGCCTTGGATGGTGACACCAAGAATTCTACATTTTCAGAGAAATTAAAGAAGGCCTATCCCGAACGTTATATTGAATGTTTTATTGCCGAACAGAATTTGGTTGGTGTGGCCATTGGTGCTGCTTGCCGTGATCGTACTATTGCTTTTGCCTCTACTTTCGCCACTTTCTTTACACGTGCTTTTGATCAAATCCGTATGGGCGCCATTTCGCAGACAAATGTTAACTTTGTTGGTTCCCACTGTGGTGTAAGTATTGGCGAAGATGGTCCCTCTCAAATGGGCTTGGAAGATATTGCGCTCTTCCGCACAATTCCAGGCAGTAGTGTATTCTATCCTTCTGATGCTGTTAGCTGTGAAAGGGCCGTAGAATTGGCTGCCAATCAAAAAGGTGTCTGTTTCATTCGTACTTCTCGTCCTAACACTGCCGTATTGTATGAAAACAATGAACCTTTTGCCGTTGGCAAAGGTAAAATAGTCAAAAAGTCCACCAAAGATCAGGTTTTGTTAATTGGTGCTGGCATTACTTTGTACGAATGTTTAAATGCTGCCACGCAATTGGAAAAGGCGGGTGTTAATGCTCGTGTCCTTGATCCCTTCACTGTCAAACCTTTGGATGTCGATTTAATTGTTGCAAATGGTCGTGACTGTGGTGGTCGTATTGTTGTCGTAGAAGATCATTATCAGTAAGTTCAAAATCACACACACACACACATAATTTAAATAAAAACAAAATATTTCCCCATTTTAGACAAGGTGGGTTAGGTGAAGCTGTTCTTTCGGCTTTGGCTGACAAACGTGACTTTGTTGTCAAACATTTGTTTGTACCCAACGTACCACGCTCTGGACCACCAAATGTCCTTATTGATCTTTTCGGCATTTCAGCTCGTCATGTGGCCAAAGCTGCTAATGATATTCTTAAATTGTAATTTTAAACAAACATACATATAAACATATGTATGTATAAATGTATGTACACTCAGTTGCATTCTATGGTAATTGGCATTTATTTTATTTGTTAAAGTTTACAAATAAACACACTAGAGTTGTTGTTATTTCCGTGGTTCAATTTCAATTCAATAATATCTTTCTCAGAATAAAAATGTTTTATTTAATTTTTGATTTGAATTGAATCACAGAAAAGAAACTTGATTTTTTATATATTTTTTATATTTTCTTTGGAACATTTTTTTTATAAGTAACTTAAGCAAATAAAAATTTGGGCATTAATAGTAACAGAAATATTGATTCTTTGCAAAGCATTTGTTAGTACATATACATTTTTTTTGTATTTTCTACAATAATAACCAATAAGAATAATGAAAGACAATAAATATTTTGTCCTTTTAAAGTTAATTTTTTAAAAATTTGCAAAACTCAATAGAATTTGTTGGATTTTTTTTAAAATGAACTTACACACTTTGAAAAAATAGCTAAACGACACACGTTTTATTTTAAATAAAGGTTATTAAATTAAAGAAGTACAACTTTGTTCAGTTTTTTACGTGGATTCTATATGCATATATTTTTATAAAAACCCTAATTTTAAGTAACCCCCAGTATAGGCCACGGGCCACATTGTAAATATTGTACATGCTTCGTTCAAATAATATAACTTGTGTTCCCGAAGGATTAGCATCGCAATATGTATGTATGTCGATTTTGTACAGCAACCCAAATTCAGTAACGTTGCCACATTCCTAACCGGGATATTGGACTTGGTTGTGAGCCGGTGGGGCCACCATTGGCCTTCTATAATGGACTGATAGACTTGGGTAATGGACAAGGTGGGCCAAACCTGGAGGGTCAAGGCTGTTTGCGGGATCTCCAGACTACTGTGGCCTAGACTGGAAAGGATGGGAACTGACCTTTGGCTCAAGGAGAGCAGGGGGGTTCTAAAGTGCATTACTGGGACTCTCACAGGTTACTGCGATGTGAGATATATGACGGGCAACTTGATAAGGAACTCTCCGGATTTCTGCAGGTTGTTCGGGGATGAGGAGGAGATAGAGGTTGGGAAACACCTTGTCTGCTAGTGCTCTAGGCTGCAGATCCGCAGACAGAGGTGGTTGGGAAGGCACCTCTTAGATGGACTTGTTGAGGTATCTGGCTATGGGCTAGGAAGCATCATATGAATCATTAAAGGTGTTGGGTGGCTGGGTGGATATATGGTCAGCGCCTACGAATTGGTCCACTTTGTCCATTACCCAAGTCTCTATCAGCCCATAGTAGAAACCCTATGGTGGCCTTACCGGCTCACAACCCAGTCAAATATCGCGGGCCGATCCCATTTTTGCCAGTTCATAGGCAGTCTCATTGCCGCAAAACTCACAATTACCCGAAACCCAACAGAGCCTAACACTGCGTGTCTTCATTATCGCCCTAAGAGCACGTCCACAGTAGTCCATAAGCTAAGACCTGACATATTGCTCCTCTAGACTTAAGCGCGCCCTATCAACGTATATTTTCGCGTCCCCTCCTCTATCTGCGTCCTTCTCCATCAGTTCCGCATGGAAAACGCTAAACTCGTCCGGAAGTCGGTATGACATCCCTACTTCCGTGTATTTAATCGTTAACTAAAATTGGCAACTGTTAGCTGACAGTTGCCATCTGTAATACGATTTCGGCAACTCACAGCCGAACTGAAGTTAAATTATCATACGTAATCGACCCATTGATTTTTCAAGAGATTTTATCGTTTCGGTTAATCGTTCTGAGTGCCCATTAGACTGATGCTGATAGGCTTTTAATAAATTTAGCATACTCTTGTAGCTTCGATTCCTTTGATGCAGTAATGATAACAGTATTCTGTAAAACATGTAAGTGCTTAATGTTATATTTAATAATAAATTTACAATCATCTTAGTTTGTAAAGCAGCTACTACAAAATCATCGTTTTGTAAATTGTTTCTTATTCTCAACTGGATTACTTTGTAACAGGTTTGAAATTGATAGTTGTAACATACTTCCTTACTGCGAATGTAAACGACAGCACAATTGACGTTGACTTGACAATATTGGTGTTTAATTCATTTAGGATTTTTTTGGTGTTCATTTTTTTTCAAATATCGATAACATGACTACATCAACACATACCTTAAAAAAATAATACCGATTTCAGATCAAGTTAACGCCGGAAAACTAAATTAAATTCAGTTAAAAAGGACGATGACGTCGACAACGACTTTCATAATAAGGGGGATAGAGTATTAAGTTCCAAAAAAATTGTTCGTTTGTATGGTGGTAGATTAGTGATAAGTGCACGAGTCTACCAGTCTCGGGGTTGTGGGTTCGATTCCCACCAAGTTTGCTTCATTTTCTGTTCTTTCTTTTTTATCCTTCTCTAAATTTCTTTTCTTCCACCTCAACTTATTCTATCTGCCTCTCCAGGTAACACAAAGGGACCGAATTAAGCGGACCCAAGCGAGCTATATCCTTTCCTTCAACGGCTGCCTGTTCTACCTAACCTAACCTATGGTGGCTACCATTTTACTTGCTTCTACTCAACTTATTATACAAACGCCACGAACAGCTTTATATTGGCATCATTCAAAAAAGTAAATTATTCGCCTGAAGATTTTGCAATTTTTTTTCTTAAATGATTTTAAAAATATTGAAATGTGTTTTTTCCCACATTACATATTGAGCACACACAGCTTTTATTTGGATCCTAGAGTGCTTGTAACCGTAAATGACCCGACCACAGGCTGTTAATGGTTTTGGCATTGCCGGTGAAATATCAATGTATACATACCAGGGTATATCGGAAATGTTTGGAAAATTTTTTTTAAAACTTTTTATTGAACTGGCCAACGTAGCATGAGTTCCACTCAGCCTTAATCCTCTGGCGCATCATACGTAATAAGCTGTTAAAACAAATTTCATAATAAACTTGTTTGTATTAATTTAAGTTAATCTTAAGAATTTTAAATAAATTATGTTTAATTCTGGGTTTTCATATTTTACAATTTTTTTTCAACAGTACTTTAAAAGCATAAATAAGGAAATGAAGACAAATAATAACCTTGAAAATCACACATATAAAAGGTTCTTCAAATAACAAAATTATCAATAAATTAATGACAGAAGTAAATGAGCATTTAAAATATTCAAGAATATCAAAAAGGAATTCATAAGGAACAAGAAAAAATTTAACTTAAAATTGTTTACACATTAGGCACCTCAATTTTTATGGATCTCAAAATTTCCTTCTCTTCTTCAGATAAATGACTTAAAAACATGGCAAAGTGTTCATTTGTGGCGAAATTTTGTAAAAATGTTGTAAGATTTTCCTGCAAATTAATCTGAAACATAGGATCCTGAAGTAGATCTTGAGTAGCCGGATCTTCCTCGCTGGTTTTGTCATCTTCATCAATGATACATAGATCAGAAATAAACCGTGGTTTTGTTGGTGATACGTTATCCGGGCTGTCGCCACCAACTGCACCTAAGGGAGGATCTTCTTCTTCTTCTTCCGTTTCGGTTTCGCTTTCATCACTGTTAGCTTCTATAAGATGTTGCAGTTCACCGATAAGTAATTTAAAAATCTTAACAAGTGCCGGCAAGGTAACCCACTGGTGAGTAGGTGCGCCTTGAGAGCGCGTTCTAATGCGAGGCGTTGTATCTCTTACTATTAAATCGTTAATGGTCAGAGAAGTGAGTCGGGTATCTTGAGTGGTAACACCATGTTCAAAAATCTTACAAAAAGCCAAAGCTGTTACTTTATGCTCAAATTCACCAAAAAAGGAATCTTGTTTAGGCAACCATTGGCTAAAAACAAATTTTATGGCCGGTTCCCCGGTGGGACCTGGCACGGTTGATAGGAAATTTAAAATGGCTTCCAATTGTGTTATAAAGAGATGAGCAAATATTGTTACTAAACTCATTGTGACTTTTAAGCACTCTACCAGCTGCATTTTACTGATGACAGCCTTAAGCAAAAGGTCCAGATTTTCACCTAATATATTACCCATTTTAGTAATAATAGTGATAACCAAGGGACCGATTTGTCCAGCTGTCATTTCGCTATTCATGGGATTCAATAGCATTGTTGTCAACTGCATAGTATACTTAAGACCTTCACCATTTTTATATGTACCAACTTGTTCGGGTGACACAAAAATAAAAGCACGCAAACATTCACCACCCGACACCATGACAGCCTGATCATCTGTACGCATAACACAATTATACATGACTGGGAACGCGTTATCTATTAGTATAGGTGGTAAAGGAGGCTTTGAGCCCCTCACTATCGTTGTAAGAACATCTAAGGCAATATCTTGTTTGGCTGAGTTTGCTTCTTCTCCATGCAAAGACAAAATATTGACAATGGTGGGTATAAACTGCTCTTGTAACGGCTGCAAGCAATCAGGATTTTGACATAAGGCTTTTACAAGATCTTGCACATATTCCAAAATAAATGGATCTTCGGGATGATCAAGAAATACTGATATAGCCAAAGGTATAACTCTAATTTGAACTTGCGCAGCAAATGATGAATCAAACTGAACGGACAAAGGCAATAAATATTAATAATAATGATGATATACGAAAAGGAATATTCTATTTACCGTTATAATGGCAGTAAGAGTTTCAAGCAACATGCTCAAAAGGGAATTCTTAGAGCCTGGTACTATATCCAATATGCAACTAAGAAAATCAGAAAGTTTTGATTGTATTAAAGCACGTTTATCGGGATCAGGTTTTCCGTGTGACTGAACAAAAGCGTAAATAGCTCTGCAAAGATAATTTGTATGGGTTTTATACACACACGAAGGTTTTAAAAAAATTTCAAATTTCTTACCTAACGGCACTTATTTTTAATAATATAGATTTATCAGGTTGAAGATTTAGTGATGTAACAGCCATAAGTTCCTCCAACATTTGTGCACTAAATAATTTAGAACGAGAAAAAATGCTCAGAGACCACAGGGCACGACCTACCAAATGAGGACTGTCATGATAATTTACCCAATCACGTAACAGATTAAAAAAGTTGACTAAATCGAATTTGTCCTCTGCATCTAGAATAACTCCTCGATAGACATGCACAGCTAACATACAAGCCTCTGGAATTTTCCACCAATTGATATTACCGGAAGTTTTTTCAAATTCAGCTACAGTCATATGACGCCTTATTGCCTCCTGTAAACTGTCTAAAGCTTTTGGACCCAATACATCAATTAAAGCCTAGAAATACAATTGAAATATTGAAATAATATTTTGTTTATAGATATAAAGATGTAAAGTTTACAGCAAAAATATCCTGAGCAGCAATTCGTATGGTCATTTCCATACCACTATCACCTTCATCATCTACAAACTTATCGGGATCTTCAATCCACTCCTCAAGTTGATCTGTGGGCACTTGTATGTAGAGAATGATTATGTAAAATAAGTCACTTAAATATGTTCTGATGAGTGGCATAAATTTTCCAGCTCCAACAACACATTGAATAAATTCCATGATTTGTATAATCATTGAAGATAAGTTCGTGAGTTCATCTTCCTCTTCATTATCGGCTGTTGGGAATGGATTTGGTTCGGATTGATTAATGGAAACTTTAATGTATGTATCAGCTATTTGTGTTAAAAGTTGCCAAATGATTGGTAAAATGCTGGCCATATAGGGTTGTAAATGTTTTTGAGTTTCGATTGCAAGGAATGTGAGAACTGGAAGAATAAAAAGAATATTAGTTTGTCTCTTGTCTTCGCTATAATCAAGTGGAATAAAAAAATTTTTTATTTACATTTTAAAGGTTACAATTCAAAATAATTTATTATGTATGGTAGGTATATGGTTTATGTTTTTAAAAACATGGTTCTTGTTTTAAAAACAAATCGAATCATCCAACAGTAAAAAAAAATCCAATCTTGTGTTTGTTCAAGATTCGATTTAGAAACTGCTATCAAAAAACTATATTGATGAATACAACTTACTTTTCACAATTTGTGTCCGAAGCATAAAGTTTGATCCTGTCCCACTATTCATAGACAAATAGTGCAATAGTTTATGCATAAAATTGCTTAGTATTGAGTTTATCATATAAGTTTGTTCCTGTTTGTTAAATACAAAGACATTAATCGAAGTAAATAAAGCCTTGAGAATTTTTATGGCCGATGCTCGTGTTTTTATAGAATATAATTGCTCAGATTCAAATATCCGATAGACCTCTGAAATAATAACCTGTCCAAAGTCTTTTATCTGCTTTTCATCGTAGGAAAATTCTTCAAGTACTTGCATGGCACCGTGGATAGAGTTCTCTGTGCCGCCCAAACATGTAATAATAATTTCAAATAATTCGTTCCACACAGAAGGCCAATCATTGTTGGCAATTGTTGAAATGGTATGGGCCACAGATGATCTTATCTTTGAGTTGGGATCATAAAGTCCATTGGGTAAAATATTTCTTATCGTACGTTTGGCCTGTTCGGAAGCCACATCACCGGCTTCAGTAGGATTACCATATTTATCGCAACCTGCCCAATAGTTCTCGACATAACGTGTCAGCATAATACAAGCAATTTGCCTCACAGGTAATTCAATTGATTGATTCATAATCAATTCAGACAGATATACACCATAACCTTAAAAGAGAACGTTACTACGTACGTTAGGAAAACACACAACACAAAGATGTTTTTCAGAAGAAATTTTTGTATTAATAAACTGACCTTCCGTATATTCTAAATGCTTCATTCTTTCTTCTGCTGATTTTCTTAAGACAGCATCGGCACTTAGAAGATTTTTTAGTTCCTCCAATATAACCTCCTTAATGGACTCTGCATTTTGGAAAGCAAACGACATGTTTATTTAATTGAACTCCTTTCCCCCTTCAAATTTCACTTTCTTAAGGACTAACAGTTTAGATAATTTAGGCCACTGTGCCGGGATGTAACTATATCTTTACCGTTTTTTTTTAATTTAAACAATTTTTGTTGACAGCGGCGTGCTTTTTCAATTGGCCAGTTGCTGTTGTTGTAAATCTCGAAAAAAATATTTGTTTTGCGCCTTTGTTATGTTCTACTTTTAATTTTATAATTTTTTTTAGGGTTGACGTTTGTTTGGCGCCTTTGCAATAATAAAAAACCGGTATCCAACCAAAACATTAATAAGGTGGCATTACTACATTAATAAAAATATGGCCTTGAAACATTTGTTTAAAAGTCTATTAAGAAATTTGCTTAATACAACTACATATAACATTATTTATTTTGTGCTTTTTTACAGACACAGAGTAAAGTTAAAAATTACTCAACTATACAAAATATGTAAACATAAGCAGTTTTTGAACGTACAAATAGCAAAGAGCAAAAAATAAATAGTTGGGCAATAAATGCCCCCTTGTATTAAGTTCAACTCGAAATCAGCTGTATTTTTGACCAGTGATGTGTTACAGCGACTTTATTTAAATTAATTAACTGTTATACATATTTTTTTTAGTACATAGCATGGGATAATACTTTACAGTGTATAGTTACTACAGCAATAACTACACTAAGCACAGTACTTAATTTATAAAATTGCAAATTTGGTGATGAAAAATGAGTATTTCCTTTGGGTATCAAAAACATATTGCGAGGGTACTTTTCTAATGGCAATAGTATCAAAATATATTTTTTTTCTGTTTTATTTTAATCCACAAAAAATAAATGCAAAAAGTCATATAGTTTGTTCAACAGTGAATCGAAACTGAACTGTTTATATTTTTTTAAAAAGTTTGAAGTCCATTAATATCATTCATCCAATGCTATTGTAAAAATTTATTTTAAAAATCTGACCTTTAATTGGAGAAAATTGGCGTTAGCCGCTTGAAAAAATTGAATTTAAATTTTTTTAAAAAACGATGCGTAATAATTTTGGTTGTTTCATTTTTACAGGGAGAACATAATGTTGACATTTTGGCTCTTATCAGCTGGGCCGATGATTCTACTTCTATTTGTATCATGCTTGCTAGTGTAAATTTTTTTTGAAATGGGTGCACTGTATAACTTTATACGTCTTGGCAAGACGAATCGATGTTTGACAAACGTCAAACTCAGTATATAAAAAAACATTATAGGTATAAATACCTGATTTAATTTTGAATTTTAAAATTTGTCTAGGCAAAAATTTGTCTTTTCAAGGCGGGCAATTAAGACACAAATCTTGACATTTGCTTCTTTTTTTTATTCAGTTGAAAAGTAAATGAGTTTACTGAGAGCTGAAAAATTTTGTAGCGACCCGTTTTCTAATTTCTTTAACATAAACACAGTAAATTTTCTGAAACCGACAAAAATAAGAGTAAGCCGACCATCCGACCAAACTCGTTTTAGTTTTTCTCCATCATTCAGTTTAATCGCACAAAAGGCCCGAAAATTGCCAATAATAAAGCACAATCACATGATTGTGTACTAAGGATTGCCTTGTGTATGGGCCTCTTAAGAGGCAGCAGTATACGATTAACACGTTAAAGTTTTGCCTTTTAGCATCCTAATTAGCATAATATTCGCTGGTTATTTATTAACATCCTTTTCCGCTTTAATCAATGGGTGCACATAGGTACAATGTATATATGCATGGTGGAATAAGAAGGTGGGAGCGTCCCTAAAACAACAACTTCCTGTAAAATTTCAGCATGTATTTTGTTGTTGCTAAATCCAGCTTGGTTGTCGAAAATGTAGCGAACACACATACCCACAGTATACACAACCATTGTACAACATAAGCAAGTGTCCAAGCTAAGCTAGATAACATAGAAGTAGAAGTCAGCTGATCAGTTGTCCCTACCTTGTTGAATATACCTTGTATATATGTATATAAAAGTACAGTGGGTATATTAAGAGAAAATGCTTGAATTAAATTTTATCAAGGAAAATTTTAAAATAAAGAAGGAGGAGAAAGAAGTTGTCGACAAGTTTACCAATTTGTTTTCTGCGCCTTGTATATTTACACAACAGATAAAAAAGTTTAAAAAGCTTTTTTGTTGAATATTTCTTAAACGAATTGAGAATTTCCTAACATTATAAAACATGTCCTCCTCTCGGCCCTGGGGGCAAATTACGGCATTCGATACGATTGTAGTTTCTTTGCTTGTTTTTCTTAATGCTTAAATATCAACACTATTTCCCTTGAAGGGCTGGCTGCTTTTCTTTTGCTGCATATTTAAATTTGAAGTTCAAACAAAACTGTGTTAAACTCCAACTGATGTTGACATAAGCTTTTCCAAGTTTGATATTTGTCTATTTCTGTTTTCTTACGTACCTGTGGTCATGTATGGTTGTTTGTTTGATTGGCTGCTACCTATATGTAATATTTGTACGTTAACGGGTAACTACAGTAACGAGCAATTAAGTTGCACTAAGCTTGTTTAAATTATAAATTAATTGTCTGTTTTCGTTTTTTTTGTAGATTTAATGTTTAATATAGTTTGTATTTGAAAATCTAATATATTTTCTTAAATAAAATAGTCAAAATTGGAACTAAATTGCACAGTACTGTATATTAACATTTGTTTACTGTTCTTTGCAATATTCAAAGCCATACATAATTTTGTTTGGCAAAACTTTATGTTAATTTTTTTGTCATGAAGGGTAAAAAAAAAGGATAAACTTGTTTTAGTTGGTTTTATTTCATGCCAATCCATGTATCGCTCACTGCCATTTGGCCAGTATGGTAATTTTTGGCATTGCGTTGAAAACTAGTTCGTTGTTTAAGTTTGAAGCTAAGTAGATAAATAATTTACTTTTTCCAATTTGAGTGTTGCATCAAAGTGAGTTTTTGATAAGCACACATTGCTAGAAGTTAGTTTAAGATGTTGTTGAAATTAGCAAATAATTGCCCTAACAAGAACAAATTACGATATTTGAATGAATCATTTACAATCGTACAGCCTTAGCACGTAAAGCTATAGAACAGGTACTTTTCTCTATGTATACTTATTGGAAGACGGGATTTCTAAAAATTTCGGGAACTAGGGAGAAGAAATTGGGCAATTAAAAAAAAATATAGAAAAAAACTTTAAAAAGTATCTTTTTCGGATCTTAAGGGGTAAAACAGGGTAAAAGTTATATTTTGATATTGCTATGTCCATTTTACAACTTATAAACCAAACAAGATAGAAACATAATTCAAATTGCATTTGACACATCTCGAAAGTATGTATATAAGTTTTTTGTTATTCATTGAAATTTGGGCCCTGAGGGCTAAAATGGGTTAAAAAAAGGTAAAATTATAAATTGGTCCTTTTATATAATGGAACTATTTAAATTTTGGACCCAAAGATAGAAAAAGCGTTAAAATTATAACTCGGAGCAAATTTAGGTACTTTTTGTAGCTTTTTTACAAAAAAAGATAAAAACAAAATTTAAAGTGCGTTCTACAGGTCCCAAGTAGTTATAAATATATATTTGGTACTTTCTTGAAAGTTTGGGCAGAAAATATATTTTGTTTCTTGTTGTAACTTTTAAATCAACTAAGATTAAAACAAAATTCAGATTGCGTATGACAAGCCTCGAGAATATATAAACATGTTTTTGGTACTTTTTTAACACTATGAATCCTAAGCAGTAGAAAAAGGGAAAGCATTATATTTTGGTACTTTTATGGTCCTTTTTCTAACTTTTTGCCTAATAGAGATAGAAATAAAACTCAAATTGCGTTTGATAAACCTTAAAGTTATATACATATATGGGCATTTCCATGAATATGTCAACCACGGCTGGAAAAATAAAAGTCATCGCAACTTTTTTTAAATATACCAAAGAGCAATAAAACACTTAAATTTTATTATGTAAAAGTATTTATAGCTAATTATAATTTTAAAATGGCAAAAATAGCAGATTAAACTGGTAATCTCTTTGATTAATTTCCAGAAATTAAAATTAACTATTTTGTCTTAACTAGTGGCTAAATTTAGGTAATTGTAATATTCCAATTATACTTTAAAAATAATGTTACAACATCAGTGGCCAAGTTCCATTATGAAATTAAAAATTTAGAGTTCGAAAAGCGGGATTTTTTATAGATTGCTTTGAATGATATTCTAATGTCACGTACGTAATGCAAAAACGTTATTTGTCGTCATCATTTGAATTCGACCGGTCGCAAGTATTTAAAAATAAAAGTTCAAAGCAAGATAAATCTCGCAAACAAATATTGATCGATTTTTTTTTTTAAATTTGATGCAATAAAAATTTTATAGTCTTTCAAAGTTTGTAGCATACGATATTGTAAGTAACACAATTCAATTTAATACTTTCAAATTCCTTTATAATTATAAATATTTTATTAATATGGGTAAAAATAGCTATGAGACTACAAAGAAATGGAGGGAGGACTTGAAGAAAAACGAAGAACAAATAAAGAAATACCGGAAAAAGGAGGCTGAAAGACAGCATATCTATCGAAAAAAGTTCGCAGATGCAGCCAAAAAAGACAAAAAAAATAATTAACGACGAATTAACACACAATAAGTTTGATGTTTACTATTTTATTACAAAAACTATGCTTGAAATAAGCGAACAATATGAAGATATATCGTCTATATACATATTTTCTGATTGGAGTAGCGCTCAATTTAAAAACAAATTCATTTTAAAAAGTATTCCCTCTTTTGTAAACAAATTTGGCTGCCAACATTTTGAATGGAACTTCTTTGCCACATCACATGGTAAAGGTGCAGTTGATGGAGTAGGTGGTACTGTGTAACGAACCTTTTTTCTCAGCTGGGGTACAACTCACCGTTGTCCAGCGTTCTGTCACAAAAATTTATTTTCTCGTGACCGCTTAGAAGGAAAAAGCAGGATATTTGGCAAGTTCACAATGTTTTTTTATTTTCTTATTTAATTTACTAACGCTACTTTATACGGTACGATACATTAATGATGGCGGCTGAACGTTGGCGTGATTATGGCTTGGGCAGGTATAACGAAAGTAGACAGACCATCCTCACACGATTACTGGCCTCAACCCTATTCAACCTACTTACACTGCGATCCTGTGCGTTGACGAATCTGCGGGATAACCACGGAGACGTCAACCACATTACACGCACGATCACACTAGTGTATTTGTTAGGTAGGCGAGTCTGCGGGATAACCACGGAAACGTCTACTTCACAAAGAGGCTAGCGTCTCTACTACCTAACTATGATACGGCACTGTGCGTGGACGAATCTGCGGGATAACCACTGAGACGTCAACCACATTACACGCAAAGCCACACTAGTGTATTTGTTAGGTAGACGAGTCTGCGGGATAACCACTGAAACGTCTACTTCACAACGACGCTGGCGTCTCTACTACCTAACTATGATACGGCACTGTGCGTGGACGAATCTGCGGGATAACCACTGAGACGTCAACCACATTACACGCAAAGCCACACTAGTGTATTTGTTAGGTAGACGAGTCTGCGGGATAACCACTGAAACGTCTACTTCACAACGACGCTAGCGTCTCTACTACCTAACCAATGATACGGCACTGTGCGTGGACGAATCTGCGGGATAACCACTGAGACGTCAACCACATTACACGCAAAGCCACACTAGTGTATTTGTTCGGTAGACGAGTCTGCGGGATAACCACTGAAACGTCTACTTCACAACGACGCTAGCGTCTCTACTATCTAACCAATGATACGGCACTGTGCGTGGACGAATCTGCGGGATAACCACTGAGACGTCAACCACATTACACGCAAAAGTACAATAGTTTCTTTATTAGGCAAGAGACTCTTTAGTATAACCCCGGAGGCTCTTACTTCACAAAGCAACTAGTTAACTACTACTACTATTCTACTATATGATCTTACCTGCTTGACCGCCAGCCAACAATTAATTTCTTTCTACTGCGAGGCCGCCTTTTTATACTCTTCATATCGGTTGCACATACACACAAACCCACATCAACAAACACAGCATACACGCTAACAAACAGCGTGTTGCTGTATCTGTCACCGCATTGGCCGAGAGGTGCTGTGCTTGTCAAAGTGTAAATCGAGCTGTGTTTAATTGGGTGTGCAAACCGACACGGCCACGCACTGTTTTATCTATTAATACTATTTTCTTGATAAAGCCGTGCTTTCTAGTTAATATTAAAATCTCATAAATATAATGTTTGTACAATTCAAAATAAATTACTAATGCAATATTTAATATTAAATTGATAAAAAAGACAGGATAATTATAATATAGATCAGTAATATAAACGAATAATTCAATCAATGATGCAACTTTAAATCTTTGTACAATTCAAAACAAATTACTACATGTAATAGTTATACTGTAGATCAGATATAAAGAATAATTAAATAAAAAACAAGATAATTATAATATAGATCAGTAATAAAAACGAATAATTCAATCAATGATGCAAACTTTAAATCTTTGTACAATTCAAAACAAATTACTAAATGTATGGTCACTATGGTGTGACATAAAAATGAGGCACGATTTTTCTGCCATCACACGCTTTCCCTACCTCGCCCAGATTGACGTAACTCAGAGCTTTTGGAGGGTGACCCGGCCGCTTCTGGCGACAATGACGCGGTATGTTACGGGTCCCACTGTGTGGAGGAATTTCTTACGTTGGCCGTTATGGTTCTTCTGGGCCGCTTCGATGATTTGTTTAAGCTCTTTCGGCCATGATTCGCTTGCCGAAGGGGAGTCAACGGTAGTTGCCGGTGCCCTGGGGACCCCGTTTGGACTGGAGTTCTCTGCAGATGGCGGTGCTGACATCGTGATGGCTGTTGTTGCGGGGAGCTGGCACTGTAGTGTTTGGGTTATGGCTGTCTGATGTACTGGTGAGGATAGGAGGCTGGATCTATCGCTTGAGGGGCTGGACAAGTTGCTTGATGAAAGTGAAAGGGTGGTGTCGAGGGACAAACAAGGCGATACGGATGCTTGCGGGCTGGTGGTATCTTCGGACAATTGTCTACCGCATGGTGGTTCAGGTGTACCACCTCTTGATCCATAGGGGCTCACCGCGCATGGTACTGGATACGGGATGCTTATGGTGTCATAGGTATGGCTGGACGAGCTATTCGACTCTGTTTTGACTGGCGTTACCTCTTTCCATTGTTCTGACGACACGCTGGAGGTCGTGCTGGGGCTCTTTATCTCATTGACTCGGGCATTGTCGATGGCTACCCACTCGGTGCACCGATTCCACCAGAAGCGGTACGTGATAGTACGTTGATAGCCCTCGTGTCGGGCACATGTGTGGCACCTCGAGTCCTGCACGTCGATAGTGAACCACCCCTGGGTTTTCCCTCGGGGGCTTGACGTCGATGTGGTTCCGGAATCATTGGGAGATGGTGGTATCTTCATCTGGGTAGCCACGGTTGTGTCGAACTCACCAAAATGCGCCCGGAACATTTCCTCCGCCTCGGGAGACGTATCCTCATTACTTGGGTAACTTAGGGTCGTGCTGACATCGTCTTCGTCCCCCTGGGGTTGGGTGACGTTAACTCCGGGGGAATACGTCCGCTTGCGTCTCCGACCGGGGGTTCTTGGTATGCCTGGACCCGCGGGCAGGGGGACAAACCACGGGGCCTCATCTTCCGTTGAATAGACGGTACTCTCGCTGGGGGTTCTGAAGACCCAGTCTGGTAGATCCCCTCCTGGAGTTGATGGTATGGGTTGTTCGGCCTCTCGGTTAACCCTGTCTGGCTTTGGACTGTTGTCTCGTTGCCCGTCACTGTCACTATCGGAGGTTAAACTAATGGTCTCTTGAGGTGGTTCATAATGGGGGTAGAACACGGCGGCTCGGGGGAGCTGTGCCCTTGCCCTGGCGGTGGTAACGCCTGACGGAACGGTTCCACCCTGCCTTGGCTTGTTGATAGGCTGGCTTGTGCTCATGCGGTAGCAAGTGGCTGTCTTTCGGTTTTGCGGGTACGGAACTCTGTTGCCGGTACCTACTCGACTGCAAGCGGGCAATTCATCGTCAATAAAAATCGTTCGGCGCCTCTTAGCTTGTTCCTCCTCCATGCGCTGTCGGAACTGAGCACTCGTCTTTTTAAAATGTTGTTGCTGTTGATTCATTTCCATCTTCGGGTTTTTTTTCTTTTTATTTCTTATCTAAGAATAAATGAAATGGAAAATATTAATTAACAAAAATTAATTAATACTGGAGTGTGAATGATAACATTTAAGGTCACTAATGTGAGCAGTTTTCTTGTTTTTATTTACAACGTGTTCTAATTCTACAATAACAGGTGATTTAAACGATTTCACTGTGTAGGGGCCTCCAAATTTTGGAGCCAATTTAGCGGCGAACTTGTCGACCGCTTTTGATAGGGGGTGTTGTTGCAGCCATACGGTATCTTCTACTCGCGGCTTCCAGGGACGTCGTCGTAGGTTATAGTGGCGCTTCTGATCTGCAGAGGCCTTAACTAGATTTCTCCTGACGATAATGAAGATTTCTTGCCTTTCTGCAAGGCGATCTTCTGGTCGTACTATTGCTGCTCCTGTGCCTGCCGTCACCTCGTCGTACAAGGTTTTTGGTAAACGGGGTTCCCTACCCTGCGTGAGGAAGGCTGGCGAATACCCCGTGGATTCTGACACACTTGAGTTTATGGCTAGCATTATCTCGGGGAGATACTCGTCCCACGTATTGTGCCGTTGATCTGACAGTTGTGCCATGATGGTTTTCACAGTACGGTTGGTACGCTCGGTGGGGTTTTCCTGCGGCATATATGGTGCAGTTAGCTGCTGCTGAATCCCCGTGTCCTGCAAGTATCGTGTGACCAGCCGGGAGGTGAACTGAGTGCCATTATCGGAGATCAGGACCTTGGGTGCCCCGTACCGCGACAAAATGCGTTCTCGAAACGCCTTGATAACTGCCTCGGCGGTGGCCTTGCGCATCGGCACCAACTCTGTCCACTTTGAAAATCGGTCAACAATAACAAGAAGCATGGTGTTACCATGCTTGGATCGCGGCAGTGGTCCCACAAAGTCAGCACATACGGTGGCCCATGGCTCCTCTGGAACTCTGGTAAGCATTTCCCCAGCTGGTTTCAATTGGCTCACTTTAAATTGCTGGCAGGACTGGCACTTTTGCACATAACTCCTGATGTCGCGGAACATCCCTGGCCAGTAGTATCGACTAGCGACCCGATGTATGGTTTTACGGATGCCCAGGTGTCCGGCGGTGGGTTGATCATGGTTCTCTGCCAAGACACGTTTTCGATCTGCAGCTGCCACACACAGTTTCCACGGTGTATCGTCTTCATCGTTGACTTGCCGGGGAAAGCGTCGATACAATTGGCTGTTGATAACAGCATAATCGGCGTATTTCTGTGGTTGTTCGTTCACCTCTTTGATCATTCTCTGCAGCCACCCGCTTGGGGCTGCTTCGCATAAAGCTAGGTTTGCTGCCTCGACTGGTTGGCGTGACAGTGCGTCGGCTACTACATTGCTCTTCCCTTTACGATATTGGATGGTGAAGTCGTACTGTTGCAGCTCAAGTGCCCATCGGGCCAATCTTCCGGTTGGGCTTTCGAGGGAGTTCAACCACTTAAGAGCGAGATGATCTGTCACTATGGTGAATCGGTACCCCTCAACGTACGCTCGCATCTTTCGGACTCCCCAGACGATCGCTAGACACTCTTTCTCCGTGGTTGAGTAGTTTTTCTCTGCCTGATTTAGATGTCTGCTGGCGTATGCAATCACCCGCTCAATACCTTCAACGTCCTGCGTTAGCACGGCGCCTAAACCGTAGTCGCTTGCATCGGTTTGGAGGGTAAATGGCCTTGAGAAGTCGGGGCAAGTTAATACTGGTGCAGTAGTTAGTCGCTTTTTAAGAGCCTCGAAAGCTTGTTGTTGTTCGGGTCCCCATTTCCAATGCCGACCCTTTTTTAACAACTGTGTTAGCGGTTGGGAAATATTGGCAAATTCGGGTACAAATCGCCTGTACCAGGAGGTGATTCCCAGAAATTGCCGGATCTCTTTGACGTTTTTCGGTGGTGGTATCTGGGCTACCGCCGCTACCTTATCGGGATCGGTTTTAATGCCTTGGTCGCTCACCACGTGACCGAGATACTTCGTCTCTCGAGTAAAGAACTTACATTTTTCTTCATTGATTCGTAGGTTTGCCACCCTTAATCTACGGAAAACCTCTCGCAAATTGCTAATATGATCCTCTAAGCTGTTCCCCACTACAATTATGTCATCTAGATAAGCAAAGGCATAGGGTTCCATTTCTGGCCCAATAACGCTATCTAGTGCCCGCTGGAAAGTTGCCGGAGCCGAGTGCAGTCCGAAAGGCATCACTTTCCATTGATACAATCCACGGCCTGGTACTGCGAACGCCGTGTATTGTTTGCTATTTGGGTCCATGGGGATTTGCCAATAGCCATTTTTTAAATCTATACTACTTATAAACTTTGCATTACGTAATTTATTTAGAATTGTATCAATACGAGGGAGAGGATAAGCATCGGGTACTGACCTGAGGTTTAGTTGCCTGAAATCCATGCACGTTCTCCAGGTGCCATTCTTTTTCTTGACCAGGGTGATGGGGAAGCAGTAGGGGCTATGGGACCGCTCAATGCATCCCTGTGCGATCAGCTCATCCACCTCTTTGTCGATGATCGCTTGCATGGCTGGGTTTCGAGGGGCATACCGGATTTTAATTGGTCGGTCATCCGTGAGAATGATTTTATGTGAGGCGATGTGGGACACTCCATGTAGCCGCTGAAATTTCGGGAGTTCTTCTCCTAAGAATCTTTGTATCATCGCTTGCTCCGTCTCAGCCGGTAAGTCACTACTGATCGATCGATTACCACTTGCTAACGGCTTCCTGGTATCCGCAGCGTGCCCCTGCTTGGTTGGGGGACTCTGCTGCGAAGGAATACTGGATGTGGGCGACTCGTCGACTGCCAATCTTCGGGCTTCGACTCTGGAGCAGTCCAATGTCAATCCAGCAATTTGTATGGTGGTGTTAAATTGTCGCAAAAACTCAAGGCCGATGATAACATCTTCGCTAGCTTCTGGCAGAACAAGGAATCGAGATTTCTTCGTTAGATTCCCAAGCTGAATTTGTAGTTCTACTGCTGTTGAAACCTTACAGGTGGAGCCGTTGGCTAGAATAACGTCTAGCTGTTCCGGTATCAAGCGTGGTGTCGGCCGCAATTGGCGGATGAAAGTATGATGGATAAAATTTCGACTGGCCCCGGTGTCGATGATGGCCGTTACTAGGGTATTTGCAATTCGCATTGATGCGGTTAATCGGGTCTCTTCGCTGCGTAGATGTGTCGGGAGTGGTGAGGATTTACGTTTCCTTTGGGGAGGCCCGACCATCCTCAATTCGGTCGGCCCCCGTTGGCATTTTCCGCCCGGCGGTTGTCGTTTTGAGGGCAGCGAGCGGCATGATGCCCCTGGTTTCCGCAGCGATGGCAACGATTTTGGCTGTTGGGTGGGACATTTGGCGTCGTGCGACCGGCCCCGGGCTGCGCAGGGAGTCTGAACCCTGGAATGCTCTCCAGATCTTCTGCCATTCGAATGAGTTCTGTGAGGGAGACAAAATCTTTTTGGCGGATATACCACTGGTACTCCGCGCGCGAGTTACGGAAGATACGTTGTAACTTTTGGCCCTCGGTCATCTCTGAATGCCTCATCAAGTTCTGGAGGGCGAGTGTGTAGTCCTTAAAACATTCTCCAGGGAGCTGCGACCTAGCACGGATGTCATCTTCCAGTTTCTCAAAGTATCTACTAGGGAGAAAGAAAGCGAGAAAATCAGCTTTAAATACTTGCCATGACTCCCAGTGGGCGTTATTGTTGCGGTACCAAACCAGAGCTCGCTCGGATAAGAATTCGGGCATCACTCGGGGCAGGTGGTCGAGTGTGACCTCGTAGATTAGCGCCAGTTCTTCAAGGCGTTCAATAAACGCCAGCGGCTCACTGCCGCCACTGTACGTGAGACCCCACTTTCGCACTTGGTCGAGGAGTTTGACTCGTGCTTCTACCCCTGTGCCAATAGGAGCTGGAACGCCTCCTGATGGGCGTCGTACTCTTTGCTGATGTTCACTTCTCGACGGGGAGGTATTGGTAGTACTACCTCCGGGCACTTCTAGTGTACTTACGGTTTCAAATTTCTGTTGCAATTCCTGGAGCCGGGTGGTCACCTTGAAGTCGTGTTCGCTACCGATGAATTGCGCAAATTTACGGCGTAGTTCCTCAACCGTACCGGTGGTGTCGAGAGCGAACTCGCTCATATAGGCCAGCAACTCATCTCGTTTGAGCGGGTATATCCAGCCTGTTCGTAACATCTTATTGCTGATTTCTAAATCTTTACGAGTCTCCGTCATACTGCTCAAGAATTTCTAAATAGATTTATTATTATTGTTAAAAAAAAATTTCTTTTTTTTTTTTTAAGTAATATATTTCTTCGTTTGCCAATATAATAATTATAAACGAAAGAAATAAGAATTAAAATGATAAAAATTTTACAATAAATAGTTTTTTTTTTTCCACCAGTTTATAACATAATCAAACGATTATTTAACTTGTTTTTTTTTCTTTGATTTACTATTTACCGACGGCAACCGCGCGATTATTCTGTCGATTAACGAAATCGTCTATTAGCGATAAATGTTTTTCACTACACGCGGTAGTTCTATTATCACTGCAGGCACAGTTTTTTTTTTTTTTTTTATTGTCCCAAATTTTCCCGACGGCACAGACTCGTTTCTTAAAATACAAACAAAATTGCTTTTCCTTTTTTTTTTTTTTTTTTGTTTTTGGTTTCTTTTATATATATTTTTCTGTATCTATAATTTCCACTAGTTTTCTTCTCTTTACATTCAGTTCCTTTTTTTTTTTTAGTTTTCAATTATTTAATTTATTTATTCAAATTTTGTTTCACAGGTTTTGTTTCTTTACTCTTTTTTTCCACAACTTATTTTTAGTTATGTTCAGCGTTTTAATTTCTGATATTAGTTTTTCTTTTCTTTATGTGTTTTTATTTTAATTAAAATTTCTCTTTTTTTTTTACTTTTTTTTCGAACTTTTCCGACGGCACGGGCACGTTTATTTAAAAAATTTGTTTTTACCTTTTTCTTTTTATCGGTTTTGTCTTTTTCCTTTTTCTCAATTTCTTACTTTAATTAATTTACTTTTTTCTCAAAATTTTGTTTCACAGTTTTTTTTTTTTATATTTTCTTAAAATTTCTTTTTCAACAACGTTTCTTTTTTTTTTGTGTCAAAAATTTTCACAATTATTTTTATTTTAATTAAAATTCCTTTTTTTTTTCTTACACTTTGTTTTATTTTTATTCCGACGGTATATTTAATTATTTTTTTTTTTCACTCACTGATCACTGCTTTTCTAAGCGGTCCCTGCTCGGGCGCCATTGTAACGAACCTTTTTTCTCAGCTGGGGTACAACTCACCGTTGTCCAGCGTTCTGTCACAAAAATTTATTTTCTCGTGACCGCTTAGAAGGAAAAAGCAGGATATTTGGCAAGTTCACAATGTTTTTTTATTTTCTTATTTAATTTACTAACGCTACTTTATACGGTACGATACATTAATGATGGCGGCTGAACGTTGGCGTGATTATGGCTTGGGCAGGTATAACGAAAGTAGACAGACCATCCTCACACGATTACTGGCCTCAACCCTATTCAACCTACTTACACTGCGATCCTGTGCGTTGACGAATCTGCGGGATAACCACGGAGACGTCAACCACATTACACGCACGATCACACTAGTGTATTTGTTAGGTAGGCGAGTCTGCGGGATAACCACGGAAACGTCTACTTCACAAAGAGGCTAGCGTCTCTACTACCTAACTATGATACGGCACTGTGCGTGGACGAATCTGCGGGATAACCACTGAGACGTCAACCACATTACACGCAAAGCCACACTAGTGTATTTGTTAGGTAGACGAGTCTGCGGGATAACCACTGAAACGTCTACTTCACAACGACGCTGGCGTCTCTACTACCTAACTATGATACGGCACTGTGCGTGGACGAATCTGCGGGATAACCACTGAGACGTCAACCACATTACACGCAAAGCCACACTAGTGTATTTGTTAGGTAGACGAGTCTGCGGGATAACCACTGAAACGTCTACTTCACAACGACGCTAGCGTCTCTACTACCTAACCAATGATACGGCACTGTGCGTGGACGAATCTGCGGGATAACCACTGAGACGTCAACCACATTACACGCAAAGCCACACTAGTGTATTTGTTCGGTAGACGAGTCTGCGGGATAACCACTGAAACGTCTACTTCACAACGACGCTAGCGTCTCTACTATCTAACCAATGATACGGCACTGTGCGTGGACGAATCTGCGGGATAACCACTGAGACGTCAACCACATTACACGCAAAAGTACAATAGTTTCTTTATTAGGCAAGAGACTCTTTAGTATAACCCCGGAGGCTCTTACTTCACAAAGCAACTAGTTAACTACTACTACTATTCTACTATATGATCTTACCTGCTTGACCGCCAGCCAACAATTAATTTCTTTCTACTGCGAGGCCGCCTTTTTATACTCTTCATATCGGTTGCACATACACACAAACCCACATCAACAAACACAGCATACACGCTAACAAACAGCGTGTTGCTGTATCTGTCACCGCATTGGCCGAGAGGTGCTGTGCTTGTCAAAGTGTAAATCGAGCTGTGTTTAATTGGGTGTGCAAACCGACACGGCCACGCACTGTTTTATCTATTAATACTATTTTCTTGATAAAGCCGTGCTTTCTAGTTAATATTAAAATCTCATAAATATAATGTTTGTACAATTCAAAATAAATTACTAATGCAATATTTAATATTAAATTGATAAAAAAGACAGGATAATTATAATATAGATCAGTAATATAAACGAATAATTCAATCAATGATGCAACTTTAAATCTTTGTACAATTCAAAACAAATTACTACATGTAATAGTTATACTGTAGATCAGATATAAAGAATAATTAAATAAAAAACAAGATAATTATAATATAGATCAGTAATAAAAACGAATAATTCAATCAATGATGCAAACTTTAAATCTTTGTACAATTCAAAACAAATTACTAAATGTATGGTCACTATGGTGTGACATAAAAATGAGGCACGATTTTTCTGCCATCACAACTGTTAAAAGAAAGGTCTGGCAAATTGTAAAAGCAAATAAATTAATCTTGCCAGATGCTTTCTCATTTTATGAATGTGCTCATAAATATGTGGAAGGAGTTAATTTGTTTTATGTTGCTACCAAAGAGATTGAAGGGTTTTCTGCTCATCTCCATGAAAAATGGCAAAATGTCAGCCCATCCCAAAAATAAGAAAACTTCATTCGTTTACTTATCATGATAGTCAGTATATAAATGTGTCTCGAACTGCGTATTCAGTAAGAGAAAAAATTAAAATTTAATAATTAAGTGCCCGCGCCCAAGTACATAGTGTATAGTAAGAAATGAAAATAACCTTTTATTGTTTTTATTGCTATTATCACCGAATAAACATTTTTTAATTCTTTGTAAATTTGTTATGTATACATATATTAAAAAAAAACTACTTTTTTCAGACAAATACTATAAGAGAAAAATCTGTCACATACGGTATGCCACAAACGATATTAAGATTTGTTCGTAACAAAATCATCTAAAAATCTTTTTGTATTTAAAAATTATGGATTATCAAGGAAAAATATTTGGCTTGGTGAAAGAACTTAAAGAAAGGAAAAAAACTTTTACAATTCGCAGATTTTCGTATATATGTGCATGCACCTCGACATCACTTCCGTTTTTTGTCACGTACGATATGCGCCTTTTTCGCCCGATATTTTGGCCGGCAAGGTTTTAAAAGTCATGATTTTTTTTTTAGATTATAGTACCCTCTAAATGTAACATATTGACGAAAAAATTTTTTAGTTACCACTCTTTTTGCAAAATCTACACCACTTTGTAGGCGTACAAATGTCACGTACGATGACATGGAAATGCCCATATGTCTTCTTGGTACTTTTTTGAAATTTTGAACTCTACCTGTAGAGTAGGGTACTTACATGATACTTTATATGTAATTTTTGTTACTCTTAAGCCAATACAGATGATAGAAACAAAACATTTTTATACTTAAATGCATTCTTTGAGATTACAAATCATAAAACATAAAATTAGTACTGTGCTCTACCTACCATTTAAAACTGCGCTTACGAAGTGTCAGGTTAATTTATTGTGCTTAATACATATGCCCGACAATGTTTGCGATTCTTTAACATCTCCTTACTTCCGAAACACTTGTATTATATGCAATCACAAACAGTAATGCCGTGAATTGCGTCACGATTGGTTCCCGACATAAATATAAATTGCCGAGAGCCACTTAAGCAATTAGATTGAAATCTGTAAGTCAATGTTCCTAAATTATCGGTCGAAATTTGTTAAGAATTTGCGATTAAAAATTTTTGAACTTTAAGAAGCAAATGAAAGAAAGTATAGCATACCGTAGGGCGCCTCTTTACTGACCACAATAGTTTGATAAATTATTAGGTTTCTAATCTAAGGCGTTTTTGTATAAAATAGTCTTTAAAAATTCAAAAGCTTTATTGCTGCAGACTTAAGCATTGGTTATGGCATATACACTGGCGAGCAAAAGTGGCTACATAATATTAGAAAAAAATATCAACTTTATATATGTTTTTAATTTATTAAAATAAAATTAAATTCATATGTTTTGTATTAATTTAGACTATTCTCTAATTAAAAAAAAACTTTTAAAAAATATTACTACTTTTCAAATATAAAAACAGCTTAAATGTTATTTAGCGCCACTTATCCAGTTTTGCTCGTTTTTCAAATCAGTAATTCAGTATTTTGTCCATAATCCCTTATTTCTTATTACAGATTTTATACGTTTTGGTAAGCTTTCTACAAGTTTTTGAATGGTTTCGCAGTTTATATTTTGCCACTCTGCCTCAATTCTTGTCCACAATTCGTTGAGGTTATTTGGAGGGTTTTCGTATTGTGCCAATTTTCGTTTCACAATTGCCCACAAATTCTCGATTGGATTTAAATCCGGGCTTTGTGCTGGCCATTTTAACGTTTTAAATTTTTGCTCATCTAACCATTTTTTGACTATTTTTGCGGTATGTTTGGGGTCTCCGTCTTGCTGGAAAATGATTTCGTCGGCAGGATAAGCGCATTTATCGACAAAGTCTATTAAATTAGTTTGGAGAATGTTAAGGTAGTCCTCCTTCTTCATTATTCCATTGATTTTTACCAATGGACCGACATGCCACCATGTGAAACACCCCCACACCATAATGCTGCCACCACCGTGCTTCATTGTTTGCTTTACATGGTTCCTTTGAATGCTTTCGTTCGGCCGCTTCCAAAAATATTCCTTGCCATCAGATTGGAATCTATTTACTTTTGTCTCGTCCGACCATATAACTTTTTTCCAATTCTCTATTGACCAATCTTTGTGCTGCTTGCAAAAGAGCAGACGAGCTTTAACGTTCTTCTCAGATAGTGCTGGTTTTTTCTGCTTAACTGCTGATACTAGACCAATCCTTCGCAATGCGCGTCGTGCCGTCCATTCACTTACACTCTTGTTTATAGCATTTGCTGCTTGTTTCGGAGTTCTGACATCCTTTTTCCGTAACAATCGCTCCATAAGCCTTGCGTCACCATCATTTAGAGATCTTGGGCGACCTCCAGGATTTTTGGATTGCTTTGCATTTCTTTTTTTTATGGTCGAAAGTACTGTCCGATGACAAACGCCAACTTGTCCAGCAATTTTTCTTGAAGAAAACCCTTTTTCAGCTAGAGCGACTATGTTGTTTTCAATTTCAGTTGAAATTTTCTTCATTTTATTTTTTTTCCACAAATCGCAAGAAAAAATTTCACAAAAAATTTTAAAATGTTCTCTTCACCACTAAAGCTTGAACACTAAAAGAACTTTGCAAAAAGAATTTAAAAAATGTATAGTAACGGAACTTTAACAACAGAAAAGCAAAACGTGCAATTCTGGATAAATGAAGCAGCTTGAATTTAATTTTTTTTTTATTTACTTGCGAATAGTATTTTGTCTCGTTGTTTTACAGTTAATTAGTATACAGTGCAAGAAGTTATTTTACTTACAATTTTTTTTCTTACTACAATAAATACAAAAAACATTGTATTTAAAATATTTTGTAAGTACTATGTATCCACTTTTGCTCGCCACTGTACATATATCCCTTTGATTTGTTTCTACATTAAATAGCAAAAATGTTTGTAAAATACGCTTTTATTAAATTTAATTAAAATAAATCGGAAACAAACTAAAACTTTTCTATTTTTACAAAAATTTTTTATCATTAAAGAAAGCACACCTTAAATTTAATTTCCAAATAGTATGAATAAACACTGACACTTGGCACGTTTAATCTTGATTTAAAATACGATTATTTCAAATACAATTTCTGGTTACCGTTTTAAATTGATATGTTTGTATTGTTTTTACTAAAAGACTATTTTTTAATCTGATATCTTTATTTTGCCTTTAATTTTCATTTTCATTTTGCACATTCACATACATATTTTGGCAAATGTATTTGTTTGTGCTTCCGTTATTGTATGGGTGTTAACGAAAACGAATTAAAATAAGTAGTCATTATTGCAAATGGTTAAATATTAAAACCACAAAACACTTAAAGTCAACATAAAAGTGACTTGAATGTGAAAATACATTTCTATACACGTAAGTTTATATTTTGTTTTACTGTGTTTTTGTTTAGAGACGTACGTGAAGCCTCCTTTTCATACGTTTTAAAGTTAAAAGTTTTTAGTTTAAAAGATTGATACAATTCAAAAATTTTAACAGCCATTAATTACGTCCACTTTATAACGCTTATAGTCACTGACAAAAATGATTAAACAAAGAGCTACTGGGGTTGTTTTGCGAAACGTGAACTTGAATAAGTTAATCATAATCAATAGTTCCTCTTTATTTTTTATTTAAAAAATAAAAAAAGAAATAAAAAAACTGAAATTAACCCAAATTATTGGAAAATTATTTTTTGTCCTTGAAAATTTCGAATTTTAAAAACACAATTAAAATATTTTTAGTAAACTTTTTTGGTTTGAAAGCTACAAAAAGTTCCCTAAAAGTGCCAAAATAATAATCCGTACAATGTGCAGTAAGAAATTCGTTAACAATGTGCATCCAAAGGGGCTACACAAGTACTCTTCATTAAAAAGTTCTCCTAAAACAACTGTCGCTGTCTTAGCATTCCTGAGTTACAGGCATATTATCCTGCACTTCAAGAAAAAAAACGTCCAGCTCGTAACCACTTGATCATGGTTGAAAGCATCTGCAACTAAAACACTCATCGCGCATTCATTATAATAAAAAGACTTCTCAATCCGTGAACAATTAAAAGAATACCGTCTTTACCAACTTTTTCTTAATGCTGCTTACCGCAGAGCAGACCAGTAGTAAGTTTATCCTTGATATGAAAGTCAATTCTTTCTCTTTGGGGCCTTCCCTGATTTCCATAAAGATACAGGCACAAAGTTTAGTCCTTAACATTCTTTAAAGAGCAAAACTATCCAGAAATAATTTGGCATTTGTCATATTGCAGTTTCGACGGGTAGATCCCGTTTTTTCCGGTGGATTTATATGGCTGAAGTGAGTCAATTGCCTTCACTCAAAAAAAAGTTTACTAAATTTAAGGAAATTTTACTAAACTTAAAGAAATTCGGTAATGATTTGGCTCCAAGGAAAATATTTCTTATATTTAGTTTAAAATTTTCTTAAGAATTAGTACAAAAAAACTTAATGGGTAAACTAAAACCAAGTAAATTTTTTCTGAAACGCGGTTGATTTGTACTATCTTGCGAGAAATAAATACTTAAAATAAGTAAACCTTTAACTGCAACTGACAATTTTTTTACACAAATTAAATACAATGAGCCCAACATTAAGTTAATTTGTTCAACTTTTAAGAAAGATATTAACTTATTTTAAGGAAAAAAATATTGGTTTTCAGTAATAATCAAAAATTTTTTACTTAATTCAAATCCCGTTTTCCTTGTTTTAAGTATATGATTTTACTCAACGTAATTAAAATTTACGTAAAAAACAAACTAAAATTATTAATTTGAGTATTCAGCGCTAACTTAATTTGATTATTATTTGCTTTGAAACAAGAACTTTTTTTATAAAGAGGGTACAAGCTTAAACTTAAAATAAGTAAGTGTTCTTCTTTATTTGAGTAAGTGTTATACTTATTTTAAGTATAAGACTTCCTAAGAACAGGAATTGTGTACTTACTTTTATTCAATATTAGTACCTAATTTAAGTAAAAAAGCTATAAATAAAATCATTTCTTTTATTTAGTATTTTTCGTTTATATATTCATTTTTTTATGGAAAATACAGTAAACAATAAATGTGAACATACAAGTTTCTTAATTATTACAGGTGTTAATATAGGTTTTAAATCATCTTAAAAGTTTAGATATCCTAATTTATAGTGAAAAATTTTTAAACATTTCTTTATTATTTAACATGGCACGTATTTTTATATACAGGTTTCCAGTTATTTACTTAGTTTAAGAGTAAGATTCCTTTACTCTTGGGCTCCGCATCAAAAGTTGTTATCTTAAATCCTAATTGACATATTTTCTGGTACTTGGCAGTGGAAGTGTACCATTTTTTAGGTGCAAGAATATTATATTTCCTAAATCTGAAAATAAATGAAAAAAAAATAAAGTTCTTTTTATTTATTAATTATCGTTATTAGTTACTAATCTTTCAGGAGTTTTTCTGTTTTCTGAATAAGTTTTAGAATTGTTGCATTTCTTTAACACATAAAAATTGTAATTGATTTTGAGGCACATACCCAGATGTAAATAATTTCATTGCGAATAACTATTATTATATTTATTGGGTCAAACAGGAATTTTTTTATTGTTTTTTACAAGTTTAAAATTTAAAATGATGTACTTAGGATGTCCTGCAGGTAAATAAGTTAGGGTTATTAAAACCAGCTTAGTTTTGGTCTGTTAAGAGCTACCATATATTTACCAGTCACATTTGTGACCTTGGCTCATTGAAATAAGCGAATGAGATTTAGTTCTGGAAGAGACTTTGATTTGCCAAACTGCTTAGAATAACAATTTGATTAGAAAAAGTTTCCCATGAACTGAAACACAAACTCGTTTATCTTCATGCGAGATTATAAATGGGGATCGATAAGAGCAATTGTACTTTGACCTGCATCTACGATCCTTTAAACCAATAACTCAATGGCCTAGTATAAATTCTGAATCTTACAGCAAACAGTGCAAAATTAAAGCATACCAACATTATTTTCTGAAGCTCAACAATATTAATATTTAAACTTGTAAAAAATCAAAAGCGTTATTAGGTATCAACTTTAAAATGAAAATCCCTATACATATACTAAAATATATATTCATTAAATTTTTATAGATGGATAACAAAAATCACGACTCATCTTATTAAACAATTTTTTTTAATATTTGATACAAAAGTTAAAAAAGCTACAAGTTTAAACAACTACCTCATATATAATTTCAACTTTTCAATTAAAAGAAATATAATTTTGCAACAAGTACAAAAATTTTGCCGCCGTGAAATATATCTCGTACTTTCATTGATCAACGACTATGTAATAGAAACACTTACCTTCAATAGCTTCTTGAAACTTTTCCTCCTTTAACACACTTGGGTTAAGTTTCTTCCGTTTTAGATCTTAAATATGAAAAATGTTTATTTATTATTATAATAGAAAAATGTTATTAAAGTTTAATGTTTTGCTTATGTACATACATATCCCTTATTTGCCAGAACAACGTCATAATTGAAAAAATATATTTTGCGAAAAAGGCGTTTAAAGTTTTAATATGTTTTTTTACTTACTGCAAAAGACAACCAGCATTTTCTCTTTAAACGAAAAAATTAGAAACAGTTCAAAGATAATATCTAAACACAGTAAAAACACAACATAACCAATTACTCTGTGTAGTTAGCTCCAAAAATGAATTTTTTGCGTAATGACGTTGTTCTGGCAAATAAGGGATTTCTGTTTTTTTTATAAGTTAATGGAATTGTTTCATTTCCATTTAATATATAAAAATTGGTATTAATTTTGAGGCATAAACCTAGATGTGAATAGTTTAATTATGAATAACTATAATTGATTTTGTAGGTTAAAACAGGAATTTTTCATTTGCTTTTTACAAGTTTAAAGTTTAAAATGATGTACTTAGGATGTCCTGCAGATAAATAAGTTGGGGTCAATGAAACCAGCTTAGTTTTGGTCTGTTAAGAGCTACCATATATTTACCAGTCACATTTGTGACCTTGGCTCATTGAAATAAGCGAATGAGATTTAGTTCTGTAAGAGACTTTGATTTGCCAAACTGCTTAGAATAACAATTTGATAAGAAAAAGTTTCCCATGAACTGAAACACAAACTCGTTTATTCTCATGCGAGATTATAAATGGGGATCGATAAGAGCAATTGTACTTTGACCTGCATCTACGATCCTTTAAACCAATAACTCAATGGCCTAGTATAAATTCTGAATCTTACAGCAAACAGTACCAAATTAAAACATACCAACATTATTTTCTGAAGCTCAAAAATTTTAACTTTTAAACTTGTAAAAATCAAAAGCGTTGTTATGTGTCAACTTTAAAATAAAAATCCCTATAAAACTGTATATGCATTAAATTTTTAATGATAAAAAGAATCACAACTCATCTTATTAAACATTTTTTTTTTATATTTGATACAAAAAACAAAAAAGCTACAAGTTTAAGCAACTACCTCAGATCTAATTCCAACTTTTGAATTAAAAGAAATATAATTTTTTTAAAAATAAAAGAATTCCGCCGTACGTTTGTCAACGTATTTAAATTGTTTTTTTTTTTTGCACAATTTTTTATTTTTACATTGGAAAATACAAATTTTTTCCACATTTAAAACAAAACTGCATCATTAGTTTTTTATGCAACACTATTGGTTAAAAAAAAGTCAAAAATTGTGGTCGTACGTAGACTTTTGTCGGCCACTGTACATATATGAGTGTATGACATTTCACTTTTTATATTTTAAATTTTCTCACGCATATGCACTATTCTTATTCTAATTTTTTAAGTTTTTAATAATAATTGTAATTTAGCACTTACCTTTTCTTAATTTTCTCACTTTTTCAACACTTTTTAGTCATTTCTTACATCGGTATTTTAATTTTTTTCACACAAATTTTTTAGAATTATTTTTGACACACACAGCAATAATAAACTTTCAAAGGGTTTCCTTATGAGCAAAATAAAACAAAACAACTTCAGAGTTGGGAAAATACATATATAGTTAATTTAAAATTACAAATTGAATTTGAAAAAAACTAAACAAGAAAACACTTTTAATTACTTCCTTTATTGTTAACGCTTTAAAAAAGAAAATTATTTTGTATTCTGGCGTTTAAAGTATTTTTTTTTTAAAGTTTTTTTCTAAGATCATTAATACTTTTTTTAAAATAAAATTATTTTTAATAAATTGAATTTTCTTAGTTTTGGCATAAATAGTAGTTTTTTGGCATAAATATCTGATTTTTATCTAGAATGTCTAGAATGTCTTTTTTCCAAATTAGTTATTTATTTGTTCAATATGATATTTCATTTTAAATTTGAATAGATATTTAGATTTTTATACCCTTTACATAGTGATAACGAAATATTTATATCAGCTTGTCATTCCATGTGTAATTTCTTTTTTATCAATTTGCGACCCCATAAAATATATATATTCTGTATTCTTATAGATAGGAAAATCGGTATAGCAATGTCCGTCTGCTGAAATCAAGTTTCCGAAACCAAAAAAAGTCGCACAAAAACATTTTGTTATCAAACAATCATATCAATCTCCCTTCAACAATCACTATTTCAAATCAGAAAATTGGCGCATATGCATATATCCCTATATATTTCGGTAAATACACTACCAAGATTGAGACGGATACTTTGAAGATAGGGGCCTAAATTGAGGAAAATATTTTCCGGATAGGAGGCGCTACTTCTCCTAAAATTGCGTAAATTTTGTGCGCTAAATCTGAGATATTATAACAGCTATAAAATTCAAATGTGCTACAAAAAGCAATTTTACAAAAACGCCTACCTCTTGGGAAAAAAATTATTTGATCAAGAGCTGGGGTAGGGGTAGTCTCCATACAAATCAAAATTCTTTGAAAAATTTTCGATGCGATATATCCTAGAAACTATAACAATAATCTACTTTAAATGTCCTACAAGAAGTAGTTGTACAATAATGCAAAAAAATCTAATGGGAGAAGTCTCAGAATAAAACTTTGAATTTTTACTTAAGCTTTTGGCTAAGCTAAATTAACTATGCAAAGATATTATTTATCCTAAGCTACTTTAAACCTAATAATACTAAAATTGGTCACAAACATTCAGAAATGTGGTGAACACACTTTCACATTTCAAGTTTTCTTATACATATATAAATTTTTTTTATCATCTTTCATAACTTTTTTTGTTTAAAAATGTGTATAATATGTAGATTTTTTTAAGAATTTTAGTTAAAGAAATGTAATATGTAGATTAAAAAAATTTGGTACCAACAAAACTTTCCATCTCTGATGTCCATATGCTTACAATTACAACACAGTTTTGATTTTTTAGGTGCACACTCATTCGGTGTTGCCGACTTTGGGAATTTTTTAAGTTTTGGATATATGTATGTATTAGTGATGCAATTGTTTTTTCTTTTCTGAAAAAAATGATGTCAGAAATTTTGTCAAGTTTAAAATTTTAATAAAAAGCCAAATTTAGCAAGAGTTTGCATTTTCGTTAGACGACAGTAATGATTCCAAGAGACTTTCAATGACAAATTCATTAGCTTTGTTAAGAAAGAGTGAAACATGTTAAATTTGTATAATTTTTTGAATGAAAAACTTAGAAAACAACTCGTTTTTTAATTCAAGTTCTACATTTTTCGACATTCACAAACACTTTCAAATGGTACTATAAATATAATATTTTTGTTAGATATGAAAACGTCATAACATATATGTAAGTACTTATTTGTGTCCATAAAATTGTGAGTGTAATTTGAATTAAGAAGTTTATCGTAAAAATAATTTTTGTTCTTTAATTTTAAACAGCTTTAAAACATGAGTAAATTTCTTAATTGGATAAACAGAAACAAGTAGAGAAAGCTTATTTCAATCTTGAATAGCGCAAGTGAGCTTAACAAAATTGTTAGGGGATTTTTATTGTTAATGAATTTGGGCAAAAATGAATTTATTGTATTTAATTTTTGTTTATCTTTAAGATTGAAAATATAAGCTTTGCCTAAATTTTTTATACACATAATCTACATCAAAAGTGTATGGATTTAAAATTTTGGTAACTTTCGTTGCAAAAAATTTATAACTGCGGCAGCACCGATTGTATTCAATGTTACGTTATTTTTTTATTTAAAAAAAATTTACTTAATTTAAGTTTGTTTGAGCTAATTGTTTTAAGTTAATCTGACTTCGTATAAATAAGTCCCTTGAACTAAAATTAACGTCATATCTAGCTTTAATATAATACCCTACTACAATATATCTAAGAACCAAATGTTCTAAAATTAAAGAAACATTTCTTTAATTATAATAATCCAGTCATCATGCCAAACTTTTTTTAATAAGGTAAATGGTATGTAATCGCAGTTTATTTTCTTTGGTTTTATTAAAATTTTTTCATAAAAACAATGACAACTAATACTTGTTTTAGGTATATAAAAAATTTTGAACTGTTTTTAAGGAAGGCGTTAACTAAATTTTTTACTTTTCATACAAAATTAAAATTACTTATTTCAAGGAAAGAAAATCTTTGTTCTTACGAGTTTTTTAATATATATGTAAAAGTTTTTAATTTTTTTTAATATTTATGTACTTTATTTTAGTTAGACTAATTAAGTAAAATGTTGTATTATATTTAAGTAAGCAAACATATTCTCGTTACTTTAAATAAGTAAATTTTTTTTATTTTGAGTTAAAATTGTTATTTTTAAGTTAATTTTAACTAAGTTTAAGTAAAGTCTATGAACTAAAATTAAGTTTATATCTAACTTAAATGTAGTCGGTTCTTTTTTTTGAGTGTTGTAAACTTCCATATATTTACCATAATATGGGGCAAATTTAGCAGGGTGAAAATATCTGTGCAGCCCGGAAAGAGAGCGCTAAGAAATACGCTTAAAGTCTCTACACTGCTTTCCGCCTACTTCCCATTTGCTGCAGAGAATGTGCAGCCAGCATCCTGCGTTGTTTTGTTGTTTCACAAAAACTCTTTCATGACTTTTGCTTGGCTATACGTACATTACTTTATTACATCCTTAGAGCGTCTTTGCGCTCGCTCCAACCAACAAGTTGCACAGTGACAATAGACAGTTTAAAGAGGACATGATGCCCTTGACATTGCACTAGTAATTCATTCATTTTGTACCAAAAGCGCGAAGTTATTTATAGTACTTGGGCCAGTTTGTTCTTTTGGAAACACTGAATACCTTCTATACGACATGTTTAAGTTTTTTGTTTTGAGTAAAAGCCCTGCGGGAAATGGGTGTCAATTGGCCGACGTACCTGTCCTGTTACAGGTACAAAACATGAATTGGACGCAAGTTGTTGGTCGTGATTGGTTAAAAAGGCACACATCAAGTAACTGGTTAAAAAGTGTTTAAGAGGTTAGGGGAAAAAATAGAAATACTGGTCCCTACATATAAACATACATCCGTTTACATATACACACACACACGCGTAAATACAAACAAAGTAGATTGAACAGGATCTTTAACAATTGACCGTTTACGTCAAAAGTCTTGGGCCAGTCCACTTCCCCGTAGGGAGACGATACTTTTTAAATTAGGATTTTATTTTGAAAAGTTAAGAAAATAGTAAGCTACAGGTTTTCCCCTTTTGGGTAAGTGAGCCAGTAATATAACTCAATTATCTATTATACATATATGGATTTTTTTTTTAAAAATTCGAAAATTTTTGTTCATATTTGAGTCCGTTTTATAAAGGCCAACGTTGTTTCTTTACAAAAAAAAAAAAAAAAACTAATGCTTTGACAGTATTTTTGGTATCGCAAGACCTCAATCAAATTGACCAATATAATTTTATCAATATTGCTACCAATAAAGGTTTAGAACGCTAGAATAACAATAAGCGTTTATTGTGATTTTATACAGGATGCATTTTACATTCAACTTGACAAATTTCCCACTGCGAAATTAATACATGTGACGTGAACGCGTAAAAACATTCCGTTTGTGGAAGACATATGTAAAAGTCAGATGACAAAATTTTCCATTACAAGGCGCTTTCTTTTCATCTGATAAAGCATCTGGCATCAGCTGATTTTAGAAAAACAACAGGGGAAAGTGAGTTGTCTATTTTGGTTTAGAGCAATGCGAATTCATACAAGGTGGAAGGAGGCAAAAAATTCGTACCTAAAATGTCAAACACAAATATGGCATCATTGAAAAAATAAAACAAATTATTTGTATATGGCATCAATAAAAAAAACACAAATGATTTGCAGAAGAAAAACGTGAATAAAATTAATTTTACAGTGATTTTTTTGCACAAAGCACAAGAATGCATCATTTGGTTTTACTATTTGTTAATTAAGAACAATTTTTTAAATTTTTAGTTTAATAATCTAACCGACGCGTAATTGTTTTTAAATCAAGAAGAAGCACATAGACAAACTTTTGACACATTGTGAGGAAAATTGCACGAGCAAAAAATAGTCAGATTTGTCGAGACCACCTTCTCTATGAATTTGCCTTGGTTAAGAGGTTATGTCAGACGTATGAATGCATATGAACGTGAAGAAGCAAAAATGATAAACCATCTGTGATAAGTCTTATGTGATATATACCCCGTTTAAAACCACCTTTACGCTTACTTGCTAAATCTTAATGCAATGATAAAAATTAAAAAAACATCTTTTTAAATATTCTTTTAAATATTCTCTTACTTAAGAATTTTAACTAGTCTTCTTCTTTGCCTTTTCATATATTTGTGATTTGCTCATTTTGGAACTCCCTTCTTGGTTTCTTGCATTTTTGTTTATTTTCTTTGTTCACTTACTGCACCTGAATGCTTAAAAGTGCTTTTGGCAAATTGTTGACTGTAGTTGTGGGTTGTATAAATGCGGGTTATATGCATATATACTAGAGAGCTGCACGAATATACTTGAACTTGTTGTATACTTAATTGTTTTAAAGGATGAACTCTTCTTCGTAGTGCCAATAAATAATAAGTATTTTTTTCTATGGACGTCATAATTGTCAACTATGTGTTCACTGTTACTGGATAGAGTTTTTCATTTGGATCTCTTTGTTTTTCTGCCAAAAACATCCAAGTTGATGATGAAATTACGTATCAGCTATAAGTGTATTCGTTTTAGAAAAAAAAAAATCAGGAACAAACACAAATTACATTTGGTGGTTGGTTTAGTTCTGTCAGTTTATTATTTATTTTTTAATATGTATGATTGTATACGTAAGCGCAAATTACATATGGTGGGGGTTTTTGTTACAATAACAAAACATGCACAATATTTCTAAAATAAATTATTATAACATAAAATTATAATACAAAACGTCAAACACCGTCACATACTCGTATATATATGCAGCATATTATTTCATTGCAGAAACAAAAACGTGTCACAAACAAACCCAATACATATTGTGCCAACGAGTATTGGCACAAGAAGTTGTTAGTAGTTGCAGTTTTTATTTGCAGATTTTTCTTCTTAACGTTTACTTTTTTGAAATTTATTTTGTACAAAATTAAAAAGTGTTTGTATTTGAAAAACTAAGGCTTTCTTCCGTACTCTTACACTGCGATCGAAAACAAGTTCATGATTTTTTTACGTCAAACTTTCAATATAGTTTGACAGTGTATTTGCTGCAGACCTCTAGTATGTACTTAGGTATGCCTTTGTAAAGATGTTAACTGTACAAGGTATTTAGTTAGTTTTGCCCCAAAGGGTGTTTTTGAAATGTTTTTGCATTACTAATCTCTGTATAAAGGCATAATTGGACAATGCAAAATGTTTTGGTAAAAAATTCAAAATAACCAACTTTAAGCTTAAAAAATGAGAACAAATTTTGTTAAATTTTTTTTAATTGCTTTTTTTAAATAATTTGAAAATAAACAAAATTAAAACTAGCATTGATTTACTTTAGGCATAACTGGGTTGAAGGAAAGTACAATTGCTATTACCATTGAACAAACCCACAGGTTGGTACAGGTTATAAGAAAAGTCTTTGAAGAAAAAAAGTACTGCTCCGTGCTTATTATCGATGTCTTTCAAGCTTTCGATAAAGTATGTCTTGAAGGTCTGATAAACAAGCTAATGCAGAACCTTCCAGCAAATATTTTCAGCCCATTAGAAAAGTACATACGCGATCAAAAATTCATGATCAAAGAGGGAAACTACCTAAATTGTTCTTAACCAATAGGGGCTGGTGTAATTCAAGGGAGTATACTAGGTCTAGTTCTGTACTTGCATTACACAGCATATATGCCAACCAATAGTTTTACACACACGTCGATATTTGCTGATGATACTGCATTCCTTAGTATTCATAAAGACCCTAAAAAGGCTTCGAACCAGCTGCTACAACACGTAACCCAAGTAAAGAAATTGGCAAAGTTATGGGGAACAAAAATTCATGAACGAAAATGTACCCATGAAACTTTTACTCTATGCAAAGAAAAGTTCCCCCAATCCTTATTGACACCCACATGGTGTCTCAACGATTTTAGACGATATACCTTGGCATTCACCTGGACTGTCGCCTTACATGGAAGCCACATATGGATGCGAAGTTGACGCAAATGAAACTTAAAGCTACACAATTTCATTGGCTTATTTGCAAAAACTCTGTGCTTCGTCTTGATTGTAAACTTTTACTCTACAAATCGATTTTTAAACCAATTTGATGCTGCGGTATACAATTATGGGGCTCGGCTTTCGCATCCAAAATAGAAAAAATTCAACGCCGTCAAAATAAAATCCTAAGAATGATAAGTGGTGCTTCTTGGTATATTAAAAACAGGAACATCCACAAGGATCTACAAGTTCCACTAGTTAAATGCAAAATCCTAAACTATGTGGACAAGTATTTACATAAACTGGAAACACATCCGAATTCGCTCGCTCGAACCTTCTTACAACATAGTGGACACACTCGTTTAATAAGAAGGGATACAAATGTGGTGTAATATGGTAAAGCTTGATCGACTATAACATTTTTACTTGTTGATCGTTAGTAAGGGTCTGGGTGGAAACATCATCTTGTAACTAACAGATTATAAAGAAAAGTAAACAGCAATTCAACGTTTGTATTTCATTCAAAAATATCAATTTTAAACCTGTTTAGTCCCTTTATGCAGTAGAACTCTAATCTTAACTTAAAGCCCCTTTTTAATATGTAAAAATTTAAGAATTGTGTACTTGGGCTGGAACGGATAATATAACAGAGTTTGCTTGAAGATTTCTGGATTTTAAAATTCTCACTCAGATTCCATATTGTTAGTCCACCTCAACGAATTTTTGGAATATAGGAATTTATTTCAAGGTTAGGTTAAGTTAGAAGTAGGCACAAAAACAATTACATCCTCTTCTATATGTGCACTCGGAAGCCTTTTTGGGCATTTCTTCAAAGACAGATAAGCTATTAAATAAAGAAGATATGAATTTAGAAGGAAAGAGATAGTTTAAGAATGAAAAAGAAAAGCAGTTAGAGTCAAGTTCATCTCTTAACCAAGCACTTGACCTTTTGACTAACATAGAACATTGTATTTCGTTTCTAGTTTATAATTATCATACTAAGTTCAGTTGGATCTACATTCTGTTGTTGGTCTTGATCTAATAACTTGGAATTTTTTTATTAATTTTGGAAAAAATTCTAACACGATAAGCTATCACCTTGTCAAAGACCAATTGTAATGATGCATGGTTGGAGAATTTCCTTCCTGTGCTAACTGAGACTCTAGCGACACTTAGAGTCGAGAAAAAAAAGGTATGTATCGCTTTGCTCTTCATGAATCATTTTTTTAGGATTTCACGGAGTGCAAGGACTGGTCGTTAGTTGATTTGCATAGCCTGAAGCCACCCTAACAGGTCTGTAGAAGCGCATTGAGTTTGGAACTAGTGTATCATTTGTTGCGGGGTGCAATGTTGTTGGAGAAATGCTTCCTCCAAATTCCAAGCATAATCTTAATGTCGGTCCCCAGCTTCACATTTCCATCTCCACACAAATTTATAATAGTATTCAAGTCTTTTGTTGGGCTGTTTACCCGAGAGTAAAATTTTCTTGGGTTTTTTTAATTCCATATACCTTAATCTCCTCGCATTTCCACCTTCAAAATTTTTTCTTCCTTCGAAATATGTTTTTTTCCCGTCTTAGCTCTTCGTATAGTTCCTCACCAAACAATTCCAACAATAATCTGCAGTGTTATGATTTACTTTACTTCTTCTAGTCTTAGTCGGGCAGTACCCAGTAATGATCACAATCGTGGTCCTTAGAGGCAGCTTCCCCAAGTTTATGACTGACCTATCATCTGCTGAGCTCAGCCCCAGCTATATAACGCTTCCTTACTACTTAAGATCCATAATGTTTAGCCCTCATGTTCAAATCATGTTTTAATAGTGCCTCGCAGGCAGTTTCTCGATCATATTCATATATGTTTGTCAGCTTAAGGATTGAACCACTACAAGCCAGTTCGTTGACAAGTTTATTTTCAGTACTCCTGAAAGCCCACATAGTAAAATAATGCATAATTCTACCTATCACTCTTATAAAATTCCTAACCAACCTAGAGTTGATGCGCTGCGCCTTCAAGGCCCTAAGGGTTGCCTGACTGTTAGCATAAATAGTGACCTAATTATCCCTTTTTTCCATGGCCAATATCTTTGGATGGAACACACCACCCTCTGTAAGGCCATTTAAAGTCTCTCTGACGATATAGAAGCTGGCTCCGGCTCCCAAATCCATCTTATAAACGACAGTTAAACTGCAATTACCTCATACAGACTATGGGATCTTGACCAAAAATCCCTTTTTTGAAATTAATTTCGGAGGTGTTCTTTAAAAACTAGCCTCTTTGACCATATCAAGATCATCCTGAATACCAATTTCCCATTATATTATAGTGTGGCCAATATTTAAAAGCTTTTCTAGCCATACTCCCCTAGTCTAGCCTATGTGCGTGTCCCCATTATCATCACCGAACTGCGCAATAGGTATGGTGTGGACAATGTCGTCTACTGCTGCTTGAGAGGAGCCAAGTAAATCAAATCGTTAGACCTAAGTAAGAAGCTCCTATTACACCACTTTTCTACTACCTTCCACCGCAGAGTGCATCCATATGATGGTATGGACTAGACGTCTGCGTGACTACACCCAAAAGCCGTTAAATACATTCGTTTGTTCTTCAACCACATAGTGTTTTTCATTCAATGTTAAACAAACTAAATGAATGAACCCACAAGAGAAAGCAAATAAAAATCAACTCCAACCAAAAACAAAATATTACTCATACATTCATATAAATAAATACTGAATAGAATGTGAAATATTGTTGTATGATTGGTGTAAAATATTATTATTGAGCGCATTCATTTGTATTTGCAAATTTATCGTTATTGTTGTTGTTAAAACATTCATTAATTCGAAAAAACACCTGAATGTTTTTATAAAAAGTCTAACTGTAATGAGACTTTGCTATGCTTTTGTATTTTCAAGTGAGTTTTATACACATTCAAAACGAAAACTGTAAAATGAATGTGTTCTTCTTGTATCATTGAGTGTAACACACAATACATTCTTTCTTGTGTTGTTACTGGTTTAAATTCATTTATCTCCCATAGAGTGAAAAATGTTTGAATGAATATTGTTTTTGTTGTGTATAGACAATCAAACGAATATAGTCATGCAGATGTCTAGTAGGGACCTTAAAACCATTTGGCGAATTCACAAGGTACGATACGATAGCATATTGTATTATTGTCATATAATTTCACAATAGCATAAAAATTTTGTTGTTGCTTTTCATACGAAACTTGTTGTGAAACAATACAACTTTGTTTGATATGTTTTTTGTGATGTCATATTATATACAAAGTCATGCGCCAAGCGCCTAAAACGAAACGGCGATTTTTTTAATTTATTTTTAGAGCCGCTAGCACTCGCATCCGTTAAAAATGTCTATACTAAAAACTTAGGCAAAACCGCCAAAGAAGATTCCTTAAGCCGCCTCCGCCGTCAAAAATAGCCGGCACTGCTCTCTGACACATCAGCTGTTTTTTGTTTACGTAAAAAATAACAAAATTCTTGTGATTTTTTACTAAAACTTTGCTTATTTTAATGGATTTTAGAGATTCTAACCAGGTTAGATATAGACTATTTTGTGTTTTCATGGGTCTAATTTTTACAAATTATTAAGTTAAGCCAAGGGCAGCACCAGATTTATGTACATAAATATGTGTTTGTTTTTCTATCGTTTGGTCGTATCAGCTGATTTAGATTTTTAATACGACACCTACAAATATACGAAGAGTTGTTGACAACGGTAATATTTTTTGGTTGTATTATTTTACAATATATGATTTCACAAGACCTTGTGAATTCACCAATTATATAAATTCTGTTAATCGCTTTTGCTTGCAGGACCAAGTTTTTTCTATAAAACTGTTCTATTCTGTAAGCGAGATGTACATGAAAGTTAAATGTAAAATATAACTAAAAAAACATTTCCTCTCTACCAAATTTCTTTTTTCTCTTCTATAATTGTGGCTCAAAAAAAAAAATTTAATATAATTTGCGGTAGTTTTATTTTATTTTATTTATTTTATTTTTTTCCATTGCTGCCGCTGTTAAATACTCCATAAATATTTGTTTCCCCAATTTCGCTGCCCCACCATATTGCTGACAGCGAAAATTCTTAAATTTTTAATTTTATTTCTTGAATTCCCTATTTATTATGTTTTCGTTTGAATGGACAACGAAGTAGTATCAATGTCGATTTACTGTAAATAACAAGGGGAGGAAGAAATAATAACAACGAAGAATAATAGAAGAAGAAATAATTGCAATTGTTTTAAAATCTTAACAATTATTGCTGCAATTATTTTGATTTTTTTGTGGCGGTTTTTTTCTTTTAAGCTTTTGTATTCCTTGTATTGTTTTAAGTAAAAGTTTTTAAGTTGTGACCCAATTTTAAAAAACTACATTAAGAAAGTATGCAGCAGATTCTTGTTTCAAAAGAGAAAACAATTTTGTAAAAAAAATTTCTGCAAATATTCCCCCCATTTACTGAAGCGAAATGTTTAAGTGCTTTTTAAACGGAGTGAATTTAAAACAAGTAAGAGCGCTATATTCGGCTGTGCCGAATCTTATATACCCTTCACATTGGTCTTTAAATATACCCAGCCGAGTAATTTTGTACTGCAAATAATATGATAAAAAACCTTGTGCGAGTTTTAAAGCCCATAGAAAAAATAACAAAATTTTAACGTTCGTATGAATAATAGAAATAGATGAAGAAGATTTGAGGTCGAGAGTTTTAGAAGTTTTCGACATTATTCATATTTAAAGGTTAATGAAACTTGTTAAATGTTCAAGTCCCCCTGCTCTTCTCCAACTTTTTCCCAAAATGTATGAATTATTTGATTATTACTTTTTGTAGAATATTCGAAGTCGATAGCTGTAATAGTTTTCCAGAAGTAGCGTATCGAAAATTTTATAAAAATTGTTAATTTGTATGGGAGCTACCCCTTCTTCACCCCCCATCAGAAAATTTTTTTCTTCAGAGCGTAGCCCTTGATGTCCAATCACTTTTTGTAGAACATTTGATTTCGATATCTATTATAGTTTCCGAGTTATAGCGTATCGAAAATTTCATACAAATCGTTAATTTGTATGGGAGCTACCCCTTTTTTTGCCCCCACTCAAAAATATTTTTCTTTAAAGCGTAGGCCTTCTTGTCCAATTACATTTTGTAGAACATTTCATTTCGATATCTTTTATAGTTTCCGAGATATAGCGTATCGAAAATTTTATAAAAATTGTTAATTTGTATGGGAGCTACCCCTTCTTCACCCCCCATCCGAAAATTTTTTTTCTTCAGAGCGTAGCCCTTGATGTCCAATCAGTTTTTGTAGAACATTTGATTTCGATATCTGTTATAGTTTTCAAATTATAGCGTATCGAAAATTTCATACAAATCGTTAATTTGTATGGGAGCTACCCCTTTTTTTGCCCCCACTCAAAAATATTTTTCTTTAAAGCGTAGGCCTTCTTGTCCAATTACTTTTTGTAAAACATTTCATTTCGATATCTTTTATAGTTTCCGAGATATAGCGTATCGAATATTTTATAACAATTGTCGATTTGTATGGGAGCTACCCCTTTTTTTGCCCCCACTCAAAAAATTGTTTCTTTAAAGTGTAGATCTTTGCGTACAATTACTTTTCGTAGAACATTTTAAATCGATATCTGTTATAGTTTCCGAGATATAGCGTATCGAATATTTTATAACAATTGTCGATTTGTATGGGAGCTACCCCTTTTTTTGGCCCCACTCAAAAAATTTTTTCTTTAAAGCGTAGGCATTCTTGCCCAATAACTTTTTGTAGAAGATTTCATTTCGATATTTTTTATAGTTTCCGAGATATAGCGTATCGAATATTTTATAACAATTGTCGATTTGTATGGGAGCTACCCCTTTTTTTGGCCCCACTCAAAAAATGTTTTCTTTAAAGCGTAGACATTCTTGCCCAATTACTTTTTGTAAAAGATTTCATTTCGATATCTTTTATAGTTTCCGAGATATAGCGTATCGAATATTTTATAACAATTGTCGATTTGTATTGGAGCTCCCCGTTTTTTTGCCCCCACTCAAAAAATTTTTTCTGTAAAGTGTAGATCTTTGCGTACAATTACTTTTTGTAAAAAATTTTAAGTCGATATCTGTTTCAGTTTACGAGATATAGCGTATCGAATATTTTATAACAATTGTCGATTTGTATGGGAGCTACCCCTTTTTTTGGCCCCACTCAAAAAATGTTTTCTTTAAAGCGTAGACATTCTTGCCCAATTACTTTTTGTAGAAGATTTCAATTCGATATCTTTTATAGTTTCCGAGATATAGCGTATCGAATATTTTATAACAATTGTCGATTTGTATGGGAGCTACCCCTTTTTTTGCCCCCACTCAAAAAATTTTTTCTGTAAAGTTTAGATCTTTGCGTACAATTACTTTTTGTAAAAAATTTTAAGTCGATATCTGTTTCAGTTTACGAGATATAGCGTATCGAATATTTTATAACAATTGTCGATTTGTATGGGAGCTACCCCTTTTTTTGGCCCCACTCAAAAAATGTTTTCTTTAAAGCGTAGACATTCTTGCCCAATTACTTTTTTTAAAAGATTTCATTTCGATATCTTTTATAGTTTCCGAGATATAGCGTATCGAATATTTTATAACAATTGTCGATTTGTATGGGAGCTCCCCGTTTTTTTGCCCCCACTCAAAAAATTTTTTCTGTAAAGTGTAGATCTTTGCGTACAATTACTTTTTGTAAAAAATTTTAAGTCGATATCTGTTTCAGTTTACGAGATATAGCGTATCGAATATTTTATAACAATTGTCGATTTGTATGGGAGCTACCCCTTTTTTTGGCCCCACTCAAAAAATATTTTCTTTAAAGCGTAGACATTCTTGCCCAATTACTTTTTGTAGAAGATTTCATTTCGATATCTTTTATAGTTTCCGAGATATAGCGTATCGAATATTTTATAACAATTGTCGATTTGTATGGGAGCTACCCCTTTTTTTGCCCCCACTCAAAAAATTTTTTCTATAAAGTGTAGATCTTTGCGTACAATTACTTTTTGTAGAACATCTTAGGTCGATAGCTGTTATAGTTTACGAGATATAGCGCATAAAATATTTCACCAAATTTGTGCAATTCTAGGAAAAATACCCCTTCCCCTGGTCCTACCTGAAAAAACTTTTTCCATTATTTAGATCCCTTCTTTAGGAGTATCCGTGCCAAGTTTTGTGGCAAGAGTGACTATACTTACTGAGATATATAAGGATATATGCACAGATTTTGTCCTAAAAAAAATGGGTTACTCTGGGTTTTCGCTTATATCTCGGTCAATAGTGAACCGATTTTGCTGATTTTAAATAGCGATTGTTAGCGGGATATTTGCAATAGTTTGACACCATTAACTGGTCTGTATCTTTTTATTTGACTCCGGAAACTTGATTTCAACAGACGGACAGACGGACAGACAGACAGACAGACAGACAGACAGACGGACAGACGGACAGACGGACAGACGGACATGGCTATATCAACTTCCCTATCTATAAGGATCCAGAATATATATACTTTATGGGGTCGCAAATGAATAATAAAGAAATTACAAACGGAATGACAAAGTGATATATACCCTATCACTATGTGAAGGGTATAATGAGACAATTTTTAAATAAGAAATGTATTTTTGTTAAAAATTCATGGTTTTTATTGTTATTATTTGCTGTGGTGTACTAACATTATCACAAATACATAGTATGTACGTGTGTTCATGTAAAAAGAAACTGTAAAAGCATTTGTTTTTGTTTCATGCGAAAATTTTTACTTGATTTGATAGTAAAGTTTAATTTAAATATAATCTTTAAGTATAACGGCAACTGTGCATTTTATTTGCTAGTTGTGTTTACTGACTGTAAATCTCCATTTTTGAAATATTGAATCAGAGTTTCTTAAAGCTTTTTAAATGGTTTTCTATAAACATATGTGTTAAAAGTTTTTTATTATTTTACGTATACAAGGAAAAACAGCCATATTGGATATTAAAATATCTTATGGTCGATTCTACGTGAAACGGCCAAAAATGGGGAAAAATCATTTTCTTCTTTTAAAAAATAAATTAATGAATTTACCTCCAAAAGAGAATAAAAAAATCGAAATATAAATAATTTGGTTCATATTTTATTTTTATTTGTTTCAAAAAAGCTTATACCATGTTCAAACGTACAATATATATTGAGACAACTTTTAGTGAACTGAGCAGTTAAGTTTTTTGTTCAGACATAATAAATTAGGTTTACTCATTTAGCATATGATAGCTATAAAAAATATTATTTTAATTTTTAAAGTACATTGAACAAGGTAGGAGCAGCCAGTCAGCTGACTTTTATTTACGTTATATGTTTTCTAGATTAGATTGGCAAATTTTTTATGTTATATTATGGTTGTGTTTACCGTATGTTTGTGTGATAGCAACGTTTTTGGCAACCTAGGTAGAATTTAACTGCACAAAATATATGCTAAATTTTTGAAGAAAGTTGTTGTTCTATGGACGACGTCACCTCATCATTCCACAATGGCATACATATTAAAAGCATACATATGAAAGCCTAAATCATACCGACTTAAAACTGCTAAATCAGCAGGGTTGCACTTCGAGTTTAACTTAATAAGTGAAGCAATTTACTACTAATTGCTCATTTAATTAATTAAAATCTTGTATGGTAAGTTGAGCCCAGTTAAGGCCTTAATTTCGTAAATGTGCTAATTACGCAATTAAGGTCTATGTTTGAACACGGTATTTAAAATGATTATGAACTAAAAAGTCGGCTATTTCGGTCTTAGAATTTTCTAAAAATTTAATACTTTTCTAAAAGTTTTATACTTAAGAAAAAAAAATAGTAAAATAACGAATAAAAGCACTTAAAACTACCGTTAACATTTTTAAATTAGTCCCGTCCTTAAAAATACTTCACACAACACGATCTTTAAGTAAAAATTCACAAAAGTCGAAATTTTGGCCATTTTGAGCAGAAATTTTGTTCTTTTTCTCTGTCTACTTACTATAAAAGTCCTAAACACATTATAAAATCCTTAAAAGTCATATTCTTTTTGAAAAAAAAATTTGGAACTGCTTGAATTTTAAGCAAAAATGTAAGTAAAATGCTCACATCAGTTACAATAGAATTGCCTTTATACAGCTAAATTTTTCCATTAGTTGAATTAACTAATTTTGAAAATTAATGCGCTGTTTTTCTAAGCCGATTGAGTGATTATCTTGGACTATTTATGTGTCTTTTGCTTTTCCTTACAATAATAAAATGCATTTAGAATCCTTAAGATTATCACTCAATTAGCTTTGAAGAACAGCACACAAAATCCTAAAATGTGATGCTTTTCGATGTTAAAATATTATTGAAAATCCGTCATGAAAAATTTTATTGCTTAATTTCTATCATGTGATCACAAGCCACACGAAAACTACTATCAAATATTAAAATTTACAAAACGCAATCAGTTTTTTGTACGGTACACGTACAAGCATAATTGTCCTTAAAGGAGCGTTTACATGGGCTTAAGATGGGCCTAGGACCGGTGAGTTTTTTTATATAAGGGGACTGAGTAGCTGTAATGTGAGCTTTGCAAAAAATATCATGTGGAATATTTTTGGGCTAAATATTTGGCACACAAATAAGACATAACTTAGAAGTAGAGAGCTCTCTTAACCGGTCTGCCCTTGATGTAGGTGTTTTGAGGGTTCGATAGAAACCTGGTATTGATTGTTGGCCTTAGCTGAAAATTAAAAAAGTTTTAAGCAAAAAAGATGAGAGACTGTCATTTGCCTCCTTGTGTAATGCTAGGGCTTAAAAAGTTTAGATTTCTTTTACTCTTAGATACATAGGTGTGATAAGAAGTAAGAACCTTCGTAAAAGCTACGCTGCAAGGATTGCTAAAATTAGCCCATTCGGTCCTTATACATAAAATAGTCTTAAGCTATCTTTGGCCAGTGCACCATATTGCATCGAACCAAAGTGCTTTTCAAAACCGATTAAAGGAGGTAAAAACAGACAAATTCTCAGAAAAAGGGAGGATCCCAGGAAGTTGGTGCTTATCAGCACCTCCAGTGGTTCATTCCATTTCGGTCCTAGTATCACCATATAACTGTTGAAGATAGATGACTAAGATAGAAGCTTGTGCAGTCGTCTTGTCTTTAGCGAGGTTTCTACGATAGAGCGGAAGTTCCTTTAAAATGCAATGGTTGGCACTTTTTTGTTCTTGAACTCGATCAATAGGGTTTTAAATAGAGTCCAGTTTTGTGATTTTTTGCCATATTATATAGGTTTTGCCTTTCCTGTCCATTGGTAGAGTTGAGGGGCAAATCCTTTCTAAAGAAGCTTAATAGTGTTGGTAAAAATAGGTGCAGGAGGCTGAACAATCCATTTTATAAAAGTTTCGCATCTGGCATTTCGTCCTGTCCCTATTTACGAAAGGTGAAGCACTGCACTGACTTAGAAAGAAAGAGAAACTAAGATACCGATGGCCTGAGAAGGAGCAGCCATAGGACACCTTTAAGGCTCCAATGACGTTCACGTTTTTGCGCTCTACCTATTGTTATGGTCAAAACCTCCTGTATTTTGCCAAAACACCCTTAGGGTCCCAGTCCCTAAAGTTGTTGAAAATGGAAGCTGCTAGGGATTTTAATTCTCTGTTAGTTGGCGAACCGTTATAGAAAATGGTATCTTCTAGGAATGCCAATTCTCTATGTAAAGACAGGAGTGATGTATCTGTAGAAGCGTTGGGTTACTAGTCCCTGACATTGGCAAAAACTAATAGCTAATAGGAAATGTCCTTTCTCCTTCGGTAGGCAGGAGTAATAGTTCCTTTGCAGCATGGAGCTACCAGCTGCAGACCCAGTCGAAACTAAAAGTGTCTTTGGTCACAAGAAATGACTAGTTCTTGAACTATTTAAGGTTAAACTGCCTACGAAGCCTAACCAGGCACCTTATTCTAGTATCTAGTGCCTCTTTTGGGATCATCGCTTTTTAAATTTAAATCGAGGCAGAGCTTTAGCTCAGTGTGGTGCAGCATTTTACCTGGAGCCTTGTACCATAAATTGTAAGATATTTGAAGTAAGCTTTGCTCCTCACCAAGGATCGTGGGTCATACACTAATTTGTAGTCTTGCACACTGGGTCTTAATATCTATTTCCTGTGGGCAAGTAAGGAGAATGGAAGCTCCTATAAAAACGGATAATTTTATGGCGGGCTTAAAACCTACAAAGTAATTCTAATTTGACGTGTACATTTTGGAAAAAAAATCTAGTTGGATAGGAGCAAGAGCAAAAGTAGCATCAAATGCAAACAAATCGATTTTATAAAGCCTTCGATGCGGTATATCTCAGATACTATAATAAATATTGACCTTAAACTAGCCATAAAGTAATTTTTTTACATAAATATTAATGTGTAAGGTATGTTAGATATGGCAACTCTGGAAAACTCTGTTTTAAAGGTTGATTGTTGATAAGGATTTTGTTTCCTCTATTGTTGTTGTTGTTATTTGTTTCGTGTTTCAATTACCTTTACATCTTTTTCACTGTCATATGATTGACGTTTAATTTAATTCTTACTTTTGACTTCGTCTACTGTTGTTTTTCTCTGCGTCTGAAAACGCGTTATTTATATGAATTTAAATAAACACACACACACACATTTTACATTTTTATACCCTTCACATAGTGATAGGGTATATATCACTTTGTCATTCCGTTTGTAATTTCTTTATTATTCATTTGCGACCCCATAAAGTATATATATTCTGGATCCTTATAGATAGGGAAGCCGATTTAGCGATGTCCGTCTGTTCGTCTGTCCGTCTGTCCGTCTGTCCGTCTGTCCGTCTATCCGTCTGTCCGTCTGTCCGTCTGTCCGTCTGTCCGTCTGTTGAAATCAAGTTTCCGGAGTCAAATAAAAAGATACAGGCCAGTTAATGGTGTCAAACGATCACAAATATCCCGCTAACAATCGCTATTTAAAATCAGCAAAATCGGTTCACTATTGACCGAGATATAAGCGAAAACCCAGAGTAACCCATTTTTTTTAGGACAAAATCCGTGCATATATCCCTATATATCTCAGTAAGTGTAGTCACTCTTGCCACAAAACTTGGCACGGATACTCCTAAAGAAGGGACCTAAATAATGGAAAAAGTTTTTACAGATAGGACCAGGGGAAGGGGTATTTTTCCTACAATTGCACAAATATGGTGAAATATTTTATGCGCTATATCTCGGAAACTATAACAGCTATCGACTTAAAATGTTCTACAAAAAGTTATTGTACGCAAAGATCTACACTTAACAGAAAAAAATTTTTGAGTGGGGGCAAAAAAAGGGGTAGCTCCCATACAAATCGACAATTGTTATAAAATATTCGATACCCTATATCTCGGAAACTATAACAGCTATGGACATAAAAAGTTCTACAAAAAGTTATTGTACGCAAACATCCACACTTTAAAGAAAAAAATTTTTGAGTGGGGGCAAAAAAAGGGGTAGTTCCCATACAAATCGACAATTGTTATAAAATATTCGATACCCTATATCTCGGAAACTATAACAGCTATCGACATAAAATGTTCTACAAAAAGTTATTGTACGCAAACATCCACACTTTAAAGAAAAAAAATTTTTGAGTGGGGGCAAAAAAAGGGGTAGTTCCCATACAAATCGACAATTGTTATAAAATATTCGATACCCTATATCTCGGAAACTATAACAGCTATCGACATAAAATGTTCTACAAAAAGTTATTGTACGCAAACATCCACACTTTAAAGAAAAAAAAATTTTGAGTGGGGGCTAAAAAAAGGGTAGCTCCCATACAAATCGACAATTGTTATAAAATATTCGATACCCTATATCTCGGAGACTATAACAGCTATCGACATAAAATGTTCTACAAAAAGTTATTGTACGCAAACATCCACACTTTAAAGAAAAAAATTTTTGAGTGGGGGCAAAAAAAGGGGTAGTTCCCATACAAATCGACAATTGTTATAAAATATTCGATACCCTATATCTCGGGAACTGTAATAGATATCGACTTAAAATGTTTTACAAAAAGTGATTGTACGCAAAGATCTACACTTTAAAGAAACAATTTTTTGAGTGGGGGCAAAAAAAGGGGTAGGCCCCATACAAATCGACAATTGTTATAAAATATTCGATACGCTATATCTCGTAAACTATAACAGCTATCGACATAAAATGTTCTACAAAAAGTAATTGTACGCAAAGATCCACACTTTAAAGAAAAAATTTTTTGAGTGGGGGCTAAAAAAGGGGTAGCTCCCATACAAATCGACAATTGTTATAAAACATTCGATACGCTATATCTCGTAAACTATAACAGCTATCGACATAAAATGTTCTATAAAAAGTAATTTTACGCAAAGATCCACACTTTAAAGAAAAAATTTTTTGAGTGGGGGCAAAAAAAGGGGTAGGTCCCATACAAATCGACAATTGTTATAAAATATTCGATACGCTATATCTCGTAAACTATAACAGCTATCGACATAAAATGTTCTACAAAAAGTAATTTTACGCAAAGATCCACACTGTAAAGGAAAAATTTTTTGAGTAGGGGCAAAAAAAGGGGTAACTCCCATACAAATCGACAATTGTTATAAAATATTCGATACCCTATATCTCGGAAACTGTAACAGATATCGACTTAAAATGTTCTACAAAAAGTAATTGTACGCAAAGGTCCACACTTTAAAGAAGAAATTTTTTGAGTGGGGGCAAAAAAAGGGGTAGCTCCCATACAAATCGACAATTTTGATAAAATATTCGATACGCTATATCTCGGAAACTGTAACAGCTATCGAAATCAAATGTTCAACAAAAAGTGATTGGACATCAAGGGCTACGCTCTGAAGAAAAAAATTTTCGGATGGGGGGTGAAGAAGGGGTAGCTCCCATACAAATTAACAATTTTTATAAAATTTTCGATACGCTACTTCTGGAAAATTATCACAGCTATCGACTTCGAATATTCTACAAAAAGTAATAATCAAATAATTCATACATTTTGGAGAAAAAGTTGGGAAAGAGCAGGGGGACTAGAACATTTAACAAGTTTTATTAACCTTTAAGTATGAATAATGTCGAAAACTTTTAAAACTCTCGACCTCAAATCTTCTTCATCTATTTTTATTATTCATACCAACGTTAAAATTTTGTTATTTTTTCTATGGGCCTTAAAACTCGCACAAGGTTTTTTATTATATTATTTGCAGTACAAAATTACTCGGCTGGGTATATTTAAAGACCAATGTGAAGGGTATATAAGATTCGGCACAGCCGAATATAGCGCTCTAACTTGTTTTTTATTAAATTTAATTCTTGCGAAAGGTGTTCCATTTACAACAACTTTGAATTGAATTTCACTTTTTTTTTAATTTAAAGAAATGCAATATGATAATTGAACAAGACGAATGTAAAGTAGGTAAAATAAAATAATATAAAGAGGATGATAGTAAAAATACGAGAGGGATTTTTTCTTTGAAAATTGGCTAGAAGCAGTAGTTTGTTTTTTTTTATGTAAAAAGGGATTTAGAAACGCTTTCTTAAGTAAATATCGGTGATTGCATTTAGTAGTTGATTTTTTTTAATAAAGGTTATTTTAATTTAAGACTGTTATTGTGTATTTTAAAAGCTTTTTATAAACTTAAAATTTGTTTAAGAAAACTGATTTTTAATAAAATATATTGTTAATCCTGTGAATAATTAAAATATTTTTTTTGTCAATGTTTGGGGTAAGGTGAAGTCATTATTTACACAAGAAAAAATTTTAACTTGTAGCAAGAACAACATCAGGAATAATTTTCAGCTGCTTTTGCTTAAAGCTTAATCCGAGTTTGCAAACTTGTTTTAATTTCTTTAACTTAAATATAAAGAAAGAAAATATTTTGTCCTACACTTTTTAAACATTTAAAATTAATTACCTAATTGAATACAATTAAATTTATATGACTAAACATTTGTATATATTTTATGTTTTTTATAAATTCTTTTTATCTTTGTTCAACAATTATAGTTGTTTTCTTATTTTTATAACTTTTACCAGCTTTATTTTAAAAACAGTGCACTCTCGATAGTGTTGACACTGCAAGGCATTGTTGGTGTTAGGATCAATGTATAATGTACTAAATATATTTGGCGAATTCACAAGGTACGATACAATAGCATATTGTATTATTGTCACATAAATTCACAATAGCATAAAAATTTTGTTGTTGCTTTTCATACGAAACAATACAACTTTGTTTGATATGTTTATTGTGATGTCATATTATATACAAAGTCATGCGCCAAGCGCCTAAAACAAAACGGCGAGTTTTCTATTTAATTTTTGGAAGCCGCTAGCACTCGCCATTCGTAAAAATGTATAATACTAGAATCTTAGGCAAAACAATTGTGTTTTCGTTTAGTCGTATCAGCTGATTTAGATTTTGAATACCACACTTATATATGAGAGGTTGTTCACAACAGTCATATTTTTTGGTTATATTATTTCACAACATATGATTTCACAAGACCTTGTGAATTCGCCAATTATGTCGTGCGGTGAAGGCGTGGGTAAACATTTTTGACGGCCGCCTGGCTATGTGTTACCTTTCTTATATCCTTTGTGTAAATTTTTGAGTTTAGTCAACAGAAATGGAAATGATGCTATTAATATGGAGAAACGATAACATGTACCTTTTCCATAAAAACATAAACTAAAAACTTGAGCAAAATCTAAACAAAGAAATGCGGGCTCCCGGTGTATTCTTTTTTCGTAAAATATAATATAAAAAAATGCAAACAAAAATATGTATGGACGCATTACTTATCCTTATGCTAAAACGTCAAATCAGCCCTATTTATACTCCATATGAACAAAAAGACGTAGCTCATTTTAGATAAGGTAAATACTAAATTTAAACGATTGTGGAGCAAGGATATGGGTGCCTCCCATATATCCTTTTTTGTAAAATATTGTTTAATTTACCAAACGCTAGCAGTGTGTATTAATCATCTTCGAGAAAAAAAACGAAATTTAAGCAAGATCAGGACAAGGATGTTGGTGCCTCTCACATATAAAAAATCCAAAAAGTGGTTGACAAATAAAAAATACGTACCAAGTCGAAGCCAAGAAATGGGTGTCTGCCGCATATTTTAATTTTGAAAATATTGACGTAAATAGTTAAACATCCAAATAATGAAAATAATGAAAATAAACCAATACACAACTTAACAAAATTAAATAATGTTAAAAAAGGGAAACGTAACATATAATTCTTTTGGTAGAATATTGCTCCTTAATTAAAACTAGTTTAAAATATAAAACTTTAAATATATAATAATTATATACAAATGTTAATATAAAAATCTAAAAGTGTAAAATTAAAATTTTATTCCTTAAAAACTTTTTTGTTCACTTTGAGAGAGACTGTTTAAATTTTTTAAAAAGTAGCATTTTGCTTAAATTCAGGAGAACTTTGACTAAGGGATCAAGTTGTGTGAAATATTTTTGATATTGGGTTAAATTTTTTTTTAGGTTTTTATTGCAGCTTTAAGCATTTGTAATTTTATTTAAACTAATATTTCTAAAAAAAATTACTTTTTCTTAAGAAAAACTTTTTATGACATGTGACGGGTATGACATTTTTATCAAAACGTAAAAAATTAGAGCCGATTAATAAGAAGGTGTTTATTTTGAGCTCTTGCGAGAAAATGATATATTAATCAATTTTTTAGGTTTCAATAATTTTCGCTTATTTTTAAACGAAAACTCATCGATTTTTTCAATAAAGATAAAATCGATTTTTCTCTAATTTTGGACGTTTTGCGTAGAATTGATCATATGCAAAATTGAAATAACATACGGTTACGCATATAGAACCCTACCATATATCCTTTTTTGTAAAATATTGCATAAATCATAAAAATTAATTTAAAAGGTTAAAATTAAAATTTATATACAGAGTGTCCTCCGGCAATGTATACTATTTTGTTTTGCTGCCATTTTGGTAAATATTAGTCCTGATAGTTCATATTTGGCAGTTATGAAGTAGAGACGTGGCAAATTTATTGTGGAAAAAAATATTCGGTAAACCAAAGTGTTTTAAGCGTTAAAACATTTTATCAAAATCAATCATCGATTACTGTGACGGTAAGAAAGTTAAGCGAAATTTTTGGGAGAAACAAAATGAATGATTTCAAAGAGAGAGGGATTGTAGCTGATAGGCCCAAGCATGGACAACAACGTACTGAAAGATCGGCTGAAAACATCACTGCTGCTCAAGAAAGTGTTCAAAACAATCCAATAACCTCAATTCGATGCCGTGATCAAGAGCTTTGTCTTCAAAGAACAAATTTGACCACAATTTGGCACAAAGATTTCCATTTGTTTTCATTTAAGATTCAGCTGACACAAGAGCTTCTTCCCGAAGACCATTTACGTCGCCGTACAAATACCAACAGGATATTACAGCTTGAAAATGACAACCCCGATTTTTACGACAAAATGAGTGACGTGGCATATTTTCATTTGAATTAATACGTGAATAAACAGAACAGTCGATTCTGGGCAATGGAAAACTCCTAAATTATTTATCAGTCACTTTTGCGTCCATTTAAAGGGACAGTTTGGTGTGCAATTTGGTCGAGAGGAATCATTGGGCCTTACTTTTTTGGAACTGAAAATGGCGTAATGTTAATGGGGAGCGATATCGTGATATGATTGAAAACTTTTTAGTACCACAACTGCATGCTTTGGGCTTGGTTAACATGTTGTATCAACAAGACGGCAGCACATCTTGTACAGCCAGGACTACAATGGAATAACTGCGAGACCTCTTTCTGCAACAAGTTATTTCAAGAAATGGTGATGTTGATTGGCCTTCACGGTCGCCTAGCTTAACTGATCCGAACTTCTTTTTGAGGGGATAAATGAAAAGCAAGGTTAATCCAAACAAACCAGAAATGCTAGAGTAACTAAAACAAAATATTCTTGATGAAATTAATAAAATACCGCGTAAAATATGTAAGAATGTAATAAAAAATGTGGAAGGGATCGGCCCGGAATATTGAACATAGTTGTGAGCCAGTGAGGCCACTACTGAGTTTCTGTTATGGACTAATAGGGACTTGGATAATGGACAGGGTAGGCCAAACCTAGAGGGACAGGGTTGGTTGCAGGATCTCCAGGCTTTTTTATCCCAGGCTGGACAGGATGGGCACCGACCTGCTGCTCAAGGAGAGCAGGGGGGTTCTGAGGCGCATTATTGGGACTCTCACAGGGCACTGTGATGTGAGATATAGGACGAACAAATGTGACAGGAACTCTCCAGATTTCTGAAGGGTATGCGGGGACGAGGAGGAGATAGAGACGGTGGATCATCTTGTCTGCCACTGTCCTGGGCTGCAGATTCGCCGACATAAGTGGTTTGGAGGACGCTTCTTAGATGGAATTGGTGAGGTCCCTGGCAGTGAGCTGGGGAGCATCATAGGTTTCATTAAGAGGGTTGGATGGCTAGGCAGATAGGTGACTCAGGGCCTATGACTATTGACTTTCTTAGACACCTTGCGGACGGTACTCTTGCTTTCTTTATCCTGACCCTTACCTATGAAATGCTTGACTTACTGTATTTTTCTTCTCGACTCTTCTGAAGGGATTCACAATGGGCCTGAGGGCCTCAAAGTTGAGGTGGCGGGTTTGGACTCGCCACTGCCCTTCGTAACCTAACCTAACCTAACCTAACCTAACCTAGTGAAAAATGTGCTCAAAAGGGCTTGCATATGTGAGGCTTACAGAGGCGGACATTTATCTGATATTGTATTTTAAACATAATTGCAGACATTAAATAAAACATTTATCAATATAAGATCCATTTTCTTTTATTTAATCAAAAATTATAAACAAAGAAGTATACCTTGCCGGCGGATACACGTTACTAATTGTTTTTGTAAATTTTCTGATCAAAAGGGTATTTTTTGAGTCCTTAAAATATTAAACAAAGTACTAAGTGTTTGGAGAATTAAGTTCTACTAAAAATATTTTTTTATTAAGTTTAACGAGAGTCTACTGTATTTATTTACTTGCATAAACATATACAATTGCACACATAAAAAAATAAATTAATTTATTCGCAATAAAATAGATGAATACAAGTATTTATTTAAATGCAAAAAGTTTTTATGTGTTTTAATTTAATCAATTTTCTTTCAATTACTTTAACTTTTTGTAAACGAATTGTTTTGTTAAATAAACAAATTCATTTTTACATACGTATACATAAAATAAATTATTTTGATTCTAATGTTTGACTACGTTTTCAATAAGAATTAGAGTTTTAAAAATGTTAATACCCCGAAAAAGAAAAATTATTTAACGGAATATCCTTTAAATTTCTTTCAATTAAATTATAGGTATAAAACTTACAAATAAATGAACAAAAATTTTCTTTAATATTTTAAACAGGTTTAAATAATTTTTTGCTTTTGTTACAAAAAAATTTTTTTAAACATTTACATGCGTACAGTTTTGAGAATTTTACATATTTAAATCCCTAAGACGTGAGGTGCAAAATAAGTACAAAATCATTGAGGTTGCTTTTTTGGACATCTGTTAATTAATTGTCAGATTCATAAAAAAAGTGAATCCTTAAAAGTGTTTAGTGCCCTATAAAAAATAACAAAAGGATTAGAAATTTATGTTTAACAAAATTGTTTTTCATAACCTTTACATGCGTGACAATGCTTTTTATTTCATTTGATATTGCTAAAGGAAAATATTTTATATCCTTTTGGATAAAGTAACCCTTATACTCATTTTAGTTTTGAAAACTCCCTAATGCCCTACACTATGCCTTAAACGATAGTCTCGGTAAAAGAATTTGTTTAGAAATTTTCAAGATTTACTTTCCTTCTTCAAAACATAATTGAAGGTATTTTTTGGAAATTTTTTCAAGTTTTAAAATCACTTTTTTCATAAAGTCAATAAAGGACATAATTTCCAAAAACACAAATTTGGATTTTCATTTATGAAATTTTATTATATATGCTTTAGCATATAAATAGCGAAGGGTACATAAAATTCGCCAAAGTTTAATATAAAACTTTTTGCCTTCTTTTCAGTTTTATTATTATTTAAAACACGTTCTGTTTGTTTTTTTCAGGTGTTCTCACATAGTTAGAAAGGAAGTGTTTGTGTAAAAAAATATTATTTATTATACTTTGTGAAAATTGAATGCTACAATAGCAAAATAAAAATTAGTTGTTTAATACATTTAAGGGTTTAGTGTAACTTTGGTCAAAATAAAATTAAAATGTTAATTTAATTTGATTTGAAATTTTGATATTTAGTTAAAAGCACGTGCACTGTGTGACTAAGTGCAAGAGAGAAAAATGTATATAAAAAGGACTCTTCTCAATGGCTGATAATATCAAGGAATACTAAATGTAAAGAAAGAAATAAGTTAATATAAAAAATTTGCACAGGAAAAACAAAATTTTTATCAATTATAGTGCCGAATCTTATATACCCTTAATATTGGTCCTATTATAAATCCATCCATGTTATTTCGTTCTGCAAATATTGTAATGAAAACATTTTGGGAAGGGTTTGAAGTCAATAGAGATTCTAGTTTTTAGTTTACTTTACAAAATTTTAACATTTGTACGAGGGTTGCCTTTTATGTTTCGGGATTTGGCAACACTAGTGTTCCAATCTGACAACTGACAGCTCTATCGTAAAGTTTGAAATTTTTTAAGTTATACATACTAAAAACGTTTTGACATACGAACGCTATTTGTGTTGTTTACAGTAACTTAAAAGATTCAATTCGACCCAAAAATGAAATTAAATCGTGAACGTTTTCGTGCGATTATTTTTTACAACTTTCGACGTAGATTAACTTAGCAACAGTGCAAGGATGAACTAAATACTGTTTTTGGCAATGAAGCTCCATCAAGAACCAGTGCTAATTGATGGTATAGTGAATTCAATCGTGGTCGTAGTTCACTCCATGACGAATTTCGGGAAGGTCGTCCAAAATCAGTTGTTGTTCCGAAAACCATTGATGCTGTGCATGAACTGATATTGGAAGGTCGTCATGTGACCTATCGTGCGATTGAGACAACCTTAGGCATTATTGAAACCAGCACGCATTCAATATTGCATTAACATTTAACTGTTTAAACATGCTTTTCGCGTTGGACCCCACACAATTTGTCAATCGTAAAAAAAAGGCTCGTGCCGATTGGTCGAAAGAAATGCTCAGAAAATACGATCGCGGTGCTTCGAATTACGTCTATAATATCGTCACAGGTGACGAAATTTGGATTTACGCGTATGAGCTTGAAAATAAACAGCAGTCGACTGTATGGGTGTTTCAAGATGAGTCAAATCCAATAAAAGCTATTTGCGCACGAAGAACTTTAAAGCAAATGATCGCCAGTTTTTTCAGAAAACTGGACATGTCGCAACCGTATCACTTTAATAACGCAGAACAGTCAATTTTGAGTGATACACAACCATTTGTTTGCCAGTTGTCTTCAAAGAAATCAGGAAAACCAACCGCCGAAGATGGATCACTCTTCACCACAACAATGCGAGCTCTCACAAATCGGCTCAAACAACTGCATTTTTAAGCACCCGAAACATCGATTTGATGAGTCATCCGCCGCATAGTCCTTTCTTGGCACCGAGTGACTTTTTTTTATTCCCGTACGTAAAAAACAAACTTAAAGATCAACTTTTTTACACCTGAAGAAGCGGTTGCTGTATTCAGAATGCGTGTTTCGGGGATACCTCAATCATAATGGCAAAATGGCTTCGAAAATTGGTTCAAACGCATGCAAAAGTGTATAGATCTTCATGAGGAGTATTTTGAAAAACAATAAAGTGAAATATAAAATGCAAGCCTCGTATGTGTAATAGAAATACCATTTAGAAGGCTTGAGTTCGTAAATTTTAACAGTTTTCCATATTATTCGTATTTAAAGTATAAAAAAAGTTCTATACTTTTCAAATGCAAGAATTATTGTATCATTACTTTTTGTAGAACACTTTAAGTCGGTAGCTGTTATGGTTTCCGACATATAACGTATCCAAAATTTCATAAAAATTGTTAATTTGTGGGGGGGCTATCCCTTCCCCTGCTCCTATCCAAAAAATTTTTTCTCCAAAATGTAGAACTTATTGTCCAATAACTTTTTGTAGAACATTCGAAGTCGATAGCTGTTATAGTTTCTCAGATTTAGAGTATGAAATTTTTCACAAAATTTTGTGCAATTGTAGGGGAAATTCCACTTTCCCTGATCCTATCTGAAAAAAATTGTTCCTTTATTAAGGTCCCTACTTTTAAAGCTCCCGTGCCAAGTTTTGTGGCAAGAGTGACTGACTATGTCTACTGAGACGTATAGGGATTTATGCACGGATTTTGTCTTAAAAAATGGGTTATTTTGGGTCTTGGCTTACACAGGGTGTCTGCCGGCAAGGTATACTATTTGCTTTGCCATCATTTAGGTTAACATTAGTCTTGACAATTCATGTTTGGCAGTCATGAAGTAGAGGCGTGGCAAATTTATTATGGAAAAGCATTCGGTAAGCCAACGGGTTTTAATCATTAAAACATGACAACTCCTGATAACTGTGATTTTCATGGAAAAATCCTAATGAATGACGAGGAACATTTTAATTTGAATGGATATGTTAATAAACAGAATAGTCGATTCTGGGCAATAAAACCCCCTAAATTATTTATCAGCCAGCTTTGCATCCATTGAAAGTGACAGCCTGGTATGCAATTTGGTATGGTGGAATCATTGGACCTTACTTTTTTGTAACTGAAAACGGTGTAACGGTAACTGTCAATGGGAGAAGATATCGTGATATAATTGAAAACTTTTTTAAGCCACAACTGCATGCTTTGGGCTTGGCTAACATGTGGTATCAACAAGACGGTGCCACATCGCATACAGCCAGGATTACAATGGAATTACTGCGAGACCTCTTTCTGCAACAAGTTATTTCAAGAAATGTTGATGTTGATTGGCCTCCACGGTCGTCGATTTGACTACTCTGGACGGATAACTGAAAAGAAAGGTTGAAGCAAACAAACAAGAAACGCTACAGTAACTCAAACAAAATATTTTTGATGAAATTAATGAAATACCATGTGAAATGTGTGATAATGTAATGAAAAATGTGCTCAGAAGGGCATGCATTTGTAGGTTAACCGATGTGGACATATATCTCATATTGTATTTCATACACAATTGCCGACATTACATAAAATATTTATCAATATAAGATCAATTCTCTTTCATTTAATCAAAAATAATAAACACCCTGTATTACAAAGTAGGTGGGGCCACGCCCACAAAAACTTAAATCATAATACAGGTACTTCTACTTGATATATTAAAAAAAAAACAATCTTCCAAATGCTAACTGGGGTCAGTCAGGTACTCTTTTGAAATTGTACTTTTGTATATGTACATTAGAAAGTACCTTAAGCTTCTATTACAAAAACATATCAGTTGCCTTAAAAATTAACATAAACAAATACTCTTTAATACTAAAATTTAAGTAAATCTATTTAAGAGTCACAAAAACAATAGCTACAGAAATCAAAATTTTATTCTTAAGGACAATAAAATAACAAAAAAAAAAAAATTTTTACATACTTTTTAAAAATAAAATTGAACCCTTTTTTTATGTCATAAAACATAAAACGCTACTTTTTATATCATTTTGCACACTAAGGTGGATCAAATCATAAAAGCATGACAAGATAAACCTAAATGAAGGGGGAAAAATTTAACAATAAAGAAAGAAATAACCCTAAAATTGTATAGAAATTTTATTAAAAAGAAAAAAAAATAACTTCAATATAGAGACATAACAATTGGTTTAATATATTGTGCGAAACATTACGGATTTTACACTTTTGCTGTGATGACGTTTCCGCCTTAAATCCCAAAAAAAGTAAAACTCTAATAAAAAAAAGGTAAAAAAACACAAACAAATGAAAATAAAATGAAACACAAACAAGTACTTTCATATAAAAATAAAAATCAGCAATTTTTTTTAAGAACTTCACTCGTAAATAGCCCTTAATAAATCCTAGTAAATCCCAGAAATGAACTTAACATATACTAATGTAAAATAAATGACTGATTGACTTATTTGTACATTTATCATGGTTCAATCTGATCAGAAATCCATATGAAAATTATTTTTTTTTTTCAAATGAAGTGTGAGGCAGGGATGCCAGATTTTTTAGTTTATATTTCTTAAGTCTATCGTTTAAAAAGATTTGTTTTTTATTAGGTGTTAGTTATCAGTTTTACATTAGAAATACGGTAAAGATAAACACATAAGAAAGTAAGAAAGATCAAAATCTTTTTATATGTTGTTGAAATATAATAAGCAGGGCAACCGATAATATGCAAAATCATGTTTTTTCTGTGTGTCGCATTACCTTTAATAATATATTTTTTTATATAACTGGCTTTGAAAGAATTTTTTTAAAAAAGATTGGAGAAGACTTTTAAAGTTTTTAGACAAGAGTTTTGACCAAAATATATTAAAAAGAAGGGTAACTCCTGTTACAAATTCTTGACCAAGTAGTTATGGATATTGATATATACTTTCTTCCCAGGTTGCAAGGACATGGATACTTGCCACCTTTGGTTTTTACAATGCTTCTAACATAGGATGAATACAATGCTAGACTCACGTCTCATGGATGACATTTTGAAAACATGTATTTCCGTATGATCTCTACACTCCTTTCTCTATGCATCGATGTAGTGCTTCAAGAGGTAGTCCCAGAATCTTTCACCGCGATTCTAGTTTAAACCATTATTTATTACATTGCTCCACAAAGGGCTTCACCATAGTCAAGCTAAAATCAAAGTTTTAGGGGCTTCTGATATCCATTGTACCAGAATTAAGCTTTTTTCAGGCCTTGTTGCCATGAAATCCTACCAGAAAAACTCCAAACAGTTGAGGCATTGTTGGCAACCTTCCATAGCCAAAGCTCCTTGTAGTTTTGACAGCATTAAACACCAACCCTCGACATCAATGCCTTGGCCTCATGGTGTAGCATGTGCAAGAAAAATCACAAAAAATATTCAAATGTACACTGCAAACGAAAGAAAATCCTCACGGGATGTCCACTTTTACTCAATGCCAACACATCCTCAACAATAGAATCTTAAGATAATCATAGGGGTCATAGATGGCAGAAAAAACGGTGGCAGCAATTGATGGTGCAAATTTTGCTCAGTTGATAGTCGACAGAAAAATATTTTTCTTAGCAACAGCTTTTTTTATTCATTTATGAGCACGCCACGTGTTGGCGCATTAACAATGAAACCAGTTTCATGAACTTTTTTTTACATAAAATCCAGCACTCAGGAGATGACCCTTATACATGCATTGCATTATGTTGGTATCAGAAAAATTGGTAAGGGAAAGCAGCATAGGGGGAGTAGTGTATATGAATATTTGATTTAAATGTCTTGATATTAACTGTAGGAGAAAAGACATTCTTAGGAAGTTTATTTCACGTACAAATCGTGCGACTAAAGAACGTAGTGCGATTCACTGGTTAGTCGATCGCAAATGGTTGTGCTTTTCTTGAGAGACGAGTGTCACCAGAAATTGAGATCACATTCCATTGTAGTATCAAAAGAATAATGAAACACAACCCACATTGCGACAATGTTCAAGTGAACCAAAGCGGTTGAATAGCCCGACGTCACACATAGATACCTTTGCCCGTTCCTGTACGCAATCAAGTAGCTCAAAAATAGACTTCGGAACAACTGACCATACATTAAGGCTTTATTCCATTTTCGGCCGGATATAGGCGGTATAAATGGTGAGGAGATCATATGGCGTAAAATAATTTCTATATCGTTTAAAAAAACCAAGACATTTTGATTTTTCTTTCGATACAAGAAAAACGTGTTCCGTCTAACGGATATCGCACTGGGTTTTTATGCCAAGAACATCAAGAGTTTCTGTCTTCCCAACATTTATACCATCCATTAGTACAGAGGATTTAGCATGCTCTACTGTGCGTTAATGTGTCAGAAGACAACATTGGGTCTTACGGGCATTAAAAACGACCATATTTGCATGACCCCAATCAGAGATTTGCTTAAAATCACGGTTAAGTGCTTCAGTTATATTCTGCCTATAGCTTCAATCTTCAAAAAACTAAGCATGTAGTCAAATGGGTATGAATGGTGTATGCTGCTGTCGTCTGCAAAGGAATATATAGGGTAAAAGCTCCTCCAACTTTTTCTGAGTCATTTTAAAAGAATAAATTACTTCTTATTTTATTACTTTTCCCTCACAAACATATTCCTAAAATATTTTTGCCCCCTATATCCATCACCTAAGGGGGTATAGAAAAATTACAAAAATTATGTAAAAACGGCCATAACTTCCCTAGAATCGGCCTTAGGGAAATAAATTGTACGGCCGGCCTCCATTAAATTTACCTCCCAAGCATATTCCTGGAATATACCTTTCCCCTACATCCATCACTTTAGGAGGTTGCCATAATAAATTTAGAGAAATTAAGTGTACGATTGACCCCCATAAAATTTGCCCCAAACATAATCCTAGAACAACCTTACACCATATCTCCACAGCGTAAGAAACAAAATAAGGTAAAGAGGTCTACAACTTCCCCGGACTCGCCTGTAGAGGACTAAAATATATTGCAGACTCCCATTACTTTTCCCTCCCAAAACATTTTCCTAGTATATATGTATATACCCCCTTCCTGCATCTCTCAAAGGGGCTTTCATACAAAGTTTGGTATAAAAGTAAGAAACCCCTCCCCCCTACAACTTCCGGAGTGCCCGTGGATAAGTCAAATGTAGGACTGATCCCAACCCATTTAACATTGCAAAGATTTTCTTAGAACATACTTACCCTTGAAAAATTTGGGTAAAAACCCTACAACTTCCCTAGTCACCCTTAGAAATATTTAAAAAAAATTGGATAAAAATAAAAAAAGTTTGGTCCTTCGAAAGCCCAATGTGAAGAGTATATAAGATTCGGCCCAGCGAAATATAGCGCATTAAGAAAGATAAGAGATAGAGTAGGAGAAAGTTAGCCATAAACTTGCGTATACTGGGCACTGTTGATCATTTTCTGCGATTAAATTTCGTACGACATTTTCATGCATATTGCGACCAATTGTCTTTGTTGTGGAAAAAAAATTATAATAAATACCAACATTAATCAAGCGCTAATCGATTTATTTCGTTCAGCGGAGGTAATATACTGAATTTTGTGACATAAGTGTTGCCAAGTTTAAAATAACCGCTGGTTCAAATTTAAACCGAAAGATGGGCTACTTGACAGAGATTCGTATCTAATTGTTTGTATGTGCCTTGGTTTGTATGTAACATTTACATTTTAAAAAAATTTTTGTGTTTCTGTCTGGATCCTTTCCATTGTTTCGATTTTTGTCATTTTACAATTTTTTTACGTTTATCTGAGAGTTTTTTTTGCTTTTAAATAAAATACGTGACTTTATAACTTTATTGACATTTACATAAATAAAAACAAAACAAAAAGCAACAACATTATGACAACAAAAATGTACAACATATGGTCCGGTATGATTTCCTTTTCATCATTTCTATCCCCTTAACATATTTGTGTGTTTTTTTAAGATTTTTTTTGTTTGATTTTAATTTTTCTATAATATGAAAATGGTTTGCAAATATCAAAATATTCATACTGTATGAGAAGGTGTATGTAAGAGATGTATTTTTATGTATGAAAAGCTGTATTTTAAATGTGTTGGTGCAAATGACAATCAAAATCTTTTAAAGTGGGAGTGAACAATTCTAAGATTTTTTTTTATTTATTTTTTATGATTTTTGTTTATTTCTATATATTTATGTAATTGTATAAGTGCGTGTGTACATATGTAAATGCAATAGAGACATTATTTGTATTTTATTTTTTTATAGATATTTATGAAATGTTGACAAATTTGTTTATGCCAAAAAGAAACAAATTTTTAGAATTGATTGATATAAATGTTGATAAGAAAATTGCAGAATAAAAATATATAAAAAATTAAGCTCAATTCGATATTCATATAAATACACACATATTCTTTTATACATATTTTACTACACGTTTTTGAAATACATACATACATGTGCAATAAGAAAGATTTGTAAAATTTGCTGTAAAATATTTATTATTTTCTGTTTTATTTATGTTGATTCAATTTAGGTAAATATCTTATGAATACATACATAAATAAGAAAATAATACTGTTTATTTAAAATATTTATTTTTATTATTAAAATTTATGTGCATTGGATTTTCTTAAAATTTATCTTTATTGTTTAGTGGGTTCTTTAAAATAAAGAAAAGCGATAAACATATTGCCTGCATAAAAACAATGGCTTAATTAGCAAATTGTATTGACATAGATTTTATTGTTTAGATTTTATTATAAAAATATTTTTTTTTCGAGCTTTCCTTTAAATAAAATTTATATTTTGTGACATAAATATATTTCATATTTTAAGTTTAGTTATTTATTTCTATTCTGAATAAAACAACTGTTTTTTAATACAGAAGGACATATTTTTTTTGTCAGATCTGTATCTGGTAATAGTAGTGATGAAAATATTAATTGTTATGTTCTGGAAAAAAATTAATATAACAGTTAACGTATACAGGGGATTTTTTAAAATATATTTTGGGTCGCATATTACTTGCATTCTTTAACATACTTTCAGAAATAATTGATGTTTTTGTTGTTTAAAAATATTAGTTATACGCAACGTTGTACGGCAGATATAGATATTGAACAATACAGTGAGTTTAGATAGAAATTGTAAGTTTTATTTGATTTAATTAAAAATTATTAATTCTTTTCAACGTTTAAATTAATATTTATATAACTATATTTTAAAATACAAGTAAAGGTTTTTGCAATTAAAGTTTATATTATTTTTTAAAATTAGCTTATTATAGTAGAAAAGATTTATTAATTTCCCTTGGATTTCCGAAAATAAAATAAAATAAAATAAAATAAAATAAAATCAAATAAAATAAAATAAAATAAAATAAAATAAAATAAAATAAAATAAAACAAAATAAAATAAAATAAAATAAAATAAAATAAAATAAAATAAAATAAAATAAAATAAAATAAAATAAAATAAAATAAAATAAAATAAAATAAAATAAAATAAAATAAAATAAAATAAAATAAAATGAAATAAAATAAAATAAAATTGTATAATATAAAATAAAATAAAATAAAATAAAATAAAATAAAATAAAATAAAATAAAATAAAATAAAATAAAATAAAATAAAATAAAATAAAATAAAATAAAATAAAATAAAATAAAATAAAATGAAATAAAATTAAATGAAATAAAATAAAATAAATTAAAATAAAAAATTAAAAAAAAATAAATAAAATAAAAAGAAAAAAATTTCTTTTGATAGCAGCTTTCTTCAGCCACCCGATATATATTTTTTTATTCATCTCTTTAAGATTGTGTACAAGTAGCGATGATTTTTATTGTTTAGAAAATAGTCTTTTTAATTTTATAATAGAGATTGTGTTATATTTCCAGTTATATCGAGGGAAAAAGTCTTGCTTAGTTTAAGTTTTAAAACATTTTCTTTTTACTTGTTTAAGTTTTTTTATTTTTATTTTATTGTTGGAGAAAAGGATTCACAGGTGATAATGCTTATTTATGTTGTTGATGCTTAGAAGAAATGTTTGTGGTACATATAAACATTTTTAACAGGTACAAAATATATCAATATATATATAAAAGTGTTACGGAAAAAGTTAGTGTGCATTTAAAATGTTTTTCTTCTTTAAGCAATGAGGTATCAACGCTTGGAAACAACTTTAACGTTATTTGGAAAATGAATTTTTTTATTTAGACTGACAGAAATTGTTAAGCACATTTCATTTGAAGGGATTAATTGGGATTTCTGCTTTTTTAGTTGGGTTGGTTGAACTTTTTTTGCACGTTAAAAAAGGGGTAGCGTTGCCAAGTGCATTATTATAACACGACTGAGGCGCGTAACACTAGAGGCTAGAAATTTTAGCTGAGGGTAGCTCTTCTGATTTCGGATCTACCAAATAAGAAAGAATGTGGGCGATTCGGACTCAACTGCACTTTTGTTCTTTTTAAGCACCTTTTGTAGTCTCTGAACCAATAAAGATGGAATAACAATTCAAATTGCATTCAACATTATTTTTAAATATTTAAGTTAAAGTTTGGAAAAAGACTAAAATTACATTTTGGTAATATTGTAACTATTGGGCCAATTAAGATCAAACCATATTTAAAACTGCTTTTGGCGGGCCATCAGTAGTTTGTTGTACTTTTTTTTTCCAGTTTAAAGCCTTTAAGGATAAAAAAGTGTAAAAATTGAATTTTGGTCTTTTTAAGGTATTTTTTGTTGCTTTTGTTAAACTAAAATTAAGAATATTTTAAATTTCATTGGACATGACTAGAGTTAATATTAAAATTTTTTGGTTCTTTTTGAAGTTTCAGACTCTAAGGGTAGAAGAGGGGTAAGCAAGTGGTGGTTTTTGGACACTTTTTGTATAGAATAAATATTTTTTTTTTTGAAATTGTGGGTTCATAGTTATATTTTGGTAACTTTTAAAGCAACAAATACTGAAAAAGAAAAAATATTTCATTCAAAAGATATGAATATTTTTTAGATTTTTTATACCCTTCACATAGTGATAGGGTATATATCACTTTGTCATTCCGTTTGTAATTTCTTTATTATTCATTTGCGACCCCATAAAGTATATATATTCTGGATCCTTATAGATAGGGAAGTTGATATAGCCATGTCCGTCTGTCCGTCTGTCCGTCTGTCCGTCTGTCTGTCTGTCTGTCTGTCTGTCTGTCCGTCTGTCCGTCTGTTGAAATCAAGTTTCCGGAGTCAAATAAAAAGATACAGACCAGTTAATGGTGTCAAACTATTGCAAATATCCCGCTAACAATCGCTATTTAAAATCAGCAAAATCGGTTCACTATTGACCGAGATATAAGCGAAAACCCAGAGTAACCCATTTTTTTTAGGACAAAATCTGTGCATATATCCTTATATATCTCAGTAAGTATAGTCACTCTTGCCACAAAACTTGGCACGGATACTCCTAAAGAAGGGATCTAAATAATGGAAAAAGTTTTTTCAGGTAGGACCAGGGGAAGGGGTATTTTTCCTAGAATTGCACAAATTTGGTGAAATATTTTATGCGCTATATCTCGTAAACTATAACAGCTATCGACCTAAGATGTTCTACAAAAAGTAATTGTACGCAAAGATCTACACTTTATAGAAAAAATTTTTTGAGTGGGGGCAAAAAAAGGGGTAGCTCCCATACAAATCGACAATTGTTATAAAATATTCGATACGCTATATCTCGGAAACTATAAAAGATATCGAAATGAAATCTTCTACAAAAAGTAATTGGGCAAGAATGTCTACGCTTTAAAGAAAATATTTTTTGAGTGGGGCCAAAAAAAGGGGTAGCTCCCATACAAATCGACAATTGTTATAAAATATTCGATACGCTATATCTCGTAAACTGAAACAGATATCGACTTAAAATTTTTTACAAAAAGTAATTGTACGCAAAGATCTACACTTTACAGAAAAAATTTTTTGAGTGGGGGCAAAAAAACGGGGAGCTCCCATACAAATCGACAATTGTTATAAAATATTCGATACGCTATATCTCGGAAACTATAAAAGATATCGAAATGAAATCTTTTAAAAAAAGTAATTGGGCAAGAATGTCTACGCTTTAAAGAAAACATTTTTTGAGTGGGGCCAAAAAAAGGGGTAGCTCCCATACAAATCGACAATTGTTATAAAATATTCGATACGCTATATCTCGTAAACTGAAACAGATATCGACTTAAAATTTTTTACAAAAAGTAATTGTACGCAAAGATCTAAACTTTACAGAAAAAATTTTTTGAGTGGGGGCAAAAAAAGGGGTAGCTCCCATACAAATCGACAATTGTTATAAAATATTCGATACGCTATATCTCGGAAACTATAAAAGATATCGAATTGAAATCTTCTACAAAAAGTAATTGGGCAAGAATGTCTACGCTTTAAAGAAAACATTTTTTGAGTGGGGCCAAAAAAAGGGGTAGCTCCCATACAAATCGACAATTGTTATAAAATATTCGATACGCTATATCTCGTAAACTGAAACAGATATCGACTTAAAATTTTTTACAAAAAGTAATTGTACGCAAAGATCTACACTTTACAGAAAAAATTTTTTGAGTGGGGGCAAAAAAACGGGGAGCTCCAATACAAATCGACAATTGTTATAAAATATTCGATACGCTATATCTCGGAAACTATAAAAGATATCGAAATGAAATCTTTTACAAAAAGTAATTGGGCAAGAATGTCTACGCTTTAAAGAAAACATTTTTTGAGTGGGGCCAAAAAAAGGGGTAGCTCCCATACAAATCGACAATTGTTATAAAATATTCGATACGCTATATCTCGGAAACTATAAAAAATATCGAAATGAAATCTTCTACAAAAAGTTATTGGGCAAGAATGCCTACGCTTTAAAGAAAAAATTTTTTGAGTGGGGCCAAAAAAAGGGGTAGCTCCCATACAAATCGACAATTGTTATAAAATATTCGATACGCTATATCTCGGAAACTATAACAGATATCGATTTAAAATGTTCTACGAAAAGTAATTGTACGCAAAGATCTACACTTTAAAGAAACAATTTTTTGAGTGGGGGCAAAAAAAGGGGTAGCTCCCATACAAATCGACAATTGTTATAAAATATTCGATACGCTATATCTCGGAAACTATAAAAGATATCGAAATGAAATGTTTTACAAAAAGTAATTGGACAAGAAGGCCTACGCTTTAAAGAAAAATATTTTTGAGTGGGGGCAAAAAAAGGGGTAGCTCCCATACAAATTAACGATTTGTATGAAATTTTCGATACGCTATAATTTGAAAACTATAACAGATATCGAAATCAAATGTTCTACAAAAACTGATTGGACATCAAGGGCTACGCTCTGAAGAAAAAAAATTTTCGGATGGGGGGTGAAGAAGGGGTAGCTCCCATACAAATTAACAATTTTTATAAAATTTTCGATACGCTATATCTCGGAAACTATAAAAGATATCGAAATGAAATGTTCTACAAAATGTAATTGGACAAGAAGGCCTACGCTTTAAAGAAAAATATTTTTGAGTGGGGGCAAAAAAAGGGGTAGCTCCCATACAAATTAACGATTTGTATGAAATTTTCGATACGCTATAACTCGGAAACTATAATAGATATCGAAATCAAATGTTCTACAAAAAGTGATTGGACATCAAGGGCTACGCTCTGAAGAAAAAAATTTTCTGATGGGGGGTGAAGAAGGGGTAGCTCCCATACAAATTAACAATTTTTATAAAATTTTCGATACGCTACTTCTGGAAAACTATTACAGCTATCGACTTCGAATATTCTACAAAAAGTAATAATCAAATAATTCATACATTTTGGGAAAAAGTTGGAGAAGAGCAGGGGGACTTGAACATTTAACAAGTTTCATTAACCTTTAAATATGAATAATGTCGAAAACTTCTAAAACTCTCGACCTCAAATCTTCTTCATCTATTTCTATTATTCATACGAACGTTAAAATTTTGTTATTTTTTCTATGGGCTTTAAAACTCGCACAAGGTTTTTTATCATATTATTTGCAGTACAAAATTACTCGGCTGGGTATATTTAAAGACCAATGTGAAGGGTATATAAGATTCGGCACAGCCGAATATAGCGCTCTTACTTGTTTTATTTTAAATTTTGTATCTAAACGGGTAAAAAAGGGTAAAAACTATGCGTTGGTACCTTTTAACTTTTTGAGATTACGGGTCTGAAGCAATAATTTAAATGCTATTGACCCCGATTAAGGTCAAAGTTATCAAAGTGGTTAAAAAATAATTTTTATTACATTTTTAACATATTTAAAATTTGATGATTATGGGCCTTAAAATGTAAGGTTAGGTTGGGTAACAAGGGGGAGTGATGAGTAAATAACAGAAAAAAAGAAAGTCAGTGTTCGTTAATCACACTCTGAAACCACTTATTTTTGCAGCTCATAGCCAGAATAATTCTTGAAGTTAATTTAAGAAGCGCCCTCGCAGCCAATTTTTTCGGCAGATCTGCAGCCAAAGCCAGTGGTAAATAAGTTATTCTTCATTCTTTATCCCACCTTATATCTTGGGTCGATTCCCTCTCTGCCAATTCATTTGAAATCTTATTGCTAGCATAATAACAATGACTAGAAACCCAATAGAGCCTAAGCCTGCGTATTGATAAGATTGCCTTAAAGCACAATTACAGTCATCCACCAGTCTAGACTTAATAATGTCCCTCTAGAGCTATCGATGTAGATTGTCACGCTCCAAATTAACTTTGCGTTCTTTTCTAAAAGTTCTACTGCAATCGTCACCACCAGAATTTCATCCTCGAAAAAGATGCACCTGTCCGGAAGTTTGTATAACATTTTTGCTCCTGTATCTATTATATTAAACATAGCCACGGTGCTGAGCTTCATTTTCAATCAATCAATTAGGACTGCACACCTCTCAGATTACTTCAATGCTTTCCTAAAATTTTTTGACAAATTTTCTACAGAATCCCAATTGCTGGAAAAGAGCATAGCCTGCAAGCATTTTGTTTACAATAATTGGTACATTACATTGGTACATTGGTGTATTATGCACACAAAAAGTTATTCGCAAATTTTTTTCAATTAACTCATTAATCAAACAATTTTGTATTTTTAATTAAAAATTTAATTGTTTCAATTAAAATTTTAATCATTTTGAAAAGGTGATATTTGCTTACAAATTCTTTAACAAAAGGCTTTAATTTTACTTAAAGATTTTTTTTTGCCTTTGCTTATGCAAAGCTCAACTCAAGTTCAGTTGCGGAGCTGAATTTAGAAAATAAAACAAAGTTTAACACTTTAAAAAATAGAATGCCTTGTTGGCTGGGTGGATAGAACGTACGCTTTGCAATCAAATGGCCCATACTAAAACATTTAATGTTTACTTCAAAAATAATATATAATTATATTAAATAAACATTAACAAACAGAAAGATATAAAAAAAATTAAAAAAAAATATTATACCTTTTTATATAATAATCAACTAATATTTTGTATTGAATTTTAAATTTGTTTGCTTTTTGAGAAAATCGATTTATATAAATTTTTTTAATTAAAAATTTTTTATAATTTTTAATTAGGGTTGCTAACTGAATATGCGAATTTCTTGATAGGTTGTAATATAAACATTTTTAACAAATTAACAAATTTTTTATTTAAAAATGATTTTTATTTTTTTCTGTGTACAATTTGGTCTGCCTTCAAACAACATGCTTCATTACACCTTTCGTTGCATTAAATTAATTAATCTTTATCTTAGTTTTTGCTACAATAAATCTAATAATTTATTTTTGCCTTGAAACCCTTAACTTAACCACCAATAATTTTTTAACTTTACGAAAATTCTCTTCGCCCATAGTTTATGTTCCAGCATTTTTATCAGCCGTGGAAAAAGTTTTGTCTTCTTTCCTTGTTTTCACATAACTAAACAGAAGAAAAAAAAATAGAGAAAAAAATATTCAATTGCTTAAATAAGCTTTTCATTTTTATCTTAGACTTTTGTAAGAATTAAAGTTGCAACCGGATATCAGCTCCAACTATCTCTTAGTAGCTTTGATGGCAGGCAAACAGTCAGGCATTTTTCAACTTCAACAACCTGCTGTGTTTGCCAGAACAAAAAATAAAAAAAATCTTTGTTTGCAAGACTGCAAACTTAAACTTTTTAAATAAATTTATCCCCACTTACACAAAAAAGTGGAAGAAGAAAACATTTTTTTGGGCGAATGGAAAAGAAAAACTTTTTACCAAAATAGCGTTAACGCTAGAGTTTTGATTCCTTTTTTTAAAACAGTTTTTGTTTTTTAAATTTTCTGTTATTTGGTGGTAAAGCGTAAGTATAAAGTTTTTAGTTACACAGTATTTAATATTTTAAATTAGCAGTTAAAATAAGAATCTGCGGTGTTTGTTTTAAATTTTCTGATGTTTTTCTTCTTCTTTTTTCTTTAGAGACTTATATCTGCAATATTAATTAAAAAAGAAATTTAGTAGTAGTTTCAAATATTGATCTGAAATAAAAGAGCTTTAGGTATTTTTTGTTAACGATTTTTCATCACAGAGCGACATAATGTTAGAAAAAAGTACATCTAGAATAACATAAGATTGTAATAGAATTGTTCATGTTTAGCCGATTGATGGACAGTTGGCTGCCTGGCCAAATTGGTGAACAAAAGTTCAATTTAAATAAATTATCTTTTTTCATTTGTAAAAATTTTTTTACTTGAAAATTTATTTTGTAATTTTTTTTATTGTAAATGTATCTATTCTATTGCATATGCAAAAACATGGGATATAAATTAGTGAACTGCATGAAATTTATATAATAAAGTTTTTTTGGCTTTACTCTAGGTTTAATTGATGGGCTATAGTTTAGCTTGGACGAGTTTTTTTTGCCTAATCGTTCAGCGATTGCTTAGTTTCCTTATCATCACAGTAAAAAATAAAAATCTATACCTAAAACAGATTCGTGCCGCGGAAAAGTGCACACATACTGGATTCGATGACACAGCGGCATTTATGGAATTTAACTAGTGAATAAACATACAAAATAAGTAAGAGCGCTATATTCGGCTGTGCCGACTCTTATATACCCTTCACAACGTGTAGAGGTTTTACCGTATTTTTTTAAAGTTTTGTATTTCAGCCTCCTTACGGGGTGGTGATAGGGAGTAAGTGTGATCTAGGAAAATGTTTGCCAAAAAACTGAGTTGGGATCAGTCCTATATTTGACCTATACACGTGCACTCTGAAAGCTGTAGGGGGGGAATTAATAAAATTTTCCAAGCTTTGTACGAAGTGCCCTTAGGCGAGGGAGATATGGAGTAAGTATGTTCAAGGAATATGTTCAAAAGGGGTAACTAGCGGGGCTCGCTCGTATACCTTATTTCTCAAAGGCCGACTCTGGAAAAGTTATAGACGGTTTCACATCATTTTGTATGGTAACCCCTTTAGGTGATGGAGATAGGGGGTAAGTATGCTCTAGGAATATGTTTGGAAGAGAAAACTAATGGGAATCTGTGACACATTTTATTCTTATAAAGGGCGACCCCGGGGGAGTTGTAGGGGTTTTTATCCTAATTTTTTCAAATTTTGTCTGGCGACCCTGTTAGAAGCTAGAGATAGGGAGTAAGTGTGTTTCAGAAAAACGTTTGGGGAAAAAAATTAATTGGGATTGGTCTTACATATGACCTTTGAAGGAGCACCTTGAAAGCTGTAGAAGTGAATTAAATATAATTAAAAAAAATATATTTGTATGACAACCCTGTTAGGCACCGAATATAGGTGGTTAGTACGTTGTACCAAAAAGTTTGTGAGAAAAGATTAATGGGGGCCAGTCTTATACTGTAGCCGTGTAAGAGCAACTTTGGGGCAGTTGTAGAGGTTTTTTGTAAAAATTTAAGTCTTGGTTGATGGCTTATATCTCGGTCAGTTATCAGGCGATTTTGCTAGACTAAAAAGTGATTTTTTGCAGATATTTCTGCTAGTTTGATACTAATTACGGGCCTATGCAACATCGGGGGGCTTCAAAAATTTGATTTCAACTAAAACGCGAACAGACGGACATCGCTAAATCAACTTGTCTTACTATAACGACCCAAAAAATAAACACCGATGGATTTAAAAAAAAAATTACAAACGGAATGAAAAACTTATATACCCTTATAACTTACGTAGCGGGTATAACAAAAGATCCACTTTTCTATAGAAAAAGCAATGATCGATTGTGCTCTACTTCGGCTCTATAAGGGAGATATATACTCTGCTGTAAGGGTAAGTATAATCGAGGTCTTGGTTAAAATCATTTTGTCCTCAGGACTATGTGAAGATCTTGTATCCTGGGGACTAAAAGTTTATTTAAAAATTTCGAAAAAGCGATTATAGACTTCTAATAGAAATGAAAATAAGTAATTGTTGGACCAATAACTAGCCACACAGTTCATGCATCTTCCGTGAAGTTTTGTTCTTGGAATTATTTAGAATCAGTGGGATGAGACTACTGACAACGGTTGGGAGGGTGTAGTGCATCACTGAGTCCCTTAAAAAAAATCATTTAAATTGAGACACTAGGCTTTCATTTTTTTTTAGGTAATAAAAAGATCTCAAAGGGTATATGTGGGGCTCCCCATGGCTAGCCAGCTGAAACAAGTTTAATTTGGGGTCAGAGATCTCAGAAGCGTTTTAGTTTTGCAGAAAATCTTCTTATGAGGTTGAACAGATCTGGTTAAATGTTCCTTAGGCCTTAACGATTTTGCTGCTTCTATTGTCATGTCTTCTTCTAAGGTATTGCGTTTGCTGACAAAACTAAGTTTCTTTACATTTTTTGTGCAACAGAGAACACATCTCATTTCATACTCAAATTTATCTGACTTTGTATACTCCAGTTGGCCTTTAGCACAGAGAGGTCATATTAGCGAGATTACAAAGATTTTTCGTCATTCCATTTTATTAATGATTTTGCCCATAAGGCTCATCATTTTCTGTGATATGGTGCACTCCATATTATTTTCTTGATTTCTAAGGTTTAACTGCTTTCAAAAAATCCCTTTGGCCGAATCAAGTCCAATTTTTAGTTAAAAAAATATAAAAGAAAGGATTCAACATTTTTCCATACCAACAAGAAAATAATATTTTCATATTTGATCGAAACTAACTAACTAGTAATGTTCTGCAAAAAATGACAATACGAAAAACAACAACCAAAAAAATTAATCAACAAAAAAAAAAAACAATAAAAAGAAATTATGCAAACAATTTAATTTATTACTTTAATAAATTCTAAAAACGTATTTGAAAACTAAATACAAATTTTTCAACAGTTTCAACTGACATTTATCATTGCCTTGTTAACACAAGTGCAATTGTTTTACATTCTACTTATATTGGTTTAAGTGAATGTCGCATTGTGCATGCATGTGCTTGTTAAAGGCCAAAGTTACCATTTTGCTGCAGCAACAAGCCGAGGGGCAACTAAAGAAAGCATAGAAAGTTCTTTGAAATGCTATATTTGTACTTTAAATGGACGAACGTTTAAAAAGGGTGTGTTGTTGGTGCGAAAGTAAAGGAGCGAAAAAGATAAAGTAATATTTTGAACATGATGACGTAAACGTGACCTTAATTAATTACGTGCATTTAATTGCAAAAATGCAAAAAGTATTGTAAATATTCCTTAAAGGGAAAAACCACAACAACAAACAAATTATTTGTTTGGAAAACAAGTTTAGTAAAAAAAAAGAAAGTTAAAATAAAACAAGTTAGAGCGCTATATTTCGCTGCGCCAAATCTTATATACCTTTTACATTGGCCTTTCGAATCCTTAAACGTTTTAAAAATAATTTTTTTTAGAATTTATAGTTTTTAAATGGGGGTCGGTGTCATATTTTAATAATCTGAGGGTGAAGGATGAAGGAGGGAAGCTGTTGGTTTTTACCCTAATTTTTTTAGGTGTAAGTATGTTCTAAGAAAATCTTTGCAAAGAAAAATGAGTTGAAGTCAGTCCTACATTTGGCTTATCCATGGGCACGCTGGAAGCTGTAGAGGTGCGATTTCTTACTATTATACCAAACTTTGTATGGGAGGTCCTTAAGCTATGTAGATAAGGGGTAAGTATGTTCTAGAAATATGTTTGGGAGAGAAAACTAATGGGAGTCTGTGATATATTTTCTTTCTTCTACAGGCGACTTCGGTGAAGTTGTAGGGCTCTTTACCCTATTTTTTTAAAATTTTGTATGGCAGCCCCCTTAGGGCGTGAAAAAATTGGGTTAAGTATGTTCTAGGAATATGTTTGGAGGTGAAGGCCATCTCTGGAGAAGTTATGTGCGTTTTTAAATCATTTTTGTAAATTTATTATGGCAACCCACTTTGGTGATGAATATAGGTGGTAAGTACATTCCAGGGAAATGCTTGGGAGGTTAACTTAAGGGGGTTGGTCGTACATTTTATTTCTCTAAGGCCGATTGTAGGGAAGCTCTGGCCATTTAAACTTAATTTTTGTAATTTTTCTATATCCCCTTGGATGATGGAGATGGGGAGAAAAATGTTTTAGGAACATGTTTGTGAGAAACTGTTTATTTGGGGTCTGTGATACATTTTATTTTTCTAGAACCGACTCCAGAGAAGTTTAAGGAGCTTTTACTCTATTTTTTCAAATTTTGTATGGGCACCCCATTAAGGGCTAGAAATAGGGAATAAGTATTTTTTCTTCTCATATATTTTATTATTGAATCTTCGCTTAAGCGAACTAACAATAAGTATTCAAATCCTAAAACTAATTAATTAATACTAGTCCAGTCAGTACCAGACTAAAATTTAAGTTCTCACAATAAAATTAATTAATTTGAAAGGTTTCATCTAAGAACAATTGTATCCCTTCTTTTTAGGCGGGTGTGCCCACTATGTTGCAGGATGCTTCGAGCGAGCGGATTTGGATGTGATTCCAGCTTATTTAAATACTTGTCCACATATTTCAGGATTTCGCATTTTACAAGTGGAACTTCTAGATCCTTGTGGATGTTGCTGTTTTTGATATACCAAGGAGCACCAGTTATCATTCTTAGAATTTTGTTTTGACGGCGCTGGATTTTTCCGATGTTGGAGGCGGAAGCAGTGCCCCATAATTGTATACCGTATCACCAAATTGGTTTTAAAATCGAGTTGTAGAATAGAAGCTTACAACCAAGATGTAGCACAGAGTTTCTACCAACTAGCCAGTGGACTTGAGCAGCTTTAAGTTTTCTTTGAGTCAGCTTCGCATCTATATGAGGCTTCCGTGTGAGGCGACGATTTGGGTGAATACCAAGATATTTTGTCTCGGTTCGTTGAGGTACCATATGGTTGTTAATAGTGATTGGAAGGCACGTTTCTTTACGTAAAGTAAAAGTTACGTGGGTACATTTTTGTTCATTTATTTTTATTCCACATAACTTTGCCCATTTCTCAACTTGGGTTGCGTGTTACTGCAGTTGGTTTGAAGCCTCTTCAGGGTCTTTGTGAATACTTAAGAAAAGCAGTGTCGTCAGCAAATGTCGACGTATATGTGAATAAGTATGTTGCATAAAAATGTTCGGAAGAAAACATTAGTTGGAGTCGGTGTTATATTTTACCTTGGTTGGAGCACCTTGCAAGCTGTGGGAGCGATTAAAAAAATATTTGAAAATAATTTAACTTTGTACGGCAGCCCTGCTAGGGAGTGAAAAAAGGGTGTAAGTATGTTCCGCAAAAATGTTCGTGGGGAAAATTAATGGAAGTCAGTCTTACATCGCATATTAAACGGGGCAACTCCGAGGGAGTTTTAGAGGTTTTTATGTAAAAACTTTAGGGAAATATACCGAAGTAGTCTTGGTTTTTGGCTTATATCTCGGGAAATTATAAAACAATTTGCAAATATTTCTAAAAGTTTGACACTACCAACGTGTCTACTTATGCGATATTCGGGAGCTTAAAAAAGTTGATTTTAACCTAACATGGACAGACGGGCTGACGGACATAGCTAAATCGAATTTCCTATCTACAAGGACCGAGAAAATATGTTTCATGAGACCCTTTTGGTATAGTGAGGAAAATGATTTATTTTTAACTCCTTTTGATTTGTGGGTCATCGCTCCGGTTGCAGTGCAACAATGCACAGAGCAAAAACTCTTTCTACGATTCGGGCTATAACCGAAGCCACATCGTTGCTTTACAAAAAACCCTTATTGTAGTCGAATAAGCACTTAAGTTCATGATGCTCTTGACACCCACGTTACCAGATATAAAACCCTAAATCACCTAACTAGTTGACCAAGTCAGTAAAACTTAAAACAGCTCAGTGACTAATCACAGCCGTAGCCGAATCCACTCTAAGCTTCAATAGACAACAACAAATTTAAACAAATGACCACAAATGACCAAAATCCCCCTGGTGTTTTGGATAGAATCCACACAGGTACTAGTTTTTATATTTGTTACAGCATAAGAAAATAAAAACGGAACTTGTAAAAGAGCACGAGCTTTTTAGATTCTGACTGACACGAAGTCTGGCCAAATTTACTAGCACTAATACATGAAAATTCCGAAAAACATGACAACCCGAGCTAAATTCACTTAAACATATATGCGATAAAACCACCGTCTTTGCTATCAGTTTTTGTTAATTCAACAATATAACCCAGAAATACTTCCACCAGACATCCGAAGCTATGTTACTGGGCCCAACGCAAGGTTAACTGACATTCTCTTCTGCAGCTCTTCATGCAAGAGTTTAGGTTGCCATACCCAACTCATGCAAACCAGTAATTATTAGTGGTATAAGTAATACAAACTGGTGACCGATATCCGCGCACAGCGGTTTAAAATCGCTTTTTATTAGCCAAAAATCCAAACCTTTTCAATGTGGATTTAAAAGTTTTTAGTGCCATTCGATGGCAAGCATGCTAGAACTAAGGTATCAAAAAAACCGGGTCAAAGTTTTGGTACCTATTTTATTTAAAATATTTTGTACAAAAAATTAGCTAAACTTTTTTAATTGCCTTATTTTAATAATATTCATTAGGATACCAGCGCTTTCGAGCACAACAAAAAATTCTTATAAACCGCATACTTTTTAGAAAAATATTTTAAACTTCTATTAAATTCCTTTTTTCTACTTTGAAGACTTATCACTAGACTTATAAAGATGAGTATTACGACTTCTAAAGAAACGTCAAATAAAATACGGTAAATAATAAGGAAGAAGCAGAAATAGACTAGTTAAGCATCTTATCATCAACAAAGCTTTTTTCCTCTTCCAAAGTGCCACTAATACTTACGGTTCTTAAGAGTTCTTAAAGTAACTTTAAGTTTTTATGTATAAGTTTGTTAGTTACAATAACATTTTGCTTGTATGTCTGTGTGTAAGTAAGTAGAATTGTAAAGAGAAAATGGGTAAAAATTGTTGTTGCGGAACAATGAACAACTAAGAAGTAAATAGGAAGATAATTGCATAGAAAATGCAACTAAACGAAATGCAATTAATGTGCACTCAAATATTATTACAAACAACTGCAAGTACAAACAATTGTAACTACAAACAATTGCTACTACAAACAATTGTAACTACAAACAATTATATATATACTTATAATACAGGGACAAGTATTAATTCTCTCCCTGCTTTCTGGTAAACACATTTACCTATATACAGGGTGTCCGCCGGTAAGGTATCCCATTTTGTTATACCACCATTTTGGTAAACATTAGTCTTGACATTTGATATTTGGAAGTCGTGAAATAAAGACGTGGCAAATAACTTATAGAAAAATATTCTTAGCCAACATTTTTTAACCGTTAAAACATTTTATTAAAATCAATCATTGATTACTCTGACGATAAGAAAGTTACGTGAAATTATTTGACAGAAACAACGTGCCAACAAGACACACTATTAGTCGTGTAGTGAATGATTTCGAAGAAAGAGGGGCTGTAGCTGATAGGCCCAACCATGTACCACAATGTACTGGAAGATCGGTTGAAAACATTACTGTTGCTGCTCAAGAGAGTGTTTAAAATAATCCATCAACCTCAATTCGACGTCATGCTCAGGAGCTTTGTTTCAAAGAAAAACTTTGGCCACAATTTTGCACAAGGATTTGCAGTTGTTTTCATTTAAGATTCAGTTGACAAAGGAACTTCTTTCAGGAGGCAATTTACGGTGCCGTACATATGCGAATAGGATGGCAGAGCTCGCCCATGACAACTCCGATTTTCATAAAAAAAGCATAATGAGTGACCAGGCAGATTATCATAAGAAAGAAAATGTGAATACACAGAATAGTCGGTTTTGGGAAATGCAAAATCTTCAAATTATTTATCAGTCACCTTTGCATCCATTAAAACTGCCAGTCTGGTGTGCAATTTGGTTAAGAGTTATCACTGGACCTTACTTTTTCGAAACTGAAAACGGCGCAACGGTAACTGTCAACGAGGAGCAATAGCCTGATATGGTTGAAAACCTTTAAGTGCTACAAATGTATGCTTTTGGCTTAGTTAACATGTGGTATCAACAAGATGGTGCAACATCGCATGCAGCCAGGGTTACAATGGAATTACTGCGAGATCTCTTTCCATAACGTGTTATTTCAAGAAATGGTGATGCTGATTGGCCTCCACGGTCGCTTGATTCGACTGCTTCGAACTAATTTTTGTGGGAAAATCTTAAAAGAAAGGTTTATACAAACAAACCAGAAACGCTGAAACAACTCAAATAAAATATTCGTGATGAAACTTATGAAATACCGGGCTAAATATGTGAGAATGTAATGAAAAATGTCCTTAAAAGGTCTCGCATTTGTGAGGCTAACAGAGGCGGATAACACATATAACAATATAAGATCCATTCTCTTTCATTTAATCAAAAATTATAAGCAAACAAAGTAGAATACCTTGCCGGCGGGCACCCTGTATATTGCAAGATATTAAGAAACTAGACGCAATAAAGGAAGTCGTGCGATATTAAAAGTACAGTTAAGAATTTGTTAGGTCAATTGTGTTTGAAAACAAATTGTTTTATATTTGAAAAAATGTCCTTAATGATAATTTTATGTTATTTAAAAAATATAAAAAAACATATTTTGTAAGCACTACCCAGAGAGCAGCTATCTTACTATGGTCCAACAGCTAAGAGAAACTATGATTTTTGCCAACGTCCTTAAATTGATTTGGCTTGCTTGAAAGTCCAATTTTGTTTCTTAGTTTTTATTTGCATTGTGGGAAATTAAATTGAACATCATCGACAAAGAAAATGTTTCCCTATGCCATATGAGGAAGACCGCTACTACTGTTTTCGCCCATTTACCCAACACTTAATCATATAACATGAGCCCAACATGCATTCACACCATTGTAAAAAATTTTATTTTATTATTACTGATCACGTAAACGGTTTTGATATTCAAATGTTTTAAGGCGTTAGAAATCAATATCACAAAATCTTGAAGCAAATAAAGAATTGTTTATGCAACCTTTTCACTTTTAGTAAAAAGTATGAAAATTCTTGTTGGTAAATTGATTCATGCAGGTAGAAATTAAAACTTTTCCTTCCAAAATTTTATTTGTATTTAGTTTTTTTTCAAAAACTACAATGACAACCTACTATCAGTCATTCATTTATTTACTGGTAAATTTTGTAAAAAAATTCAAGGACTCAAATAAAACAAAGTGTTTATATGAACGTTAACGATGTTTAAATTTAAACTCGTGTATAAATGCGTATAAACAAAAAGAAGGAATAGTTCGGCCTTCTAGAAGGCCCCTGCTTAAAATATTTTATTGAAACCAGTACTCAATTCTTTTGTAAAAGCAAAAGGTTGTGTAAGGAAACCCGCTAGGAGGTGAAGATAGCGGGTAAGTATGCCCTAGGAAAGTGCTTGCAAGGAAAAATTAGTTGGGGTCAGTCCTACATTTGACCTGTTCACGGGTACCCTGGGAGCTGTAGGGCGAATTTTTAACGATTATACCAAATTTTGTATGGCAACCCCCTAATGGCGTAGAGATAGGGGGTAAATGTATTCTGGGAATATGTTTGGGAGAGAAAACTAATGAGGGTCGATCGTAAACTTTTTTTCTCTAAGACCGGCTCTGGGGAAGTTAAGGGCGTTTTTACATCATTTTTGTAAATTTTTGAATGGCAACCCCCTTAGGGCGTAGAAATAGGGGATGAGTATGTTCTAGGAATTTGTTTGGGAAGGCAAGCTGATGGGGGTCAGTAAAACACTTTATTTCTCTTAGCTGACTCTGGCGAAGTTTTAGGCGTTTTTACATCTTATTTGTATGTATCTTTTTTTGTGATGGAGATAGGGGGTAAGTTTATTCTAGGAATATATTAAGGAGGATAAACTAATGGGGGTCGGACGTACACTTTATTTCTCTATGGCCGAATCTGGCTTAGTTATGGGAGTTTTTAAATAATTTTTGGAAATTATGTATTGCAACCGCATTGGGTGATAGGGATAGGGGTAAAAAAGTTTTGGAAATATGTTTGGGAGGAAGAGCTAGTAGGATGATGTAAATAAGATTAAAAATTTTTTAGGAATATGTTTAGGAGAGGAAACTAATGGGGGCTAGTCGTAGACTTTATCCCTCTTAACCCGACTGTGGGGAAGTTACGGGCATGCGTACAACAATTTTGTAAATTTTGCATGGAAACCACCTTAAGTGATGGAAGGGGGGGGGGGGGGAGGGGTAAGTATATTTAATGAATATGTTTGCGGTGGAAAACGGATGGAGGTCGGTGTTAAACTTTATTTTTTTAAGGGCGGCTCTGCGGATAATCTGGGCGTTTTTACAAACATTTTTGTAATTATGTATGGCAACCCGCTTAGGTGATGGGAAAAGGGGCAAAAAATTTTTTGAAAAATGTTTGGGAGGGAAAAACAATGGGGGTCTGTGATATATTTTGTTCCTCTAGGGGCGACTCCGGGGAAGTTGCAGGAGTAGTTACTTTTTTTTTTAATTTTTATGGCAACCGTGTTAGGAGATATAGATAGGGGGTAACAATGTTCCACAAAAATGTTTATGAAGAAAAATTAATTGGGGTCGGTCTTACATTTTACCTATGTAGGACCTTCGTGGAAGCTATGGAAGCGATTAAAAAAAATAAAAAATAAAAATAAACTTTGTATGGAAGCCCTGTAAGAGGGCGGAGATAAGGTGTAAGTATGCTCCATAAAAATGTTTGTAGGAAAATGTTTGTAGCAGACGGACATCGCTAAATTGACTTCTCTATCTATAAGGATCCAGAATATATATACTTTATGGGGTCGCAGATGGATAATAAAGAAATTACAAACGGAATGACAAATTTATATCTATATACCCTTATCATTTTTGTGAAGATTTTTTTTAATTTACTGAAAAGCTTTTACAAATTAAACTAAGCTCAGACACTAAAATGAAGGCCTTTTAGAGCTTTAATTACAAGGGCCTGCTGACTTTCACCCCTGTGTAAGTATGCATAAACTCAAAATAGTTACGTGTATGTATATGTACATGCATATTGATATGTCTGTTTAAATGCCTTCATGTATATGTGTGTTAAGGGAAACATATTATTTTGTTCATTGAATATTTACATAGTTTTGCCAACAAATCAAATTTTCAAATGTATTTTTTTAAAATTTTTTTCCATGAAGCTTTTAGTTTTTTTTTTGTTTTAAACCAAATGTAAAAAAATTTTGTCATGAAATACAATTGAATTCATTTTTTTATGTTCTGTTATGTGGTTGTGTTAAATAGTTTTTGTGATAGTGAATACAAATGAACATTTTTTTTCTGGATTAAAAACTAGAACAAATTTTCAAACTGAAAAAAGTTACTTACTGAGAACAAATATGTAGATTTTGTGAAATAAAAAAATTTCAGATGATTAAAGCCCAAGTTAGCGATTAAATTGCGATAAAGATATTTTGATTTTTAAATAAAAAGCAATATTAGTTCTAAGCCAATTTGTTTAATTGATATAAAATATATTAATATTTGAATTGTCATTTAGAAAAACCTTAGGGTTATTAAATTACAAGGATAATGGAGTATTGCGGTTAACATGCACCGGAAGAACTATTTTTAATTTTTTCCAAAAAACATTTTAATTTTAAAAAGCTTTAAAAACTAAAACATGCACTTCCTTAATTTCTTTTATTTTAAAAATGTTAACTTAAATTAAATATCTAAAAGAAAAGTTTTATTTTTTGTGAAAATTAAGAATTATATGAAAATGTGTACAAAAACAAAGCAACAATAAAATCTTATATTTTTCGCAAAAAGTAACTATGAAACAGTTGTTAAAAAAACAAAATAATAATGAAAAATGAATATAAACCGGAAGCAAGTCGCGAATTTCGTTTTATCATACTGAGTTAGTGTTACATAAGCACCCTCTCCCACTTTCATTACTGGCAAAGACTCTCACATTCATTTTGTTAATGAGTAAAATACAATGCAAACATATGAGTTATTTATGATACAAAGAAGTTATGTATAAATATGCAAGGACTGAGTTCAGTTAAATTAAGTGGAGTTGAGAATAACGAATATTTTTTAATAATAGTAAAGGGTAGCTGTAAGTATATTATTAAGTTTAAAATGTTTTTTAAATACTTTTATAATTTGCGCAGCTTATCGAGTGCTTTGTAAGTCATTCAAACGATTTCACCTTTCAATAATATTTTTTATTTTTACTTAAACGCGATAACTTGATAAAACAAGAGCAATAATTTTAAAAATAAAATTGCTAGAAAAAAAATGAAAAAAAGTATCAAAGTTTATTCAAGGCCATAGCTAAACGTTCTTAAAGTCCAACAACTTAAAGAGTACTTGAATTCAGTCCTTGAACAATTATTCATATTTGTGAATGTACATGTCTATTAGACTGCATGTTATATGTTGATACAGTAACAAATAGTTTAATGTAAAAACTTAAATCAACAATGTTCTTTGTGTTACTTAAGCCCGGCATCCACGGGTTTCATAAAAATTTCAAAGACTTAAAATGAAAAAAAAATTGAATTTAACAGAAACATCAACAGGTGATTCGTTAGAATTTTATTTTCTAAGTGTTAACTTTTAATATTATAAAAATAAAATTGAGTGTTTGATTGGGATTCCTTGGAAGATTTTCTCACAATTCTTGTTTGTTGAAAAGACTTTCTATCTTCAATAGGAGTTACGCCACATCTTAAGAGAAATTTTGCGAAGAAACTGCTTTAAACCCCTAAAAATCCTTAATTTAAGATGCTTTTCCACACAAGTTAAAGATTTAGGAGGCGTGTGGTGAAAATCCCCACCAATAACAGTTGATCTTCATTTAACATTTCTCCACCAGTTCAACAAGTTCATTGTTAGAGAATCAATTACCAGCATCTTCAATATACATTTCTTTTCTCAACCAAGATTCTCTGCATTAGCTTAAACAATATTTAGTAAAACCTAACTGGACTAAACTGAACATATTTTATAAAATTACATTGAATAACCCTGGATGTTAACCTTTTTTTTAATACTTTGAACTAAATAACTAATTTTAACTTTAAAATCTTAAGAATCTCCCCATTATCTGACAAGCTAAGCTGGGATTAAAGAAGGTAGCAGCCCTTCGATGAATATAGAGTTTTGACTGTTCGTTACACTGCCTGTTAAACCTTACCTTCTTAATACTTTCTCCATTATGTCTTTTGAAATAGACCGGTACAACTTTAATATAAAGATATTGGAATATTATACATTATTTAAGAGTAGAGCCAAATATGGTTGCAAACCGTCAATAAAGGTTGTTTCAAATATTTATTTATTTATTTATGCTGCTTCGAGCGAGCGGATTTGGATGTGTTTTGAGCTTATTTAAATACTTGTCCCCATAGTTTAGGATTTCGCTTTTTAAGAGTGGAAACTCTAGATCCTTGTGGATGTTGCTGTTTTTAATATACAAAGGAGCCCCAGTTATCATTCCCAGAATTTTGTTTTGACGACGTTGTATTTTTTCTATGTTACAGGAGGAAGCAGTGCCCCATAATTGTATACCGTAGCACCAAATTGGTTTTAAAAATGAGTTGTAGAGTAGAAGTTTACAATCCAGATGAAGCACAGAGTTTCTACCAATAAGCCAGTGGATTTGAGCAGCTTTAAGTTCCATATGCGTCAGCTTCGCATCTATATTAGGTTTCCATGTGAGCAAGATACTTTGTCTCGAATCGTTGATGCACCATATGGTTGTTAATAGTGATTGTGGAGCACGTTTCTTTGCGTAAAGTTAAAGTTACGTGGGTATATTTTTGTTCATTTATTTTTATTCCCCATAACTTTGCCCATTTCTCAACTTGGGATACGTGTAATTGCAGTTAGTTCGAAGCCTCTTTAGTGTCTTTATGAATAGTAAGGAAAACAGTTTCATCAGCAAATGTCGACTTGTGTGTAAAGCTATTGGTTGGCATGTCTGCTGTGTAAAGCAAGTAAAGAATTGGACTTAGTATACTCCCTTGAGGTACACCAGCCCCTATTGGTTGAGAAGAACTTATTTGGTTTCCCTCTTTAATCATAAATTGTTGGCCGGTTTTGTATTGTTCTAAAAGGTTAAAAATATTAGATGGAAGGTTGAACTTTAGTTTGTTTAACAGGCCTTCATGCCACACTTTGTCAAACGCTTGTGAGACATCGATAAAAAGCTCGGAGCAGTACTTCTTTTTCTCAAAGGCTTTTCTTATAACCTGTACCAACCTGAGAGTTTGTTCGATGATACTATGTTGACTTCTGAAGCCAAATTGGTGATTTGAAATTCAGTTGTTGTCATTCAGGATGGGATTCAGCTTGTCTTAAAGCATTTTTTCTCACAATTTCGACATTGTGGATAAAAAACTTATAGGCCTATTAGACTCCACCTTCGAAGGATCTTTGTCAGGCTTAGGAATCATCTTTACTAAGGCAACTTTCCATATAGAGAAATGTTCATGCCGAATTATTGCGCTAAAAATTAAAGAAATTATTCTTTTAGCTGTAAAAGGCAGCTCTAAGAGCATTTCGTTGCTTATATTATCAACGCCAGGAGCTTTTTTACCATTTAGGTTAGCAATAGCCTCTATAACATCTGTAAATCGGAAACGTATTTTTAAAGGACGTCTAGCAACAACTGGCGGTAATTCCCTCACGTCTGTGCGAGTATTGGGAGTGAACACGTTTTTGAAATGATTTGCGAACAGATCACCTTTTTTTTTCGTCATTTCTAGCCCAGGATTCTCTCAGATTACGCAGTGGTGGTTTTGCTATTTGGCAAGGACTGCAAATAATGATTATTGTGGGTTAGTGGTCAGAAGATAAATCCAAGGAGGCCAAAGCCTCAATAAGCTCCGGGCATATACCTTTTGCCACGCTAAAATCTATTACGTCTGAAATTTTATTATTGTCCGTTGGCCAATAGGTTGGTTGTCCAGTTGAAATAACTAAAAGTCCCATTTCCGACCCGGCATTAAACAACACACGACCTCTGGGACTAATTACGCGGGAGTTCCAGTAAGTGTGCTTAGCGTTATAGTTTCCAACAGCTATGAAGCGGGGACCTAATGATTTTTAGAAAATGTTGTACTGATCCTTTGCTATGGAGAATCTGGGTGGACTGTAAACTGATAAAATAACAAGGTTATGGAAAAATTTATCAATGCAGACGTTCGTAGCTTGGATATATTATTCGGAGAGGCCACCCAACCATTAGTGTTCAATTCTTGATTTGATTAGAATAGCCGAGTCACCACATGATCTATCTCTGGGATCCTTTGAATCGTAAAAAGAATAGCCACTAATTTTAAAAGCGCTTCTAGATATCATATGAGTCGCGGAAATCAACATAACATCGATTTTCTGGTTTATTAAAAAATTTTCGAGTTCGTTTTTAAGTTGGCGAATACCGTTTGCGTTCCAGGAACAAACCCTGAGGCAGTGCATGGCCTTTTAAAAATGGCCTGCAGAAGAGCAGACTGAATTTTTAGCATTTCTTGCATCATGCCAGCCATTTGCGCCATGATCTGCGTAAATTGTTTGACCATATTGTCAATTACGGCTCCCAGGCGGCTAATATTGGGACCGGCTGGTTCGTTTGTTAGCACCTCTTGTTGCTTTGTTGTCTGGTTAGGCTTACGTGCGAAGTGCTGGTTAGACTTTAATACGCTGGAGTAAGAAAATTGATTTGAAGTTGGCTGTGCCGATGGCGGCATATTTGTAATATAATTTGAAACTAAATGATTCATAATTAGTTTTTTTTTTAATTAAAATACTATTTAAATAATTTTTAAAATTAATAAATATGTTAAATTCCCTGCTTGGTAAGAAATAATTTACTTTGAATGAATAAAAATTTTTGTTGCTTAACTTACTTAAGCCCGTTCGGAAGAATGAGCTCCAAAATAAAGAATACAAACAAACAAACATGCTTTTATACATGTTCTCTATATACATATCTGGATTAAACAAAAACAAATTAACACAAACAAGTACATGTGTACACTTCAGTAGATGTGTAAATTTATAATTGTAAGTGTTCAGATATGAAAATTATTTAAGTTTATTTTATAGCAACTGCATATTTTTGCAAGTTTGAGTGTTTGTGAGCTGTTGCGAAATTGTTTTTGTATTTTGTTTCTGTATTTAGCTCGAGGATATTTTGCAACCCGACCATATAAAAACAAAAATGCCAAAAAACAAAATACTTGGTACAAAAAGTTAGAACTGACAAAGATATAAGGCTACATGTGGTCTTCCTGACACCATCGCTAACACATACACACACATATAAACAACAACTACAATTGGTATAGTAAACATCATACAAGCTGCTGTTATACAGGATACACTTATTCCAATTTAGTATTCTGGGTAGATGATGCACTGACAGAAATATATGTATTTAAGTTTGATTTATTAATGGGTAAAGGAGTTTATTTAATTTACATAAATTTAAGACAAAAATATAATTATATTGGAACTGAAAATTTTTTTCTTATGTAGCAATTGCTTAGTAATCCCATTTAAATAAAATTTATAATTTTCTATTCTTTTAGAATGTTTGTTGAAACCTTTTTCAAGTGTATCCAAATTGCTGTCGCTATTCCTTGTCTGATCTTTTTTTACCAACGTTGACTCAGTGCTTACTTATTGTTATCAGCATCAATTTATGTATTTGTCTTGTAATACAGTCGCCTTTCCCAATGTTCACACATTTTGAATGCGTGCAAGTGCATGTACTTATGTGTCATACACTTGTATAAAACCATAATTTGTATATTGAATATGATGATGGTGTTGCTGCTGTTGCTGATGGTGGCGATGATTACTATTGTTACGTGTAAGCTTTAAATAACCCACTGAGAGCAATTGTCTATAAACGCCAAACAGACAAGACGCTCTTACGTGGTCAGAGTAGCAGAAAATCAAAGCCACGTTCTTTATAAGGGATGTTGGTTTCTATAGCATATAAAGGATTTCCATTATTATTTAAGTTTAATTAATAGGATTTCAAACATGGAACAAAGCAAACCTAATTTGTAAGTGTTTGTAATTTTATTGACAGTAAAATTATGATTTATTTTAAGAGGCAGGGGCTGTAAGTGTGCAAGAAAAATAAAAGAAAAAATAATTATTAATTTAAATTATGGTTTTCTGAATACTAAAAGCCTTTGAAGAGAAGAAACATTATACTGCGTTTTTATATGATGTCTGTAAAGCCTTCGAAAAAAAACGATATGAAGGCTTATTAACAAAACAAAGCAAAATTTGCAAGTGAATCCTTAAAACTTTCTAAAGTGTTAAAATTTTGGAGACTACTTAAGTTACCCTTAACAAAAAACAGTTTAACCCCAAGTCCACATTTGCCAACGATGCTGATTTCCTTAATACCAATGAAACGGCATTAATATAATTTTAGAATCATATTATCCAAGCTGAGAAAGGGGAAAAGATAAAGAGAATAAATAAGAATGAACTTTTACTTTATGCAAAAGATCATGTGGCCCAATTCTTACTCATAACCAGATGGTGCCTGAACTCTCTGAGATGAAATATTTGGGCGTTCACCTGGACCGTTGTCTCACACCAAAACAACATAAAGATATAATGTTGGCCCAAAAAAAATTGTTGGCAGCTCAAATCCAGAAGAAAGTCTAAGCTTGCAGCCGATTGCAAACTTCTGCTTGGTTGGGTTGGGTAAGGTATGGTAAGTTAAGGTTAAGATGAACTGGCTAGCCTTGAAGACCCTATATTGACCCTCTGGGCATCTAATATGAAAAGATAACAAAAACGGTTGCCCGGTGACTCGAGTAAAACTATTACGATAAAATAAGCTCCAGGGTGCTTCTTGGTCCCTTACAAAATTCGAAATGTCTAGTATTACTCTTAATAGATATTCGGTTAAGGTTGAAAAAGAGATAAGGTCTTCAACAGTTTGCGCAAGAACGCGCGAGCCGTAGACAGTGACCCAGAATATATGTAAAAGACTTCCTCATCATGGCTGGCCTAGCATTAAATGTCGTCTATATATGATTTGATATTAGCTCCACTAATAGTCTATAATTGCTGTTAAATAAGGATAAAAGGCAAAGTGAGGATCCCTGGTCATAATATACTTACATAAACAGGGATACTCAACATACCGGAGTATTCAAACCTCGTTGCTCTAATACTTAGAGTAGAGGCTGTACCTGTTTTGAAGTAGTGAAGTTGAGTACGTTCTGCTTTTTCTGGAGGAAGATGTACTCCTTGCCTTACCAGTTCCTCCATTCTAACACTCTCTTCAAACACAAAAGTATTTGAATAGTAAATATGCACAAATCTCATACCATACAGCTTACTTATGGATGCCTTGCTTGATTAGACAAGTTAAGAGCAGTTAAGCTCTGCCCCGGTAGACTAGTGGGTAAAAGCAAAAGCTTACCAGTCCGCAGGTAGCGGGTTCAATTCTAATTCTTCCCTACACTTAACAACTGGTATCACAAAGAGATCTTACCTAAGCTGGGGTTTCCAAATAAAAGCCAACCAACCAGCCATAGCTCTCCCTAGATGTGTTTGGACTAAGAATTTAGCTGAGTTTAAGGCTGCTAGGTTTTGCGTCCCTCAATCATCTTGTTATGACCCTACGGCATCAGAGTAAATTGTTCCGTTGACCTTAGTTAGGTCTCAGTTCCCCTTGCATTACTCTCTGCGACTAGATTTATTGGTTTTAAATTCAAAACTACATTTATTGTTGCCATACATTGGTTTTTTTGAAAATTTCTGTAGACTCTCTAAGTAGCTGTGGTTATCTTTCTTCTTAAGTACATCTAAATTTATCAGTTCTCCATAAAAAAAGATAAGTCTGACCACTGCAGTGTAGATTCAATGTGTAGAATTAGGCGTAAGACACTATGTACTAGCCAGCGTCTTCCAGCATGCGTAAAGCGCAACGTTTGCCTTCTTGACCCTTTTCTCCACATTAAACATTATCGAGAACTTATTCCTGAGTACCATTCCAAGGGCTCTTGCAAATCTCTTCAGTATCGAAATACTTTATTATTTTCTGTGATACATCTACCAAACTTACTCTTTCTGAACAAAGAAACTAGATCCATTTTCTCGGAGTTCACACTCAACCCAACCTTCCGCGCCCATTAACTTATCCTGCCTAAGTTATAGAACTGATCATATTAAAATACTGCTAAATGGCTGCCACCTTTATTCGTATATACGGTTCTTGCAGCGACTACGCCCTTAAGTCTTGTGAAAAGTTCTTTGATAATGAATGTAAAAGAACTCGAGTAGCTTCTAAAAGCTTCTTTCTCTTTCACACATATAATCCTGCATTCCATAAGAGTAGATATTAAAATTAAAGAAGATTAAGGAAATCTAGTAAATGCTAGGGTCACATTGTTGGAAATTCAGGCAATGTAAAGGAAAGCCTCTATTGTATACTCAGAATAGTAAAGGGCTTTCTCAATAAGCTAGATGACTAACCGTTTTTCCGCCTTCACCAAGTCCTCTTTTGCAAAGATGAATTAACTGATACAAATGCAATCAGGTGTCATATAATCCATGATGTGTAAGAAAGAATCCTTTACAAAGTTTTCAAAATGAATGACGAGAGACAGAGGTCCCAATAATATTCTGGGCATATATTATTGCGTTTCTATTTGAAGTCTATGAATATTCAAACAAACTAAGGAGCAACTAGGTCATTGTTGAGGAAGAGCCAGAAAATTTTCTTACTGCTCGAGTGTTTTTCTAAAATTAGTCAATTGCCAAAGTAAATCTCCCCTGGAAGTACAGGTTGTCCGCCGGCAAATAAATGTCCGCCTCTGTTGGCCTCACCAATGCGGCCCCTTTTAAGCACATTTTTCATTACATGCTCACGCGGTATTTCAATAATTTTTTAAGAATATTTTATTGGAGTTCTTCCAGCGTTCCTGGTTTTTTGGAAAAAGCCTTGCTTTTCAGATATCCCCACAAAATGAAGTCCGAAGCAGTCAAATCAGGCGACCGTTGAGGCCAATCAACATCATCATTTCTTGAAATAACTTGTTGTGCAACAAGGCTTCGCAGTAATTCCATTGTAATCCTGGCTGAAAACGATGTGGCACCGTCTTGTTGATACCACATGTAACCAAGCCTAAAGCATGCAGTTGTGGCATTAAAAAGTTTTCAATTATATCACGAAATCGCTTCTCATTGACAGTTACCGTTACGCCGTTTTCAGTTTCAAAAAAGTAAGGTCCAATGATTTCTCCTGACCAAATTTCACATCAGACTGTCACTTTTAATGGATTCATAGAACCGAATATTCTATTTATTCACATTATCTTTCCTTCCTTTGTTTTTTTGCAATAAAAAATAGGAGGAAGTCTTAGCTTTTGGCTTATATCTTGGGCAGTTATCGTGAAATTTCGCTAAACTGCAGCACAAATTTTTTCGAAGATATTTCTGACAGATTAATACCACTTACGGGTCTATGCGACATCGGGGGGCATCATAAAGTTGATTTCAACCATAACACGGACAGACAGACATGGCTAATACGGTCGCGAATGGAAAATAAAGAAATTACAAACAAAATAACAAATTCATATTTACCCTTATCAAGTATGTGAAGGGTATAAGAACAGCTAATTTTGACATTGTGGCTCTAATAAGCTGATCCGGCGAATCTACCTGCCCTGCGGGAAATGTGGGTCAATTGGTCGGCGTACTCGTCCTGTTACAAGTACAAAACATAAATTGAACAAAATTTATTGGTCGTGATCGGTGAAAAAGGCACAGATCAAGTAACTGGTTAAAATATGTTAAGGAATTGAAGGCAAAAAATACAAATACTGGTCCCTACACATAAACATACATCTGTTTTTATAAACACACACACAAACGCGTAAATACAAACAAAGTAGATTGAACAGGATCTTAAACAATTAATGCAAAATTTTATTATATAGGATTAGCCTGTAACCCATTCTGAGGTGCTAGTTTTGAACCAATTGCCCCCTTAAATGGTAATGCAATGTAAAAGTGACAGGTTCTCTTCATATTAAGTGCAGGAACCAGAACCACTCCCTACCTTAAGGAACCGTTCACGTCAATAGTGTTGGACCAGTCGACTTGCCCGTAGGGTGGTTTTTTGCATCATGGTTTAATATTTATTACCTTATAAAAGTATCAACACAATTATAAAATAATATTATTTGATTCCTTTAGGTTAGGTTAGCTTACGAAGGGTAGTGGCGAGTCCAATTCGCCCCCTCCTCTCGGAGGCCATCATGGCCATTGTGAATCCCTTTAAAAAAGTCGATAAGAAAAAATTAAGTAAGCCAAACATTCCATAGGTAAGGATAAGGACAAAGAAAGCAAGAGTACCATCCGCAAGATGTCTAAAAAGGTCAATAGTCATAGGCCCTGATTCACCTATCTGCCTAGCCACCCAACCCCCTTAATGAAACCTATGATGCACCCCAGCCCACTGCCAGGGATCTCACCAAGTCCATCTTAGAAGCGTCCTCCAAACCAACTCTGTCGGCGAATCTGCAGCTTAAGGCAGTGACAGATAAGGTGTTTACCGTCTTTATCTCCTCCTCGTCTCCGCATACCCTGCAGAAATCTGGAGAGTTCCTGTCCCATTTGTTCGTCCTATATCTCACATTGCAGTGCCCTGTGAGAGTCTTAATAATGCACCTCAGGACCCCCCTGCTCTCCTTGAGCAGCAAGCCAGTGCCCATCCTGTCCAGCCTGTGCCATAAAAGTCTAGAGATTCTGCAATCAGCCCTGTTCCTCCAGGTTTGGCCCACCTTGTCCATTATCCAAGTCCCAATCAGTCCATAACAGAAACTCAGTGGTGGCCTCACCCGCTCACAACTTAGTTCAATATCCCGGGCCGATCCCTTCCCAGTTATCGGCAATCTCGTTGCCGGAAATGTCATAATGACCCGGAACCCAGCAGAGCTTGACCCTGCGTGTCCCTATGATCGCCCGAAGAGCACGTCTGCAGTCGCTTACGAGTCTAGACCTGACATAATATCCCTCTAGAGCCTTAAGCGCGCCCTGACTATCAACGTAGATTGCCACGTCCCCTCTCTTATTCGATTTCCTTATATAAAAGTACTTTCATATACAAAAAGCTTCTTTGCATTAAGATTTTCAAAATTTTAACATTTAACAAATTCCATTTGAAACAGTTTATTAAGAATAATAAAACTTTTAAATCACTTTATTTTAACAATTTCACTAACTAACTTTAAAGTTTATTTCAAATATTATAAATGCAAATTTTCACTCTTCTTTTTTTTTGGAACAAACCAAATTGCAATATGTATGTGAAGAATTGTAACAAATCTAATTACAAAACATCAAGGCTCTGCTGAAAAGCTCACCCTCGCTCTGCCTCTTTAACAATAGAAATACATTGGGAATTTCGTAGCAAAAAAAAAAAAAAAAAAAATTACAATTTCTTTACTTTTTGTTGGTATTTTTCTATTAAGAAATTAAATCAACATACTCGTCGTATATAAATAAAATATTCAGAATATTCAACATACTAACAATTTGTTTATATAACAAACTAACCAACATTGTGTAATGTTTGTAAAAAAATAAATTCAATTCTAACACACACACACACATACAACCAAACACGTTTACAATATGCCACATGACAAACCATTGTCGTATTAAATGCATTGTTGGCAAAATGTTGCAAAAACAGAACAGAATAATACAAATTCACACACAAACACTACTCGTACGTATGTTGTCTCCTTCAAAATATATTTATATGTTTTAGTGCAAAAATAAGAAAACATAAAAAAAAACTAAAAAAAAAAATTAAGAAAACAAAAGTGCAATGGAAAAAATATATATAAAATAGGAATAGAAAATCTTATTTTAAAATTCCTACAAAAGGGTATTTCATTCCATGAACAAATATTTTTTTTTAAAATTTAAATAAAATAAAATTCGAAAAAAAGTTGCAAAATCTATTACGTATTTTGATGTTACTTTTGTGTAGTTTGATTGAAAAACTAAAATGCTGGTGTGACTTCCGATTATCATCAAACTGACGGGGCTTATACATCCTGCATTCACACAGATACGCAATAAAAGAAAAAATCATGCCTCTTATTAATTGCCAGACATAGAGTACATGAAAATAACTTTGTATAACCATGAGGTATACAAGATTAGGGCCAGACGTGTTGATCTTTGGAGCCTAATTTAATGGCAACTCTAATGCTAAGAATTCTTATAAGTTGCATTTTAAACAGACAAGAGGGCCGCCAAATTGATAGGAGAGGGGCAGGGCGAAGGAGAGATGCAACGCGACAATCTACGTTGATTGTTGAGCTGTGCTTAAGGCTCCATATGCCTCTCTATGCCAGGTCTAAATTTTTGAATGACTGTAAATGTGCTCTCAAGGCAACCTTGCCAAATACGCAGGGATAGTCTCTGTTGGATGCCAGATCATTGTCATGTTGCCGGTACTGAAACTGCTGAAGAATTGGCGAGAAAGAGATAGACCCGGGATATTGGGTGTTGCTGTGAGCCAGTAAGGCTTCCAAAGCTGTTCTTTTATGAATTGATAGGGACTTGGATTACAGAAAAAGTGGGAAAACCCTGACGAAACATGACTGTTTACCTTTTATCCAGGCTGGATAGGAGAAGCACTGACCTGCTGCATAAGGAAAGCAGATTGACTCTGAGCTGAGTATTTGTGCTCCTATTGAGCACGGCAGCAACGTGAGAAATTGCGGGAATAAGGCTGAGATAAAAACTGCAGAACACTTTGTCTACCAGTGCCCTAAACTATAGATCCACTAGCAGAGGTTCCTATAAAGGTGTTTCTCAGATGGGCTTGGTAAGACCTCAGACTGCGGGTTGGGAAACATCAAAGTGGTGCCTTGGTAAATACGGAGTTTCCGCGCTTCTGTGTAAATTGCCGAACATTGACCTCTTTTGATTTTTTGCTGAAGGCGTTCTTGCCATCTCTTTCTTTTTATTGTTTTATCTACAAACTACTTGTCTTATTACTCTTTTTAATTTTTTTCAAGAAGTCACAAACATCATTCATTACAACCCTTCGTAACCTTGGTAAACTTGCAGTACAGATGGCACATGGAAACTTTAATGAGCAAAAACACAAATGCAGTCCAAATGATTATAGTTATCAAACGTTACATGTATATTATAGAATAGTGCACGGGACCCCATCCTTGCCTGATATCCTTTCATATGTTATCTCTCTTTCTTTTTTATAGATCGGAGTTGATGCCAGGGATTAACCATTTATCCCAGCGAAAGTTGCTGCTTCGACGTACAAGCCTGCCTACGTATGGCATGATATTTGTTCGCGATGTCCCACCTAGTTGCATTTCGTATTTAGCGCTTATGTCGGCGCTATGAATACGCAGTTGTTTCATGTAACTTTTGTGCTTTTTTAATTGTTGAAGTTAATTACGTCATCGAAAATTTTTTTTGCTGTTTTACTATGTTCGTTACTTGACACAAAATTAAAATTCTTTTACTCACTGCTTTACGGTAGTGCTTTTATGTATGCACTTCAGTAAGCAAGTATGTAAAAGAATAAAAGTTTTACATTAACTGCCGTACACTACTGCATTTATTAAAGAAATAGATAAGCGCATGCTGTGAAGCGCATTAGTATACAAGAAAAGGTATGTCCTGCTTACAAAATCTTAATCATGGGATGTTACTCTTACAGACTTGCACGGAACTGCTTTAAATTCAACCATAATACAATAATAAGTTCGTCGAATTTTTTTCTGTGTAAAATCTGTATTGATTAGATGACAGAAATCTTTTCCTAAATATGAATGTGAAAGATGAATTAGAAAGTATCTCTAGAATCAGCTCTCAATATATTCCTAAAGTGTCGGTATAAAAAAACCATTTAAAGCACTTCACAACAAGATATTAATTTTATTTGGTTTTAACACTTCTCTCTTATAACATTTTAATAAACGATAATTGCAAAACTTTTAGGATTTATAAAAACAAGACAAAGTAATCTTGAACAGTGTAATTCTTATAATAAAATAGTTAATATGATTCAATACAATCTAAAGTTGATTTGGCGGGTGAGTATTAAAAAGTATTACACCCTTTACGCATACAAGTTTATTTTTATGAAATTTAAAAATAAAAATGCAAACCTTTACACATTCATATGGGTGTACATGTAATATGTATGTATTTATGTATATGTGGAACCACATACATATACATACATATATTGTTGCAATTCTTACGTAAATTTTTAGCATAGAATTCTTAAGAGGACTTTTTCAGTATTTTTGTTTTTTTTGCCTTTTTGCTTTCTTATTAAGTTCTGTATTCTTTTTTTGCCTTCTTCTGTTGGTTATATTTTTGGCATGTTTTCTAAGGCACAACAATTGCAATAATTTTGTTACAAAATATAGTTAAGCCATTTGAGGTTTTTGTCAAATATTTTTGTTTTTATTTTTCTCGGTGTTGTTGTTGTTGCTGTTGTTTTTACTGAAATAAGCCAACAACTTTATTTAAGTAATTTCTTTGTTTCTAAAGAAATTTTTAAGTAAAAAAATCATTTTAGATTTTGCCTTATTTCCTTGATAATAAAAGAACAAAAAAGAAAAAAAAATTAAGGCAAAAATAAAAAGTTTTGCCAGAAAAAAACTTGTAAAAGTGTACAATAATGGCAAATTTGTTTGTTTTAAACTTAAAGTAAAGAGTGTTGAGTTAATTTATAGGTTTTCAAAAGGTGTTGGCGATAGGTGTACTTTCGACACACAAAACTGAAGAAAATTAAACAAATTATTGTTTTGTTGGCACATGTAAGGCATAATTTAAGGATAAAAAAATTAAATGTTGTCTCTTTCTTTTATTTTATTTTTTTGACATTTATTAAACGTACAATAATTGTATTGATTAGGGACCCAAAAAGGATTTTTTTTTCAAGAAAAAATATTTCAAATAAGTCCAAAGAAAAATAAATATAACAAAATGGAAAAGCATAGACAAGAATTAGAAGAATAAAATTTAATATAGTGTTTAACTGGCTGGTCTCGAAAACGCTGCAAATATCATTTGGGTCGTTAGTGTTGCCAGAAAAGCAACAAGTTATTCTGAATAGCCTTATTGGGTATAATTAACAATGTATGAAGTAGAAAGGAGACTTTTGCCATAACTTTTGTCAGGGTATGTTCCAATATCTGCCTCCGTGGGGAATCTTCAGTCAAAATGTAAGGCTAACATACATTGCTATAATTTAACAGCAGGTGGACCAGGGTTGCCCTCCCTTTGATTTTAAAGCCGAGTTTTTATACGCAGTACCGAGGCTTAAAAATCAATCTGTATTAGAAAATATAATTATGTAGCTCGTTAGGTACAAATGATCCTTGATCATGCTGGGCTAGATTCTCTTATCATCTAATTTGGGCAGCTCTTTAAGGATTAAAGTAGCCATTGTCCCAAGGTACCTTAGAGATTTTAGCAAGGTAAGGGGGAGTTTAGAAAGATTAACCCAGATATTTTGCGGTAGCTTAGAGTCCTGTTTCGTGTAACAGATGGTCTGTTAGATGGTGGGGTCTTTGTGAGAACATGTGTTGACTGTAGTTATCCCCAAGTGGGGAAACTTTTAACAAAAGTTGTATACTCTAAGGTTTGCAAGGCAAATGTCTTTTGGTATCGATGAAGTTTGGTTTGAGCTGAAGGTGTTAATAAGAACTTTAAAGTGAATATAGGAAAATCATAATCCGTATGATCTATAGGGAAACCCAACATAATAGCAGCAAGTAATGAAAACATGAAAAAGCTTAGTTTTTGACCTACTGGAGTTTAACTGTATTGGTGATTCGTAGTCGTAATTGAAAACATAGTGATGGTAGATTTATAAGTGAAAAAAAAGCTAGACAAATTTTAGAGCAAAGTACAAGATAAGGGTAAAAAGTGTGCGTTATGAAGTAAATGGGTTTTAATAACAAAATGTTATCACTTTATTTTAGAGTTTAAAACAATTGTAGTCACTTGTCTTATACATGTTGAAAGGATGGCATGTCCATGCTAATTTGTTACATAAACGTATGACGTAATCAAAACTGGAAGACGAAACCAGGTTTAGATAGCCGAGCTCCTAAGCTAGATGTTTGCTACGGCTTAGTACTATGCTATGATAAAGAATTGCTTCATATGTAGCCTCACAAGCCATCTGGGGCCACAAGCTCTAGCATGAATGAGCTCACTGGTTAAGTGTTAATATAAAATATAAACGTATGCATATGTATGTGTATATAAAGATAAAATTAAAAATAAAGAAAAGAAAACATTAAAAGAAGAATATTTTATTTAAAAAAAAACACTACTCTTTTGGCTTAACATGTTCGCTGACCTCACTGAAAGCCATTGACCTTGAATATGCTCAACAGTATCTTTATTGCCTGACACATGACATAGCTTGCAATCATCTTCTTTATTTCTTCCTGCCACAGGTTGATCAGCTATATGATGGAAGAGGAGGGCCCCGGGCAACCTTCCATCAGCGCAAGTGCCTAAGTCTATCTCCTCGTGGTATCAACCGGGTAACTTTCAGTTTACTAAAGGCTAAACAAACAATCTATGTTGGGCTAAAAGGGATCAGCGGTTATTAACTTACTGGTCTGGCCTGAGGCAGGTTGTCCTTGTTGTTGCTGTGGCATGTACATCACCAATAAGTGGCACAGCAATACAAGGTTTTAAGAGTGCCAATACCTTATCTGTGTTAAATAGAAATCGGTAGGAATTGTACGAAAGTAGATTTCAGATGCTGACCAGAGCCCTATCTGGTACCATGGGAATCAGTTGGCCCCATATGCTTACCAGTGATTGAGCGATTAATGGTAAGGTCTCCTTCGGGAGTTCACGTGGTGGCTATGGTTATCCCCAAGTGGGGCAACTGAGAACGAAAGTTAATATGCTGTAGTCCGTCCTGTGTGGGCCCCAGAGTGATCTCGTCAGCCGTCCTATTTGAACTTAAGGCTCTCAAGATAGAGTCTCTAGTTTTGGCGGGCCTACCCAGGCACATGAGCAACTTATGTAGTATGCTAATAGCTGAAAAGGTGTAAGTGTGTTTGAAAGCAGGTGAATAGGGAAACTGGCTACGACTGGGGACCCTTGGATATAAAATAAGATCTTGTCAGAGTAGTAGCAAATAATGAAAAGGTCGGCATTGGCATGTTGAAGCATGGTCGTGACTCGGTCCCGACTGGCGGTGAGAAGATTATGAAGCGTTGATGAAAGTGGAGAAATTGTTTTGTCTAAATGAAAAAAATCCTTCAAACAGAGCTGGGTGTTGCATTTGTTGGGTGCGACATGATAATCATAATCTTTCTTGCTTAAGGGTGGGTGCTTTTTCATAAGCGTGTGGAGATGTGTCTTGTCGGCGCGGATCTGTTTTAATTATGAAAGACGAGATCAAAACTAGAGTCGCAATTTGGGTTTAGATAGCCCAACTCCTCACCAAGGGGTCTGTTATGGCTTACACAGAGTCATGGTAGAGAATTGGAATCTGGGTGGCAGGGTGGGCCATTTCGGGGGCGCTGGTGGATGCTTTGTTTCCACCAAGTGTTAAGAGCACCGTGAATTATTACTCGCAGGGTAGGTGTCACGTAAAACCCTTAACGTCTTCCTGCCATAAGATTTTTACATTACACTTTTGCCACAAAGCTGAAGTGAATCACGAAATTCTATTGCTAAGTATTTGCATATGCAAATGTACTATTTGTTTCAGAAGTTCGGCAGCCTTATAAATCCTCTTCACATCTCTGTGTTTACGATTCCAGCACTAGTCTCCAAGCACACAGCTTTTAAGTCGATTCTTTGCTTGCTTGTATCATTGAGGTCAAGGAGTCACTTAATGAGATTATTTTATTTGCCGCCTGAATATCGATAATCATGTTCATCTAAAAACTGTCAGATTATTTTTCAAAGTGCCACTTTTTAACGAAAACAAAATAAAAGCATTAAATCTAAACAAACCAAACCAACTTTCTTTTAGGAATTGTTAAAGTATAAAAAACTAAGTTTAGGGTTTCTTTAAAATTATAAATCAAATTTGTCCTATAAATTCAACTAACTGTTGCTTACATTTTCTTTTCAGCATAAAAATTAAAAAAACCAAACAATAGCATTAGCATTACACACACCATTAGAAAATAACTTCAAGCCTAACACACTGTTACAAATTCATCTATTCAGTTGATAAATAGAGCAACAACAATAACACTATGTATGTGACAAAAGGCAACATAATTTTTTGTTTTCTCACATTGTTGCAAATATTTTAAGTGAAAGTAAAAATGGTTTTAAAATACCTTTTTGTTTGTAAAACAATGAACATTATAATGTAAACGTTTTAACTTTTAGACAATTTGACAATTTGTGACACACATACATACATACATAAGTATTTACACATACATATGTAGGTGTACTTTTCTTTAATAAATACTTTTGAAAAATGCAGTACGAGTATATCAATTTGTAATTACATTGTTTTACGATTTTTATTATTGAATCTTCGCCTTTAGCGAACTAAAAATAAATATTTAAATTATTAAAATTGATAATGGTCTAGCGAGTGCCAGACTAAAATTTAAGTTTTTATAAAAAAATTAATTCATTTAAATAGCTTCATCTAAAGACAATAGTATTCCTTCTTTTTAGACAAGCATATCCCTTATGTTGCAAAATGTTTCGAGCGAGCAGATTGGGATGTGCTATCAGGTTAAATACTTGTCCAAAAAATTTAGGACTTTGCATTTAACTAGTGGAACTTGTAGATCTTTGTAAATGTTGCTGTTTTTAATGTACCAAAGAGCACCAATTATTATATTGAAGATTTTATTTTGAAGGCGTTTAATTTTTTCTATATTAGAGGCGGAATTAGTGCCCCATAATTGTATCTTGTAGCACCAAATCGAGTTGTAGGGTAAAAGTCTACAAACAAGACATAGCACAGTGCTTTTTTCTATTCGCCAGTGAATTTGCGCCATTTTAATTTTTATTTTTGTCAACTTCGCAACTATATATGACTTTCACGTGAGGTGGGTATACAGGTAGATGCCATAACATTTCGTATCAATTCGTTGAGCACGTTTCCTTTCTTAAAGCAAAAGTAATGTGGGTGCATAGTTGTTCATTTATGGTTGATAAGTGTATAACACAAGCGCCTAAGTCTACCTCCTAGCGGTATCAACCGGGCAACTTTCAGTTCAATTACTGAAAGGCTAACAGACATGGCTGAGACGAAAAAAATTTTTCTTGGGTAAATGTGTGATCAGTGACTCACTGGTCTGGCTTGAGGCAGGTTGTCCTTGTTGCACTGTGCCATGTATGTATATCGCCATTAAGTGGCACAAAAATACAGGGTTCTAAGGGTACTAATACCTTATCTGTGTAAAATAGAAGTTGGTAGGAATGAAAAGGAAGTAGATTTCCGAGGCTGACGAGAAACCTATCTTGTACCACGGGAATCAGTTGGCTCCATGTGCTTACTAGTGCATGAACTGATTAATGGTGAGGTTTCCTTCGGGAGTTCAGGTGGTGGCTGTGGTTTTCCCCAAGCGGGGCAATTGAGAACGTAAGTTGATATGCTGGGGTCCGTGCTGTACGGGCCCCAGAGTGATCACGTAAGCGGTCTTATATGAACTTAAAGCTGTCAAGATAGAGTCTTTAGTTTTGGTGGGTCTTCCCAGGCACATGAGCAACTGTGGAAGTAGGCTATTAGCTGAAAAGGTGCAAGTGTGTTTGGAAATAGGTGAATAGGGAAACTGGCTACGGCTGGGGACCCTAGGATCTAAAATAAGATCCCGTCAAAGTAGTAGCAAATAAATGAGAAGGCTGCATTGGCACGTCAAAGCATGTGCGTGACTCGGTCCTGACTGGCGTTGAGAAGGTTGTGAAGCATTGATGATGGTGGAGTAATTGATTTGTCTTGATGAGAAAAATATCTTTCTAACAGAGCTGGGTGTCGCATTCGTTTGGTGCGACGTGATAATCATAATCTTTCTTGCTTAAGGTTGGGTGCTGTTTCACAAGCGTGGGGAGAGGTGTCTTGTCGGCGCGGATCTGTTTTGATTATGAAGAGGCGAGATCAAAACTAGAAATGCAATTTGGGCTTAGATAGCCCAACTCCCCACCAAGGGGTCTGTTGTGGCTACACAGAGTCATAGCAGAGAGTTGGTACTTGGCTGGTGGGGTACGCCATTCTGGGGGCGCTGGTGGACGCATTGTTGCCATCAAGTGTTGAGAGGACCGGTGGTTATTGCCAGCATGGCAGGTACCACGTAAAACCCTTAAAGTCTGTTGTTCATTTATTTTTATACCTTATGACTTTGCTCATTCCTCTATTTGGAATACATGGCGTTGCAGTTGTTTCGAGGCCTCTTTATGGTTTTGACGATTACCGGGAAAGGCGGTATCATCAGCAAACGTCAACGTATACGTAAGATTATTTATGAGAATACCTGCTGTATAAAGCAAATACAGAATTGAACCTAATATACTCCCTCGAAGTACCCCCACCCCAATTGGTTGAGGACAGCTTAAGCAGTTTCCTTCTTTTATCATAAATTATCGGTCAGTTATCTAGTTCTTCAAGAGTTTAGAGATATTTACTAGTAAGTTAAGCTTAAGCTTGCTTAAGCGGCCTTCATGCCTTATTTTAACAAAGGCTTGAGAGACATCAGTAAACAGCGCGGAGCAGTTCTTCTTTTTCTCAAAGGCTTTTCTCATCCCCTGTACTGTACCATTCTGTGGGCTTATTCGATTGTGATATGTTGACTCCGAAATGCAAATTGGTGATTTGTAATACAGTTATTGCCATTTCTTAACCAATTTGGGTAAAGTTGGTAACAGACTTTTAGGTCTGTAAGACACCAACTTCGAAGGATCTTTTCCTGGCTTAGGAATCATCTTTATTTCCATACTGGCGGAAAATGTTGGAGCCGTAATATGGCATTAAATAAAAAAATTATTCTTTTTGTTATACAAGGCAGCTCTTTAAACATTTTGATGCTTATTATGTCAAAGCCGGGAGCTTTTTTAGCATTTAAGTTGTCGATAGCCTTTACGAAATCTAAAAGTTGAAAACGTATTTCCAAAGAACATCTAGCAACAACCGGTGATAATTTAATCATGTCAGTGCATGCGTGGGGAGTGAACACTTTTCTTAAATGACTTGCGAGCAGATCACTATTTTCTTCATCATTTCTCGTCCAGGATCCTCCCAGATAACGTAGTGGTGGTTTAACGATAACGAGTCTATCAAGACCTTAAGCTGATTGTCAGAGTGAATCATTCTTCTAGGTGGTCGAGTCTAGACCTTCTAGGTGTTCCTTAAGAGATGCATCCAGCAAATTTTACAATTGGTTTGTGCTTTTAAACCTTAATTTCTTATAAGCTTGAGCATTAATATTTTAAGCAAAAAAGGGCAGACACACTCAAACTTTTATTCTGATACAAAATTAAAGTATGTGACAAACTGCACACATATGTATGTACATACACATAATTATATTTGTACATCATGCATGTTTGTTTTGAAATTTAAAAAGCACAAGTTATAGTTTTTCCAAAACAAGCAACTAAATTCCTTTTGATTTTAATAAAAATTGTTTAGTTTTATATGAAATAAAATTATTAAAAAATACTTATGATAAAAATGATTAATGTGCAGACATGTGCATAATAATTTTAAGACAATTATACTTAATATTCTATAACTATATTCGTCTACTGTACAAACTGTTGTACACACACACATAGACATGCATATTTATTTCCCAACATTTAACATACACAAACAATACTAAAATGTTTTTCTCTTTGTGTTTGTATGTGTTTTCTCTCCCAAAAAGTCATAAAACGCACATTGCGTTTAAAATGAATAGCAATGAAGCTGTTTCTTTCTTTTAATTTTTCAAAAGTTTTTATTTTTCTTTTTTTTTTTGTGTAAAATTTTAATTAGATCTGTTGTTTTTAGTAGTTTGTTTTGAAAATGTGCTTGTGCTTTTTGTTTTTACCCTTCTCCTACTCTTTTCACAAAAAACTTTTTTTTTGTTTTAACTGCTTTTTTGTGGATACTTAAATGTGTAATTGAATATATTCTTAATTTTATATATTTAAATTAAGGCTGAGTAGATAGAAAATATAAAGTTTTTCTTTTGTTTTTTACAACATGAGGGAGTTTGTCAAAATGAGAAGCAAATAAGAGATTTGAAAGTAAATACGAATTTAAAATACCCTTCAGTCTCAGTGGTGGTCAATGGTGGGGGTTTCAAAATTTTGAGCTGCTGTATAAAGGGTTACTTATGCCTTCAGAAAAGATACTGGGATTGTAAAGGTTAAGATCATTTTAAAAAAGGTAAAAAAATTCGTTAATTTTTCAATAACAAAAAAAAAAAACATACTTATATTTGCTTCTGGATAGATAAATGGCTTAAACTTAAAATAAATTTCTTAAAAAAGTTTTTTTTATTTAAAATATTTTTTTAAGTGAAATTTTTTATTAAAGTTTAACATGCCGCCGATTACTTGTAAATGTAAGAAAAAAAACCCCTCTGCTTTATTTGCATTGAAAGTTTATTCATAGAACAATGTTCCAAATAATATATCAAATCATCACCACCATTTTTTTTCTTTACTCCAATAGCTGTTGCTGTGTAAATAGACCCGCATATGTTGCAGTTTTTAATTGCGCTTAAAAACCCACAAACACCCACACACACATGCAAATATTGTTACTACAACCACTTATTCTTTATTTATTTACAAAACAGTTTCTTACATCAAAACAAACAAACAATTGCAAAAAAAAAAAAACAAATGGAAAAATGTACGTACAAGGTGGGCCAAAAGAAATCACCCTATGGGAAGATGATCTTTATTTTGCAATTGGCAGCCCATGTCAAATCTGTTTTGACATTTGTGAACTGGACAGATGTAAAATACAAGTGGACAAGCCATGGAGCGATACACTCAGCCAGAGCTCGGAACAGTCGTGTCTATTTTTTTTCGTTAATATTCGTCTGTGATGCTGGCGCAGCGAGGTTTCCATCGCCGAATTCCCGGTCGTCCGGCACCGACTGCGCAGACACTGCGCCGTTAGGTCACAAACCTTGAAGAGAGTGGGACCACACAAGACGCTGCCAAGAGTGGCCGGTCCCGGAGCACTCGCTCTGTCAAGAATATCGCCGCGGTTCAGCCGGTCGTCCCGCACAAAGTTCAGTCCGAGCATCAGCTGCTGGCTGTCGATCGCCAGACGCATGTAACCTACGCCCAAGCCATCCTCAATCTCAAAGCCAAAGTGTAAAATTTTTCGACCAAAGCGGGTACGTGAACAAGCAAAACTATCGCTTCGGAGCACTGAAAATCCACGAACTATACACGAAGAGCCATTTCACCCTCTCAAAGTAACTGCATGGTGCGCTGTTCACGCTGGAGGAGTCATCGGGCAATTTTTTTCGAGGACGCCGCTAGTCAAATGACAACAGTGGATGGTGCATGCTATGGAGCCATGTAAGCTGAGTTTTTTCTGCCACCATTGAACGAATTAGGACTAGAGGACATGTGCTGCCAACAAGACGGAGCAGTGGCACACACTGCCCGAGCCACAATCGATATTCTGAAGATGATCTTTATTTTGAAAATGGCAGCCAATGTCAAATTTGTTTTGACATTTCTGAAGGCGGCGTTTTCGGGTATCCTCATTTCTTGTTTTGGCGACTTACATTGGCCTGAAAAAACTCCTAATTTAACCGTTTTAGGCTTTTATGTTTGGTTTTTTGAAGTCTCGTGTTAACGTGAACAAGTCCGAGAACCTAAAAGCCCTCAAAAACAACATTCGACGCGAGTGCGAGAATCTGTCGCCCGAAGTTCTCGCCAAAGTGAGGTAAAACGCCAATAAACGAGCCCGTATAGCAACTAGTTGTGGCGACGCCCATTCGGCCGATGTTATCTGCTTGACTAGACCATTAAAATTCTAAAGGTTCAAATAAACATAACAAAAAACAGAATCAAAGTTTTTCATTTAGAAGAAAAAAAAAATAAAACCAAAGAGCATCGGATGACTTATTTTGGCCCACCTTGTACATAAATACATTTATGTGTGTGTGTTTGTAGTGCAGCCACAAACTCTCAAACATCCATTAAACGAAATCATTTAACCGACTTGTGCAATATAAAACACATCCTGCAAAGTTGGTCCTTGTTATGCAAAGGAACAGGGTAACATTTTTTTATTAAAGTTTTTTTTTAAATTTATTTTCTATTAATATTTTAAAATGTTTATATTAAACTAAAAACTTATTGTTTTAATGATAGCAAAAAGTAAAACAAATTTATAATGGTTTTTCTTTGGGCGGTAAATCAATGTAATATTTTACACTTGTGCTACGGGATGAATTCTTTGCATTTTATTGTTGTTTTTGTTTGATGTTTTATACAAAATGCTTCCAGTTTGTCTATTATTATGTATTTTTAATGAAAATTAAAGTTTTTTTTATATATTTATGTCTAGAAAGTATGGCGTTTTTACTACAGTTAAAAACAAATAATTTTAAATAAGGAAACAAGGTGAAAAAAATTTTTTAAATTTTTTTTTATTATTTTTAAAAAGTTAATAAATGCTTTAAAATAAAAGCATTTAAAAAAAGGTTTTGCAATTTAGTTTACAAAATATTTTTTTTCTGCATCACTGAGATTGTATTTAAATTACATTATTAAATTTGAGAGATGGTCAATTCCACGTAAAACGGGCCAAATTGAATCAATTTTTCCTAAACAAAAAAAAATCGTTAAATTTACGTTTAAATGAAAAACGAAAATGATTGAAATATAACTAAATTGGTAAATATATAATTTTATTTTATTATATATATGTATATATCATTTCATTTTATTTTATTTTATTTTATTTTATTTTATTTTATTTTATTTTATTTTATTTTATTTTATTTTATTTTATTTTATTTTATTTTATTTTATTTTATTTTATTTTATTTTATTTTATTTTATTTTATTTTATTTTATTTTATTTTATTTTATTTTATTTTATTTTATTTTATTTTATTTTATTTTTTTTTATTTTTTTTTATTTAATTTTATTTTATTTTATTTTATTTTATTTTATTTTATTTTATTTTATTTTATTTTATTTTATTTTATTTTATTTTATTTTATTTTATTTTATTTTATTTTATTTTATTTTATTTTATTTTATTTTATTTTATTTTATTTTATTTTATTTTATTTTATTTTATTTTATTTTATTTTATTTTATTTTATTTTATTTTATTTTATTTTATTTTATTTTATTTTATTTTATTTTATTTTATTTTATTTTATTTTATTTTATTTTATTTTATTTTATTTTATTTTATTTTATTTTATTTTATTTTATTTTATTTTATTTTATTTTATTTTATTTTATTTTATTTTATTTTATTTTATTTTATTTTATTTTATTTTATTTTATTTTATTTTATTTTATTTTATTTTATTTTATTTTATTTTATTTTATTTTATTTTATTTTATTTTATTTTATTTTATTTTATTTTATTTTATTTTATTTTATTTTATTTTATTTTATTTTATTTTATTTTATTTTATTTTATTTTATTTTATTTTGTTTTATTTTATTTTATTTTATTTAATTTTATTTTATTTTATTTTATTTTATTTTATTTTATTTTATTTTATTTTATTTTATTTTATTTTATTTTATTTTATTTTATTTTATTTTATTTTATTTTATTTTATTTTATTTTATTTTATTTTATTTTATTTTATTTTATTTTATTTTATTTTATTTTATTTTATTTTATTTTATTTTATTTTATTTTATTTTATTTTATTTTATTTTATTTTATTTTATTTTATTTTATTTTATTTTATTTTATTTTATTTTATTTTATTTTATTTTATTTTATTTTATTTTATTTTATTTTATTTTATTTTATTTTATTTTATTTTATTTTATTTTATTTTATTTTATTTTATTTTATTTTATTTTATTTTATTTTATTTTATTTTATTTTATTTTATTTTATTTTATTTTATTTTATTTTATTTTATTTTATTTTATTTTATTTTATTTTATTTTATTTTATTTTATTTTATTTTATTTTATTTTATTTTATTTTATTTTATTTTATTTTATTTTATTTTATTTTATTTTATTTTATTTTATTTTATTTTATTTTATTTTATTTTATTTTATTTTATTTTATTTTATTTTATTTTATTTTATTTTATTTTATTTTATTTTATTTTATTTTATTTTATTTTATTTTATTTTATTTTATTTTATTTTATTTTATTTTATTTTATTTGATTTTGTTTATTTTATAAACATATTTTTTTTGTTTATTTTATAAACATATTTTTTTTGGTAGATATAATAAACAAAATATAATTAAAAACACTTTAAACTACCGCTAAATTAAAAAAATTAAACCCGTTGTTAAGATTATTTTACACAATTCGATTTTAAAGTCAAAGTTCTCTAAATTTTCAATTTGCAAAGTCACAACCTACACAGTAGTCAAGCAACCGTTGTGAGCAGAAACTATAATCTTGCAGTGTCTTCTTTCTATTATTCGCTTAAAAACATATCATCCTTGGAAATCATATCCTTTTTTCCAAACAAAATCTTTTAATTGTCTAAGAAGTAAGCAAAAAGGGGAGAACCATAGAATTGCCCAGATGTGACCTATCAAGTGGTTATGACCAGTTTTTTTTTTACCCTTCTCAACTTTAATTTCATTTTATAACCATCATCAAGTTTTCATATCTCTTAACTTTAGTGATAACATTGACTATCCTTTGTAAATATAGAAACGATACGTTGTGCTTCAGCACACACAATTTTACTATAATAATGAATTGGCAACATTGCTAATTGGAAGCTATCAAGTACAGGTAAATTTACCATGTTTTTAATTTATATAATAAATTTATTTTTCGTACGCAACCGATGTAGCTCATTCTTATTTTTCCATCCATTTTTAACCAAAATAATGTGGTAATTGCATTATTAAGGCGCCTCATTAATGTCACTTACATAAAGAAATGCAAAATTACCAGAACGTTTTCCTTTCGGAAAAAATAATATAAAAATAAAAAAAATATTTTAATTTACATAAACGAGAAGGAGAAAGAGTATGAAATATATATATATTTATGTTATTAATTTCTTTAATGATTTTTTCTTGCACTCTTCTTCTTATTTTATGTTTTTACAAGCAAAAATAATATAAAGAGAGAGAGACAGAGTATGCATGTTTGCATACTTTTTATGTGTTTGTTTGTATGTGTGTGTATTATACTTTTAAAACGCATTGCAAATTGCAATTTGTAAATAAAACGAAATCAAATTTTATGTAAATTTCTCTCTTTATTTATTTTATAGACTCGTACACACTTTTAATGAAATTTCAAATTGACAACTTAATGATAATAAAGCATTTTCTTCTCATTGCGTTATTAAATGGGAAAAGGATCTGAAAAACGAAAATATTTTTGAAAGTTTTAAAATATTGTAACGTGTGCACTCAAACCAAAAAATTTTGTTTTTTTTTTAAAGAGTAAATTTTCAAATGATTCTTGATTAAACACTGACTTTTCTTTATCATAACCCAACTGTTAAATAAAAATAAAAGACTTCTTTCATTTGTATCCATTTCGATATCAAATTGTAAAATACACATGGAGTTGTAGTATTACCTCACTTACTAGTTTTGGTTTAAATTATTGAAATTTTCGGTTAAAAATATAATTAAAGTACCACATACATATTAAATAATAATAATTACTGGATTTAAATTTAAACTGCACTCATTATACCGTAACGCATAATAACGCATTGAAACGCATATAAACGCGCATGTGCAAACCCAGAATAATTGCAAGAATGTATATTTATTTCCAAAATTATCAACCCTGATTTACGAAAGAATAAAACATCATTGGAAAATATGTCGGTGTTAGTTTTCCGGTTGCATAAAGACATTCTTTTTTACGCCAACCTCTATTCGATATAGACGTCTTTACGAAACTATAAATAAAAAGTTAAAAAATCATTGTATAGACACCACGTACCAAGAGATAAACGGCGTGCACTTTTTCTTTTACCTTCATCAGAAAACCAGATTTCCATGTGAGGCGAATCCGTTATTCTTTAAGTTGATGCTAATATCTACTATCTGATCGATTTTTCATCCATTTAATAAGTCATCCTATTTTTTGGCAAACTCAAGAAAACGACCCGTAATAATCTGAAAAATCGCTCCAAACATTGTGGTGGACTCACTTTGGGAGCCACCACTGTACCGTTTTTGTATGTGGTCAGCAATAAGCTTTGACAACAGAATTATGTATAAGAGGTCAAACGTAAAAAGCAAACACAATAAAACCATAAACCTGATCACCGCATCATAAAAAAATATAAAGTATAAAAAGTAACAAAAAAAAAAAAAAAGAAAAAAACCCACACTTGAAGCGGCAGAGCAAAACCTCTGCTAAGCAAAATCCTACAATAGTTAAAATTTAACGTTTCCAAAAGAATACCCCGTCATATCGGAAAATATCATCAAACATCGAACACACTCTCGATTAACCCGTAGAGATTTCATAGTTAGTTCAGCAATTTAGAGATTTTCGTGAAAACTTCAACAGGAATCAGGGATAGTCGCAGCTAAATGTCTGGTAAATGGTAACTCCCATATTTCTACGGTAAAGACAAATAATCATCCCCCCCCCCTAGTCAAATAGAACAAGAACTCGTGGAAGCCAGTATATTGTGTACGGTCATAGTGCTCCCTAACCTAAAAACCTTTCGGCATACAACAATAGGTTACCTCGTGTGGACGAATTTATTATAAAGTATATGTATCTTGACGAAAAGTGCCTCTAATGTTAAAATAGTTGCACAAAGAAAGAAGTAAAGAAAAAAAAAGAAAACAAATAATAACATACAAAGTTTAACGAACTTGCATTGCACATATGCAAATATGAATGGAAGTATTACATTTATCTAATCTTCTTTTATTCAAATAAATTAAGTTTAATCATTTTATTATTTTCTTAGAGTAATATTGTTAAATATACCCTCAAAGAATTTAGTGAACACCCCTATTATAGATTGCAAAATAATAGTACATATATAGATACATTTTTTTATTATCACTGCTAAGCAGAATTCCACAGCATGCCGACTGACGAGGCCTCATCATTTCGCAGCAGCAGAACTCTTCGCCTGTAACATGGTGAGTCACATTTTTTAATTTTTTTATATTGTTTTGCAATTTCTATAATATTTATATATTTCCTATATCTCTTTAAGAGTATGCACAAACTCTAATTGTCAATAAAAAAATATCATATCATGTAAGAGCTCGTATTCCTTAGTAATATCCTCTCTTTTATGTACCTATTGTTGGCAATTAGTTAATAAGGGAACCCCGTTCTCCAATAAGCTAATAATACCATTATTATATGACTGTATAAACATTGGATATTTAAATTTTTTTTTTCCCTTTATGCTTGGTACATATGTAGATATAAATATGTATAAGCATTGATTTAAGAGAGAGTAGTATGGACAAATAATCAAAGCTTCATCAAGAAGAGTAATTTGTAAATATTAATATCATTGTGGATTTTATTTTAAATTTTTTTTCCTACTGTTTATGTATACTCTATAGTCGGGAATATTATGTTCTTAATATATTGGGTTATATGATAATCACCAAAAAGGTAGATAATTTATAATTGTTACAAGTATTGTAATAAGTACTTAATAGTATATTTGCATTTGGTTTTCTGATATATAAAAATTAATAAAATTTTTTAGTTTTTATAACAACTTTATGAAGTTTATATAGTAATTAGGAAATTGTTGATTTTTTTTATGTATCAAAATAAAATATGAATAAATACATGAATTACATATCAAGTATGGATCTGTAAGTAATTAACTTCTTTACATGATGTGATAAGATAGGCATAGGTTGGGAGGGTAATGAAGCGTTTTCCCTATGAACATCTGGGGAACAAAATAAAGATTAAATTTTTTTTTGTTGTCCGTATAATCAGTTGATTAATAAGGGGGCTTGTTTTTTCATCATATTTTTATAAAAATCAACTACCCGGTCCACTATTGTAGTTTAAGTTTTAAGGGAGTCTACAATAATTATATATGTGTGACATTTCGTTGGCAAAAGGTATAGAGTAGACAAGAACCTTCCCCACCCGACTGATTGCTAGCCCAATCAATGGCTCCCGCTAGTCATTCTATACGCTTACACTATCTAGGGTTACTTCCCTAATATGCCTGGATTTTATCATCATCACCAGCTTACAATGTCGTGTTCATTACAATATTAAACGTGTAAGTAGAAAAATGGGGTACTTCGACTCACCATTTGGCGAAAGTAAAGTGGCTCTAATTTCCAGGGATAGAGTCTCGCATTATGCACTTCTATCTCGATTTGTTGTTTTTAGAGTCAGTGATAAATTTTTTCAATTAACATATATAGAGTTTTTTCATGGGTTGCACTATTTAAGTTGTTATAGATGGGATCTGTTCCAATGAGTTTAAAATCAATTCAGGGTTAACGCAAGGCTCTGTCCTCTTTCTTATTCTATTTTTTATCTTTATTAATGACCTTCTATGCCATATTTCAAATCCTATCTATTCTTTTGCAGACGGTAGAAGTTTATGCCATTTATACTCAGTTGACTACAGATTTATATTTTTTGAGATTGGAGCTATGAGGCAGAGTAAGAATAAAACATTTAACCATGATTTGAAGCTAATCTCCAACTGGGGTCCTACAAATAGGGTTGATTTTAATGCCCGTAAGTGTTGTTTTCTGACACATCAACGCACAGCAGATCATGCTGCAACATCTGTATTAATGGATGGTATAAACGCTTGGGAGACAGTAACTCTTCATGTCCTTGGCGTAAAAATTCAGTGCGATAACCGGAAATACGTTTTTCTTGTATCAAAAGAAATGATGTAGGAATTATTTTATGCCATCTGATTTTGTTACCATTTATACCACCTATATCCGACCGAAAATGAAATATAACTTTCATGTAAAAGCAGAAGTTCCAAAATATATTTTAGAGCTACTTGGCCGCGTACAGGGAGGGGCAAAGGTACTCATGGGTTACTTTTGGGTATCAAATCGCCTCATTTCACTTGAACATCATTGCAATGTGGGTTGTGTTTCACTATTCTATCGATACTACAATGTAAAGTGCTCTAAGGAAATCAAGAAACTTGTTCCTTAAACCTGGGATTTTTTGCGTGATACTCATCTTTCAAGAAAAGCACACCCATTTGTGGTGCAGAGAAAATTAGTCCTTTAGTGGAAGAAACTTCCTAAGGATGCCTTTCCTATCACAGCTATTATAGAGAAATTTAAATCAAATGTTCATAAACACTACTCCCCTTATCATCCCCCTAACATATTTTTCTGATAAAAACATAATGCAATGCATGTATAGAGGCCATCCGCTAAGTGCTGGTTATAAAAAAAAATTGAAGTTTCTGTTTAGTAAACATATAAGTAAAATTTGTGTTATAGTTTTCACCTCATTTAATAGATTTTAAAAACTTACAGCTGAAACTCTGATGTTGAATAGTTCTATTTTCAATTGAGTTTAAACAGAAATATTAACTAATAAAACATGTTATTACAATACATATACAAATGAGTCTTTGTTGTGCAACTCAGATGATATTTCAGGTAATGTAAATTATGCTTATATATAAATTAAACTTTTTTTATTTGAATAAGAGTATAAGGAATGAAAAAAAATTTTAAAAATTTTTGTTAATTAAAAAGTTAAGAAAAAAATAATTTAATTAAAAAAACCTGAATAGAAAAATATTAAAGTTGAAGTTGAAAAACATTTTTATTTTATAAAATTACAAACATTTTAAAAGAAAATAGTTTTAAACTATAGAAAAACTCTATGAAACCGCTTTCATTGTGCTTTTAATTGGTTTAAATGTAAGACCAACTACAAAAACTACTTACGCATACTAATGTATGTATGAGTCAAAACCAAAAATAACCTGTCCTTATTTAAAATTTATTTGATTTATAAATTAAGTGTTAAAATAAAAATAATTGTGTAATTATTTAAATGCAATCTGAGGGTCTTAAACTTATTTGGTTATTGGTACCATCGGTACGTATGAGTAATATTCTTGATCTAAATCCACATTCGCAATTATGTATTAAACATGTTTTTCACTGAGTATGTATGTGAGCCTATATCAAGGATGAAATAATTGGTACGATCGCACCATTTTTGTTACAATTCATGCCTAAAGAACGTTGGTAAGCCTTTCACCAATTTGGTGAAATTTTGCGTCAAATTATATGGGAAAACCCTTATGCCGGTGTTCTGTTTCATTACCATGAAGTAAAAAGTTCTTCTGGAGGGGTTCATTTAATTAGAAGAATATTGCCAGCTCAGATCGGTACGTACAGCAGTTACTGGTAGGCAGCTAAATAAACAGCTCTCTTAAAAATGAAAAAAATTACAAGATTTCCTGAGTGTGTTGGACTTGATTGGTTAAAATGTCAATTAAATCAATGATAAAAACAAATTTCTTTTGCAATAAAATTAAGTTTTTACTATTTAAACATACTTTCTTTAATCTGTTATTTTTTCAAAAATAACACATTTTTTTTAAAGCACCTTTTGCATTCGTTAGCATACCCATTAGCATGTTAAAAGTAAAAGAAATAGACTTTGTGATAATAATATGATATCAGGTGCTTGAATTTAACACAAATGTCACCTTTAAATCACATTTGCACACAAAACGTTACTCTTTTTTGTCTTTTTTTTGTTCTTTATAATTCGTTTCGTTTCATTTTCTTTTGTTAATGCTATATTGTTGCTATTATTTCCTTTCTTCTAAACATTTTAACAAAGCTTGTTAAAACAAACTGATGCTGCTTTTGTGCTTTTAAATGTCTGTGAATGTGTGTGTGGAAGTTTTCGTCTAAGTGTATCTCATTGTATACAACGCCTTTACAAAAAGAATTGTATCTTAAACTTTAGAAAGTATTTAATTTGGAAAAATCCCTTTTTTTATTGCAGAGACAAAATCATGAAAAAAAGGAAATAAAAGATTTAAGCCGAAAACAAGTGAAAGACACCAATCAGCCTTAACTTGTTATTGTCGTTTAACTGCCTTATTTCCGTGTATTACTGACACATACATAAATACATGTATGTAAGAATACTTATACAAACACATACACACATACACAGATATATATTTGTTATTACGCACATAACACATAAATTTAAGCTATTGATAGGTAGTTGTACGTGTGTAAATATTCTTGTATTATATGTAAGTAAGTGAAATACATAAAAAATATAACCAAATTAAAGCGTAAGAAATGTCGCAATGTCAGCATAATAATCAAAGGAATTTTTTTCGTGAATTTATATGTAAGTATGTGCATACATAAGGATGTTTCTGTCTACCCTGTTCAATACCAATTGACATTTGTATGAAATACTTTTTTCTGTTCACTGCGTTTTATTTGTTTTTTTTTTATTATTTAATATCTTTTTTTTACCTTTTGTTGACTATAGGTACTTCTTTTTATTGATAAATTGGATTTTTGTAGCTTTAGTTAAGGTGAAGAAAGAAAAGCTTTTAACATCATATGTTAGGCAGTTAAGGGTATTCGATTTGATTGGAATTTATGTACAATATGCTAAATCCTTTTAAATATTTTGGTATTTGTGATTGTATCAGAGAAAAGACAGTACAAGATTATGTAAATGTTTTTCAATATATTTAAGACAATGATGGAATAAATATGTTGATTTAAAAAGTAATGATTGTCTATCATTCATGTTTTTTTTTAATATTCTAAAATATTTTTATGAGAGACTTACAAAAAATGCTGAGGACCCACCATACCCTTTTTTGACATCGTAAGCAATCATAGTGTTTGCTAATGGCAACGTCTTACATGTGTTTTATTATTTGGTGTTTGGCATTTGGTGTGGATGGCTGTCAAAATGCAATGCAGAAACAATAAAAAATGACAATATGTTGTCTTTTTGTTGGCCATTACAAGCTTTAATAATATGACGTCATAAAATTGAGGAATTAAAAATGCGCATTTTTAAGTCTACAAAAAAATTATGAAAATTTTATATTGAAAATGATTATTAAATAGGACTGAGAAGAAAGTTTTGTTTTTAAAAAGAAATTTATTAAAATAAAATTTAAAACAAAAAATAAAAAAATAAGATTTAAAAATAGTTAACCTCTTTATACTATGGATATGTATTTTCGGGGTGTGACAGGCGGATAGAGTTATCGTTTCTATTTCCTTCTTTAATGATTTGGTTGTCCAAATATGCTTGTCTTAATCCTAACAAAACAGGCCCAATAATGACACTAATCATGGCCTGAAGAACCAACCTTCTCAGCCTCGTGGGTAATAAGCTCTCTGCTGAGCTTAGCACCGGTCATGTTGCTATACTGTAGGCTATAAAAAAGTCCTCTTCCTACTAAACATTTGTCTTATTAAACTTATCTTTGAATAAATCTTCAACGAGCATGGAAATTGTATTGTTACCTTTGTTACAGTTCCCTTTAACCCAATAACTGTCTACCAATAACTGGTCTACCAATTACCCTTAGACAATGCCTTTATAAACTGTTTTCCAAAGCCAACTGCATAATTGTTTTGGACGTCTTGTGTATAATTTGTATTCGCTACAATTAAAAATTACACATAAATCGCCTAAAACTTAAATGGCTTTGGAAAATAGTACGTTATATAACATTGCAGTATTTTTTTAATAAAACGTTTCATGTATTTATACAATCATATGCACACACACGTATGAAAGAAAATAAATGAGGATTAACAAAAGGTTGTTCCCTTTATAACTTCTCTCGTTATTCGTTGCCAGCTAAGGTTCTCTTTGATATTATCTTCTTTGTCAGTTTTAAGCTTTTTTATACTGTGTAAAAATTTTCACCTTTTTAAAAGTAAACGGAAATAAAACTCTTTATATTTTTATATGTTTGTTAAGACTTGGGAAGAGGGTTAAAATTTCACTTTTAAATAATATTTTTACTTTAAATGAAAAATAATACAACAACAATTTAATATATTTCTGAAAAAGCATATTATAAAATTGTTTTATTTACCTTTTGCTTGTTATAAAAAAATATTTCAAAAAGTATTATGAACGTATTTCCTAAAATTATAAACACAAAATTAAGGGTTACTTATTTTATAAAATTTTGTAACTAAAAGTAGTATAAAAACAAATTTTTTATATTTTTATTCTGGCTAAAGTTAATTTTTTAATTTCTTTTTATTAAAAAGGCATTATTTTCTGCCAGTATCGGTAGAAAAATCTGCTTTTTCAAAAAAAGAAATAAAATAATGAACTTTAGCCAGAATAAAAAAATCAAAATAATTAATTAAAAAATAAATTAAAAACAAGTAAGAGCTCTATATTCGGCTGTGCCGAATCTTATATACCCTTCACATTGATCTTTTTATATACCCAGCCGAGTTATTTTGTACTGCAAATAATATAATCAAAATACCTTGTGCGAGTTTTAAAGTCCATGGAAAACTTTACAAAATTTTAACGTTGGTATGGATAATAGAAAAAGATTAGGAACATTTGAGGTCGGTAGTTATAAGAATTTTCGACATTATTCATATTAAAAGGTTAACAAAAGTTGTTAATTTTTATAAGATGTTCTAGTCCCCCTGCTCCTCTCCAACTTTTTTTTAAAAATGTTTGAATTATTTGATTACTACTTTTTGTAAATATTCGAAGTCGATAGCTGTTATAGTTTCCGAGATGTTGTGTATCTAAAATTTCATAAAAGTTGTTAGTTTGTATTAGAGCTACCCTTTACTCTGCTCCTTCCCAAAAAAACTTTTTTTCAAATGTAGGTCTTATGATCCTGTTACTTTTTGCAGAATATTTCAAGTCAATTTCTGTTATAGTTTCCGAGATTTAGCATATCGAAGGGAGCTACCCCTTCTTCTATCCGCACCAAAAAAATTTTTCTTCAAAGCGTGGGTCTTGTTGTCTAATTGTTTTTTGTAGAGCATTTCATGTCGATAGCTGTTATATTTTCCAAGATATAGCGTATCGAAAATTTCATAAAAATTGTTAATTTATTCAGAGCTACCTCTTGTTCACCCCCCCATCCAAAAAATGTTTTCTTTGGAACATAATTCTTGATGTCCAATTCTTTTTTGTAGAACATTTTAAGTCGATAGCTGTTATAGTTTACGAGTTATAGCGCATAAAATATTTAACTAAATTTGTGCAATTGTAGGAAAAATACCACTTCCCCTGATCCTATCTGAAAAAAATTTTTCCATTATTTAGGTCCCTACTTTGAAAGTATCCGTTCCAAGTTTTGTGGCAAGAGTGACTATATTTACTGAGATATATAGGAATATATGCACGGATTTTGTCCTAAAAAAATGGGTTACTTTGGGTTTTCGCTTATATCTCGGTCAATAATGAACCGATTTTGCTGATTTTAAAAAGCGGTTGTCTGCGGGATATTTGACACCAATAGCTGGTCTGTGTCTTTTTATTTGACTCCGGAAACTTGATTTCAAGAGACGGACAGACGGACATGGCTTTATCAACTTCCCTATCTATTAGGATCCAGAATATATACACTTTATGGGGTCGCAAATGGATAATAAAGAAATTACAAACGGAATGACAAACTGATATATACCCTTATCACTATGTGAAGGGTATAATAAGCATAAAATTAATATTTTTATAAAACCTGCCCTTAAATTCTGGAAAAATATACTTTTATAAAACCATTTCATTTAATATGAAAACGAAAACAAAATATTTGTTTGATTTATTTTCTTTTTTAAGATAATATATTACATAATCGATAAGTTTCATAATTTTTATTGTAATTTATACGTTTGTTGCATAATATTTTTGTATATTTACCAATGAAAATGATATTATCTTATGCTATTGTTTGTTGCTCATTATAATTTTAATACAAATTACGTATTGTGTCAGGGTAAACATGATTTAATTTGTTCTCTTTATTTGATTGAAAACAGCACTGGTCGACAAAGGTTTTTGCAAAATAAATAATAGATATAATTAGTTAACAAAATCCAATGAGCAACAAATATACTGACTGACTATAAAGTGAATAATATCGTGTCTGATTGCATTCATTAACATTTAAGCTTATTCACTGCATTAAAATAAAAATATTTATTTTGGTTTTAATGAAAATTTTTTTAAATATAAATGTGTACAAATTGACAGATGTACATTAAATGTATGGTAAGTAGTCTACAAAAGAAAAATATGCACATGGTATAGTGCATACCGTTACCAATAAAGGTCTGCAACAAAAAATTAGAAAATTACATTTAAAATTTGGCTAAGGAGAACTCTGGAATCTGTGATGAGGGTCTTTTTACAATTTCTCAATTTTTGAATGGGAAATAATGGGGGCGGTGAGGCTAGTGGGTAAATATATTATAGAAAAATATTTGGTAAGAAAAGTGAGTTGGGGTCAGTCCTGCCCTTGACCTATTCAGGGGCACCCTCAAAACAGTAGGGGAAGATTTATTACAATTTCCCAAACTTTCTTTGGGAGCACCTTCAGGCGATAGAGATATGTGGTAAGTATATTTCAGGAATATGTTTGGAAGAGGAAAATAATGGGGCTCGGTCGTACACTTTACTTCTCTAAGGCCACCTCTGGGGAAGTTATAGTTGTTTTTACATCATTTTTGTAAATTTTGTATGGCAGCCCCTTTAGGAGATGAAGAAAGGGATTAAGTTCATTCTAGAAATATTTGGGAGGGAAAACTAATGGAGGTCTGTTATAAATTTTATTCTTCTAAGGGCGACTCCAGAGAAGTTGTAGGGGATTTTACCTTAATTTATTTTAAATTTAGTATGACAGCCCATCAGGAGCTGTAGATAGGGGGTAGAAATGTTCCACAAAAATGCTAAGAAAGAAAAAATAATTGGGGTTGATCTTCAACTCAACTTTTGAAAGAGCACCCTGGAGGCTGTAGGTGCGATAAAAAAAAAACACTGTATTGCAATTTGATAAGGGGGCAAATAGGGTGAATAAAAATCCACAAAAATTTTCAGGAAGAAAAATTAAGGGATTTCGGTTTTACATTGCACCCAAAAAAGGCAAGTTCAGGGCAGTTGTAGGGGTTTTTATGTTGCCCATATGAATATTCTCTTTTTGATCATTAGTTGCTTTAATTTTTTAAATAAAATTTTAAATATAAATATTTGAAATTTTTAGCTTTAAAATGTCTAATGTCTGCTTAGACATCAAAAGTAAATAAAAAACCAACAATATTTATCAAACCACCAAACGCAATTTGTGTTTTTCCTGCTCAACTATCTTCGCGACTTCGAATATACTCATAGTGGTTACATACTTCCATCCTCAACTTGAATTTTTTCGGCAGAAGGTAAAAAAGAACAATTATTCTCAAATAAAAGAAACTCTGTCAAGTAACAGTGACTATACACATATGATAGCTGTGTTGTTTACAAAACTTGCAGCCAATGCAATTATGAGTTCATCCCCAAAATGTTCAAATATACAAAAAGTGTAAGTATGTTCGTGCAGATCTCTAGTTTATATAAACCAAAAATATGTGCATATTTATACTGTATATTTTTATATAAAAATCTCTTTATAAATTATAATTTTTCATAATTTATTTTAAATTTATGTAAGCAGCGCACACCCATACACGCGTAGATAACAAAATAATAATAGAGAATTCATAACAATAAGGACAAATGCCAGTTTCGTTTGAAGAATACATGTTTGCATTTAAGTTGCAGTAATATTGAATGAATTTTTTTTAATATTTCATGCCTATATGCATTTTTTTATTTATCAGTTAGTCTAGGACCCCAACAATATCTCTTTACTAAATTTACTGTGTAAAAATTTATATGATATAATCTTTTGCTGCCCTCATTTGGTTGAAGTCAGTCTTTCCCATACACTTTACCATATTTTAATTAAGCTTTTTCTTTTGCATAATTTTATTTGTTTGATTATCAGTTTATTTTTGCTGTTCATTTGAACTGTTGGTTTTATGGGCTATCCTTAGCAATCAATTTTTGATTAATTTTGTAATTAAAATTGCTACCGAATACATACTTTCTAGCAAAACAACGCAGTATTTTTTGTTTCATTTGCTTGCAATGTATTACATTTGATTTTAAATATTTATCAATAAAATTATTATTTTTTAAAGAAGCTTAACTCATAGAAAAGCAAAATGGCTTAAGTATATTTATATGATGGTTGTTACCACCCTAATAAATACAAACATTTGTACTTAAACAAACATTATACTTAAGTGGCCAAGAATCATAATTACTAAAAATGCGTTTGTAAAAAAGAAACTCGTTATAAAATTAAACTGAATTATAAAACGACATAATTATTTAAAAACTCATGGCAATTGCCTTTTTGCAGCATATTTACTTGTTATTGTTATAAAATCACGTAATTAAGGAATTATTAAAATAAACAAAGAGTTTTTTAAAGTGAATTTATTTTAGTTCAATTCAATAAATTTGATATTATTTTTTCTAATTCGTTATTAGTTTTAACAAATTAGCAATAAATATCATTGCTTACGATGTAGAGGGAGTAAATAAAGTACCTCTGGTGAGAAATTTAGGGTTGATGTATGTTTCGGCAAACATCAGCTTATTTCTTTTTATCCTGCTGCACTGTGGGTTGAAATGGTTCAAAAGGGACGCTTAATTAAATTTTTAAAATTAAATTTTTGTAATGATATTTGGTATCGGATAAAACTACATCTACATCACTATGTAAATTTCCAAGCATCTATCTTGTCAGCTGACTCCGTAGTGACGTGTCAAAGTTAAATATTTTTGGCGATTTTTTTAAAAAGCGAAAAAAGTAATGTTTTGCATTAAACGAGTCCGTAATTTCCAAATTAAACGTAAACAAAGTGTTATTTTAAGAATAGAACCTTCAGCTTCAGGTATTAAAGGTTACAAAAACGATAGAGTATTTTTGAAAATATGTGTGAAAATATTTTTGACGATTTTTTCAAAATTTGCCTATTTTTTATTCTTTGTGAAGCATAACTTTTGAGTCTTATATTTTATAATAAAATGAAATCTTAGCTTGATATTACAATAAAGAAAATTTGCGGTTTTATTGCTCCATTTTTTGCTATTAACATTTTTCTGTTTGAAGTCGTGTTTTTTCGAAGTCATGTATTTAACAAAACTAATGTTCGTTCAAATGCTTACTTTTGTTGTTATTGTTGTCGGAGATAGTTGCGTGAACAAGTTTCAGTCATCTTTATTCACGAGAGTGTTAAAATGGTTTTGTATGACTCCTACAATAAATAATTTTTTTATTTATGGTCCCGAAATCATAAAATATGCCCTTTTACCGATCGGAAAACTTGCATAAGAAGCTCAGGAAGCCAGAAAGAAGGATTTTAAAAATTATAGGGAACACTGTGCTCGCAAATGCAGCCAAGAAAAGTCGAATTAAGATATTTTAAATAGATTTTTTCTCAGTTAAGATCCATTCATATCTAGTATTAATAAACAAAATGCGCGGAAAGAAAAGCAACAATTATCAAATTCCGAACTACAGCTTTTGCTTTCGCCTATTATTTTTCAAAAAATACATGAAAGTGACAGTAATGATAGCGAAGATTATGATAATGAAGGTGAGGATGAACATAAAATGGTTTCTTTTTAAGTGTATGACAATTATTGATAAACAAAAAAAATTATAAAAATTTATTTCGTTGCTTTTTTAAAAAAGTTGTAAAATTCTCGAAATCCTTCAAAATCCAAATTCAGACTTTAAATTAAACTTATATTCATATATATGCAAACTGTATATTTATTTTTTAGAAAAAAAACAATATAAGCTTTTGTTTGCTTCTCATTTTTTAAAAAAAATCACTTTCCATTTTCAAATTTCGGCAAAAATTCTGAAACAAATTATCATTTTCCGAAAAATAAAAATGTCTATAAAATCGTATCTTCTGTGTATCTTTTTTTTTAGAATATGCCTATTTATGCATATTCAACGATTTGAAAAAAAAAAATTTCAAAAAATTTAAATTACGGCTCCTATGAATTAATCGCCGCCTAAGGTGTCATCGAACCCACTGTGCGCCGTGACTCATTGTTCTCTTACCTTCTTTTTTGTCAGGCCAAATCTGAGCATTTTCATTGCCCATTAACATGTTGGTTTAATGTACTGACTTAAACTGGCTTTAGATAGCTGCACTATTTGACTTTGGCTTTCAGAATTTCCAGACTAAAGAAGTACGAGGTCATTGGCGTTTTTGTATTCGACTAGAAACTATCTTTTTTTTAGATTTCTAGGGGAAACAGGTCGGTGAATTGACCGGATTGACAGCTTTTGACGTCATTTCCAATATCAAGCAGATTTAAAATTAAGTTCGAAAAATTAATTTATTTATCTTAACAATTTGTTTTATCATGCTACTGCCTTATTAAGTTTTAAATTATATTTTAAATCAACATTATGCATATTGCATATATATATATATATATATGCATACTGGCAAATGAAATATGCCTTCAAATAAATGTTTTATCCTTCTGCTTCATTAATTATGTACAATGAAAAAGAAGTTTTTATTTTAACCAGAAACAAAGAAATACAATAAAAAAAGGATTCTTGGATTCTCATTCAAACATCCATGCAAGTTCAGCGACATGAATGAAAAAAACTTACACACGTTTACAAGACTAATTTGTCAAAATTTTGTTTTTCATTTTTAAATGTGTTAAAGCTTCATAAATCTTTTCTTTTCAGACACAAATCTTTTCCTCTAACACTTAAGCATCTTGTTAAATCAGTGTTAAATTTATGTGCCCCCTTTTTTTTGAGGGTTTTTGTAGTTGTTAAGAAATGTATTTATGCTTTTGTATTTGCTCTGATCTCTTTTCACTTACATGTTTGTACATGTGTTATCTAAAGCCAACAGTTGTATAGACATACAATTATGTAAGTGTATGTTTGTACATATAAATCCAATTTACCAATGTCTGAAGACATTTCAACATATAATATATCAATCAAGTATTTTATGTAATACAGGGTGTCTGGTGGCAGATTTATATATTTAATTCTGCGCCACACGCTGTAGTATACTTGGTTCAATTGAGCTGATTTCTCGAGGAATATTTTTTTTAAAGGCACAAGAAATTGGATTTTATAAGCCCTCTGTTCTCAAACATAAAATATCAACGGGAGTTAGATCGTGCGACCCCGGTGGTTATGGGATATCCCCAAAGCGACTGATCATTTCTTGGGGGAATTTTTCCGAAGCAAATTCATCGAAGCTCTGGCTGTGTGTCCAGTTGCCCAAGTCTGTTGAAACCATGTCTGTGAAGAGTACAATGGATGTGCTTGCAGGTTTGGCAAAAATAGTTCTGTAATCATGCGCCGATAATTTTAAACGTTGACATTCGTTGCCTGGCCTCTATAATTTTCCAAAAAAATAAAAGCTGCAAATTTTTGTGAAACAGTAACGCAAACTTTGCTTTTTGACGTGGCCTTTTAAGGGAAAATGATACTTGTCGCTCAAAAAAATGGGAATAACAGTGTAAGAACGCTCCAACATGGTTTCACTAATATTTTAATGTAAATCAAAGTCACTTTCTTTCTATTCTTGAACGGTTTAAATTCTAAAAGGATGGAAATTCAGATCTTTTTTTAAAATTTCATAAATAATCACTCTCATTGAAAGTCGTGAACTTTCACGTAAACTACTTTCAACCAGTTCAATGATTTCGGAAGTCTTTGAAGATCGACTGGGCTGAATCTCTGCACCTACGAACGAGTTACATATACACACGGTCCATTACGTATTTGCCAAATACCGAACTTTAAAAAAAAACTGTCGACGAGCAATTACGTTAGAATCATAGCTCTTAAAAAATGTCTCCAGAACGAACGCGCGATACTCACCCAACTACAGCGACATCGTCTTTGACAAATCCGCACATAAACGTTATAAAAGACATACAAAAAAGATTGTTAAAAAGATACAGTGGCTTGCATACCCTTTTGCTACGGCAAGAAGGTTAGGTATATCAATCGGCGAGTGGTTTTTTACCCAAAAACACGTAAGAGCGCTATAATCGGATGTGACGACGTTCATATACAAATCACAATCTGTAGGGGTTTTTACCCTAATTTTTTAAAAATTTTGTATAATAACCCTTAAGGAAAAATAAATTGGGGTCAGTCCTTCATTTAACCTATCCAGGGGCACCATCGAAGCTGCAGGGGGGATTTATCACTATTTCCCAAATTTTGTATGGGAGCCTCCTTAGGCGATTGTGATAGGGGGTAAGTATGTTTAAGATATGTGTTGGAGAGGGGTAAGCTAATGGGGGTAGGTCATACACTTTATTTCTCTAAGGCAGATTCTGGGAAAGTTGTAAGCGTTCTTACATAATTTTCGTAAATTTTATAAGGCAACCCCCTAAGTGGATGGTGATAGGAATATGTTAAGGGGGTCTGTGATAAATTTTACTTATCTAAAGTCAACTTTGGGGAAGGTGAAGGGGGTTCACCCAAATGTTGTTAGCAAAAATTCACGCGTGTAGCAAATGCAAACAACTGACAACTCAGTTAAACATACATATGGATGCAGAGTCCTGCACCAAAGGGCTAACAGATATGTTGTGGATTATTGTGGGTACCTGTAGCGATGACTCAACTTCACAGTGCTCTCAACACCAGGTGAATACAATGCGTCAACCAGCGCCTAAATAGATGATACTTTGCCAACTAAGCAAATTATCATCCATAGGTACCAATTCGATTTTGGGTATGCCTTCCCCTTCGGTGAGGAGTGGATCCTATCTAAAACTTCTGCTGATCTATGGATCACGGCACCCGGAGAAGCTCTCCCCGCGACTTGGGTATAAGCCCCAACCACCACAACTTTACTTTAATATATTGTTATTTCTTATTCTAATTAATAGGGGGGGGGGGGGTAGCTATTGTGAGCTAAGAGGGGATGGGGGTTGTAAATTAAGTTAGCAAAGCCTGAAAAGGCGGGACGAAGTGCGAGTTCTCTAGGTTTCTGTAACACTGGTTGGATAAGTAACTTACTACCATGCTTCTCAAGGGAAGCAGGGAGAAGTTTGTGATTTTTAATTGGGAGCAAGGCGATGTGAAATATAAACCCAATCAATAGTATAAGATTTTTCCAGAGTTCATGAGTTATGCGGGCATAAAAAATGAATCGTAAAACATCTTGTTTGCCCCCGACCAAGGTTATAGATCTCCCTAACTGAAGCTCATGTGTAAACATGCTATAAAAAGGGGAAGTTAAGTATTACAATTTAAAAAAAAATAATCTAACATTTAAAAGAGGTTAAAAATGATCGGAATACAAATAAATTGGTTCAAATATAATACTTGTTTATTTGACAGGAGTTCTAAATGATCACGTATTGATAACTCGGTCCTTTGTATTTTATATTTTGATAAAAATCTTGCGGCCCTCACATATGTGCAAGGAGTTTTTTTTAAAGAATTTTTTTTTTTATAGAAGAGAGTCTTAAATACAAATAGCACCCTCTTAAGGCACCGCATTATTAAAAAGCTAGTTCCGCTTTCGAGAATATTGTACAGATCCGGATCTGAAAGTCAACATTTTTAAAAATACAAATTTGTAATATCACATAAGTCATAGTCTTTTTAAGTCTTTAAAAGGAAAATGTCATGCTTTCAGTCATGTCATCTTTGGAAACTTAAACCTTATTTGCAATAATATTTTTTAAATACTTGAGATATAAGTAAAAATGTAAGTAACGTTCTTTGATCTCTTTAAAAAATTGTCTTTAAAGTCTACCAATCATTAAACTAAAAGAAAGTCTTAACTTAATAACGAACAATGGAAAAAAACCCACATTTTCTTGTAACTTAACTTGAATCTAATCCTTTATTTTTTTAATGTTTTTTTATTCATTATAATTCGTTACAGCCACATGAATCACTTTTCTTTTTCACATAAATGTTTAAAACATTAAAATCCTGAAATTACTTTTAAGATAAGTTTTGCATTTATTAAAAATAAATTTAATGTTTTAGGTTTTGTCGTTGTTTTTGTAACAGTTGCTGCTTCTTTTTATTCTTGCCAGTTGCTTTCTTATCACAGTTGCAGTTGTCTTGGAAATGTGAATGATGAAAATGATGATTAAGGCCGTGATTGTGGTAATATTATACATTTTATAATTTCTTTCTAAGTTTCTTTTGTTTAATTTTGATTCAGTTTTTTTTTATTGTTGTGGCTGTTACATCTTGAAAAAGAAATACAAAATTTTATTTCTTTTTAATTATGCTTGCAAATGTGGTTAAAGTTAAAGAAAGCATATTTAAATATAAACACATGTTCTCTAAAATATTATAAAACACACAAAAGATTTGTGTTTTGAAAACGAAAAGAATAAGAATTATGCGAGTATATGGTACACATATGGTATTGTATTTTGGAGCAGTAAATTATGGCGGGTCTAATGTAGTTTTAAATGGATACAACTGACGCGTAAATGTGGTTCAGTTTTATTATTCTTTTTCTCTGATTTGTGTTAGAGAAAACCAAATCCATATTTGTATTTAAAACAGCATAATACAGAATATTAAAACTTTAATAAAAGGTATATACAGGGTGTCTGGTGGCAAATTTACTTAAATATAAGTGAAAGTCACGGTTAGTAACTTGTAAAACTGATTCAAAAAGGGTGCCTGGTGGCAAATTTATATTTTCAGATACGATTATTTAAAAAAAATATTTACGGTGCGGAGAGAATTACTGATTATGTGGATTTATTAGTCACGATGTCGCAGTTGTAGGATGTGAAGACATTTTTTAAGAGTAATGATTCTTGCTCATCGACAATTTAGGTAATGGTTCGTTACTCGGAGAGTAAGCGATGGAACGAGGACAAATTTAACTCGTTCATGAGTACAGAGGTTTGGCGCAACAGCTTCGGTCATGATTGAGCCACGCTATGAGCCCAGTTGATCTTCAAAGATTCCCGAGAACATTAATAAAGAAAAGAGCAGCTTCATTAGTACTTCCAAGATCAATTATTCATGAAATTTTAAAAAAGGACCTAAAGCTCCAACCTTTAAAACATAAAATCGTCTCAGAACTAAAGAAAGTGACTCTGATTTACCCAAAAATGTTGTAAAATGATGTTGAAGCGTTTTCGCACTGTAAGTCCCATTTTTTGGAGCAACAAATATCATTTTCACTTTAATGGCCACGTTAATAAGCAAAACTGCCGCTACTGATCTCCGAAAACCCGCAACCCTCGTTTGAAACATCAAAACCCTTAATTGCCCCATGGAACCTCTTTGGTGTGCCTTTTCCACGCATGAGGTAATTGGACCATTTTTTTCGAAAATGTTCGAGGACAGGCGACGAATGTCAACGGTAAAAATAATCGACGCGTGATTGCGAAATTCCTTTTGCCAAACCTAGGAGCTCATCCATCGTACTTTTTACACACGTGGTTTCAACAGAACATGGCGACTTCACAGACAGCCAGGGATCTAATGAATTTGCTTTCGGAAAATTTCCCCCAAAATCTGATCAGTCGCCCCTAATTCCTTGTGGCTTTAAAGGAAAATTTTCGCCGTGATTTAAGCGGATTAGAACCAATATCACTGAAGCGTGTGATGCATAACACAAGGCTCTGTTTGAGTTGTCTTTCAAAGCAAAGTTGGGTTTAAAATAACTGATATACTTGAATAATGATCAACAATTTGAACACAAAATAAGGATACTTTTACTTATAACATTTTTGCAGCAACTGAGCAAGATGTAAAAACAAAGTATATGTAAAACCACATATGGGTAGTTCCTATGAAGCGTCTGCAGCAGTGAAGTTTGTTCTTTGGTTAACACTAGAAAAATTTATTTCCAAAAATGCCCAAAAAAAAAAATTTACGTTAAACAATCTGTAGTAGTAGAAAAAGTCCTAAAGGAATATGAGCTCCGCTCAGAATCGCCACTTAAAGAAGCTATGGCAAGCTATGACCTTGACCGTTTGAGCTATAAAAATTTTTGATTTGTGTATAAAGTTATTCGATCCTCCAAATATTTGGTTTTAATTTTTTTTATTATTAATTATTTGTTTTGCAAAACGTAATTTTTTTAGGAATTTTTTTTTATTTAAAAAAGGTGACGTTTGTGAAAATTTTAAAAACTAAATCAGATTATTTGTATTATACCTCAACTTAATTGACATTTTCAATATTTAATAACTGACATTCAATTCCAAACATTAGTTTTAATTTAAAAAAAATAAGTTTTATATGGATCCGCCCATATATTTGTAAGCAAGCGTATATGTATTTTGGGTTAATTCATAAATATGTATGTCAGTGTTACATATTTAAATATTTTTTAAACTTAAATACATTTAAACATTTATAAAAACTGAAAAACACTCCATAACATATTAAAATATATATTTTTACTTTGATTTTGTGTTTTTGTGTCTAAAATGAGGCCAGTGTACTCGAGAATGAAGGGAAAGCGAAATATATTTGTAACAAATGTTTTTATAATATGAAATGTTTTACAAAAATAATGACAATGAACGAAGTTCACTCCCCCATAAGTTTTATTTGCTTTTACACAATAATTGCACACTGAGGTAAGATTTTGTAATATTGTTTTAGGAGTCGGCTTAAATTTAAACAGTGTTGTGTAATAAATATTTTTTTAATGCTGTTAAGCTAAAATAAAAAAAAATATTGAAACGTTTTATTAAATTTTAAGCGCCGACGTCAAATGTGAACTACACCTAAACGTAAAGTTTTTTTTCTGCATTTAATTTGACAGTTCCCAATTTCACAATCGAGCAACGTATTTAAGTTATTTAGGGTTATTTTGAAAATGGGAATTTAAATCAAAATGCATATCGTGCCCTTCGTGATTTTTTTTTTGTCAATTTAAAAGTCCAAATAAGCGAACAATCGACAAAATCATGCAAAAAATTTGAGCAAACCATGTCTGCATGCTCGTGCAGCTCGGACTGCAGAATTTAATGCTGCTGATCGCGAAAGTGTGTCTAAAGAGCCGTCCACCTCAACTCGTCGTCGTGCCCAACAATTGCCCCCTCACGCTCGTCGTTAATAAAAATTATATATAAAGACTTGCATTTACACGCTTACAAGGTGCAGTTAACTCACAAACTAAACCCTCTTGACCATTCCAAACGTCGTCAATGGTTAGAATGGTGGCAAGAAATAGCAACTGATGATAAATTTTCAAAGAAAGTTATCGTCGGTGATAAGGCACATTTTTACCTCAGTGGATTCGTCAGTAAGCAGAATTGCCATATTCGGGTGAATGATGGTCCAAGAGTATTTATCAGAAAACCAATGCACCCACAAAGAATGACTATTTGGTGCGTTTTATGGGCTGGCGGCATCATCGGGCCGTATTTTTTCCAAAATAAGGCCGGTCAGGCAGTTTCTGTGAATGATGTTCGATATCGTGAGATGATAACGAACTTTTTATGGCCCAATTTAGAAGATATGGATGTGAACAATATGTGGTTTTAGCAGAACGGTGCCACTTGCCGCACAGCTTACGAAACAAAGGCTCTTTTGCGCGATAAATTCAATAGCGGAGTTATCTCACGTGGTGACGATGTTAATTGGCCTCCAAGACTATGTGATTTCACACCGCTGGACTTCTCTCTTTCAGGTTATTTGAAAAAAAGTGTACGTCGATAGGCACGAGCTAATGAACGTGATAATTCGGCACGTTAACGGCATATAACCTCAATAATGCCTTAGCGTCATCGAAAATTCGGACCATCTAATGGGGCGGTGGCCATTTGGCCGATATTTTGTTCCATAGATTATTGAACCATTATTGAATACTGCCCCTGAACTATTTGGAGTTCAACTGGAAGCAGCTTTGGCTTGACCTTGGCTACGAGGCCTGACCACAAGCTTGTCATTCTAAATCTGGTACAAGGGGTGTCAGGAGCCCCCCCAGAACCTCGGTTATAGCCTGACAATGGTTGGGGCCCCTTTTTGGAGCCACGTGGTGGTTATGGTTTATACTCAAATCGCGGGGAAAGCTTTTGCTCGATGTGGAGTTGCATTGCAACAGGGGGCCGTGACCCATAGATTGGTAGGAGTTTTAGATAGGCTCCGTTCATCACCAAGGGGGAAGGTATACCCAAATGTATCTCTTCGAAATGGCACTCATAGGTGATAATTTGCCATGTTGGCAAAGGCTCTGATCGACACATTGTATTCACCTTGTGTTAAGAGCACTGTAGGATTGAGCCAACGCAGCGGGGAAAAAGTATTAATGTTTTATTCAAAATCAATATCGGCCCTTATAATTTATCCACCCTACACAACATATATAAAAAAATGGTTTTCGTGGTTGCTATTCGATCCACTTATAAGGGACTTCTATTGTGACGGATCTGACTTGGTTGATAAGTGTTGAAGACAAGTGCCTAAGTCTACCTCCTAGTGGTATCAACCGAGCAATTTTCAGAATAGTTACCGAAAGGCTAACAGACATGGCTAAGAAGAAAACAATCTGTCTTGGGCTAAAAGGGATCAGTTTACTGGTCTGGCTTAAGGCAGGTTGTCCTTGTTGTGCGGTGCCATGTACCTTGCCGTCTAGTGGCACAGCAATACAGGGTTTAAAAGGGTACCAATACCTTAACTGTGTAAATTAGAAATTGGTAGGAATGAAACGGAAGTAGATTCCCGAGGCTGACCAGAGTCCTATCTGGTACCACGGGAATTAGTTGGCCCCATGTGCTTATCAGGTGCATGAACTGATTGATGGTAAAGTCTCCTTCGGGAGTTCACGTAGTGGCTGTGGTTATCCCCAAGCGGTTATGTCTAACGGAGGTACCACGTAAAACTCTTAAAGTCTATGACGGATCTAACCATATTGCTCACATTTTTGTTTAGGACTCAAACAATTTAAATAGCGCATGATTTTAGCAATTAGTAGTTAATAGAATGAAGAATGTGACTTATACTCGTATATACTTTTATCACTTAAATTAAAAAAAGTTTGAGACCAAATTTTTAATCGGATCTACTTAGAATTGTAGAGCAATCTAATTTTAAATAGATTTTTCTTTATAGATTTCGCATCAAAATTAGATTTATTTACTAAGTTCGGAATCTTCTTTAACTATTTTAATTTAAAAGTTTTGTTTTTAAAAGATTTGTTTTTGCGTTTTTCCCCCAATTTTGAATTTTGTAAAATTCCATTTTCATTATGTTCATGCGGTTTTAACAGTTGTTAGTTCAACACCTTTTTAAACACATTTGCATGTACTAAAACATGGACACGAACATCAAAAGTAATGAACATTTTAAACGTTGAACACTGCAAAAACTTCTTTAAACATTATTAGTTTTCTGCAAATAAATTTGCGTGTGTGTGTATGTGTTTGCGTTTACCTGGACACAATTTCTGTTCTACAAAATGGGTCACGTTGTGACTTTGTTTACGCATTTATTATGGTACCAGCTTTTAAAAACTCATTTAAATTGCAAAACAAATGAAAATTTAAAAAGCGTAAAAGTGATTACAGTTTATAGCTTGAAGTGCGTTTGTGTGTATGTGTGAGTCTGCTATTTTAAAATGTTGACACCTGCAAGCACTGACAGCAGTGCAGACAGCTTGAATGCAAATAAAGGAGCAATAATAATAATAATAATAATAAAAAAAAGAGTAGTTCAAATGAAAGTAAAATGTAAAATTGCACTTTTAAAAGAAAGATGAAAGTTAAATTAATTTTGTTACAAATTTAAGCTTAAAGGGAACAAAAACCTTATTGTTCTATAATAATAAAAAATATTTAGGAAGTTACAAGTAGAATATTAATGAATATAAAAGGAAAGCGCAAGTTTATGTTAAACAAAATATAAATTATGTTGGTCAATTTTTGGAACCAGTGATTCCCAATCATATCTGCATTTAAGCGAAAAAAAAAACCAAATTTATTACCAAAAATATCCGTCTGTTGACACAAGCAGTAGCAAATTTGAGTCCGTAAGCTGCTCATAACTTTTATAACAAGATTATGATAAGGAAGCTTAAAACTTTAAATAGAAACTTAAAGTAGCCAGAAGGAGCTGAGATACTTTTTTACCAGAAAAAACTGAACATTGTTCAGTTTGAGCATTATTCGTATTGGTTTCTTTTAATACAGTTCAAACTGAATCCAAGACGTCTTTAAGTGTATATTTTCCGGGGGTTGTGATTGTGCTTATCATCCTTTGCTTCTTAACCTACCAAGATTTAATATAATTACTTTATTATTTAGAGTAAACAAAGGACTGTTGAACTAAACATGATAGTGAGTTGCACTAGATTTAAACATCTTTATACTAGACTACTAGGTACCCACAGATCAATTAACGAAGAACCATATTGATGACATTGTTGTGGAAGGAAGGCATAGTTCCAGTATGCTAGATGTGATTCCAGTCCAAGGTGTCAACACAGATTCGGATCATCCTTGTGAACTAGGGTTCGCACGGATCTCAATCTAACAAGAAACGCACAAACAATCTAACATAAACGATCTAACAAAAAGCCACAAGCACAACAAACTGCTACCGCCTACTCCCCTCAGCTATTTTAAAATACTGCAAGAGAGTATTTTATGCCAATTAAACCTGCGCGGAATTGCTAAGAAAAATGATGCATACTTGGCAGCACTGTAGTCCGCTTTAGCACAAATAGAAGGGAACAGGTACCGACAGAAGAAAAAAAGAAAAAAAGGAAATTGAAAAGCCCTCAGATCTTACCAAAAATTTAAAAGCAAACATAGGGCATAGGTGCTGGTAGTTTCTCTTTTAATAATGAAAACAAAAACATAGTGACAGATAATGAAAGCTAACTGAGAATAGACAAACAAGATTTTTCCATGCTATTGGTATCAGGTGAATATAAAAATGAAGGTGTCCTTGAAGTCTTCATTCTTGATCCTCAAATAAAGATCACCTAGCCAAAATAAAATTCAAAAAGAGAAATCCTGGCTTACAAACAATAAAAGAAGCAAGTGCCGATGGTCTTCTCACAAATTTATCCAAAACTGTTAACGATAAATTATTAAGAAATCAAAACCGTATGCGCTAAGAAAACAAATAAAAGACTCCTTCTTTTTGTCTATAAAGTAATATTGAGCATACTATGTGAACGGTTGAAAGCTAATGTCAGCAATATAAATATACCCTCCCTACCAATGTGACTTTAGGTCCGGTAAATCGACGACCAGCAAGATATTTGCATTAAGGAAGATTCTAAAGAAAACTTTAGAAAAACAAAGATTAAACAAGACTGGCTCATTATGTAAACATTTGAAAAAATGGACAAATAAATCCATTTTGGTGCCGTCATTAGCCAAACAAATAATATCAGTTTTGAAATAAAACAAAGAACAATTCTTAATTAAAGACTTAAACTTAAATAATTTTTTTATAATTATCTTTATGAAAAGTATTTAAATTAAAACAAGTAAGAGTGCTGTATTCGGCTCTGCCGAATCTTATATACCCTTCACATTGGTATTTTAATATATCCAGTCGAGTAATTTTGTACTGCAAATAATATATTTAAAAAAAATTGAGTGAGTTTTAAAGTCCATAGAAAAATTTACAAAATTTTAACGTTCGTTTGGATAATAGAAATAGATGAACAAGGTTTTAGGTCGAGAGTTTTAAAAGTTTTCGACATTATTCATATTAAAAGGTTAATTAAAGTTGTTAAATGTTATGGGATGTTCTAGTCCCCCTGCTCCTCTCCAACTTTTTCTCCAAAATGTATGAGTTATTTAATTTTTGTAGAATATTTGAAGTCGATAGCTGTTAGAGTTTTCCAGAAGTAGCGTATCGAAAATTTCATAAAAATTGTTAATTTGTATTGGTGTAAACACTTTCTCTGTCCCCATTCAAAAATTTTTTTCTTTAGAGCTTAGGCCTAGTTGTCCAATTACTTTTTGTAAAACATTTTAAGGCGATAGCTTTTATAGTTTCCGAGATATAGCGCATAAAATATTTCACCAAATTTGTGCAATTGTAGGAAAAATACCCCTTCCCCTGGTCCTATCTAAAAAAACTTTTTCCATTATTTAGATCCCTTCTTTAGGAGTATCCGTGAAAAGTTTTGTGGCAAGACTGACTATACTTACTGTGATATATAGGGATATATGCACGTATTTTGTACTAAAAAAATGGGTTACTTTGGGTTTTCGCTTCTATCTTGGTCAATATAAAACCCATTTTACTGATTTTTAATAGCAATTGTCTCCAGGATATTTCTAATGGTTGGACACCATTAACTGGTTTATATCTTGTATTTGACTTCGGGAACTTTATAAGGATCCAGAATATATATACTTTATGGGGTCGCAAATGGATAATAAAGAAATTACAAACGGAATGACAAACTGATATATACCCTTATTACTATGTGAAGGGTTTAAACAGAGAAATCCCGGCTCTAGAAAAATAAAAGATGCAAGTGCCGATTGTCTGCAGCTTGAAACGATAAATTTTTACGGAATTAAAACCGTATGCTCTAAGAAAACAAATAAAAGACTCCTTCTTTTTGCCTATAAAGTAATATTGAGCATACTATGTGAACGGTTGAAAGCTAAAATCGGCAATATAAAAGGACCCTCCCTACCAATGTGACTTTAGGTCCGGTTAATTGACGACCAGCCAGATATTTGCATTAAGGAAGATCCTGAAGAAAACTCAAGAAAAACAACGATGAAACAAAACTGAGTCATTATGTGAACATTTGGAGTAATAAACAAACCAATTTATTTTGGTACCGCCATTAACCAAACAAATAACATCAGATTGGAAGTTAAACGAAAAACGATTTTTACTTAAGACTTAAACTTAAATAATTTTTTTTTAAATTATCTTTATGAAAATAAAAATTAAAATTTTAAATTTTTTCAAGCTAATTTTTCTCTTTAAAACGAATAGAGGTACTTTACCCGGTCTAAGTAATTAATTTTTGTTATTTAAATTCAAGACATATGCCCTCGCTGCGTATACGTAATTTGTTATCTTTTTAAAAATTCAACATCGCTCATACGTTTCAGACATTTAATTGTTTATATGTGGAGAATCAGTACAAAAAAATAAAACTTCATACGAATACAAATATGTTTTCGTTCATAAATTAAAATGACTGCATGATTTTTCGTTTCGGCTTTTATAATGTTTCTTTTATCTACCATGAAGATAATTGTAATAAAAAAAATTTTTTTACAAGTAATTTATTTACAACAATTATAAAACAATTAAATTCATGTGCGCATGTAAGTGCATATTATGGTTTAATTGTACATAACACTTATACGTGCATGTAGCAGTATTAAATGTATATTTGTACAAAGCAACGTACTGCAAACTTAATTTATATAATAAATGGTTGCTTTTTTTTATGTTGTAATACTGCTGCATTAAGTAAAATTGCAATAAAAATGATGTTATTTTTAACAACAAGCTTACAAGTACACGAAGACAATATGCTTCATTAATTACTGGAAAAAGGTAATTCAGACAAAAGCAGGCTTTAATTGGCCTTAAGGTAATAATATTTTAGGAAATATAAAAATGGTGAAATATCGTTAAATTGTACAAAGCTGTTGAGCGAATACGGCTTACCTGTTTAGGTCTCAATTTGGGGCATAAAAAATATTGGTAAAAGTGGGCATGCGGCTTTAGTTTTAAGTAAAAAGTGTTTTTCTTTATTCATACTAAAGGGCCCCTTTGAAAGGCCTAAATATTTTACTTGATTAATAATTATATGGCAGGACACAATAAAGCCTTCAATTTGATGCACATATTTTTTTTGTTAAATTAAAAAAAAATGCTCTTAAAAAAGCCATCAAATTGGAAATTAATTTCAATTTTATTTACAGAAATTTTTCACTGCTTGACAAATTAAAATCTCTCTTGACTTTGAATCGTGATACTGACCTCAAACATGGTTTTATTCATTCATTTAATGTTATTGTTATTCAGTGCAATTTATTCGTATAATTTTTAATTTCATTGCAATTGCTTACAACTACATGTACTTAAACACACTTGTAAGTATAAGTATGTCAGCGTCAGCTTATGTGATTTGTATTCACATACATGTAGGAGAATATATGTGTGTGTGCCTTAATTATGAATCTTAACTTTAAACCATGACAATGGCAATGACAAACGGAATTAAAATAGCAGCAAAATTTCCAACTACATTATTTTGAGAATAGTTAATAAATTGCTAAGGACCACAAGTGAGTGCACTTTTGCATGTGTGTGTGTGTTTGCAAGAGTAATTTGGTTAAATGCATTACAATGCATAGTTATTTGATTTCAGATGCCTTCTAATTGTGTAAGTGTTTGCAGGCATATTAAGGTAAAAAGGAAGCACCCATGGCATAAACTCAAGACATAAAGTTGTAAAGTGCTTTCAGAAGTTGACAAAAGATATCGTTATTCAAATAACTTTATTAAATGTGAATAAAGTAAATATGCCGCAATAAACTTAAGTAATATTGAAATGTTATTTACTAATATTGAGTCAATGATGCTTCCAGTTCCATGTATATATTTTACGTTTATATTTACTTCCTTTGATGAATAACTGCAAGCATTTTGTTTGTGTTTAAAGAAAAAGGTGAATTGAGGGGATTTTCTAGGAATATTTTAAAAGAGTTATTCTAACCTAATTATGATCATATTAAGGTAATTTAAAACTGCCTTAATAACTTCAAGATCCTTTTTTATAAAATGGCATAACATGTTAAAAATATGTATTCAAATTTAAGATAATAGGGTATCTGACATCTCAAGTTCTTAAAGCCATGACTTGCAATGATGTGGATATTGTCAGCAATAAACAATTAGTATAGAATTTATGGAATTTTTTATACTGCCTCCATTTGGTCAACTCCCTTGTGTTACAAATTCTATTTTAGAGCTTCTTGACCGCATACAGGAACAGGCGAATGTCCTTATTGATGACGTTGGGGTATCCAGCCACCTTAATTCTCTCGAACATCGTCGCTATGTGTGTTTCACTATTCTTTCTATACTACAATATTATAAAGAAGTCAGGGAATTTGTTTCTTAAACCTTTGAAAAGCTTTCATCTTAAAAAACGAGAGACCGCAAGGAATGGCAAAATTGCAGAAAACCCCATTTTAAATCTAAGCTGAAGGAATGTACAAACCAATTAAAAGGTTTGTTGGAGGTTCACAGAATAACATCACTGAAAGGGTACCTGGAACGTCTAGAAGCAACTCCTCATACAAATTATTCCCTATGACAATTAGCTAGACGTCTCCAAAGACCTGCTATCGCAAAACCACCACTGGGCAATCTGAGAGAATCCTGGGCTAGAAATGACGAAGAAAAAAGCGATCTGTTTGCAAATCATTTCAAAAACGTGTTTACTCCCAATGTCCTTCGAAGGCCTATTATTTTGTTACCCACAATGACAAAATTGTTCGAAAAACTGATTTAAAACAAGCTGAATCCGATCTTGAATGACAACAATTGTATTTCAAATCATGAACTCGGCTTTAGAAGACAACATAGTACCATCGAACAAACTCGCAGGTTGGTACAGGTTATAAGAAAAGCCCTTGAGGAAAAAAGGTACTACTCCGGGCTTTTTATCGATGTCTCACAAGCTTTCGACAAAGTATGGCATGAAGGTCTGTTATACAAACTAAAGCACAACCTTCCAGCTAATAGTTTTAACCTCTTAGAAAAAAACATAACCGGCCAACAATTTGTTATAAAAGAGGGAAACCAAATAAGTTCTTCTCAACCAATAGGGGCTGGTGTACCTGAAGGGAGTATACTAGGTCCAGTTCTGTACTATCTTTACACAGCAGATATGCCAACCAATAGTTTTACACACACGTCGACATTTGCTGATGATACTGCTTTCCTTAGTATTCATAAAGACCCTAAAGCGGCTTCGAACCAACTGCAATAACACGTAACCCAGGTTGAAAAATGGGCAAAGTTATGGGGAATAAAAATAAATGAAAGAAATGTTCCCTCGTAACTTTTACTTTACGAAAAGAAACGTGCTCCCCAATCACTATTAGCAACCATATGGTGCCTCAACGAACCGAGATAAAATATCTCTGTATTCACCCAGACCGCCGCTTCACATGGAAGCCTCATATAGATGCGAAGCTGACTCAAATGAAAATTAAAGCTGCTCAAATTCACTGGCTAATTGCTAGAAACTCTGTGCTACGTCTGGATTGTAAACTTCTACTCTACAACTCGATTTTAAAACCAATTTGGTGCTACGGTATACAACTATGGGGCACTGCTTCCGATTCCAATATTGAAAAATCCAACGGCATCAAAACAAAGTTCTAAGAATGATAACTGGTGCTCTTTGGTATATTAAAAACAGCAACATCCACAAGGATCTAGAATTTCCACTTGTAAAATGCGAGATCCTAAACTATGTGGACAAGTACTTAAATAAGCTGGAATCACATCCAAATCCGCTCGCTCGAAGCATCCTGCAACATAGTGGGCACACCCGCCTCAAAAGAAGGGATACTATTGAACTTAGATGAAACTGGTTAAATTAATTAACTTTGTTATAAGATACTTAAGTTTTAGTATGGTTCTGACTGGACTAGTATAAATTACTTAGTTTTAAGATTTGATTACTTATTGTTAGTTCGCTTAAGCGAAGATTCAATAATAAAATATATGAGAAAAAATATTTTTTTTTTTTGGGGTTGTTGTTGCTCAATTTGGTAGGAAAATTTCAACAGACTTTCAACGTTGATTTAGATTTCGCTGTGTTTTTAAAAAAAAACTACCACAATTTCATTGCTAAATTCTTAATTTATTATTTGTTTAATAAGAAAAATTATATATTAAACTCAACAATTATTTGTGATTATTTGCCATATTTAAATGAAATATTATACTTAGAATTAAAATGATCATATGTTGTTATGGTAACCCAGACATACACAAATCCATATACAACCTCTTACAATAGCTGATTACTCCTCTAGCATTTAGACAATATTTTGTCTGCTTTTGTTGCTGTTAAGGCTAATTTATATTCTCTAATTCAGCCTTCATACGAACATTGACTGTTTTGTAAAACATACATTTAAACAACATTTATAAATGTTTTATCAATAGACAAACTGTCAGACAGATATGCTGAGTTTTATTCATAAAGTCTCCTAATTTCACAGCTGTTATAAAGTATTTTTATAACAAAACATCTATTGTGTATTAATTTTAATTTAAGTTTGAAAAGAATGTAGCAACAAATTGTTTCGCTTGATATATTAAAAACATTCACATATTGAATCATTTATGTAAATTATACGTTGATAAGAATTTAATTACCATAAGCTGTGCGTCTGTATGTCAAAATATTATAAAAAGTATGGGGAAAAATAGTTATATTTTGTGTTTTTGCTAAACAATTATAAAAGAAAAAAAATTAAATCAATGTAAAGAAGCAAGAATATTATATGCGGTCAATCTCGACTAATTATACTCTACTATATGAGTATATTGATCGTTTTTTTTTGAATTCAGTGTAATATTTGGGGGCATAAAAACAACATGTGTTCAGAATTTTGTAAGGGGGAGGTAATATTTGAGCAAACTGCACCTCGAAATGGTCATTCTAAAAGGGAATTTGAATGGGGGCTTATCAAAAAATGGACCGACAATTTCTTAGCTCTCTATAATATTTTAAAACATAAAGTAAGACACACATGCAAAGATTTGTCAAAATAGAGAAACATTCGTGCCATGCTTATTTTGGGAGAACATTTGTTTAGGGGTTTTAAGAAATAAATAAACAGAGTTGGAAGAGAGCTAAGAAACAATACAGAAAGATGAAAAAATAGTGATAAAATATCAAAAATGCTAGGTACTGCTCGTTAGCTATCTAAGGCCATAGGCATAACCTATTATCTCTTAGAGGTCCCAGTTTAGTTGTTGCTAGTGTCGTCGTTATTTCTTGGCAAGAGCCAGGCATTGGCAGAGTGGGTGCTCTTTTGCATTAATCTTGTCTGCATTCTCACAAAATCGGCAGTATTCAACCATGCCTGATTGCCATTTAACCAAAAATTACCTAATGTTGCAGTGACCGGCAAGAATACCGGTTACAGTTTTAGTTTTTTTTTATCTATGGACAAGAGGGACTTGATCTTTTTGGCTGATGGTACCCATTACAGGGATTTTGAGATTTTACCACCTGCGTTCTTAGTCAAGCAGTTACTTAAATTGTCCCTAAAATGTCCTTCGTTTCTTCCTAAGAATACACAGAGTCGGAGAAAATCAAGGCATTTGCCACACTGAAATTTTCCCAAGACACATAATATGCCAATTTATCTGCAGTCTTTTTTCCGGATATAAAAGAGTGTCCCAAAACACAACAAGGTTTACTATTTTAGAATGCCTGAAGCGCATGATCATTTTCGTTTTCCTCAAGTTGAAATAAATTGCACTAAAAGAGGCTTATCCATTCTCCCCTTAGAATGCTTTTCAGTCGTGATAATTCTGTTGATTTCATAATTGCAAGCATTTCCGCTTAGTATGCTCTACAGTGCTTGTGTTGCTTGAAAGATTTTGCAATTTCAAGTGATTGACTGAAGATATCCATTTCAGTTCCAGTGTTCGACTTAGACAAATTAATGTACATAGTTATTCTATCAAGTGGTAAGTGGCCATTTATCAAGGCCGTGCGGGATAAATATCTTAACGCATGGTGTAAGACACAGATATGGAGAGAAGTAGCCAGACTTACAGGTTTTAATCCGCAGCTTTTTTATCCTTTCCATCTTAGTCTGTATATTGGCATGACTTGAATGGAAATCGTACCATGTTTCTTTTTCCTTAGTTCCCAAAGTACTTGAGATTGAAAAAACTGCTTACAAAATGATAGATGAGTTAGTATTGTATCAGGGTAACCTAAAATAAAACAGTAGTTTTTTTTTAAAGAGAATGATTAATTATAACTCTTAAAGTGGCTAAAAGTGCAATAAATACGTGTAATAAAAAAATGCGGTCTACATTTAACACGGTAGCGGGGGACAGTGGTAAGAGCGCTTACACACCACACAGGCAGCCAAAGTTCAACCCCAGCCAAGCCAAGCCAAAAAAAAAATTTTTATATTATTTTGTTTTACTTGTTAATTCTTTTAACTTGTAAATTGCAATTGTAGTATTTGAGGTAAACTTTAATTTTGAACATTTTAGTAATTAAAATTTTAAAATTTTAAAAACAGAAGGAAAACACTGATACCGTATACCTTTCTCTGTTACATGTAAGTTAAATAGGTGATGTTTACAACCATATACACTACTACCGTTCAAAGAGTACTGATGATGAAATTGCGTAGCTGCTTTCGAAAATGCATTCTACTCGGCTAGTAGCGGTAGAAAAATCAGCTTTTTTCAAATTGAAAGTTTCTTTCAACATTAACGGAAAATAATAATTTCTTCTAATAAAAAAAGAAATTATATGAACTAAAGCCAAACTAAAAAATTAAAAATTTGTATTAAAAACAATTAGTTCAACAATAAATAAAAATTAACATATAACTCACACATGGCACGGTGCAAAATGATCTTTAATAATTTCTATCAATTTGTCGTTGACAATAAAAGAAATTAAAAAGTGATTACCCCTATTGTATGATATACAATAATAAATAGCGTTTCGTTCCATCTGAGAGATGGACAAATGCTTGTCCGTTAGTCAAGTGTTGCCAAAGAGACTTTTAATGGAAAAAAGCATAGTTTATATGAAAACTAAACTTCGTCCTAACTTACAAAATAAAAACAGAAGGAAAACACTGATACCGTATACCTTTCTCTGTTACATGTAAGTTAAATAGGTGATGTTTACAACCATATACACTACTACCGTTCAAAGAGTACTGATGATGAAATTGCGTAGCTGCTTTCGAAAATGCATTCTACTCGGCTAGTAGCAGTAGAAAAATCAGCTTTTTTCAAATTGAAAGTTTCTTTCAACATTAACGGAAAATAATAATTTCTTCTAATAAAAAAAGAAATTATATGAACTAAAGCCAAACTAAAAAATTAAAAATTTGTAATTTTAAAAATATTTAATTGGATAAAAAATTGCTTATTGTAAGTTTTTACAATTTAAGAAATTGATATATAGACTGATTATTGATAGGTGCACGTTTACACATTTTGTTAATTGATTCAATCTTTTTTGTAATTAAAACCGTTAAAAAGATTTTGTGTGAACTTACTGCATAGTTTTGAAACAGGAAAAGGTTCGATGCTTTTAAACTGATAACATAATAAACGTAGCTCACATTAGAGCTGTGTAGATGGAAAAAGCCTTCAGGGAATTTCTACGAATCCCCGATCCCTGTAAACTCTCTCTCTCTAATATTTCTTTCTATGCAAAAGACGCAGAACAAGATGATCCTTAACTCTGTTATATATCCAGCAGGATTTTAGATCTTTTGTGGAACATATTTTTTCGGCTAACTTACCTATCTTAAGTTACATATATAAAGGGTGATTTGATTTTAAGGGCCGAGGCTAAATGTGAGCTACACCTAAACGTAAAGTTTTTTTTGGCATTTCATTTGCCATTTCTAAATTTCAGACTAACTCAATTTGAACCATGTAAAGATACACAATTAAGCCACGCATAAAAGCAATTCAGGCTTATTATGAAATTGGGCCTTCAAATCGAAATACTTATCGTTCATTTGGTGTCTTTTTGGTAAACTTAATCGTATAAATGTGCGTACAATTGCAAAAATCGAGCTAAAAGTTGAGCAAACCGAGTCTGTAGAAGATTTGAAAATAGTGTGGCTGAAAAACCGTCCACCTCAACTAGTCGCAGTGCCCAACAATTGCATCTCTCGCGCTCGTCGTTGATGAATATTATGCATGAAAACTTGCATTAACATGCTTACAAGGTGCAACTTGCTCTTGACAATTCTAATTTCGTCAGGATAGTGGCAAGAAATGGCAACCGTGGACGATAAATTTTCGAAGAAAATTATCTGCAGTGATGAGACACATTTTTACCCCAGTGGATTTGTCAATAAGCAGAACTACCGCATTTGTGCGAATCATAATCCCAGAGTGATTGTTCAAAACCAATGCACCCACAAAGAGTGACTGTTTGGTGCGGCTAATGGGCTGGCTGCGTGATCGGGCCGTATTTTTTTCAAAATGAGGGCGGTCATGCAGTACTGTAAATGGTGTTTGCTATCGTGAGATGATACGGAACTCTTATGGCCCGAATCGAGAGATATGGATTATATGTGATTTCAACATGATAGTACCACTTATTACACAGTTAACGAAACAATGGCTCTTTTGCGCGACAAATGCAATGGATGTGTTGCCTCACGTGGTGGCGATTTAAATTTTCCGCCAAGATCATGTGTTTTTACCACATTGGAATTCTTTTTTTGGGGTTATTTGAAGGAAAATATGTATGTCGATAAGTCAGCAACAATTTAAAAGCTAATGGATAAGAGAGTTTAGCGCATTATTGGCATAGAGCCTCAAAAATGCCTAAGCGTCATCGAAAATTTGGACCATCGAATGGAGATGTGCCACCGAGGTCGCGGCGGCCATGTGCTCGACGTTTTGTTCCATACATAATTGAATCAAACAAATATTATCATAATAAAAAGAAATGACAATTTAACAACCCGATATAATTCATCAAAAATCCTTCTGGTTTTAGTGAAATGGGTCCACTTAAAATTTGGAGTTTCCAGTACTAGTGATTGTTTTTTTTGAAACACATTATGTGCCTTGAAAGTAGCTTAGAATGCTTATAAAAACTTCAGAGTAAAAAACACACTTCTCATTGCCGTTTGTATCAACTATGATGGTTAATTAACTCCTTAAGATTTTATTATATTTTATTATTAAGAATATGTTTTATTAAACAAAATAAACATGTTTTCGCATTTTATCTTCTTTGTCCACAGTTCCGAAGAAACTGCAACTTTGGCATTTGAGCGTTTAGATAACAGTTTATGGCCTTTGCATATGTAAATGCATGAACATAATGTTAATAATTTTATATGTCTCTCTATTAGCCCTTTATGTCTCAAGCATAATGAAATTAATTTAAAAACAATATCCGGCAACACTTTGAGTCATACAATTCATTACAATTGAATGCATTTATTGCTACATTTAAGAGTTTTTTTAATTTAAATGTTAAAAAAACAAATTAAATTATTATTATTCTGCTTTTTATTTCAGTCATCCTTTTTCAACATTAAAAGTCTATCAATTTCAAAGGTCCATCGTTTTATTATCATTTTATTGTCAGTTTTCTTTGAATTTTATATTTATTGTCTAAAACATCTAAATATTCTTTTTTTTAGGTCTTCTTTCTCCATTCTTTTTTTTATTTGTTAATCAAATTTGCTATAAAATTGTTGCATTTTGTTTATTCCGGGTTACAGTTGATGTACAATCAGTTTAAAATATAAAAGAAAATTTTATACATAAACACACATGTGTATGTATGTGTGTATGCATGTATATGTGAACATATAAAAAAGGAGCGGTGGAAAGAAAATTTGATTTGATTATAAATATTGTACAAATTGTCATGAATTTTTGTGCACGCATATCGTTGCCTTAATAGAGAAAGGCTCTAGCTCGTGTTTCTTATGTCGAAATTGTTTGAATTTACTGTGATATAAGAACACACAAAATAAACGAAAATCTGGGATCATAAAAGAAAATGAAAATTGAAGCCTTTCAATTTTAAAGTAACGATATGAAGGTATATAATTTGATAGTGTATAGAAATGTTTGTATAAATTCTGTATCTGTTTCTTTTTTCGTAAACAGTTAAATAGTCCTTGTACTGCCGCATCAAGTCGACAGTACAGAATTTTTTTTCATTTGTTGCTTAAAGTGTCTGTTAGATGGTTGGTTGACTGTTAGTTTGCTCGTTTAATTGTTTCATGCCTAAAGGTTAGGCAGACATACTAAAGCGCACAATGTTTGCTATCTGTTGTGAATGCAATTTGATTTTATTTTAATTTTTTATTTTAATCAAATCTCTTCTTATTATTAGGGTTAACAAAACGGAGTTTAATGAAATTTAACTCAATATAATTTTTGTTAATAAACATGTAACTTTAATAAGATTTTTTTAAATAACAGTGGATTAGCAAGTTTTAAAAATTTTAAATCAAGGGAGAAAATTTCCAAAAGTTTTTAATTAAAATTAAGCTTTAATATTTATAAAGGTACTTATTTTGGATTTTTTAAAGGCCGTTTGAGGAAAGATTGTCCCTCACTTTACTTAGAGACTGATATTAATTTTGCATTTGTTTTGAAAAATGCAGCAGAAAGGAAACTGGAACGAGAATCAAGACAAGCACAAGAATAGGCAATGTTATATAATCCAGTTGACCGCTTCTGGTCTTTGGCTCTTCACTGCATTTGAGTTTTAATCCGTACATGTCTGGTATTGAAAAAAAACATGTTTTATTACTTCAAGCTCCTCTTAATACTTAGACAACAAGAAGTAGTTAACATAGAAGTTCTTGCTCTCCCTTGAGGTAAAGTACACTACCCATACTATGCTGATAATGCTTCATTGAAAAAATGAGAAGAAGAAGGGGTGTCGACCAAAGAATACGTTAAAATCCTCTGGTGACCAGCAAAAGTGTGTATAAGATTAAATAGAAATCAGTTGTAATCCTCTGTTATTTAAACTGAGACTTATAATTAGGAAAATACTTAAGGTGTTTACGGGGTAGTTTTGATTATATTGACCCCTAATTGAAGATTTGCAAGATTAAATATCGGACAACCTGATGTTGATCCCAGTAAAGTAGGGTGCCCCGGTAGATCAGTGGTAAGTGCACGAGTCTACCAGTCTGGGGGTTGTGGGTTCGATTCCCACCAGAGACCCTGGAAAGTCTGCTTCATTGTTCTGTTATTTCTTTCTTTCTTATCCTTCTCTAAATTTTTTCTTTCCTTTTATCTCTTTCTATTTGATCTGCCTCTCCATGTAACACAAAGGGACTGAATTAAGCGGGCTCAAGTGAGCTGTATCCTTTCCTTAAAACGGCTGTCTGTTGTAATGCAGGATTTTTTTTTTTTGTAACATAGAGGACGCAAAAACTAAATAAAAATATTTATATTGTAGTTATTAGTCATATTTTTTCTTTAGCAGATTTTTTTTTAAAAAGGTTTACAAAATAATTTATGCCTTAACACCACCCATAACATAACGATTTGTGTCTGTATTCATATTTTGGCCTCGTCTGTAACATTGTAAGTGGCAATATTTAAGTAGCTACAGATCTCTGACGTAATTTTTGACTCTAGTTGTCTCTAGTTTATTAACGCATTTTTGCAAATCATGTTTGACCGCGTGGAAGTTTCGTTAAATCGCCGAATTATGGCTGAAAAAGACATAAACCGAAGCTTGGTAGAACAAAACCCTTGACTGAAAAATTCTTTTTAACACGGCGGTCGAAGAGAACACACCAAAACCATTTGATCAACAGTGTAGAAATAAAAGAATATTTTTTTTAGTTAGTAATTTTCTTTGATCGTGTAATAAAAAAATAAAGCCTTAAAAAGGTTTTGCAATAATTTTTTATAAATCTACACCCCTCATCCGGAAATAATATTAAACAGAACAAAAGAAAAGGTAAGGGAAAGTAAATTAATTATAAAAGTGAACATATTTAGATGCCTATCGGTCCAGTTTTAATTTCAAGTGCATATTTTCTTTGTTGAATAGATTCCATAAGAAAAACTATATAAAAGCTGCACATTATCGTGTTTTGACGGGAGCTTTAGCACTCCAAGATAAATTTCCTTGTCTTTGTTGAATTTGGATTTCAGGCAGTAGTGCACCAAAGTTGTACTTTTCCAATAGACCATCCCTCTACTCTCCACAAGATCTTAGTAACTCTAAAATTAGCAAAAATCAGGAAAAAAATTGAGTGGACTTAATCTTACTGCCACCACGGTTCTTGTAAATTCGTATTAATAGATTTAATAAAGAAACCAAAAATCTCAGCAAAGGTGTTAAATATAAAAAGAAGAAAAAAAAAGAGAAAACAAGGAAAAAACACAAAATTAACTAATTAGAAATTAAATTAATACGAACCAGCAATTACAAGAACTGCAACAAAAACTAGTGGCTGAGCTGCCTACGGTATCCAAATTGACATACGCATCACCCCGTAGTGTTAAAATCACGTTAGATGACTTAGTATATTAAGAAACTTCACGATCACCTCAAGTAAGTAAGGAAACCCAAAACCTCAAAAGTGTAGTGGAAAAACGAGGAATTCGGCAAGCAAAATTTTAAACTAAATCTATGTATTAATTTCAAGAAAAAGATATTTATAAGTTGGTCAGTACAAATCTAGAAGCAGAGAAAAAACTTAACTATTATGTGTATGATTTTTGTTGATGTTAAACTAAAATTAAAGTTCATAGTGCTTATAAATGCGGCTTAATCAATAAAATTTTCTTGTCACTACTCTATAATATGAAATAATCAAATCAGTGCTGAATAATTATTAAAAAAAATACCAAATTCAGAAAATTAATTTAACAAAAACTTGCCTAATGGTCATTTTAAGATCCCTTTCAAATTTTATATCATTCTAATTAGAAATCCGCAAATTACACCATGAAGTTTAAATTTAGTAATTTTAGTCAAAGCTATTAAAATTCTGTGTTTTTTTTTCTTTTTTTTTTAGTTAGTTTAAGTTAATTATAAGTTTTTATGGAAACACCCATATGGCGCTTTCAGTAATTATAACAAAACCTAAAAATAGAAAACAGCAAGATTAACCCTATTAGCACCGACCTGTACACCAGCAATTGAAGAGGCCTCATCAACAGCTGCGCTTGTCAACATGTTTATTGGTGAGTCTTAAAACATTAATATTTGTACAACATTAATAGGGATAATCTCTTTGGATTGTCTCCGTTATTTTTTTTTCTGATTCTCTTAAATCACTGAGAAACAACAAGTAATTATTTTTATACTTTTTTCTTTAAATGATATTATTTTTGAATATCTAAGAAGTTGATTTTTTTTCTTTTGTGTTATTTACTTTTGTTTCTTGGTGCGCTACATAACATAAGTTAATCTTAGTCACGGGTACATTGTTTCGTAACCCTAATTTTTTTTTGAATTAAAACCAATTAGTAGGTGTGAACTTGAATTGTTTTTATAACTATAATGTTAGTTAAAAGTTAAAGTTAAATTTTTCTCCCCATTTATGAATATTCCATCAATCAATTTTTTTTTTTTAATGATTAATTTGTTTTGAAATTATTTAATAAATCATACTATGGCTAGTTAAATCTCCAAATGTTTTCTTACTGATGTGAATGAAATGAGGTAATCTAGATGTGGGATCTTTGCAACTCAATTAAACGCCGCCAAGATCAACGGTTGGGTGGGTTAAGAGGCATTTTCTCTTCATTACCACCAAGGAGAGAAACAAAATTGCAGTTTCGGGTTGGCATATTTTTTTTTCCTTTTCAGTCTTTTGTTGATCTTAATTGGGGTCTTAATAACAACATCTTAGTTTCGTGTTGATCAACTTCCGGTCCGTTTATTTATAGTTTTAGGGAGTCTATAATATTATTTATGTACTACGATTTCCTATTTGGCTAGAAGAGATTCAAGAGAACAAGAATCCCCCCGCCCGGCTCATAGCTAGCCTTGTCAATGGCTCCCGTTCGTTCTCTCATCTCTACTAGAGCACCAATCGCCAATAGGGGATGATGACTTTTTCTCAAAGAGTATCATTTAGTTTTAGAACATTACACTGTTCTACCTTACCTAAAGTAGTCTCAGGTGACCGGTAAACCTTTTATATATTTTTTTTGTTATTTTGTCGTATCAACATGAAAAATAGAAACAATTGGATACAAATGATCAGTTTTTATTAGTTTTGGAGCTAAATGGCTTAAGCTTTTCCGCAAGGTGTGCTCTAGTAACTCAAATGTCGTAGCAAAAAGGATTATTGCTACATTCGTTGGCTTCTTACAAACCCTATGTTGAAAATTAACAAACAAAAAGTTCCTAGATCTTTGTCCATATTTCGACTAAAGCTTAAATTAGAAGTGCCATAACATAATGCCATAACTATAACCGTTGGCATACAAAACAAAATTAAATTGCTTTCTATGGTTATGATCATATCGTAATGGTAAGTCATCTTTAATTTAATTTAAGTGTTGCCTATAAGTTTGGTTTGAAGAGCTGTTTTCTGTGTTAAGGGTTATGGAACCTAAATGCTTAATTTTGAGTGACTGAGAGATTAAAGTCGTTGATACGGGTGTCAGACGGCAAGGTATACTACTTTGTTTGTTTTTATTTTTTGATGTTTGGCCAGCGCGAGTTCCGTCGCTGATTCCCCAGTCGTCCGGCACCGACTGCGCAAACACTGTGCCACCACCAGTCTTGACGAGTATACTCACACCAGGCGTTATCAAGAGTGGCCCGCCGCGGAGCGCCTGTTTTGCCAAGAATATCGCTGTTGGCGAAGGTGTCGAGCTGTCGCCATAAACATTGACCAGACGGTGTGCCTCACAGTTAACCATCAGCCAGTCGTTCCAAAGCAAATTTTGGTCAAACACCTGTGCATGTTCCCGTACAATGTCAAATCCGTACATCAGCTGCTGCCTTTTGACCGCCAAATCAGTGTAATCTACGCCACAGCCATTCCTAATTTCAAGGATGATATTTATAATGAGCGATGTGGCTCATTTCTACCTCAGCGAGCACATTAACAAGCAAAACTATCTCTTCTGGGCCACCGAAAATCTACGAGTGGTGCCCCAAGATGCCGCTGGTCAAACGATAACAGTGGACGGTGCGCGCTAAAGAGCCATGTTAGCCTAATTTTTTCTGCCGCAACTGAACGAAATAGGACTGGAGGACAAGTGGTTCTAATAGCACGACATACTGCGAGCCACAACTGATATTCTGAAGGCAGCGTTGCCAGGTCGCCTCATCTTCGTTTTTGGAAATTTACATTGGCCCGCAAGATCGCCCGATTTAACCGTTCTAGACTTTTTTGTGAGGGTTTTTGAAGTTCCATGTTTACGTAAACAATTTTAAGACCCCGTAAACCCTTATGGACAATATTCGACACAAGTGCGATCAAAAATGCCATAAAACGAGCCCATATAGCAATAAATTGTAACGGCGCCCATTGGAACGATATAATTTTCTAGACTTTACCAATTAAATTCTACAGACGTTAAACGTTTTACGTGGTACCGGCCAGTGAGGCATACCCACGGTGCTCCTAACACTGGTGAATACAAAACGTCCACCAACGCCCCTAGAATGGCTCACTCTGCCACCCAGGTACCAATTCTCTGTTATGACTCTGTGTAGCCACAACAGACCCCTTGGTGAGGAGTTGGGCTATCTAAACCCGTTTTTGTTGCGTTTCTAGTTTTGATCTCGCTTTTTGATCTCGCTTCTTCATTATCAAAACAGATCCGCGCCGGCAAAACACCTCTCCACACACTTGCGAAACAGCGCCCAACCTTAAGCAAGAAAGATTATGATTCTTAGCCGCACCCAACACGAATGCGACCTCCAGCTCTGTTAAAAGGATCTTTTATTTCACTCATTCCAATTAGGATCAAATATATACGACATCATCATCAACGCTCCATAATCTTCTTACCGCCAGTCAGGACCGAATCACGCACATGCTTTGAAGTGCCATGCCAGCCTTCTCATTTATTTGCTACTACTTTGACGGGATCTTATTTTAGATCCTAGGGTCCAAAGCCGTAGCCAGTTTCCCTATTCACCTACTTCCAAACACACTTACACCTTTTCAGCTAATAGGCTTCTTCCACAGTTGCTCATGTGCCTGGGTAGAACCGCCAAAACCAGAAACTTTTCTTGTTGAACCTTTAGTCCATGTAAGACCGCTTACGCGGTCACTCTGGGGCCCGTACAGGACGGACCCCAGTATATGCACTTTCGTTCAACAGTTGTCCCGCTTGGGGATAACCACAGCCACCACGTGAACTCCCGAAGGAGACCTCACCATCAATCAGTTCATGTACCTGATAATCACATGGGGCTAACTGATTCCCGTGGTACCAGATAGAACTCTGGCCAGCCTCGGAAATCTACTTGCACTTCATTCCTGCCAATATTTAATTTACACAGTTAAGGTATTGGTACCCTTTTAAACCTTGTATTGCTGTGCCACTAGACGGCAATGTACATGGCACATCGCAATAAGGACAACCTGCCTTAAGCAAGACCAGTAAACTGATCCCTTTAAGCCCAAGACAGATTGTTTTCTCTTAGCCATGTCTGTTAGCCTTTCGGTAACTATTCCGAAAGTTGCCCGGTTGATACCACTTGGAGGTAGACTTAGGCACTTCTCTTCAACACTTATCAACCAATTAAATTCTACAATGCAAATGGGCAAAACAAAAACCAGAATTAAAATTTTTCATTGAGAAAAAAAGTGAGTCAAGTAACATCGGATAATTTTTTTTGTCCCACCTTCTAAATAAAAAAGTTGCATTAAAAAAGCTCCTTTTGTTAAGCTTTAGTGGAATAGTTTTTCCTATTTTTTGAAATTCATAAAACTACACATAATTCTATCTGGAACTCATTTTAATAAAAATTAATAATTTTAATACATGAACGCTTTCTGAATTTTTCAATGATGCATAATATAAAACAAGCATTAATTAGTCTTAGTTTAACCGTATTTAAGGAAAAATAATTTATTTTTTAGAATTTTTAATTTCATCTTGTATGTCCTTTCGTCCCTCTTGTTTATGTATTTAAATGATATTATTTAAAATACTCCTGTTTTCCCTAAATTAACGATTTTTCATTCAGTTTTCCCTGCAGCTTCTTTTCTTTCATTTTAAATGAAATGTCTGCCCCTTCATTCTTAGTCAAACGACACTGTTGAAATAATTATCAACTTAACGACAAAATTAGTTCAAATGTAGGTAGAAGATGTGAAGTGAAAATAAATGAAGCAGCAGTAAAAGCAAAAGTAGATGTTGATTTCTATGAAGAATGAAAGAAATGAAAGAAAGAAAAAAAAACCACTTAAATAATTTGATTGTTTTGCTCCAGAAAAGAAGAGTTTGTAGAGTTTGGTGGAGCGCTATGTTGGAGGGAATATTTAAGGATGTTTTTTCTAAATATTTTTTGTGTGGTCTTGTTTAAGCAAAAGATGTTTTCATTGTTATTTGGTTGGTTTCCTTCATTTTGCCAAGTTAATTGTTTGGGAAATTCATTGCATTTACAAATGAAGAGATTTCAGTTTTTCCTGTGTTTCTTCATTCTCATCATCTTTAATTGCTTTGCTTTATACAAGTAGCTTGTTGTTGCTTGTTATTTACCATTTGCTTTTATTTGTGTCGCATGTTCCCCTAAAATTTTGATGACTTTAAATTATATCCTGTTTTCTCTAGTGTGTTGTAGGTGGGTGTTTGTGTAAAGAAAGTTGAAAGTAGCTCTATTCAAATAAATTTGTGCGTTTAAAAGTGTGTAAGTTTATACTTTATGCATAATGTTTATCATATTGTTTGTTGTTGTTTTCTGGTTCTGTTTGCGCGTGGCTTTTCAGATAAACTGTAAGGATGCTTAATAGTTAATTAGTGAGCACTTTAACTGAGATTAATTATATTTTCTTTTAATTGTTTTGTTTTTGTTTTTTTTTTCATTTAAGTCAGCGCGCTTTTAAGTGCTTAAGCAATAAAAAAGAATAAAACAGCAATAACAATAACAATAATGAAAGGATAATCACACACTTTAAATTTAAAAGTTTAATTATTAATTTAATGTGTTTGTGTTTAGACATTTATAAAGAAGTTATTGTGTTGATTACACTAAGGAACAAAAAAAGATTTAATCTGTGTTACGCTTTAAGGTTTTATTACAAAATTTGATTTAATTTATCCAAACTTTAAGATTGTTTTCAAATAATGAATTCTAATCCTTTTAGATGAATTTTAGCCCTATAAGCAGTTATGATCCAGAATCGCTTTTGTTCATGCTACTTATGCGATCCAGCCAATTAATAAAAAAAATATGTTGTAAGCAAGCATAATCTTGCCCTAATTTTTTTTAAAGAATATATGGGAGGTACAAATCGTAATTGTTTTCTTTTTGAGATCCGCAGCACAGTTACCTGTTAGATATTTGTCGCAGCCTAGAATTGAACCATATAACTTCAAGCTATATGTAAACTCAACTCTTCTATTCTCTGGAGACTACATGTGTTTAGTTGTTAATCCTCTGAGGTGCTTAAATCTGCATGATACCAATGCCGGAGAAGTCATCATGTGTGTCAAAATTGGCCAGAGTAACCGCCAAAGCCACCCGCTAGTAATCTTAGGTTCTTAATTTAGGCCTTTCAAGGCCTTGAGTGCTGTCGGATTATTAGCATATATAATCACCTCCATATTCATTTAAACACGTTCCATGATAAAATATGTTGCCCTTAAATTGCTAGCATCTTAACTTTGATAACACCATACAAATGAAATAGCCAATTGGAAAATGCCATCTTAGATCCAACATTAAAAATTCCTTACTAAGAATATCGTTCTTTAGCAACAATATCCCCTGGGGTTTATAATTGGTTCCTGGCTCATACTTATGTCTTCAAGATCAAACACTTGTAATATTCTGCTTCAGTTTGTCTGACCAAGTTTCTTGCTATACAATATGAATGATGATATCTAATGCCGCTTTAAGTTTTTCTCTTATGGCAGTATATTTGCCAAGTGAAGCATATTTTTGAATATTATTAAAAACTTTTTTAAAACAGCGTGGTAAAAGGATTTAATATTATTGCGTAAATCCAATTTACTAAAATTTAAAATTGCCAATTTAAAGAAATATCAGATATTAAGTTCCGTCTTGACATTTCTTGTGTATCTCTTTTCCATTAAAGTTTGTTATTAAGAATTACAAAAAATATTATGCTTCACAAGTCAGGTTCAATTCCACTTGAAGTTTGGGCTTTTAAGTCCCGACTCTACACTTCCTGGTGAAGAAAACTGGTTTCGGGTTTTTTGTCATGATTCCTGCCCAACCTGTTGCCTGATGCTCACAAAAAAGTACGCACAACTACAATTGCAAAAGCATTCCGATCGTTAAAAAACCTTTCGCTAACCCTGGATGACAATACAGTCTGCATTTGGTTTTGCTTCCTTCAGCATCAAAATCCTTTCTAAAACGATGCCTGATAGAAGCTCAAATAGGGTTTAACGAATCCTTCTGGTTGCGTTCTTCTTGTTGCTAGTCTCATATAATCTACCGCTTCTAACTCAGAATATATAATAGATTTTTTAAGCACCAACATTTTTTTTAATGTACAACTCTTTGACTTCTAAGAAACACTGCCTTCATATAGTTAAAGGTACCTTCTATATCCCGGAAAACTGCACACACAAAAAATTATCTAAGAAAACTTTACTTAAATCAAGCCATAGCGGTGTCAAAAGTACGGTGAGTACGTTTTTCCTTAAATCAAGTACGAAATTTATTATTTCAAGTAAAATTTTTCAAGTACGAATTTCTTACTTTTAGCCACAATTAAGCCAAAAAAGGATTGATTTAAGTTCGGAACCGTACTTGATGTAATCGTGAAAAAGATTGATTTAAGCCGTAAACTGGATTAATTCGAAAGTGGAATGTCATTTTTTTGACTTATGGAGCTTTATTAAAGAAGAAGAATTTTATAGTTTATTTTTATTTTATAGATACTTTAAATTTATAATTTAAAAATTTAATTTTTTGTATTTACCGAAGCTGAGATTCGAACCAGGGATTTCTACACTGCAGTACAAGCGCGTTACCTCTAGGCCACCGAGACACTTTGTTTTCAAATGTAAAATAATATATTAAAACAACAAGCTTTTTTTGTGTTTGATTTGTTGAAGCAATCCGAATAGGCTTGATTTAAGAAAATGTAAGTGAGGATCGTACTTAAAAAGATTTTGGATAAATTCAAGAATAAAATTCTTGATTTTAGAAAGCGAGTTTTCTTTCTGTGCATGTATTCTTTATTACTAAAGCGCCACTCTTTATAACCAACTATGCCATTCAAATACATACTTTAAGTAAATGACAGATATTAACCCTTTACTTGATACATAAGGAAAGCAAAACATGCCAGCTGCTCTTAATCCCATTTTTTCACTTACAAACCTAAAAGTTTGATTCTTTTATATAGCTCCAAGTAGTTTTTGGAAATTGTTCTTTGTGCGAAAGTAGATTTTTTCTATCTTCACCCAAACGTCCACTTTGCTGCGTGTCTATAAACTTTAAATATAATAGAATTAGATTAATTTACTCGCAGTTGAAATATACCTGAAACTCATTTTAGGAGAGATTAAATATACCCATATTGTTTCACCTTATTCTATTTTTCAAAATTGTTCTCTCCAACAATTCTTATACAAGGTGAGCCAAAAGAAGTCATCTGATGTTTCTTGGCTCTAATTTTTTTTTTTTTAAATAAAAAACTTCATTTTTTTTGATTATATTTATCTAAACCCTTAGAATCTTATTGGTTAAGTTGTTACGGGCCCATGTAAATCATCAAAACGAGAGATGAGGGGACTTTAGAAACACGCCTTTAGAATATCCGTTGTGGTTCAGGCAGTGTGTGCCATTGCTTCGTCCTGTTGAAATGACATGTCTTTTTGTCCTAATTCGTTCAATTGCAGGAGAAAAAACTCGGCTTACATGGCTTTATAGCGCGCACCGTCCACTATTGTCGTTCGACCAGCAGCGTTCTCGAAAAAAATGGCCCGATGACCCCTCCAGCGTGAACAGTCACTTTGAGCAGTAGCTGTGGCTCCTGGTGCATTGTTTGTGGATTTTTGGTGCCTAAAAAGCGATAGTTTTGCTTGTTCACGTACCCGGTGGAAATTATGATCTTGGTCGAAAAATCATCCACTTCGACCTCGAGATTAAGAATGGCTTTGGCGTAGGTTACATGCGTTTAGCGATAGGCAAGCAGCAGCGGATGCTTGGATTAGACTTTGCACGGAAACATGTGCAAGTTTTTGGCCAAAATTCACAGAAGGGACGACCGGATGATGGGTTATTGTGAGGCACGGTGTTTGGTCAATTTTTCCGACGACAGCTCGACATCCTCGCCAATAGCGATGACATTCTTGGCAGAACGAGCACTACGGGGCTGACCACTCTTCGTAGCGTCTCGTGTGATCCTTTAATCTTTATGTTGGTGGCCAAACGGCATAGTGTTTGCGAAGTCGATAACGGACGACAGTGACATTGGCGACGGAATTTGCTCTACGCCAACACCACAGACAAACTGTTACGCAAAAAATAGACACGATTATTCCGCGTTCTTAGGGAGTGTATAGCTGCATGGATTGCTCACTTGTATTTTGCATCTGTCTAGCTCACAAATGCTAAAACCGATTTGACATTGGTTGCCATTTACAAATATAAGAACATTTTCGAATAGGGGGACTTATTTCGTCCCACCTTGTATGTTGAGTATATTGAAATTTTTTTATACAACTATTCAAGCTTTTTAAAAACCAAGATTTTCTTTATACCTCATTAACAATGAATTACTTCAATTTTGATTTCTTTTACCCGTCAATTAATTATTGTTTCTATTTTAACCAATACTAAACAAATAATAAAATACCCAACATTCTAGGTTAGTTGTAAAGTTAACTAATTACACGAAGTTAAAATTAATTTGATTTACAAGAATGAACTAACCTTTAGAATCATTAACTTGACTTACCTTTTGTTACCTAGAATGTTGTTAACTATTTATTTTAATGAATAATGGCATGATGCCACAACCTTAAAACATTACCAACACATGTTTATACAAACGTATGTATGAACGCTTCGTGGTAGATGAATGAATGACTTAACCAGCACTTGATTCATCATGTGTTTGCTTTGCACGTTATTCTGCCATTTCCGTTTCCTTAACCGTTTTGTTTTTTTTTCATTCGCTCATTTTATATGCTCGCTTTAACACTTAAAGTATTGCAAAATGTTTAGAAATGTGTTGTGGATAAGTACATACAATGACAATATGACAGAGTTACTATTTTCACCGGGATTTAGTTGAGGTTTTATTTTAGATTTTGTTAGTTTTTTCTCCTCTTCTCCTTGTGCTCTTTATTTTTCGCTTTTTGTTAAGCCTGTATCAACTTGGGAATCAAGTAAATAAATTTAACCACTTATTATGGTCATTTAATTGTTACTGTTATTGCCGGAGTAGTTGCAATGTGCTCTTGAGCTGGGGGAAAAAGCAAACTTATTGTTATTGCTTTACTAACTGTAATAGCTAAAGCAATTACAATTAAAACTGTAAAGTTAACTAGACAATTTTTTACAATAATATAAAGTATATATTTCCTTTATTACTGAATAAGAGAGGAGGAAAAATAAGGTGAATAAAAATTAGAAAAAGTTTAATACTTAATAGGAGTATTAGATTTGTTTCGTTAGCAATAATATTTGGGTCAGGCGCGGATCCAGCTCAAGCTTAAATAAAGCGCAAAATTTGAAAACTTGATTTAAGCAGTTTATTAAAACAAAAACTTTACAAAAAATTTTAATTCATTTAAAATAAATATAATTACATAAAAGGTAAAGACAAATTTATTTAATTAATAATTTATGGTTTCCTGTTGAAGCTAGCTTGTTCATCACGACTTTTGGCTCAATTTAAATTTTATTACGTTTATGCAACATTGCTAAGCCTTTAAGCCTTTAAGTTTTAATACGGCCATAGCAATACTGACTGGCATTAAAACAAAAATGATAAATATATTTTTCGCCAGTTTGGATAAGTAGCTTGGTCACGCTTTGCTAAAAGTTTTATTACATTTTCTCAGCAGTCTTTGTGAACTTCCATTTTTGTTTTAAATGCAAAATTTTAACTTTTATCTTCGACATAAGAAGTTTTTTATCCATTTTTTTTAAATTTTCTCAAACCAATGCAAATATTTTTTGCCTCTTTAATAGTAAAATTGTGTGTGGGCTTCATTCCTTTTAGTCTCAAAACACATTTTAAGGGCTTTTATATGAGATGATCCTTTTTGTAAATCTCAGTCCTGCTTTTGTAATATGACACTAAGTGGCTGTGTGACAGTAAGTATATAATTTAGAATATGTAATCCGCAAACAAAGTGCTCAGAGGAGTTCTTAAAAATAGGGCTTTTGAAGACGTATCCCTATATTTCCACTCGGATATCTTATCCAATGCCTCTTTTAACTAAAAATTGTAAAATTGAATCATGACGTTCCACCCATTGTGTTTTGCATTATGGAGAAAACTTTGAACCTAGATTTGTTTACCAAAACTGCATGATTTTTTTTTAAATTTGCTGGATTCTCTGCCTTGTTGCCTTTTGATATCGAGTTATTAAGCTAATGGGAATAGCAAGGCGTTTGTAATGCATTTTTTGCGGTTTTTTTTACTGATTTTATTTTTGCGAACATTAAAGGACACCTGTTAGTTCTATTCCCTACACAATTTTCCAAATCAAGACCAACGTTTTTCAAAACTACCTCTTCAAATGCGTCGATAATGCTGATAAATTCTTCTTTTAATGACTTCTCGTTTATGTTAAAATACCTTTATGCTAAAGAAGTTTGGTTTTTTTCTGATAAATCAGTAGGTTTGTTGAAAATAATTGAATATATTTAGTGTCATAAATATTTTTTTTAGTATAGTTTCTAGAACAAAATTATTGAAACTTTTATTTCCTTCTCCACGTGAATCCGCGGCTGCTATAAATATTTTTTGCTTTGAGCAAATCTTTTTAAATCGTTAACGGCGTTAAACAAGGATTCTTCTTCTCGCCCACCTTTTTTGTCCTATTGCTGGACGACATAATGCTAACCCTGGTTGGTTGAGGGTGAGCATAACAGTGGGGAACTAACGATCAGATCGGTGACCTTAGCTAGGAAGGTGACTTAGTTTTGCTGAATGTTCAGATATCTTTAGAGCAATAGCATGAATATTTAGCCTTCAAACCAACGCAAATATGATAAAACATAAGATTGAAAAGTCCAATCAAATGCCAATACAATCCGTCGATAACTTTCCATCTTGAATGTAATAACAACTTCAGATGGGAGTACATTAAAAAACGTACACAGAAAGAAAACTCGCTTTCCAAAATCAAGAATTTTATTCTTGAATTTATCCAAAATCTTTTTAAGTACGATCCTCACTTACGTTTTCTTAAATCAAGCCTATTCGGATTGCTTCAACAAATCAAGCAGATAAAAGCTTGTTGTTTCAATATATTATTTTACATTTGAAAGCAAAGTGTCCCAGTGGCCTAGAGGTAACGCGCTTGTACTGCAGTGCAGAAATCCATGGTTCGAATCTCAGCTTCTGTAAGTACAAAAAATAAAATTTTTAAATTATAAATTAATTATAAAATAAAAAAAATATAAAATTCTTCTTCTTTAATAAAGCTCCATAAGTCAAAAAAATGACATTTCACTTTCGAATTAATCCAGTTTACGGCTAAATCAATCTTTTCTTGGCTTACATCAAGTACAGTTTCGAACTTAAATCAATCCTTTATTGGCTTAATTGTGGCTAAAAGTAAGAAATTCGTACTTGAAAAATTTTACTTGGAGTAAGAAATTTCGTACTTGATTTAAGAAAAACCGTACTCACCGTACTTTTGACACCGCTATGGCTTGATTTAAGTAAAGTTCACTTAGATAATTTTTTGTGTGTACAGTTAGAAATACAACGTCTTACAACGTAATCTCTCCTATGTTGGCATTCTATGTAGCTGAAAAAAAATTGATGAATAATTATAATAAGACCCTTATGCAAAACTAAGAAAGAACAAATAGAACTTAAACCAAAAAAGTCAGATTTTGAAAATATTAGTGTGGCGGCACCTACTTGAGGTGACGCTTAGTTTAGGACAGGCTTTTGAGAACTGAACAATTAAGAATTTGTTGTACATTAATACAAAAAATCCATTTGTTTTAACCTTTTAATAAAAGAAAGCCTTTTTATTCAAAAATTTAATTAAAATGAAATAAAATCTTTCTATAATTTTATTCCCAAAAACTTGTTTTTTAAATTTATTTGACTATTTTTATTTAAGGTTCATTTTTAAGCTCCACGCTAAAATAAAAAGCCAAACTTAATAAAAACATAAATCTTTCTTGGCCAAAAGCACAATTAATAATAGCAGCAAGACAAACATACAGTACAATATAAAGATAAATAACCCAGCAAAATTATTTTCAAAGAATTTTATAAATTTAGAAACAATTATTTTAAATTTTTAATGATATTTTGTGTATTAAAAAACATTTTAAAATCTATGTAGGACTGGCCATTTTTCCACATCGTTGTTGATATAAATGACGAAGAGAATCGTGGGCTAAAATATCATTTGGGCAACCTGAAAATTTGACCAGAGATATGCGGGGTACGGCTTAAGCCAACTATTTATAATGGGAAGAAATATATTTCTTTAACAACCCATGACAACCCCGAGGCACATTTTTATTTAAATAGATATGTGATTAAACAGAATAGTCGGTTCTGGGCAATGAAAAACCATTAGATATTCATCCATTAAAAGTGACAGTCTGCTGTGAAGTTTGGTCAGAAGGAATCATAGGGCTTTATTTAAACGGCTTGACGGTAACTGTCAATGGGAAGCGATATCGTGGTATGATATCGTGTGTGCCACAACTACATGCTTTGAGCTTGGTTAACATGGGGCATCAACAAGACGGAGCCACGTCGAATACAGCCAGGATTACAATGAAGTTACTGCGAAACCTCTTTCAACATTAAGTTATTTCAAGAAATTGTGATGTTGATTGGCCTTCACGGGCGCCTGAGATGGCTGCTCCAGACTTTTTTGTGGGAAAATCTTAAAAGAAAGGTTTATACAAACAAACCAGAAACGCTGAAACAACTAAAAAAAAATATTCGTGATAAAATCAATAAAATATGGCGTTAAATGTGTAAGAATGTAATGAAAAATGTGCTCAAAAAGGCTTCACATTTGTGAGGATAACAGACATTCATCCGATGTTGTATTTAATACATAATTGCCGACATGAAACAAAACATTTATCAATATAAGATCCATTATCTTTTATTTAATCAAAAACTGTAAACAAAGAAAGTAGTATACCTTACCGGCGGACACTCTGTATAAGATTGAAAATTCAATGCTGGGTTAGATTCAGTTCGTAGCGAGCAAATATTAAAGCATCTTTTTTTGTACAACAAGAACTACCTCTCCTTGTAAACTTACTTTAGTTGCTTCCGTGCTTCTGTTTTGCGATACAGTTATTGTGTTTGCTTGTTTGTTTGTATGCACTTGACTTGTGCACTTTTAAGTTGTTATACTTATAAAATGCATTATTTTATTTTTGTTTATATTTTATACAAATAATACATTTTTTTTTACCAACCAACTATTTTCATTTTATAGCTTACAGCTACTTTACTTTGCTTTTTGCACGTTTTTTTTTCAGGGCTTTCTAACCTTTCGCTGTGATGGCAAGAGAATTAACACAAAAAAACTGAATTCAGGCAAGCTGTGAAAAAGCAACAAAAAAAAAAAAAAGAGCAAAACTAAGGAATTAAAGAAAAAATAAAACAATATTTACAAAAAGCAAATACTCCAAACTACTTATACTTGTAAATACCAAAGTCTGTACTAAACAATTCTGAAAATGGATATACGCCACTTAAGTAAAGACTTTTAAAAATGGCTGCTGCAAATGCTTTTGCTAAAAGTACTACAACTGCTTCGAGCACAATTTAACGATTCACAACGTTTTTTTTTTAATTTTTATTTTTAGAGCACGTAGCACTTACTTAACTACTACTACTTACCACTACATATAGAAATATTTGGTTTTGTAAGTATGTGTATTTGTGTGCTGTTGCAAAATTGTGTTTGTCTGCTTAACTACTAACAGTCGTTTTAATACCTGCTAAAGCACTTTATAGTTGATTGGTTTAGGTGAATCCGAATGAACCCATTTTAATTTTGTTTATAATTTTGTAGGAAAAAAAACTAACAGTCGCTTTCAGCTAAGATGTTTATTTATTATTTTTTAAAATGATGTTGTTTTTAAGCTCCTTTCCTCCTCTTTAAGGAAGTACTTAAATTGCATATAGAATTCTTTGACTTAAAACCTCAAGTGTCTACCTTATCTTATATATTTAAATCCAAACTCTTTGGCTTCTTTCCTTTCAAAACAAATTTATTTTGTTTTTTGTACACATTCCTAGCGAATTAAAAGTTAAGCAACAACAAATGTATCTTCTGAAACTGTATGACCACACTTTGTTTTGTTGTGCTCTTCTGTTTTAATTTTTGGCTGCATCCTCTTATCCATGGATAAATAATGTTCTTTTAAAGCTTTTGGTGGCGTCTGAAGAAAGGCTATAAAGAAAATGCAAGCAGGTTTAAGCCTTATTGAGGGAACATTTTCAGGTTGCTTAATTGCTAATTCATCGGCTATGCATGTGGAACATTTTATTTAAAATTTTACCTTGAAGTGTATAACAGCAATAGTTGGCAGAGTATTTTTTTGGCAAAAAAATTAAAATGTTTTATGTCTTTTTATACCCTTCACAAAGGCTATACGCTTATATATAGTTTGTAGTTCCGTTTGTAATTTCTTTAGCAGATAGGAAAGCCAATTAAGCAATGTCCGTCTGTCCGTGTTATAGTTGAAATTCACTTTTTGAAGCCCCGTGAGCGGTATCAAGCTAGCAGAAGTATCTGCAGCAACGTGCCTTTGAAATGCCGAGAAATAAGCCCAAACTCAAGACTACCTCTGCTTATTTCTCTAAAACTTGCACACAAAGACCTCTACAACTGCCCCAAAGTTGCTCCTACAAGAGCATAATGTCTATTCGACTCCCATTTAATTTTTCCTCTGCCCCTAAAAGGGCTGCCATACAAAGTTTAATACAAAAAAAAATTGGTCCTAATTGCTCCTACAGCTCTCATCATGATCCAATTAATTCTTTACCCAATATGTTTTGTAGAACTTACTTACCCTCTATCTCCAGGGTTGCCATACAAAATTTAAAAAAATATTAGTGTAAAACCCCTACAGCTTCCCTGGACTCGCTCTTGGAGGAATTAAATATATGACAGACCCCCTTAGTTTTCTCTTCCAAACATATTGTTAGAACATACTTATTCTCTATCTCCATTACCCCAAAGGGGGTTGCCATACAAAATTTACAAAATGATGTAAAAACGTCCTTTTATTCCCCACAGTCGGCTTCTGAGAAACAAAGTGAACGACCGACCCCCATTAGTTTCTTCTCCCAAAACACATTTCTAATATATATTGACCCCTTATCTGCATCGTGTAAGGGGACTCCCATACAAAGTTCGGGAAATTTTAATAATCCCCCCACCCCCTCCTATAGCTTTCAGGGTGCCCGTGGATGGGTCAAATATAGGATTGACCCCAACTAATTTTTCCTTGCAAACATTTTCTTAAAACATACTTATCCCCAATATTAACCCCCTAAGGGGTTTGACTTACAAAATTTGAAATGTGAAGGGTAAAAAAGATTCGACACAGCCAAATAGAGCGCTCTTACTTGTTTTTTTGCTAATTTTTTTTTTTTAAAACCTGTTCCTAAACTGTTCGCTTAGCCCAAAATAGCATGTACTTCTAAATCAACCTTGTTTGTTTTATTGATGGTGTTACTAAAGCTCACGAGATCTTTTACTACCTTGAAGTTGCAGTAACCAACTTGCACATATTTCCCCAGCTTTGTTAGTTCTCTGTTCGTTGAAACCATTATTTAAATTTTGGCTTAATTAACTGTCAGACTGCAGCAGTGGCATCTCGCATTATACACCTCCTGATGTCGGTGTTGTTGGCATATGCGTGCAGTTTTTGGATCTTCGTAAAATGTGTGCTGTTCGTATTAGTTGCTGCGTTACAAATGACCTTCTCCAATAAATTACTGAAAAGGTCACATGACGGTCTATTGCCTTGTTTTAAATCCTGTTTGGTAGTGAACGGCTCGGAAACTCTTTTCCGATTTTTACTGATGATCTGGTATTAGTTGTAGTTCTTTTACGCAATCTAAAGACATGGCTTTGATCTTTTTTGGTGTTAAAAGCGGCCTTGTAATTGACGAAAATGTGGTAACTGTCGATTTGTTTATCAGCGTGATACAAGTCAGTCGATGTTATTAGAAAAAAATTAAATTTACGTCAACATACTTAAATTATGAAATGAATTCAAAAATAAATTTAATTATTTTTTTTTTTTGCATATAATCACCAAATGTCGACGTGTGTGTATGACTAAGGGTTGGCATGTCTGCTGTGTAAAGCATGTAAAGAATTGAACCTAGAATACTCCCTTGAGGTATTTTTCTTAAAGGCAAAGATATTTACTGGCCAGTTTAGCTTAAGTTCGCTAAACAGGGCTTTATACCATACTTTATCAAAAGCTTGAGAGCCATCAATAGAAGGCGCGGAACAATACCTATTTTCCCCAAAGGCTTTTCTTTTATCCTGTACCATTTGGTACTGTTTTGGCTTTCAAAGGCAGATTGATTATATGGAATTTAATATATTGTTCAAGATCGGGGAGAGCTTGTTTTAAAGCAGTTTCTCCAACGATTTTGATGTAGTTGGCTGCAGACGTAAAGGACAATAAGGATTCACCTTGGAAGCTTTCCAAATAGGTGGGAAAAATTCCAGCCATATTATGTTAAAAGTACAGAGAATTATTCTTTTAGCTGCAAAAGGTAGCTCAAAAGCTTTCTTTTCGTTATTTTATCTGGCGTTTTTATATTTTTTTTATCATTAAGGTTAGCAATAGCTTCTACAACATCTAGAAATCGGAAACGTATTCCTATAGGACGTCTAGCAATAACAGGTAACTTTTTCACCTCAGTGCATATATTGGAAGTGAATACATTTTTTAAATGACCTGCAACAAATCGTATTGTTCTGGCCCAGGACCATCTCAGACATCTTTTAAGACGTCTGGCTGATCGTCATAGATGATAATTTATCTAAAAAGTCGGCTCTAGACCTTTCAAGTGCTGCTTTTAAACAACTTTGACATTGTGGGCAACAAAGTTATGGGCCTGGAACCTTGCCAGGCTTAGGAATCATCTTTACTAAATCAACTTTCCATATAAGCGGGAAATGTTCAAGTCGAATTATCACGTTAAAAATAAAAAGAATTATTCTTTTAGCTGTAGAAGGCAGCTAATAGAGCATTTTGTTGCTTATTTTATCAAGGCCAGGAGATTTTTTACCATTTAGGTTAGTGATAGCCTCAACAACATCTATAAATCGGAAACCTATCACATGCACAGAGGGTAAATCCTTCAGGCCTGTGCAAGTGATCGCATTTTTCGTCGTCATTTCTAGCCCAGGATCCTCTCAAATTACGCAGTGGTAGTTTTGCGATAACGGGTCTTTTAAGACGCCTGGCTGATCGCCATAGAGAATAATTTTTCTGAGGAGTCGCGTCTAAACCTTCCAGGTTCTCTTTCAGTGGTGCCATTCTGTGAACCTCTAGCAAGTGTTTTTATTGGCTTGTAAATTTTTTCATCTTAGTTTTAAGCTGGGATGATTTATGCTTTTGACATTCTCTTTTTTCGAAAAAAAGCTCTTCCACATCTCAAAAAAAAATTGTTGCATTTGTCTTGACAGTGGGTAGAAGAAGCAAGTTTAACAGATTTTTTAAAAGAAAAAATTTTTAAGATTTTTACCTGAGAGAAACGAATATAATGTGTGACATCTTTACATATTTAGCAGTCTGGCCCAATTTATCGGCAATCAAATTCCTTGGAGCGTCCTTAAATTACATTTGGTTTTATAATGCACTGATATCTTTTATCGAAACAACTCATATTTTGATAGTCTTGTAAAGGAAGTTATAAAAAGGGAGAAAAAAAGAATAAAATACATCTGTGACTTTGATTTCAATTTATTTTGCACTAACCCGTGTTATCACATTAAGCCATGTGACCACTGAAGCACACAAACATACTTTTGCGTTTGTTTGCACTTATAAAAGAGATATTTAAATTCAAGGTGTTAAGAACCTGATAATACCATTTTCTTATCTTTACTATTAATTTTTAATTTGCATCATTTTAGCACTTATTTGCTAGAGTTAGAAAGACATGACCCCTATTTTATATATTATTTCTGTTAAGTATGACAAAAATTAGTTTTAAGGAAAACTGAAAAGAAACTACAAGTTTTTTCCATAATTGTGGCAATAAAATTCAGAAAATCCATTATTATTCTATTTTGCTGAACAGGGATTGTGTCCTTAACCCTATTTACTTATAATAATATTAAAATTACTAAAGAAAATAAAACTTTAGTTTCAGTTTAAATAATATTAAAAATACCCAAACTAATCACAACCCTTGTAAGTAACAAAAAAAAAAAATTCAATTGTACAAATGCTGACAGCAACCTTAACCAAAACCCTATTTAAAACAAGAAATTTAAAATGAGAAAGAAAAAAAAAACAAGAAAAATCCTTTCATTTTATTACCTTGAAAATTGATTTTAGTATATTTACACATTTATCCCTAATTTTGTATGTGTAATTTGAAATTTACATATGAAATTTTTTGTAATTTACATAAACCAAAAACAGGATGTAAAACAAAGTATAAAAAATATAAAACAACCTTTTTTAAAATCCATTTAACTAAAGCCATTTTTATTTAACATAAATGATGGCAAAAATCATGTAAGTATGTATAAGCGTTTATATTCCTTAACTCCACCTCTTTAAGGAGCCGTATTATATAAGCAAGAAAAAGAAAAAGAAGAAGAAAATAAGCAAAATTTACGTAAATGAAGGTAGTAATAGAAACTGTGATTTTTTTTCCAACTTACTAAGTGGGTGTATTTCTATGGACAATTTAGATATTTTTACTTCGATATAATATTAAATTGTCTTATAATATTTACGGCAATAGAGCAGGATATTTAAAAGAATGTATTGATAAAGTGGGAATAAAGATAATTCTTAATTTACTGACAAATAATTTCGACTATATATTTGATGCTCTAGTTTTATAATAATTGTACGAGCATTTTTATACAAAGCTAAAATATAGGTGCAACAAGAAAAATTATTTTATTTTACCATAAAAAGATTTTAGTGGCCTTGGTAAATATTTTTTATATATTTTTTAAAATGGCTATTTTCATACAAATGCTTCTAACATAAAACATAACCTTAAAAGTAAACGATTTCTAATCAGTTGTCGCCTTATATGAAAGGATTATAAAGAAGTACACAGAAAACATTATTCGTATATTTAATTCAATTAAGGAACTTACTAAAAAAACCATAACTATTTTTAATTATTAGGAGTACAAATAATTTGGGTCAATTTTCAAATGACGGCTCTGGCTGATATGAATATTGAAAAGTAATCAGGGGCCAAATCGTCGCATTCGATTCAAATCGAAATTTCACTCGATCGATCGAGTTGTCAATGTTTTAAGTATAGGAATTCTAATAAGAATTTTAAAATTTCAATTCGAATCGAATGCGACGATTTGGCCCCAGATGTCGATTGCTTAAAAGAGTTTGGACATCTGTCATTTATATTCATTTCGTATTGCTTAGAATTTTTTAAAAAAACTTTGTTTTTTTTATGAGCAATTTTTCGTAAACTAAGCAGGATTTACGGGAAGTTTTAGTTTTCTGTTTAAATTAGAAGAAAAGTGCAGCTGAAGCGTATCGAATGTTTGTGGACGTTTATGGTGACAATGCTCCTACTGATAAATCAAGTAGGGAATGGTTTCGACGTCTCAAGAATGGAGATTTCAGCGTTGTGCATCTGGTGGGGTCAAAAGGGTATTGTGTGCTATGAGCTGCTAGAACCAGGTTGCAATATAACGGGTGCTCGGTATGGGCTGCAACCGATGCGTTTAAGGAGTGCATTAAGAGAAGAACGGCCAGAATACATGACATGATAAAGTTATTCCACTGCATGATAACACTCGGCCTCATATCGTGAAACAATTTTTAAAACGTTCAAGTGGGATATTTTGCCGCACTCACCGTAATCTTTTGAGATTGATTCTATTGATTACTGGTTGGTTTGACGGATGCAGCACGATCTGACAGGTCACCGCAAAAATCGAAAATTGGCTTCAAACTTGGATGACCTCAAAAGACGAGAAATTTTTTCGAGATGGAATTCGAAAATCACCGGAAAGGTGGGAAAAAGTAGTGGCTAGCAATCGACGATAACTTAATTAATCTGTAAATCCCTTATTATTTTAAAATAAATGCATTTTTGACAAAAAAAAAAAAACGGACCGAATGAATTTGTACTACCAATAATAATAAAATGGTCCCAATTACATATATAGTTTTTAATTGAAGTTAACCAAAAGCAGTGATATTTATTTTAAAATTAATTAAAAAAGCAGTAAATTTGGCAAACACATTTTGTGGTTTAACGCTTTTGCATCCAATTTTTGCAGGTATGCAACACTTTTTGAGTTGGGTGCCCCGGTAGGTCAGTGGTAAGTGCACTAGTCTACCAGTCAGGGGGTTGTGGGTTCGATTCCCACCAGAGACCCTGGTAAGTCTGCTTCATTCTTCTGTTCTGTCTGTCTTATATATCTTTCTCTCCAGGTAACACAAAGGAACCGAATTAAGCGAACCCAAGTGAGCTGTATCCTTTCCTTCAACGGCTGCCTGTTGTTCTACCTCTCTACCTAACACTTTTTGAGTTAAGTGTACAACAAAAATTAAAAAAAACAAGCATTAATGATAATATATACCCAAGTTGTAGATACCATGATATAAACCAGGGGCCAAATCGTCACATTCGATTCGAGTCGAAATTTCACTCGATTGATCGAGTTGTCAATGTTTTTAGTATAGGAATTCTAATAAGAATTTTTTAATTTCGATTCGAATCGAATGTCACGATTTGCCCCCAGAATTTAAAATTTAAAAATGCAATGCCTCTGTAGTCTAGTGCTTACAGTCCTAGTCTGCCAAACAGAAGCTGCAGGTTCAATTCTTGATTAGTTCATGAATTTTTTTTAAGTTGTTTTTCTAGGGACAATCGTTAATTTACCAAGTTCACTGATTTAGTTCTTAATTGAAATCCACTTTGTATTTTTTCTGTGTTAGTGTGTTAAGTTAGTTTAAACCAGCAAAAATTGATTAATAATTTAAATTATTTTTATACGTTTATAATATTACACAGTCTTAAAAAAAATAACAGAGACCCTTTGTGGTCGCAATTACTGGTCACCAGGGCAAGTTACAAATGCCGAAAAATTTTTTAAAATAGGTATGAAAAATAACACGTTCAAAATTGCACAGATTGGGAATAAAATAGCATTAGTAAAAAAACTTTAATTCAGCGTTTTTAAATTAAATTTTAATATTATGCTTAGAGCACCTACGTGTTTTTAATTATTTTTAAAAAGAAGTACTCTTCTATTGTCACGTAGAAATATTGAGTTCATAAAAAATATTCATTTGATGTCAGTAAATGTTATTTTAACCAATTTAAATGCAATAAGTTCATTTATATTTTATATAATATTTTGAAAAAAAGGAATACACAATACAACAAGGCAATGCAAATATGTATTATGTTCCGGATTTTAACACCGTACAAAGAGAATATGTCAGAGCTGTTGAAAGGATGCACAACAGTTGTAGTAAAAAAATATATTTTTTAAGTATGCTGGGTTTAACAGCTTACCCGTTAAAATAAATTTGGATATTTTAAATAAAAAGTGGCAAAAAAGACATTTCGTGCCATATGTCCTGCTAATCACCAACGATTTAGCAGTCACGGATGGAGAGTGGGACTGCCCAACCTTCTACATCCTTCTTGTTAACTATCCATCTAAAATCCTTGCTGCAATTTTCTCCCCCTTTTCTCTCTCTCTCTCTTTCGCACTTCCACAAATAACACAAAGGGACCGAGATTATCTATTTGCTGATTCCCTGGATATAAATAGCAGCAAATTTAGTCGAATGGACACTCTTTCCTTCTTGTTTGTGCAGAAAACCAAGTTAAAAACAATTCTAATATTCGTAAGTGGTCATTAGGGGTTCTGTCTATGGTGATTTCAGACAAAATATGGACATTGTTTAGACAATGTATTTTTTAATTTGATATATGTTTTAAAATTTAAAAATTTATTATACGTTTGGAAATAAGATTCAATAATTGAAAATATAAAAAAAATATGTTAATTAAGATCAATTAATAAATATGACCCAAATAATTAAAAAACAGTTTCAGTTAAGAATACGAAATATATTAAATTGGATTCAGACCAAATTTTTACGATTATTTTGCTTTTTAGTGAAACCATTCAACAGTATTGAAAAATTTTAATATAGATCTTATTTATTGTTCTTGATAAATATTTATTAAAAAATTAAAATTTATGGGGGATTTAATAAAGTAAAAAAAAAATTCTAAGCCTTTTTTCGCTTGAACTGATATTAAATAAATATTTTTACGCTACACTCTTAAAGAACTTTAATAAAAGATTGAATAATGTAAATTTAAATCAAAAAAATTTTTTTAAGGAATTTGTTCTTTTTCTTCCTTTGAACGAATTCATGTTTATTCTTATCCTTTTATTTTGTTTTTATCAATTTTAACTTGAACCTGTTATTCACAAATAAACAAACCTTTACATGTATTCATACAGTGTATGACAGTTATTTAGGAACAAAAGTGGTTTAAAACTACTTTTTGACATAAGATGCTGTAAGCAGAGTTATTAAAGTGTGCCAAAATATGGCCTCCATGCGGAGGAGAAATTAGTAAAAAGTAATGGGGATCTTGATGGCAAATTCCGAAAAAAACAATGGCAGTGACCTCATAACATCTACAGAAGAGATAACAAAGATATTTTCTACTTTCACCTTGAAACCCGTAAGCGAATTTCAAGTCTGTTTTTATTAAAAGGAGGAAAAACAATAGGAACAGGAAGAAACTAAGAGTTAAAAAATAAAACACGCTGTCAAGATAAAGGAAAGAAGGGAAAAAAGTATGTCCGGAAGGCAATGCGAAAGCTGCATACCTTTTTTGGTAAATTGTGGTATGCTTCTTAGCAAACAAATAGAGTCTTGACCAATTCATTCAAGAAATGCTCCACCAACTACCTTTGACGGTATGGGTTAGGGCTGACAGCGTGATAAACAGTTTGTATTTCCTTCTTACTTTCGCATATCCCAGATTATTCTCATTCACTTTACTGTACTTATATTTTGTGTCGCAGTGTTCCGTTGGAAATCTCAAAAGCTGCTTTTTTTTCCCCAGACTTGCTCTAGCTTGTTTAATGTCTGTGCTTTTAAGAAGCAAGAATAAATCTATTTTTTGGCTTTGGGGCTCACACCTCTTACTACTTTGAATTAAATGAATTTAACAGCATTTTCCTTGCTGCCATCGGTACAACAACTTGTAACTCAACAAAACTTAATATTGTATGTCAGTTGTTCACAAGTATACACTTATAGTAATAACTCTCTGAAGCTTTGGGCGAAGCCTTACTCTTGACATAAATTGTCACATCCTTTTTCCATCTTAAATTCTCTCCACGTTCTTGTGCCAATATACATTAAAAACAAGTAAGAGCGCTATATTCGGCTGTGCCGAATCTTATATACCCTTCACATTGGTCTTTAAATATACCCAGCCGAGTAATTTTGTACTGCAAATAATATAATAAAAAACCTTGTGCGAGTTTTAAAGCCCATAGAAAAAATAACAAAATTTTAACGTTCATACGAATAATAGAAATACATAGATGAAGAAGATTTGAGGTCGAAAGTTTTAAAAGTTTTCGACATTATTCATATTTAAAGGTTAATAAAACTTAATAAATGTTCTTGTCCCGCTGCTCTTCTCCAACTTTTTTTCCAAAATGTATAAATTATTTGATTATTACTTTTTGTAGAATATTCGAAGTCGATAGCTGTAAAAGTTTTCCAGAAAAAGCGTAACGAAAATTTTATAAAAATTGTTAATTTGTATGGGAGCTACCCCTTCTTCATCCCCCACCCAAAAATTTTTTTCTTTAAAGCGTAGGCCTTGTGTTCCAATTACTTTTTGTAGAACATTTGATGTGGATATCTGTTATAGTTTCCGAGATATAGCGTATCGAATATTTTATAATAATTGTCGATTTGTATGGGAGCTACCCCTTTTTTTGCCCCCACTCAATAAAATTTTTCTTCAAAGCGTAGGCATTCTTGCCTAATTACTTTTTGTAGAACATTTCATTTCGATATCTTTTATAGTTTCCGAGATATAGCGTGTCGAATATTTTATAATAATTGTCGATTTGTATGGGAGCTACCCCTTTTTTTGCCCCCACTCAAAAAATTTTTTCTTTAAAGTGTAGGCAATCTTGCCCAATTACTTTTTGTAGAACATTTCATTTCGATATCTTTTATAGTTTCCGAGATATGGCGTATCGAGTATTTTATAATAATTGTCGATTTGTATGGGAGCTACCCCTTTTTTTGCCCCCACTCAAAAATTTTTTTTTAAAGCGTAGGCATTCTTGCGCAATTACTTTTTGTAGAACATTCCATTTCGATATCTGTTAAAGTTTCCGAGATATAGCGTATCGAATATTTTATAACAACTGTCGATTTGTATGGGAGATACCTGTTTTTTTGCCCCCGCTCAAAAAAATTTTTCTTTAAAGTGTAGATCTTTGCGTACAATCACTTTTTGTAGAACATTTTAAGTCGATATCTGTTACAGTTTCCAAAATATAGCGTATCGAATATTTTATAACAATTGTCGATTTGTATGGGAGCTACCCCATTTTTTGCCCCCACTCAAAAAATTTTTTCTTTAAAGTGTAGATCTTTGCGTACAATCACTTTTTGTACAACATTTTAAGTCGATATCTGTTATAGTTTCCGAGATATAGCGTATCGAATATTTTATAATAATTGTCGATTTGTATGGGAGCTACCCCTTTTTTTGCCCCCGCTCAAAAAAATTTTTCTTTGAAGTGTAGATCTTTGCGTACAATCACTTTTTGTAGAACATTTTAAGTCGATATCTGTTACAGTTTCCGAGATATAGCGTATCGAATATTTTATAATAATTGTCGATTTGTATGGGAGCTACCCCTTTTTTTGCCCCCGCTCAAAAAAATTTTTCTTTGAGGTGTAGATCTTTGCGTACAATCACTTTTTGTAGAACATTTTAAGTCGATATCTGTTATAGTTTCCGAGATATAGCGTATCGAATATTTTATAACAATTGTCGATTTGTATGGGAGCTACCCCATTTTTTGCCCCCAATCAAAAAATTTTTTCTTTAAAGTGTAGATCTTTGCGTACAATCACTTTTTGTAGAACATTTTAAGTCGATATCTGTTATAGTTTCCGAGATATAGCGTATCGAATATTTTATAATAATTGTCGATTTGTATGGGAGCTACCCCTTTTTTTGCCCCCGCTCAAAAAAATTTTTCTTTGAAGTGTAGATCTTTGCGTACAATCACTTTTTGTAGAACATTTTAAGTCGATATCTGTTACAGTTTCCGAGATATAGCGTATCGAATATTTTATAATAATTGTCGATTTGTATGGGAGCTACCCCTTTTTTTGCCCCCGCTCAAAAAAATTTTTCTTTGAGGTGTAGATCTTTGCGTACAATCACTTTTTGTAGAACATTTTAAGTCGATATCTGTTACAGTTTCCGAGATATAGCGTATCGAATATTTTATAACAATTGTCGATTTGTATGGGAGCTACCCCATTTTTTGCCCCCAATCAAAAAATTTTTTCTTTAAAGTGTAGATCTTTGCGTACAATTACTTTTTGTAGAACATTTTATGTCGATAGCTGTGATAGTTTCCGAGATATAGCGCATAAAATATTTCACCAAATTTGTGCAATTGTAGAAAAAATACCCCTTCCCCTGGTCCTATCTGAAAAAACTTTTTCCATTATTTAGGTCCCTTCTTTAGGAGTATCCGTGCCAAGTTTTGTGGCAAGAGTGATTATACTTACTGAGATATATAAGGATATATGCACGGATTTTGTCCTAAAAAAAATGGGTTACTCTGGGTTTTCGCTTATATCTCGGTCAATAGTGAACCGATTTTGCTGATTTTAAATAGCGATTGTTAGCGGGACATTTGTAATCGTTTGACACCATTTACTGATCTGTATCTTTTTATCTGACTCCGGAAACTTGATTTCAACAGACGGACAGACGGACAGACAGACAGACAGACAGACGGACAGACGGACAGACGGACAGACGGACAGACGGACAGACGGACATGGCTATTTCAACTTCCCTATCTATAAGGGTCCAGAATATATATACTTTATGGGGTCGCAAATGAATAATAAAGAAATTACAAACGGAATGACAAAGTGATATATACCCTATCACTATGTGAAGGGTATAAAAAAATTGTGAAAACTGCAAACGGTTTAAAGAGCTTGTCACTTCCTTTTTAATCTTCTTTGGGCATAAGCACTAAATAGAATGAAACCCAAAGTAATCACTTGTTGTTTTATATTAAGTCAAAACTGGGTGATCAAGACTATCAGGGCAGGTAGTCCCCATATCTTTTCGTTTGCCAGCATATCCTATTAACCCATTCCTTAGTTATTCCAAAGAATTAAGCCTCAATAAAAATTTTTAAACATTACAGTCCCAAATTTATCATCAAAACTACCTTAGTCTATGTCCGAATATCTAATAGTTTTACCTCATCAAGCAACAGTTGCGAAAAGTCAGCCACCATGTACTTTTTGGTGAAGATCCCTAAATAAAATCTTTAGGCTGGCAATTTTTATTGGAAATTTATATAGGTCCACCCAGATTTCCTATTTTAGCTCTGTATTGCTATGAAATCAACGCCCAGGCTACTAACATTTCGGTTGAACGCTTAGTTCCCAAGACAGCTCATATATAGTGAACAATTGTTGGCAAATCCTTAACTAAGCGCGTCTATCGTTACCAACCAATTGCAAATTTCGGCAAAGCAAAAACATTTTCTGATAGGACTGAAATAGAAGTTGGGCCAAAAGACCGTTGCTGTTTCGCTCTCATTTTTTTATTAAATGAAAAACTTCAATTTTGTTTTTTGGTGATGTTTACTTAGGACTTTGAAATTTTATTGGTGAAGGTAGAAAGATGATATCGGTGCCATGACAATTGATTGCTCTACGGGCTCGTTTTATGGCATTTTTCGTCACTTTAGCGAGAACTTCAGGCAACAAAATTTCGCATTCATGTCGAATGTTATTTTTGAGGGCTTTTGGGGTCTCGCATTTGTTAACGTTAACACGGGACTTCAAAAAACCCTGCAAAAAACGTCTGAAACAGTTAAAAAGGGTGATGTTGCGGACCAACGTAAATTAAAGACGTGCAGTCGTATACCTTAAAGTGTTGCCCAAACAAATATACCAAATAAATACATGGTGGTATTGGTATACATAAGAAAACAAATGTAACTAATATTGTACTCTTGTCTTTTGACAAACGCACTCTACAAACAAAAGCAGGTACAGTTGCTTGTGGTTTTTGCATGAAGAACAATATATACATGTTTGTCGCCTTTTAAGAACTGTTGTATCTAAGTTTTTTCTATTTATTTGTTGTAACAAGTAGTAAAACCTTATTTTTCATCACGGAAGAGATTTCATCAAAGTGAGCGCAAAAACCAATTTTTTTCTTCTCACGTACTTATGTTCATCAAAGAGCCTGAAAACTATTTTTTTTTATTTTTTTTTACTGGTGAATATAATTAATTATTTACATAAAATACGATATATAAGGTTTGTTATTTTTATTAGTCTGTTTAACAGCTTCTTAATTATTATAAATTGATTTTTGTGGCGAATCTGTTTTACAGTTTAAATACCTACAAACATACATAATGACATACAATGAATGTATGTATGTATGTATCTATGTATGAACGCATGTGTTTATGCATGTATGTACGTATGTATATCTATTAATTCATCTATTCTTACTTTCTATTAAATAGTCTTGAATGAATTATGTTTACCATTTACAAAATAAACGAAACATGTAGAAGCGTTATTAGTATGGCAAAGTTGTAAAGGGTTTTGATAGGTATTTATTGTTTTTATTTGTTAAAAAAAACCAGAGGGGTAATTGCGGCATTCGATTGGAATCGAAGTTTTACTCGATCGATCGACTAGTCAATACTTTTAATATAGGATTTCTAATAAGTATTTTAAAATTTCGAATCGAAATTTTACTCGATTGATAGAGTTGTCAATGCTTTTGGTATAGGAATTAGTATAAGAATTTTTCAATTTCGATTCAAATCGAATGCCGTAATTTGCCCTCTGATTTTTGTATGATAGAATTTTCTCAAAACCTGAAGCAACAATTGTTTTCCATGGATATTATTCTGTTTAGCTGTTGAAGAAAATGTAAAAAATTAGAGGTTGAATACATAATGTATACTATTAAAAAAAATACCAAACAAAATTCTCTTAGTACTTGAAGAAAAAGATTGAAATACAGAAAAACCGACTGTTAATTCTCAGAATCATCCCAGTTTTTATTACATGTTTCATTAATATAAAAACCCAATATTTGAAAATAAGAACATAAATACATATGCATATGCATATGTATGTATTATGTGTATCTGGGTATGTAATAGTTACGAAGAATTTTTGCATCACAATATCTGAAAGGATTACAAATAAGCAGACAGGCACCAAGATACCTTCAAATTCTTGGAAAATAATTTGAAAACTGCCTATCCCTTTATGATCAGCGATGACAAATGAGAGAGGATAATGTATGATTGCTTTCTCCTTGTGTTGTTGTTGTTTCTTTTCTTTTGTTTTGCTCTCTTTGGTATGGTTTTTGTAGGTACTCGTGTCGTGTACATGTAAAACCCGATTAGTGTTCGTCCGCCGGAGACACCTTCGCTTACATTGCTTATGATTGGTCTGAAAATATGTTTTTTCTCATTCAAATGAGAAGGCGAAAAATGCTGTTTAGAAACTCATTGATTAATGAAAATTTGGTGGAACCAACATAACGCTTTCACTCGCAGTCTTAAGTGAGAAGTGAGTGTGAAGTAAAGACTTATTAATGGTAAAATTTGAAAATGGATAACAGAGAAATAAAGGAAAAAATTACATCAAACATATATAAAATAAGTCAAAAAAAGGGGCGAAGCAAAATATGGGATTGTTTTGGAGTAGTTATTGATGAAAATAATATGAGTTTGGATTTTGTTGCCTGCAAAGTGTGTGGCAATATATACAAATACAACAAAAGTGCCCTTTCCAATTTAAGTAAACACAAGTGTTATGCAAATTATAAAAGTGATAATTTACAAAATTTAACTGAACCAAACCAAGAGGCAAAAAAGGCTTGTAACGACATTTTGACAGAATGGGTGATAAAAGACATTAGACCTTACAGTTTAGTTCAGGATAATGGGCTAAAGGAGTATTCGAAGTTCTTACTATCCCTGGGAAGCAAATTTGGATCCCGCGTAAATGTGGAATCGCTTATACCACATCCAACAACAATTTATAAAAACGTTGAAAGTAGATATACAATATATTTCAGTCAGCTAAAGTCAGAAATGTCTACAATAAAAAAAATTGGTTATGCTTTGACATGTGACCTATGGACAGAAACTTTTTCAAAAATATCCTATCTCGCTTTAACAGCCCATTTTGTTATCGATGGTGAAAATAAAAATAAGTTGCTGGGAATTAAATCTATGAAAGGAATTTCAAATACAAGTAAGCTTATAAATAATATATACTTATGTAGCTACATTTTCTACAACAATAAAACACATAACCTTTTACTCAAAAGCCAATAACATTTGTATCTGCTTAAAATGTAAGCCTGTTACTTATATCGGGAACATTTTTTGAACGCGACTTAAAGTTTGTGATATTGTTGTTAAAAATCATTTTATTTCACTAATAATAATTTATTTGTTACATCATAATATACTAACAACCCACTACATTTTAAATTACTTCTTAAGAAACAAAGATCAAAAAGCTTTTTGTCTTTCAAGAATAGTGTTAATGAATTAATATTTTCAATTTTTTTAAATAGGCATCAATATAAAACTAAAATTGGAAACTTTGCTAGCTGAGTTCAATTGTTCCTTAAATGATCCAACAACTGTAGTTACTGATAGAGGAAGTAACATTAAAGCTGCTTTAAAAGAACACGAAAATTTAAGCTGCATAAATCACCTTATACACAATACCATAGAAAGGAGTATTAAAGCGTCAGTACAAGTTGATGAAATAGTTACGGCATCTTCTAAACTAGTAAAATTTCTAAAAAAATCTGGTCTCAATTGTAACTTAAAAACATCTTTAAAAAGTTTTACCCCCACAAGGTGGAATACAGTTTATTTCACCATTTTATCCATTAAATCAAATTTTGCTGATATACAAAACATTCTTAATGAAAAAAACCTAACTGAAAAATACAGCGTTATAAAAGAATATTATTTAGATCAGCTAATAGCAATTTTAAAGCCGTTTATGGATGCTTCGAATGAACTTGAAGGCAGCTCGTATGCAACTATTCATTTAGTTTATCCACACATTCAAAATTTAAAAACAGTGTGTAATACATCTTGTAATGACCAACCAAGTTTTATCTCAGAATTTAAAAAAGCAACAAATGAAATTTTAACTTCCCTAGTAGACAAACACATAACAATATACCATAAGTTAGCAGTATTTTTATTTCCGCCAGCCAACCAACTTACTCAATTTAGTTTTGATGAACAAACCGAAGTATTTACCAAATGCAAACAATTGCTACTTAATTATGTAGATGATATACCTTCAGATAGTCAGCATCATAAGGCAAATTCATCTAAATTATTTTCATTATTTAAAAACTATTTACTACCAACAGAGGAAGCTTGCTCAAACCAAACCACAATTCTAAATGAAATAACCAAATACAGAAACACATTTGTATCTTTACAAAACGATTTTGACGTTTTAAAATGGTGGAATGATAGAAAAAATGAATTTCCATTACTATATAAATTAAGCTGTAGAATATTTTCTATTCCAGCATCAAGTGCCCCTTCAGAAAGAATATTTTCTATTGCTCGGACACTAATAACAGATAAACGCTCCAAGCTCGGTTTAAATGGAAAATCATTTAACGAAATTTTGTTTACAAATATTAATTCCAAAAACTAATATTTAGGTGCTAACACACATATGAACTTTTATAAGCATTTATTAATTTTTTATGTTAAAATTATGTGATATTTTATTTTTGTTTGTTTTCAGTGAATTAGTTTTTTTTTTCTTTAGTTTTAATAATCTTTAAGTTTATATAATTTTTATGTTTTAATGTATAATCGTTCTTTGTACTATTAAGCATTTTATTTTGTGATTTGTTCTTTAAGAATTCATTTTACTGAACTGAACTATATTTTTGTTTATGAAAAGCTTTTATTTTAATAAAATTAATAAAAACAGAGTAATATCTTACTAATAAATAAATTTCTTACTTTGAAAAAAATGCAAATTATTCTCTATCAAAAATCATTTTCACAGTTTACATACAATGTATGTGTTTGCTTACGTTTAAAAGCAACGTAACATGGATACTTATTGTATAACCATCAATATTTATTTAATTTGTTCTAGTCAAACAAATGAGAACTTGTGTAGTTCTTTTGCTCTCTTTTATCTTGTTACACTCCACCAATTAAGGAAAAGAATAATAACAACTTGAACTGTAACAAAAAATTATGTATCTATATGCACTCAAAGCAACAAACACACAAAGGTTGTACGTTTTGGTGTAACTGTTCACGTCTTTAACGTAAATAGTCAAAACGATAGATGAGGCAACCGGGGAACGCCGCTTTCAGAATAATGGTTGTGGCCCGTAAAATGCCGTTCCTTTGTCCTGCTGAAAATTCATATTCTTCAGTCTTAATTCGTTCAATTGCGGCAGAAAACCCTCGGCTAATATGGCCCTGTAGCGGGCATCATCCACTGCCAGCGTTGTCCTTGAAAAAAATTGTCTAAAGACTCCTCCAGCATGAATAGCACACCATGCAGGCACTTTGAGCGAGTATAACGACTCCTGGTGCATCATTCGTGTATTTTCGGTGCCCCAGAAGCGATAGGTTTACTTGTCCACCTGCCCGATGAGGTGAAAATAAACCTCATTGCTCATTATGATTTTTGTCGAAAAATCGTCCACTTCGGCCTCGAGATTGAAGATGGCTTTTGCGGTCGACAAGCAGCAGTTTTGTCACGCACTGGACTTTGTACAGGAACTTGCGCAGGTTTTTCACTAAAGTTCGCCTTAGAAACGACCGGCTTATGTATAAAGTTTCGACTTACCCAAACAAGGAAATTAAACTGGAATAAATATAATGTGTATATTATAATTCAAAGACTTTCCGTTGCTATACTCCATGGCCTTAGAAAAGGACAAACTGGTTTTCATCATATTATGCGTTAATGCCTTTACAACTTAAGAGTTATCGTCAAGCAATCAGTTATATAAAGTTCGCCCTAAGTCAACATACCATATGGTATTCTCTTGAGTGTAAGTCGTCAACAAGAAGCTGAGTTTAAGTGTAAATGCCAATTGCGTAATTCTTCATGAAATTCATCTCAATAAAAAGGCAAATATAGAAGCTGGGGTACGGCAGAGATATGTTTTGCTGCTTTTGCTTTTCAACCATGCTCTGCTCTGCAGGAAAAAACCCCAAAAGCTGACTTTGATGCAAGATGCGGATAAAAATACGGGACTGAAAATTAATATAAGAAAAACGAGATCAAAGCTTCTAAGCCCCTAGGGCCGCGAGTGCTTTTTAATACAAAACCAAATGACGAGAATGTTTTATGGTTCTTTTACCTGGAAAGTCTAATAGACAATAAAAGAAGATTTAAGTGATATATGATCAGACACATTTTGAAAGCTCGACAACTACCTCGGTTTTAAAATATTATATTGAGTTTGACAGAAATATTGCAGAAGACGAAGTTGGAGCCCTCTAATCTAATTTAAAATAATATCATCGTGCACAGGAGCTGAAGGAATAGATGTATATAAAAATCTTGTTTAACGAAATTCGATTCAACAACAATTTAGGTATGATTGTTATTTATTTGGCCACCGCTGTGTATTTTTAATATTTTTTCCTACATAAACATACACATGTATAAAACCCTTGTAACTCTTGTTTAGCCAAAGGGTACTGAAAACAATTTATCCTTTATAATATTTGTACTTTGGCTTTTGTATTGTTCTTTTGCCGCTTATATGATTCTACATCTATTGTTTTGCTAACATTCGATTTAGATAAATTTATGTATTTATATATTTACATATGTGTGTACATACATGTTTATATTTAAAAACAAAAATATGAAAATTAAACAAAAAATATACGTAAAAATATATTTATCCAAACACATGAGCTTAACATTATTATGGCAATTTATTCTTAGACTTACACAAGCAAAAGACAATAACAACAACAAAACCCCGTTCTTGAAGAAGGATGAATTCGAACTAGATTTCAAAGACGAAAAAGAATTAAGTAATAAATATATAAATTGGTAATATCATAAACTTAAAACAGCAAAAAGTTAAGAAAACTTTCCCTAAATGAAATCGAATTTTGTTTTCTCATCTCTAATAATTTTTAGAAATTTTTTTTTCTATAACATGTAAGTTGCTTTTAACATGGAAACTTACATTAAAATGTATACGCCTTAAGAAAAATGGTCAATTACACTTTAACTTTTCCAACTTTTACAAGTAGTTAGGAAATGTTCTTTTTTAAAACAAATTTGAAGATGATTATATTTGGAAGCTAGAAAGTTTAAAGCTCATAGAAAAATTATTATAGAAAATTCTTTTGTTAGATTTTTTAGAAAAGAAAGAAAGTACAAACAAATTTTTTTAAATAAAAATTTATGATGGTTTGCGTCCTTAATAAAAATTTGTAAAAAATAAATTAGATTAAAAATCTATAGAAACCCATTTAAATTGTCTTTTTTTAGACAGAAAACTTCTTTAAAAATTACAAATGTTATTATTATCTCATTTCAGGAAAAATAAAAGCAGAAGTTATGGCTTACTACTTCCTGATGAAAGAACTTAACAATTGAGTAGCGGCAGAATAGATAAAAAACATTTACATATTAATAATGTGTTTTTAAGGAATATAACAAATGACTTGACCGCCCCTTCCTTTTCATGCTGTTCCTTTGTGAGTCAATATTTCATGGAATAAAACTTTCATTGATCCTTTTAGTAACTTTCTTTAAGACATTTTTGTCGTAGTTTTAAGACTGTAAAAACTAAAGTTCTTGCAAAAAAACTTTAATTTTTTTTTTTATAAAATTGCAAAAAGATTAACAGAATTTTGAAAAAATTTTGGGAATATTTTCGGAAATTTTAAAAAAATTTTTAAGTTTGAAATTCCTTGTAAGCCGGTCCCAAACAAGAAAAAATCCTATATTAGTAAAATGTAGATAAATTTACATTTAGAGGAAAAAAAGGTGGCAACGTTAGAATCATCCAATGTGCAGACTTGTCAGTCACGATGTCTCAGTAGTCAAATGAGCATCGCGCGTGCGCTGTGGAGACATTTTTTGGATGATTCCTACCTAATTGCCTGTCAGCAATTTTGTTTAAAGTTCGCTATTCGGCGAATACGTGAGGGGTCGAGTGTAAATTAAATTCGTTCGTGGGAGCAGAGAGTCCGCGCAAATGCTTAAGCTATGAATGTCCCACAGCCATGGCCAAGTCGATCTTTTAAGACTCCCGAAAACATTGTTCTGGTTAAAAGCAGTTTACGGAAAAATTCGTGGCTTTCAATACGGAAAAGAGTAGCTTTACTAAAATATCTTAGAGCGGTTATTCATAAAATTTTTAAAAAGGATCTTCAGTTCCATCCTTTTTAAATTCAAATCGTTCAAGAGCTGAAAGAAAGTGACTTTGTTTTATGGAAAAAAATTTTTCTAAACGATGCTTGAGCGTTTTTTGCACTGAAAATCCCATTTTTTTTTTTGGAGCGACAAGGCTTAAACCGCCACGTGAGCAAGCAAAACTGCCGATACAGGTCTCCAAAAACTCGTAACCTTCGACTTAAATATCAAATACCCTAGCATTGCCCGAGGGTAACTGTTTGGTTTGATTTATCCACGCATGAGATAATTGGACAATTTTCTTTGAAAATTCTCAAGGCTAGTCTAGGTTTTTAACAAAACTGCGAGATTATTCATCGAACTCTTTAAACACGTGGTTGCAGCAGGATGGCGAGACTGCACATACAGCCAGAGCTTTGATGAATTTGCTTTTGGAAAATTTTTTCTCAAAATTGATCAATTGCTTTGGGAACATACCGAAAATATTCGTAGGGAAATGAAGTAAATTTTTCTTGGTTTTTTGGGGAAAAAAATTTGAGGTTTTCTCTTCAGCAATGGATAGGATGACCAACCTCCCTTTCCCGTGACTCAAAGATCCATCAGTATTAAAATCTATAATCATGTGGTTCGCCATATAATTTGGCAGATACAATGGATCCTTGATATTGCTGCGCGAGATTTTATCAACAACTTATTTGCAAGACCCTTAAACGATGCAGATAGCCATTGTTAGCAGGTCCTATCGGGTACCGCGGTAATAACAGGGTCCCCGTGTAATACATGGTCTGATTAATGGTAAAGTCTCTTAAGCAGTGGCTTATGTTATGCCCCACTGGGGCAACTGATAAGAAAAACTACATACTGAGGCTCATCTTGTATAGGCTTCAGACTAAGAGCCTTTTGCAATTTTTTTATAATTTTAAAGCACAAGAAAGGTCTGAAGTATTAGAGGGTCCAACCTTAGCACTTAAACAATTAACAAAGTAAGGCTTAAGAGGATAAGTTATTGAGAGTAAGTGAGTATATAAACTAGCTTCGTATAAGTCCGCTTTAAAATATTAGAATACTATGTTCAATTTATAAGAAATGAGGCAAAGCGCCAAATGTCATGAAATAATTCTTCTATTCTTCTCATATAAGATCTAATTCAGAATATTGTGCGAAGTATTGAAGATTATATTCAACAAACTGATACAATTCTATAGGCGTGGCTTTAGGCTAAATAACTCAACAATCGACCAAATCTGTATACTTCGCCAAATTCCAAGTGGTATATACCATCTTATATTTCGAATAAACTCACCATCGATACGTTTATAAAAGAAAAACTCCTTGAAACCATGCCTGCATATATGATCCTTGCAAAACATATATGCCTTCTGTCACACGAATCTGAGTGACAATAAATCCTCAATTAAAGTATACAGTGACCTCTTCGTATCAATTACCACCACAAAAAGTCTTCAGCATTGCAACAGCGTGTCGTGTAACTTTTTTACAATCTGATAAAGAAAACATTAGAAAAACAAAGATTTGTAAGACGGGTGCAGTAAACACCAAAGGCCACATCCTTCTTTCATATGCGGATCACATTGATATTGTTGAAACGATAGAGCAAAAGATAACAAAGGTTTTTCTTAAAATGAGAAGGAATCTGTAGAGATGGGTCCGATGACCAATAAGGAAAAAATTGAGAAAACGGAAATGTGGCATAGAGAAATTGTAACGTAAAGGTGGCAGAGATGCTAATATACCTCGGCTGTCCGAACAAAAGAGATAAGGCGATAACTACTTTGGCCTCCAAAACAGAGAACTCTCATGATATTAATATTTATATTTACAATGTTTTAAGAACACAAAATTTAAATACTTTATATTTTCTTGTATAACAATGTTTAAAGAAAACTAAGAATTAAAACGTTTTTAGGCACAAAGTTAATTTAAAAACTTGTTTTTAAGTTTTTTGGTTTTTGTTTAATCTTTTGCATCTTTGCAGGTTGCAAGTATTATAACTTAACTAGAAAAAAAAAGAAATTTAAATCTTATAGCAGCAACTGAAAAGAGAAGAAACAGAAAGCTGTGTAAGTCCCAATAAATGCTAAGTGGTTTTGAATATTCAAGTTATAATAGAAAAACATGTTACATAGAATACGAAATACATTTAATTTCGACAAAACACCCGCTCAAAACACAAGTGCAAACAAAAAAAACAAATAGTTTAATCCTTAAAAGGCAACATATTTAAAACTAAAACAGAAAATGGTATTATGGATTTAAAAACATATTCTTCACATAAAGGCTTTCATTCTTATATATAAAAAAGGCCTCGAATTGATTTATAAAATATTACTTCCAAAAATATATATGTTTTTATTGCACATGGCGCAACTGTTATTACTTTAAAAACCAGAAAATTGTATTGAAGTTAAAGCATCAATTAAGTGTTTTCTTGTAAATTAAAATAACTGACACTTTTAATGCAAAATTTAACTGCTAAATTTCTATTTTAAAATTTTGGTTTAAATAATCCGTTTTGAATCAACTAAAAGTTCCTTCACATGTAAAATTTCTAAAAGAATAAAAAAAATGTCAAGGTAAAGTTAAAACAAAACTGATTTTTAAATTAGTTTTAAATTAAAAGCACCTGCTCACAGTACCAGCTTTTTGCCCAATTTAGCAAACTTATACGTTAAAAGGCGTAACACTGTTTACCTTTTAAGGGTTAAAATAACATTATTACTTGCCAAAAATAATTTGGTGTTTTGATTATTTTCTATTTTGCATCTAGTTTTGCTTTTTATAGAAACTTTATCACATAACAATTTTTAATTTTGTTTGTCATTGTTAGTGTTGCAGCATTTACAAACTTAATGCACAAAACATGCAAAAAACTAGAAAAAAAATCATTTAAAACTTAAGTATAAAAGTTTTAAGTTGTTGCAACCAAATAGAATTTTTTGGCTTAAACGCTTTTATATAAAAGAGTTTTTAATGTCTATCCATAACATTAATTTGTATAAAATTTCCGTAAGTATGTTTGACTTTTTATATGAAATACGACATTTTAAGTAATTTTGAGGTAATTTTTTTATTACTTTGGAAATATCGGTTTTAAAAGAAGAATTTGTTTATTTAAAAATTATATAAAATGCATTTTTTTAAAAATGTAATAAAAAAGTTATTAATAAACCTACAATTATGATGCAAAAACAGTTTCCTAACAGCACTGTTAAGTATTTCACATTCGTTTACTGCCAATAGACAAACAAAATTTCACTCCGCGTAACTTAATGCATTATAACCAGTTCTGCATTTAATTTTCCACAATTTAGTTTTAAGCTTTTTAAAATTTGTTTTTAATTTTCTCTAGCAATTATATTTAATATTTTTTTGCTTATGTAAAAAGTTTTTAGTTTTGTGTCTAAAGTATTGAGTTTGCAATCAGATAAAAACGGCATGTTTAGAACAGCTAATGGTTTTTGGTGTAAAAAATAAAAAAAAAAATTTAAAAATTAAAATTTCTTTCCATAAAAGTATTTATGGCTTAATTGTAAGATAAAGCAATAAAATTTAATAGAAAATTTCCACATAAATAAAAATAAGGCCCCTCCCATATGTATTTTTAAACAAAAGCCTAAAACAGGACTTTGGTAAAATTGCTACAGTTCGGCGAACCCAAACGCAAACCCACACAAGTTTTTCCTAATGAGCATAAATTTATTTCTTGGAATATTATTTAAAAATAAAACAAGTAAGAGCGCTATATTTGGCTTGGCCGAATCTAAGATGCCCTCCACATTCGGTTTTCAAAACCTCGAATTTTTATCCGATTTTTTTTAATGGGATATTTCTAATTTTTAAATATGGGCCGGTATCATATTTAAGCCCTTTTAGGGTAACTAGCGAGTTAAAGGGGCTTTTAACCTAATTTTTTTACATTTTTAAAGCAACCCCCTCAGGGAGTGGCTGCAGATCGGAGGCAACTATATTCTAGGAATATATTTGGAAGTGGAAATTAATGGGGATCGGTGGTTGTGTACCTTATTTCTCTTAGACCGACTATGGGGAAGTTATGGCAGCCCCTTAAGGTGTTGGAGATAATGGGAAAGTATATTTTAGAAATATGTTTGAAAGCGAAAATTATTAAAGGTCGTTCATACCCTTTGTTTCTCTAGGGGCGACGTCTGAGAAGTTTAAATGGTTTTCACATTTTTTAAAATTTTGTACGGCAACCATGTTAGGGGCTGGAGACAGAGGGTAAGTAAGTTCCTTTAAAAATTTTTGGTAGCAAAAATTTTGGGCCGATCTTACAATTTACCTTTGTGGAAGCACCCTGAAAGCTGTGGAAGCGATAAAAAAATTAAAAAAAATAAATATTTCTAATAAGTTAATACTACTTTTAGGTCTATGCGACATTGGGGGACTTATTAAAGTTGATTTCAATAATAGCACGGACATAAAAGCAGACAGAGAGGCGGGCAGATCGACAGATGGCAGACGAACAGACGAGCAGATAGACACACGTGCATTGCTTTATCGACTTCCCTACATAAGGGTCCAAAAATATATACCTTATGGGGTCGCAGATGGATATTAAAATGAAATTGTAAATAAATGACAAACATATATACACTTATCACTTATGTATGTAAAGGTGATAAGGAGTCCAGGAAATTTTTTTTTTCCAAAAATTTTAAAAATGTTTCTTACTAGAGGGTTGGAAGGAATATTTCTGACTAAAGTTAAATACTATAACAAACCTGAATCAGCTTTTTGGCAAAACCTAATGACACCATTTTATATGTGGTCAGCTGATTTTCCGAAACATAAAGTCTCATAAAAAGAAAACGGCCAGCAAGTTTGCCAAGCTTAGACAAAATTGTTATTGCGTTTTAAAAGTTTTGGTAAAAATGTCTTGCCAGCTATGCTAGTTTTACAATTTTTCTCTACAATTTCAAAAAACAAATCTTCTAAATTGAAATTTATAAATTCATAGTGGTCGAAGCCTTCTTATGGTATTTAAAAAAAAAGTGCGCCTATTAAACCCTCGTTTTACACTGAAAAGCTCAGAAATATTTGTGCCTATCATGAAATCTTGTTATATTAAAAATCTCCTTTTTTTTTTTTAAATAAGGAGTGTTTTATTGGATTTAAATAATTTAAAGCGAAAGAATTGAAAAATTTAAAGCATCTCTTCTCATTGAAATTTTTTTGAAATTTAAATTAAATTGTTTTTTTCTTTGATTTTATAATATTGATTATAAGTCAAAAATCAATAAAATATTTCACAAAATTAATTATTTTTATCTGATTGCGGTGCTATTAACAAAACAGTAAACTGCCTCCGAAATTTTGTACTATGGATAAAGTATTAAGATAAGCTATAAAAACACCTAAATGAGCTTGTTTAAAACATCTTAAAAAACGGAAGAGATAGAAAAGGAGAGACACAGCTACCCTTAGCTTAACTTAGTTGAATTATTGTGTACTTCAATTTAATAACTTAAATTTAAGACTGACACTGGCTGGGCTAATAAAAATGATTTTAAAAATTGAGAACTTTCTGTTAGTTCACACAAATAAAGATTTGATAAAGTTAAAATTTTTTTTTATATAAATTTATAAAAAATACACATTTATGCATCTTTGTTTATATTTTTGAACCATTTTTTGAATTAATGCTTTTTTAATATTGGTGCGCATCTATTGCAGACCACACATTCGGTTTCTGAGTTCGGTGAAAAGTGGTGTCGGCCTGTGTTCGGGGCTAGGCGTTTTCACCAAACTTTACCGATTTTATTTGATATACTTTACTGAAAAAGTCATGAACTATTTCATACAAAGCGTATGATAATTTTTTTATTTTCTAAAATAATTAATATCACTCATACGCATTTCATGAAAAGGCTTCTGTTATTTAAGCAGGCTGTGAAGTAAGTAGTTTTATTCAGAATTAAATTGAACAAAAATATACTTCGCATTTTTCTATAATATTATCTCTTCATTAACACGCATTGCAAAACAATTCACCATAATATTTGCATTTTACAAAAAATTCATAATTTGTGCATATTTTGTATTGTTTTTTCCTGATAAGAATATTAATATAATTTAATTGCAATTATGAAATCATGAAGCGATAATTGCTTTAGCGTTGAAAAAATTCCAATGATTAGTGCACAGGGCAAATCAATACTGTTGTAAAAATAAGGAAAATTAAACACTAATGAGATTAAAATTTTGTAAAAATTTATAAAATTGAATTGTTTAATGAAAAACTGACAGCTAAATCCAATTAGTAAAATTTTAAAAATGGAAACTCAAACCAACCATGTATTAAAAATAATATAAAATAAGTTTTAAATCTAAATGAACATAATGTATGCGCCAAATTAAGCTATTAAACTTATAAATATATAATTAATTAATAATTTGCATATTTCGCTCTACAGGAGTCAATGTATTACGTAATATGTTGAAAAAAAGTGAAATAGTAACAATATTAATAAAATATGAATAAAATAGACAAGAAGCTTGCAAAGATTGCAAATAATATTTTGTAGTTTTTTTACATAAAAAATATCTTTTTAACCTAAAAATAATTAAAAGAAAAATTAAAAATTTTGAGTCTGTGTAAAACATAACATCTTCAAAATTAAAAAAAAAATAATTAAAAATTAAAAATAATTGGACTTTTATTTAAAAGAAATTTTTTTAATTTCCAAAAAAATCTTAGCTTTAAGTATATTTTTAGTTATTCTTTCCGTATATTTAGCAAAAAAAATCATTGAAAAATATTTAAAAAAAATATTTCCTAAATTAAGAAACACCTTAAGCAAATATTTCTAAAATAACTGTTAGTAAATTGTTGTTATAAGAAAAAAAAACTAATATTTACAAGTACATTGTTGTCTTAATAAGATAAATACAATAAATAATAATTGTTAAAAATATGAAATTCTTTAAAGTGCAAATACTAACTTATTTAGAGTTACCTTCTTTATAAATAAAATGAGCTAAAATATTTAAAAAAGAGAAAAATCTACAAAAACACAATAAAAACATTTTTTTATACAATGAATTCAATAAAATAACAATTATAAAATACACAAGCAAAAAACTACAAATACAAGTAAGTAAAGCAGAAACCGAAAAAGAAACAAATGACCGTAGTATGAAAAACAAATATAATAAAACAGTCATACAAATAATACTTGGATAAATATACATGATCCATATTGAGATGCGCACATACATGCACATTTCTTTGTAAGCAAGGTTATATAAATATGTGTGCTGTAAAAGTAATTGCTAAAAAAAGCTGTAATACCTACAAAGATAATGGTTCATTGAATGGTGACTATAATGACTCTACGGGGCAAATAATCCTGTTGTAAAAAGAAAAACCAATAACTAAAAAATACTTTCTGTAAAAAAAATTTTGTATTAAAAAAATTGGTGTGAAAGCAATTAAAACCCAGATGGAAATTAAAACAAAGAATGTTACAAAAAAAATTGCATCAGGTATCAATCAATTAAAAGTTTTGTTTGACAATTAATTAAAATTTTAACAAATTTTTATCAAAGCAATTTTATAAACATATATAAGAGAAATTTATTTACTGTTTCTGAGCAAACAAATATTTACTATATTTACAAACTGAATTGCCAGTGTCTTCAAAGACAAGCAATTTTCACATGATTGTTTACACGACAACTTTTTTTTCTAGTTTTTTTTCCTTAAAAACAGGGCGTTAATCTGTAGGGTTTTTCAAATAATGAGTTTTCCAATAAGAAAAACCACGCTTATTGTTAAGGAAATCTAAAGTTGTTTATTATTAAGAGGCAGAATCGATAGAACTAAGTCCTGGATAAAATGTCATTTAAATGGCCTTCACGGCTTCTTCTGCACGAACTTATTTGATGACCCAAATTTTAGAGCATTTTTCCACTTAATCAAGTAGCACTCCATGAATGAAACTTTCAATATTGCCTTGCAAAGCTTGAAAAGTACCCGCTATATTTTAAAAGACCAATGACTTCAAATTATTTAACAAGAAAAATTCTAATGGTTTTAAATCACAGTTTCTTGGAGGCCATTCAATATCACAATTTCTTGAAAAAATTGAATCTCCAAACTTTTCTCCCAATAATTCAATTATTATATTTTCTGTATGACACATAGCCCCGTCTTGCTAAAATCAAATATTGTCAAGATCAACTTTTTTCAATTTTAGCCAAAAAAGTTGTTTATCATCAATCTTTACAGCTCTCCATTGACAGTTATGGTGTTGCCAGCTTAATTTCGGATGAAGTACGGATCGATGATTTCACCAGAACAAAACCCACACCAAACTGTCAGTTTAGGTAAATGAAATTATTTTCCATGAATAATTTGTTGATTTTCTTTGCAGGATCGACAATTTTCTTAACTGTACCACTCAGATAAAAGTGGGCCTCACCGGAGAAGACAATTTCCTTAGAAAAGTCGTTATCGCTTTTAAGTTGTTCTAAGGCACAATCAGCAAACTTTCGTCGCTTACGGTAGTCCATTGCTTTAGTTCTTGAGTGAAGACAATTTAAAGCAGATGCAAACCCAAATCTTTGATCAAAATCTGCTAGGATGTGGTTTGAGGGAGTCCTAATTGTTAAAAACGTCTTGGAATCGACAAACTGCAGTCTTCAGAAACACTTACAAGATCGGCGCTACTTCGAGCGGTTCTTTTTGTTATTACCACTTGAGCATTATATTAAAAAGACTTAGCTCAACAATTCGACGAATAACGATCACACTTGGACGATTGTTACGAACATAAAATGGCAAAAGCGCACGAAAAATTGCAATTGGACAACGATTATTTGGATAATAAAACTGAATAATTTGTAAACGTTGTTCTGGCGTTTGTCTTTCCATTATAAAATTTTAAACACAACTTAATAGAATCAAAAATAAATAACAGATCGTGACATATTACAAATGGGCGAAACATCACTTCAAATTAATGTCATCCCTATTGGCAAAGTTTTTATAATACTTTTCATATCACAAATTTATAGCACTTAAATTAATACTTTTTTTTCTTTTTTAAAAGGGTTTTGCATCAAACAAGGAGAGAAGATGTAAAATTTTTTTGGTAAAATGAGTTTGTGAAGCTAAAAAAATATCCTTTTGAAATATTTTACAAACGTGTGAACCAAATTTGTTTTTAAAAATCTGTTGTCTTCAATTTGTAATTTAATGGTGTTTAAAAAACTAGTTTAAGTGGTTTTAAATGATCAAGCTAGCTACTTATTAAATTGCAAAGGTTTTACTATATAGTGCTTCTAATTTTTTTTTTGATTCTTTTGCACTACTCTCGAGTCCTAAGAAAAACGCCACGTAAGGTAAGTAAAATCTGTTAAATATATTGTCCTACCAGACACCTGGGTGATTTTAGGTATTTTCCCAATGTTTTTCACAGAAAATTATATACATTTTTGCTATATTTTAAGAGTCCAATTTAAATTTATTTTTTTTTGTTGTTTTGATTATGCCATAATAAAAGGAAAATGGCTGCTTTTATAAAAGTCGGATTTTTATTCAATGTCACTGTGATTTATCGTTTGCTCGTTGCTGAAACTACATTTGTTAGAAATGTTTTGATGAAATAATTACACAAACGTTAAACAAACTACTTCGTAAGCGAGGCTTGAAATATTTATTGGGAAAGAGCTTTATCAACAGGATCTTATTTTGAAACTATTATTTTATATTTTTACCACTTGAAACTGTTTTTAAAAGGTTTAAACAAGTACTTTTTTTTACTTTAGTTTTAAGAATTTGAAATCAAAACCCTGAAGAACTAATAAAAGGTAATTGAAAATATTACGTTTCACATTTGAAAACTCATAGTCCTAAGATATAAAAAACGTAAGTCAATACTTCATTCTCTACTTAGTTGACTCCCAGCCTAAATCCGCGTCAATATTAACTTCTTCTCATCTCAATGCTTCAAATCTAAAAAATACCAAAAGGCACCGAAAATGTGAAAAACATACTTCTTGAAAGCTTACTTTATTTAAGTTTTAAATCTAGGAAAATTTTCGTAAAGTTAAGATCTTTAGACTCATATTTAAAAAAAAAAAACAAGAAGTACGAAAAAAGATGAAATATTTATTTTCGACCCTTTTTTTGAATTTCGATCTCAATCTTGGTCACTAGTCAGTTGTTTTATAATTGAATACTCATAATTCTAAAAGAGAAAAAAATTTGCTTAATATATTAATATTCTTCTAGAGCTGTTGATCAAAACTTAAACTGAGAATCTTGAGGGTGCAATCTCATTGCATTTCTACCTATAACTGAAACAGTTAAAATTTTTATTTAAAAAAAGGTAAGTATTTTTAAGACTGATATATTTTGAAGTGATCTGAAGACCATTATTTCTTCTTACAATGACCACTTTAAGACTGTGACAGCTGCGACCTTTTAAACTTGAATTTTCGAGATCTTAAAGATCGTGCTTTTATGGTAGCTTAAAGCAGTCTCATAATATATGTTACTCTGTTTCTGAAAAAAAATGTTTCATCAAGACGTATGTATAAAAATAGCCGATAAATCAGTGTGTGATCATTTAAAACTTTTTCAAAATAAATTAAAGTAAAACATGAACCCATTTATTTATACCTTATTTAGTTCCTGTTTAAGATGGCAGTTTGTGAATTTTTTAAAAAGAGAAGAAACCATTGTGTCATTTTCTAAGCGGTATTACAAAGACTTGATTTAAAGACTTTAAAAAGTATTACACGGTATATAATTTTAACCTTTCTTTTACCCTTTACGGTCTAAGGTTTCAGAAAATAACAAAAACATATTTTATTATTTTGAGACCTAAATTATGTTTCTACCTCTATTGGTCTGATTTGGGTTTGGTCCAAAATTTTTTAAAATGTGCCAATAAAATATTAGTAATTTTTCTTGTAGTTTATCAGGCTAATAATATTCGTATATTTGTAAAAAAGTACCGTTTGAAACTAAGCAGTATCAAGTTATAGTTTTTACCCAGCTTTGCCACTAAAGATACAGAATTTGGAAAAATTGGCAGTTTCAAGATGTCAATCAATTTAACATCAGAGACAGTAAGTTTTAAGACTCTAACTTCACGCTTTAAGCTGTATGATGATGAGTGAGTCCGTAGGTCAGTCATTTGGTAACGCTTTTCCTTTTTTTTCTTTACAGGTTAGCTGCTGTACAATTTTGTGGTAACTTTTTTTTGTTTTAAGCTCAATCCTACAGCGGATGTACTACAAAACAATAAACTTTACAAAGCAAAATCAACGATCCGTTAAAAAAGTTATAAGAAGTAAAAATTTATTTAAAAATAATTGTAATTTATTCTCTGAATTTAAAGATTTTTCTAATAAAATTTGACTTAAACTCTATACTTAAGGTTAATTTGTATTAAGTTGTCTGGGGAAAGATTAGGAATGATTATTTTAATCCAGAAACGATTGACTACATACATATTACTTGTTTTTTTTTTCTATGAAAAAATAATTGGATTGAGTTATAAGGCAATTCTATTGTTTGACAATTATTTTGTACCGAAAAAAAAATTTATGAGAATTTCTTTTGTAACTATTTCTACATTTAACCTCAGGGAATGGTTTGTCTTGAATCCAATTAAAAGGAATAAAGTGGAAAAGTAAATTGACTGCAAGAAATCTAGTATGATTTTATTACCAACTGGGCCTCTTTTAGTCGTATAGTGACTATAGATTGTGTTTAACTTAATTTTATCCCAATGTAGGAAAGATAAGACATAGAAAAAAAAGAAACGTACATAAAGCCACAATAACAAAGAGCTATAGTGAATGAGAATAATATAATATAAAAAGCTAAAAAAACATTATAAGCCAGAAAAGCAAATAGAGGGCAAAAAAAAAGTCATTAATTTATTCAGCATTCGTTTGGCGAATAAAAAAAGAAAACAGTGTTAATCCGCTTAGCTTTTAGCCATTTGCTTTTCCCCTTCTACCAATATTGTCTCTTATACTTTTATTATCATTGGGCTGCTTTTACAGTGTGACAGAGAAAACAAAATCTTTAAAATGTTCAATTATATGTGTTTAAACGCAAAGCCCTCCCTCCACTTCAATAGTGTTAAGGCATTTGTTCTCTTTTACTTTAATTCGATTGTTTTGCTTTTTGTATTGTTGGTGTAATGATCCAGCTTATGGTAGTTATCTTTACTTTTTTCTCTTCGGCATTGTTGTTATTGTCTTTATTGCTGTTATTGTTGTTTGTGTTATACAAAACATAATATTTGTTTAATTTCTTTTGTTTATTTTCAACCAGAAGCAAATACAAATGAAAATGTGTTAGCGAAACCACGTGATTTTCAATTATGAATAAAATAACACTTTTTTATACTATTTTATTCTTGTTTGTATTTTTCTATTTTTTAATGGTAATTTATTTATTTATTGTGCAATTTTATATAAAAAATACGCTTAAAAAATTTTATTTACTTATTTAAAATTAAATTCTACCATTTTTTGAGGACGAAGAGGGACTTTAAATATTTTCCATTTTAGTTTTATTGATAAATTTAAAAATATAATTTACTGAACAATTGTAAAGTTCTAAGCACGGTTTAAGTTATACTAAGTATTAAGATTTAAATCTAATTCTGAACTTATATGCTTAATCCCTTAATATATGAGCAATACCAGTATCAATTAAGTGAGCATAATATTTATATTTTGCTGTAGTTTTGATATTGTTAAATTAGTTTACGTTACGAGTAGTGGCGAGTCCATTTCACCACCTGCACTCGGAGGCTCTCAGGCCCACTGTAAATCCCTTCAGAAGAGTCAAGAGAAGAAAAGTAAAAGTTAAGACAAGCATTTTATAGGTAAAGTAAAAGAAAGCAAGAATGCCGTCCGCAAGATGTCCAAGAAAGTCAGTAGTCATCACCTATCTGCCCAGCCACCCAACGCCCTTAATAAAATCTACAATGCTCCCCAGCCCACAGCCAGGGACCTCACTAAGTGCATCCAAGAAGCCCCCTTCAAACCACTTCTGTCGGCGAATCTGCAGCCCAGGGCAGTGGCAGACAAGATGTTTTACTGTCTCTATCTCCTCCTCGTCCTCGCATACCCTGCAGAAATCTGTAGAGTTCCTGTCCCATTTGTTCGTCCTATATCTCACATCTTAGTGCCCTGTGAGAGTCCCAGTAATGCACCTCAGAACCTACTGCTCTCCTTGAGCAGCAAGTCCGTGCCCATCTTGTCGAGCCTTGGCCATACAGGTCTAGAGATCCTGCAATTAGCCTGCCTTGTCCATTATCCAAGTCCCTATCAGTCCATAACAGAAACTCAGTGGTGGCCTTACCGGCACAAAACTAAATCCAATATCCCGGGCCGATCCCTTCCTTGCTACTTCATAGGCAATCTCGTTGCCGAAAACGTCATAGTGACCCAAAATCCAACAGAGTCTAACCCTGCGTGTCCCCATGATTGCCCTAAGAGCACGTCTGCAGTCACTCACGAGCTTAGACCTGACATAATGTCTCTCCAGAGTCTTAAGCGCGCCCTGACTATCAACGTAGATTGTCTCGTCCCATCTCCCATCCGCATCTTCCCCTATCAATTCCGTGGCCTTTATCACCGCCAGAATTTCAGCCTGAAAAACGTTGCACTAGTCCGATATTGTTCAATTATAAGAGGCTATGTTGTGCAAAAAACGATGCCGCAAGAACTTGGTTACTGATTTTTGATTTAATAATTCATACAAAATATCCACTTTGCGTTCCTAGATAAATAAACCACTTATTGGTCAATGTTGTAAAATAATATTTCTAAAACTCCAATCACTTTTCAATATTGGGATTAATAGTTCAGTAGACTGAACATGAAGAAAGGATTTTTTCTATTGGGATACTTTGGCAGTGTAAACGAGATGCAATATTTTAGGATATCGGGTGGTTAAAATTTATGAGCCAATGTTGATTTTAAATAAAACACAAATTATTTTCATTCGTTTTATTAAAATAATATTGGTATAGTTCAATTATGTATGGAACAAAATATCGCCAAAATTGCCGTCGTGACCTCAGCGGCCTCACGAGGCATAATTGAGGTTCTGTGCCGCTAATGCACCGATTTATCTCATTTATTAGATCTTAAATTGCTTATGGCTTATCAAGGTACACCTTTTCTTTTAAAGGACCCCAAACAAAGAAGTCCAACTCTGTCAAATAACATGATCCTGGCAACCAATTATCCTCGCCACCACTTGAAGTAAAATTGAACTCTTCGCGCAAAAGGGCTATTGTTTTGTTAGCTGTGTGACAAGTTAACCCGCCCTGCTTAAGCCACCTATCGTCCAGTTTCACATTTTCTAATTTGGGCCATAAAAAGTTCGCTGTCATCTCACAAAGCGAACACCATTCACAGTAACTGCCTGACAGGCCTTATTTTGAAAAAAATATGGCCCGATGATTCCGCCAGCCCATAACCGCTCCAAATAGTCACTCTTTGTGGGTGCATTGGTTTTTTGACAATCACTCTTTTCCATATGCGGAAATTCTGCTTATTGATGAATCCGCTGAGGTGAAAGTGTGTTTCATCACTGAAGATAATTTTTTTCGAAAATTATTCATCCACGGTTGCCATTTCTTGCCACCGTTCTGACAATTAACTGCTTTTGAAATGTTCAAGAGGCTTAAGTTATGGAGTCAACTGCATCTTATAAGCGTTTAAATGCAAGTTTTTATCATAATGTTCATTAACTATGAGCGTGAGAAGTGCAATTATTGGGCACGATGACAAGTTGAGGTGGACGACTCTTCAGCCACACTATCGCAAACAGCAGCAATATTTTCTACAGTACAAGCTGTGAGAGCATACAAAGGTGTTTTAACATCTCGTACAGACCCTGTTTGCTCAAAAATTTCCACACTTTTTCCAATTGTACGCACATTTGGATGACTGAATTTACCGAATAAATCAGCAAGTGCACGATATGTATTTTAATTTGAACGCCTAAAGCCTGCATCTTTCCATTGTTCAAATAAATTTAGTCTGAAATTAGGAAATATCAAATGAATTGTAGAAATAAACTCGACGTTTAAGTGTGGCTTCCATTAAACATCGGCTCTTAATATTTGAACACCCTTTATTATACATGTTCCTTGTCTTTCAAACCATTATTGTATGACAGAATTTTGTTGAAGGCAAACGGTGTTAGATTAAATATATATCGGCAGTTCAGTTGTTTTAAATTTTAAATTAATGATTTTTTATTTAGATTAATTTAATTGAGTATAAGATAACAATAAATCTTATTTGAAAATTGGTTACAATCTAAGCTACTGGCTTGGCTTAAAACAGACTATTTTCCAAAAACGCAAAATGAACATACACATCGTAGGCATTGAAAAAAGATAAAAACTAATAAATTTTTTTCTAACATATTACCTTTTTTAAGGAGCAATGAAAAACTAGCCTACAGGAGATTTTCTTCAGTACTTTAGATACAACAGGTTGTGAACAGAAAAAAATCCAAAAAAATTTTTTCTTCTCAAATATTTTGTTGTAAATTTTTTAATCTTTTACTTTGAGTCTGGTCTATCACCTACAAATTTATATCTGTCAAACACTTTAACCAAAATTTTGTGTTAAATAACCGCCTGCGTTTAAACAGCAGGTAAAACAATTATAACTTGAACACACATGGCGTATGATGAATATTTGATTTGTTCTCTCAGCATGTCAGTATATTTGTCATTTTTAGGCCACATATTGGTATATAAAATAAATTTTTATAAAATAAACCAAACCATAGTAAGTAACACTTGTTGTTAGCTTTTTCCCCATTTAAAAGGCAACAAGAAAATTCAATTGATAACAAATCAAAAACATTTTAACGACTTGCCTATACTAAAGGAAGTTTTTTTTTATGTATCACATTAACAATATTAAATGCTGTCAAAACAAATCGTGTTGAGGTTGTCATTTATTGCCGTATTTGTTTTTGGTGCTTACGAGTGATTTTTCTATTTGTGTCTTACACATTTTTAGAACCACATTAACAGTTTGAAACAAATTAAAAGAAAATGGTTTTAACAAGAATGTTTCTTAAGGCAGTTCTGAGCTTTTATTACAAACACTTCTAGTGCATTGCTTTTTCACGTTTTATTTTATAATTATATTTTTAAAGAGTTTTTTTAAGAGAATATGCATTGAATTTAAGTGGCCTAAGCATATGTGGCTAGAGGTATTTGGAAGTATTGTTTTATAATATGATACTTAACAAATCACTGATACATTTCGTGTAAGTATAAAAGTGAGTTGTAAAGATTGCAAAAGATATTTCTGGAAAACAAATTTTGTTCATCTTTCATATTTGATTGTTTTGAAAAAAATTTAAAGCCTTCTTAAATCTTTAATAGAAAGCGCATTGTACTAATTTAGGAATTTAACTTGTGTTCAATGTAGAGGCTCATAATACATAAAAATTTTTAGGGAATTTTCCCTGAAAATGTAAAAATGACCTTTAATTCAAAAAGTAACCAAAAACATAAAAAAAAAACAAGTTTTTCCTAATCACGTCGATGTGGCAAAATGCAAATTTTGATTTTATATTTTTTCGTTTCGAAGTAACAAGACCTTGATACTATTAAAATATAGTTTTGACTCTATTTTGCCAATCAGGACTTAAAATTTCGCATTAACGCCAGAAGCAAGTGGTTTACTACTTAAGAAGAAAAATATTGGATACCTTGTTTCTATCTTGTATAATTAAGTAAAAAACAACTTTTGGATCTATTACTGTGTCCTTTTGTTCGAATTTTCCAAAGGCACGACCAAGTGGAAAATTGAGAAATATTAGGGCTTAAGCTCTATGTGGTTGGGCAGTACAGTGGTGAATCTGTTGATCGGTTTCAAATTTTTACTTCAAACTTTTTCCATGCGTTTTTGATGTTTTTTTCTATAGAAATTTATAACAAATTTCAATTGTTTATTACAAGTCTTGACTTTTATCTAAACCACACTCTCTTAGTTCAGCGTAAACGTAGAAATACTTAGGGAATACATTTTTTTCTATGAAAATGTTTGTGTTTTTGTGCGGGGCAACGCTAGTTGTATCCATTAGTGAAGTTATCATAAAATTAATCAAGTTAATGAAAAGAAAATATTATGAAACAAGAATCGGTAATGACTTTTTTAAATTTGACTTCAAAAGCTTAAGTCTTTTTTTTGAGTATGAAAAAGCACCTCTTGGCTTTAAAAAACAGAATATAATCGAGATATCTGAAATTAAATAGCCATGTTTGCAACAAAATCTGGAAACATTATATATTATCTGGCTACCAGGATAGCCGAGTAGAACAAATCTTATATGCTATAATAGAGGACCGCCTTTCATTTCCCCTATGAAAGTAGAGCTGTCCTCAGTCTATGTCTTGAATTTATTTGCAGTCTATAGTTAGGTTATAGGTGAATTTAATTCGAATACAAATGATTTTATAAATAACAAGTAAGAGCATTATATTCGGCAGTGCCGAATCTTATATGCCCTTAATATTAGCATTTTTGTTTACCCAGTCACCTGATCTAGGCAAGTTGTTTTCGAACCGCAAATATTATTGTTTTTGTGCTGGCCTAAAGTGCATAGCTTTATTAGTTTTCGAAATAGAAAGGCCACAATATTTGAAAAATTATATCAACATCCCTATCTTTAAGAATTTATTTATTTTATTCGGTCACTAATGGACAGTAAAAACTATTACAAGCGAAATGACAAACTGATATATACCCTTACCACTATGAAAAGGGTATAACAACAGTCACACAAACACACACTATAGCTCTTAAAAAACAATATATACGTATTTGTTAATAGAAACTTTGTAACCAGCTTATGCAACACATTAAACATTTTTGTTTCATGCCAACCACAAGCAACGATTCACACTATGCAACCAACATCAATGTAACCATTAAGTAGATATCAAAAAATTTTATAATTTTGAAATCTCGAATGCAACATGAAATGTAACCATAAACATATGTAACTACAAACTATGTAACCAACAATGAAACATGCTTGGTTGCATTAACATGTTGCGTAGCTTGTACCTAGCATATGATATGATCAACATCTATTGTCTTTGCAAGAGTGTTAACAGCGCTAATACGCTATAGCTGTCAAACTCCTTTCATTAAAACAGTCTTCAATTTCTTTTGCGTTTCATTTGTCAGCACAAATATCAATATGTACCTACGTCCAAATATAAAACAGAAACTTAGTGCCTATTTATTCACATCCATAGGTTTGCTTAACAGCGTTGCTGGTTGGTTAGGTTAGGTTAGGTTAGGTAGAACAGGCAGCCATTGAAGGAAATAATACAGCTCCCTTGGCTCCGCTTAATTTGGTCCCTTTGTGTTACCTGGAGGAGAGATAGAATATGTTGAGATGGAAGGAAAGAAGAAATTCAAAGAAAGACAAGAAAGAAAAAAAGAACAGATAAATGAAACAGACTTACCAGGGTCTCTGGTGGGAATCGAACCCACAACCCCCAGACTGGTAGACTCGTTAACTTACCACTGATCTACCAGGGCACCCTTCTTTGTTGTATATATTTTTTACATTTTTTGTATGGTATTTGTTCTAAAAAAAAACTTGGAAAACTGGGCAATTGCCTATATCAATGTCCATGGTAAACATATCTTGCTTATATAATTTGCTATTATAATTTGAGGGATATTTCTAATAATTTGACACCAAAATCTGATCCGTAGTACTCAAAGTGACTCCGATAACTTAGTTTTTACAGATGCACAGACAGATAGACCGACAGATGGACAGACGGAGAGACGGACCAACGGATTTGGCTAAATATACTTCTCTATTCAGAATATATATACCTTATGGGGTCGCAAATGGATATTAGATAAATTACAAATGGAATGACAAACTGATATGTGCCCTTATCACCATTTGGCTTTCCAACATTTCTGAGGCCTAAAGAAATTTGCTCTACTAACGCCCTGGTAAGTATGATTTTGTTGAAGTGGGGTACATGGAAATAATTTTTATCACATCTTGGAGAATTTTAATGCCATTCATTAATATTTACAGAAATTATTTTTTAACAAAAATATTGGAAGAGGAAGGATGCAGTTGCCCCAATACGAAACTATTAGCATTGTTGTAAATTTTAATTTGAAAATTCAAATTTTTTTGTCTAGTACTGGCTGGGTTAATATTAATTATTTAGTTTAAAAATGTTCATACATATTTTAAGTGATCGTATGTAAAGATTCAATTATATAAAAATGAAAAAAAAATAAATGATTAACCACTTTGTGTTCCAATTTAAAAACGACCGTTTTAAGTTAAAGACTTTTTAATATACATTTTTTAAACCTTCTAAACTTTTTGAACAAAAAAGTTTTCCCCGAACATTTCAGAGATTTTTAAGCATTTTTAAGAGGAATAATTCTAAATGTTTTCTTTAAAAAATACAAATGTTTTTGATCTGAGCATGTATCATATGAGTGCTTACGATTAAGCATTTCTACTAAAGCTTCTATGTACGTTTGTTTGCATACAAAAAGTTTAGTTCTAATGCACTGTGTATGTTTATGACAATGTGTTTGTATTCACTAATGTATTCTTAAATTGTATATTTTGTGTTTGTTATAGTTTTCCTGATGTTGTGTATTTTCTTTAATTTCCTTCCTTCCACAACAGCCATGCAGCAATCTAGCCCTGATTGTTACATACAGCTGCAGTTAATGGTAAGTTAAGTATTTTTTTTATTTTATTTTCAAAAAGATTTTTGTTGTTGAAACTGAAAATAGTAAAACAAACAAAAGAAAAAAATAAAAACAACCATAACACAGCATAAGCACAAATACAAGAAGCCAACAGAATTAAAAAAAATATAAACCCAATATCGTCAAGATTTTTATCGACAGTTATTGTGCATTTGCCTTTAATGTGATTTTAAACTTTTCAAAGAAAGTTAAGGAGAAAGAAAAAGTTAAAAGAAATTGAAAGCAAATTAACGAGAACTGAATTGTTATTTCTTTATTTATATTTCTTTTATACCTTTAAGGTTTCATTCTAAGGGTAAGCAAGTACTTTTGACTTCAGTTAAAGGTCTTGTTTTTACCACAAAAATTAATTCTTTATTATTAATTAAGGTTTTTTTAAAAAAAAAAAAGGTTGGTTCTTGTATTCAAATGGAGTATTCAGTATTTTGGGTAAAAACAATCAGAACTAGAAATCAGTTGTTAAATCAAGAATTAATTGATTGATATAGTTAACAAATCTTAAAAAAATATAAAATAAAAAAAAAGCATGTTAAAGGATTTTTTTGGAAGCAGAGAAAATTTTTCGTTGACTAAGGATTATTGTGAAGGTGAAAGAGTCGATTATAAAAAGAAGAAGTCAATAAGTTAATCACACGTACATTTGGAACAATATTTCTTATTTTTTCAAGTCAAATGTTTAATTCGGACACCTAAGATGAAAAACATATCTTATTATTTTGGTAACACAAGAAACTTATAAATTGGATTAAAAGTAAACAACCAAACTAGCTACAGAACCTTACAAAGTATAGCTCAAGCAAAGAAACTTGTTCCTCGTAATTTGGAAAAGAGTAAACTTAAATGGTTAACAATAAGCAAAGGCAAAAAAAAACAACTTCAATCTTTTAAAAGAATGTTTCCCACGCCAGTTGTATATTTCTTTTAAACAGATTTAATGTATAAGTTTTTTGTAAAGAAACTGCAGGATTAGCTTTAGTGGATGAACCGGGTGTCAGCTAGAAAGGTATACTACTTGGTTTCTTTATAATTTTTGACTAAATGAAAGAGAGTGGACCTTAAAATTGATAAATGTTTTAATGGCGCAATTATGTATGAAATACAGTACTAGATAAATGTTCGCCTCTGTTAGCCTCACAAATGCGAGACTTTTTGAGATTACTTTTCTGTACATTCTCACACATTTCAGGCAGTATTTCATTAATTTCATCACGAATATTTTGTTTGAGTTGCTTTAGCGTTTCTAGTTTGCTTGTATAAACATTGCTTTTCAGAAATGCTCATAAAAAGAAGTCCGGAGCTTTCAAGTCAGGTGACCGTGTGAGCCAATCAACCTCACCATTTCTTAAAATAACTTGCTGTGGAAAGAAGTCTCACTCGCAGTATACGATGTGGCACCGTCTTGTTGATAGCACATGTTAGCCAAGCCCAAAGCATGCAGTTGTGGTATTAAAAAGTTTTCAATCATTTCATGATATCGCTCCTCGTTGACCGTTTTCCGTTTCAAAAAAGTAAGGGCTTTACTGATTCCTCCTGACCAAATTGCACAGCAGACTGTCAGTTTTAATGGATGCAAAGATGAATAACTTGAGGGTTTTTATTGCCTTAAATCGACTATTCTGTTTCTTCACATATTCATTCAAAGGAATATGTGCCTCGTCTCTCATTATGATATTTTCATAAAAATCGATTATTGATTTTAATAAAATGTTTTAATGATTAAAACACATTGGTTTACCAAATATTTTTCCATAATAAATTTGCCATGTCTCTACTTTACAACTGCCAAATATGAACTGTCAAGACTAACTTTTACCAAAATGGCGGCGAAACAAAGTAGTATACCTTGCCTGTGGACACCCTGTATTAAAAAGTGTTTGTCCATCCATCCATTCTTAAGGTTATTTTTTAGAGTTTGCCCAGGACATACCCTTTGGTGTAGAAATTAAGCATGCGGAAAGTATTTTTTTTCTTGTATTTATTATTGAATCTTCGCTTATATAATTTAACAATAATTATTCAAGTCTTAAAACTAAGCAACTAATATTAGTCCAGCCAGTGCCAGACTTAAACTAAGGTTCTCATAAAAAATTCTATAAATTTAAATGGTTTCAGCTAAGTGCAATAGTATCTCTTCTTTTTAAACCAGTGTGTCCATTTTATTGCAAAATGTTTAGACCGAGCGGATTTAAATGTATTTGTAGCTTATTTAAATACTTTTTCCCACACAGAAAGAAAACTCGCTTTCTTAAATCAAGAATTTTATTCTTGAATTTATTCAAAATCTTTCTTGAAATTTTCAAGTACGATCCGTACTTACATTTTCTTAAATCAAGCCCATTGGGATTGCTTCAAAAAATCAAGCAGAAAAAAGCTTGTTGTTTTAATATATTATTTTACATTTGAAAACAAAATGTCTCGGTGGCCTAGAGGTAACGCGCTTCTGCTGCAGTGCAAAAAGTCTCTGGTTCGAATCTCAGCTTCGGTGAATACAAAAAATTAAATTTTTAAGTTGTAAATTTAAAGTATCTATAAAAAAAAAAAAATAAAATATAAAACTCTTCTTCTGTAATAAAGCTCCATAAGTCAAAAAAATCACATTTCATTTTTAAAATAATCCCGTTTACGGCATAAATCAATCTTCTTTTGGCTTACATCAAGTACGGTTCCGAACTTTAATCAATGCTTTATTGGCTTGATTGTGGCTTAAAGTAAGAAATTCGTAGTTGAAAAATTTTACTTGGAGTAAAAAATTTCGTACTTGATTTAAGAAAAACCATAAACACCGTACTTTTGACACCGCTATGGCTTGATTTAAGTAAAGTTTACTTAGTTTATTCTCTGTGTGCGGGAAAGATAAAATTCGGCTGGGGCTTCAGAGTGGTAATTCTATTTTGTGAAAGATTATTTTTTAAAAAAAAATTAAAAAAAAGATGAAAATTCCCTTTTTGTATCAACAAAGCACCCCTAAATTTTATTAAAAGATAATTTGCGAATCTGCACATGTAATGCTCAAATTTTTTTGTAAAGAATTTGCAGTGTACGCACAAGTGGATGTACAGGGTGTCAGCCAGCAAGGTTTACTACTTTGTTTGTTTATAATTTTCTATTAAATAAAAGAGAGGATATCTTGTCTTGACAAATATTTTACCCTATGTCAGCTATTATGTACGAAATACAATTTTACATTAAAGTTCTCCTCTGTTAGCCTCACAAATGTGAGCCCTTTTGAGTAAATCATTTTCTTTATATTTCCACATAACTCACGTGGTATTTTTGAGTTGAAATACCGTTTCTGGGTTGTTTGCATTAGCCTTGTTTTTTATATATCCCTACAAAAACAAGTACAGAGCATTCAAATAAGACGCCCGTGGAAGCTAATATTCATTATCATTTCTTAAAATAACTTGTTGTGGAAGTGGTCGCAGTAATTTTTTTGTAATCCTGGCTGTATGCAATGTGGCACCATCTTGTTGATACCACATATACACCAACCTCAAAGCATGTAGTTGTGGCACGTAAAAGTTTTTAATATCGCTCCTAATTGACAGTTACCGTTTCGCCGTTTTCAGTTTCAAAAAAGTAAGGTCCAGTAATTCCTCTTGACCAAATTGTACACTAGACTGTCACTTTTAATGGGTGCAAAGGTGACTGATGAATAGTATAAAAACTTTTCATTGCACAAAACCGACTATTCTGTTCATAAACATATCCATTCAAATGAAAATATTTCTCGTCACTATGATTTTATCATGAAATTCGTCACAGTAATCGATGCCTGATTTTGATAAAATGTTTTAGTTTTTTAAACACGTTGGTTTACCGAATATTTTTCCATAATAAATTTGCCCCGTCTCTACTTCACGACTGCCAAATTTTAACTGTCAAGACTAACTTTTACCAAAATGGCGGCAAAACAAAATAGTTTGTTTGGCGGCGGACACCCTGTATTAAAAAGTGTTAGTCCATCCATCCATTTTTAAGGATATTTTTTTAAAGTTTGCCCTTTGGTGTAGAAATCAAGCCTGTGAAAAATAATTTTTTTTTCATATATTTATTATTGAATCTTCTCTTATATAATTTAACAATAATTATTCAAATCCTAAAACTAAGCAACTAATATTAGTCCAGCCAGTTCCAGACTAAAATTACGGTTCTCATAAAAAATTCTAAAAATTTAAATGGTTTCAGCTAAACGCAATACTATACCTTTTTTCAGACCAGTGTGTCCACTATATTGCAAGATGTTTCGTTCGAGCGGATGTGAATGTATTTGCAGCTTATTTTAATACTTTTTCATATAATTTGAGATTTTTAAAATAACTAGTGAAACTTGTAGAACCTTTGGAATGTTTCTTGCTGTTTTAAATGTGACAGTTAATTTCTCGTTCGTTTTTTCTACGATGGCAATTGTAGTTGCGTATATAATTTTAAAAATTGGGTCCTGTTTGTATATTTATTTTTGACTCTATTCATTATTACCATTAAAGCTAGCGAACACATTCGTGTACAATTTCACACAAATGTGTATAAGGTATGAATTTTGTTTACCAACCATTTAAACCGATTAGAAAAACATTTTTGTTGTTAATACCAATTATCCTTATTTACTTTTATTTTAACATACGAAAATAAATACATACATTTGTATTCATATATATATCGACTAACACACCTCCATTAAATAAATAAAGTAAACGAAGTTAATTTATAACTTTATTTACGGTTAGCGGGTGTAAATGTTTGTAATGATTTTCATAATTGAACGTATAATTGACTTTAGTTTCTAATTACTTATTGATGTGTGTAAGTTAGTATGAAATTGTACAAAATGTATAAATTTTTGTATAGATCTGTGTAGAAAAATGTACACAATTATTCGCTTAATATTATGTTTTGTAATACAGGATTGATTTTGCTTCATTAATATTAGTTTTTCAGGTTCTTAGTGAAATGTTGCATAAAGCTCTTAAAATATGAGCTTAATTAGCAGTAGATTTTTACTTTGTAAAAGAACGTAATGAATTAATAAGCCATAATGAGCTTTCTGTTAGTAGAGTAAATTACAGATTTGGTGATTAAAATTAACCTTTTTAACGAAGATAAGTGTTAATTGTTATATTTCTTTGAACTTAATATAGGGAGATGGTGTTGTAATAAAAACATAATTGTGAAGCTAAGATTAAATTCCAATATTTGATTTTTATAACTTTAACTAAGAATATTCATGTTTAATTTAAAAACAAATTTTTTACACATGTTGTTTTGCTGAGCAAACAAACATACACATATAAATACCAATTTATAACTTCAGCAACTTCAACGTAAGTTTGTATCCCCAAAAGCCTTGCTTTACATATTTCGATAATTCTTTAGTTAAGGTTGAAAAAAAGGAAACCTTAAAGGCCCTTATACCCGTAGTACATACATATAAGCCACTGATTGTCTTATTGTACGCTCGTAGCAAGGAAAAATAATTTCTATGGAGAATTTCCCAGAAATTTGGTGATGCGGATCAATTCCCTCAACACTTTGCTATCTAATTCTCCAAAGTGAGTCATATCTGGCAAACTATCAGACATAAAATATGGGACTCTGGCTTGTGCAAGCCCCGGGCAGAGACACAGGAAACGCTTAATTGTTTCCATGTTATCCCTACATACCCTGAACTCGTTGTTCTCTGCCACTTCCATCCAACGGAGGTGTGCTTGTAAGTTTGATCCAGTCTCTCAGTAGTGGATTATCTTCAAACGGGTTCAAGGGTTGGATAAACAAATTCGTTTGCACATTATGAAAAGTTCCCCAATATCAATGCACCCTTCCAAGGTATACAGTTTGTCATTGAAAGATTTTTCAGTAAAGTATGTTACTGCATGTAAAGCTTTTTCCACAGACTTTGCTTTTATAGAGGCATGTTGCTTAAAAATCAACCTGCCATTTGGTATTCTGCTCTTAATAATGTCATCGGCTATCCGCTCCATGAACTTGAGTAGAAAGAAAGTTAATCTAATGGGTCAGAAAGCCTTATAATTCGCAAAGCTCTTCTCACAGGCTTTTGGTATAGGTACCACCATTGCATTTCGCCAGCCTATCAAATGAGCCTATAACAAGGCAACCTCATTCTCTAGGAGAACTGGTAAAATGCCATACGGTCTTGCTGAAAGAAGATTTTTATTTTTTTCGTGATATTGAATTCATAATATAGAGCATATTGTTACGTAGTTCCCTATCCTATTGCCGTTTCTTGAAAGGAACTGCCACACTTTTTTAAGAATTTCATGATTTCCCCAAAACGTTTGATTCATTTCTTTGCATTATCAACCAGGGCTTCGGTTTGGATATAGGTTCAAGCTGTTAAGCTGTTTACAGAATAACTTACAGAACCTGCGTTTCGGAGCTTATTCCACTTTTTTGTATTCTATGAGTTAATTTTAACAAGCTTCCCAATAAACTGTGAGTTTCTTCTGGCATGCTCTGTTAAATAGTCTACGGACATTCTTTCCAGTGTCACTGCCTTCTTCTGGGGTTATCGTTGCAGAGAGTTAAACTAGCACTTCCGTAATATTTTTAAACATTCTCATCAATGTCGTCTTAACAAAGCCACTCGTAGGGTGATTGCCCCAATTGGTTTCTGACTAAGCTTTCTTACTTGATCTTTTTTCTGAAACTTTTTGGGCGGGGCGATTGAAGCGGAATTTTGACCCTAATATATAGCTGAACCGAGAACAAATATGCTTTCAATTACTTTTCATTTTTTAAATTTCCTCAAACTAGTCCTCTGAACACATCGTTATATCTAACATCTCTTCCCTTATCTTTTAAATACGATGTTTTAGGCACTACCTAAACTTCATTAATACTTTTTTTTAAACAAAAGGCCAAAAAGAAAAAAAATTCAGAAGTGCCACAGTTGAATTGCCTTCTGACCTCTTTGGTAGATACCACAAGAAGAAACAATAGTAGTAAAGAAATTTTGACAACGGAAAGTCAATTTGTGAAAGAGTAGATAAAAATCAATTAAAATTGGAAAAATTGTAGATTAAAAGCGAAAATTTGAAAATCAATAAGCCACATGATGTTTTTCTGTAAGAGGGTTATAACAATAATTTTTCTTAGATGTAAAAACTTTTTTTTTGGTAATAAATTTTCTATACAGCCCACGCATAAACATTTTGAAACAATTATTGTTTTTCTCATTTAGCAACTTTTTTTATAAGAATTTAAAATTTTTTTTAATAATTGTACCTTAAATGCAGGCAGACATGCATATAAACATGCAAACTCAAGCATGAGCAGCCACATTAGATACACTTACACATACACGTACAATACATGTAGCTTACCGACATGATGCTATTGATGCTGTATGTATGCGTTTGTGCATCGCAATCAGTCTAACATGCTGGTTAAAGAACAACTAAAAGAAAACTAGAACAATTAACTAAAAGACAAGTTGCCATAAATTAATTGCAAAGCATTTTAATTATGAAAACTTTGACACACTTTAGTTTCTTTTTGTTTGACAAATGATTAAACAAGTAAATGTTTCTTTCGACGTTTATATATGCAAGCAATTGTAGTGATGTCGATATAGCTCAGTGAGGTTTAAAGATTTTAAATGACATTGGTTTTAAGGAAGTGTAATACTAAGGCAAGGTTTTTGGAAGATAAATTTTACAAATTTTGAAATTTGGAGACAATTTGTATTTGCACTTACCACAACTTGTGCTATGTTTATACAAAAAGACACATAATTTAATTGCTGTTAAATTTTAAATTAAGTTTAAACAACATTTATTAATTTATGGTTACATTTTGGGTCAAGGTGTATACAAAAACAACAGATTTTTTTCACACAGAAATATATTGGGCTGACACGAAGAAATTTTCATGAAATTCTTTCCATGAAATTGTTGTCGGTAGACAAAAAGGTAAAAGAAGAGCTTAGTTTTCTATACCGCTCGTCTAGGAACATAAAATTTCATGCTAATAATTTCATGAAAAATTTCATCCTGTAAGTCTAGTATATTTTTAAATCAAATAGGGCTTTACTACACAATGCAGTGCAATCACATAACTTAATTAATTTCCTAGACTTTTATGGTTTTTAATTACAGAATCAATTAAGAATTTTTGGGATTCATTGATTGTAAATTTGGGTTTTATACAAAAAAGCTAAATATTCTACCCTTTTACTTATATTTATTTGTTAACTAAGCAGGCAATCTTCCCGCTATTTTCGAAGCTCAGCTTAAATTATTCTTTAAACAAAGTATGTACTAAATGCGAAGAAGAACTACAAAAAGAAAAAGTAAAATTAACATGAGTTTTTGAACAAATTTTATTTAGAGTCCTTATTTTTCAATTCCTTGATGCACTTTTTAATCTAGTGCTCAACTTGATTTGAAAACAATGTTATTTAATAATTTTAATTCATAAAGAGAAAAGTTTTGAAAATGTCATAGAGCGAGTGAAGTCCATATTCGCCCATTTTTTCCCACTTTAGCTTTATCAGTAGCTCCTAACTAAAAATTGAAAAACATTCATCAATATCATGAGTAAGTACTTTTTGTCGACTTAATTCTTTTCTGACCCTTATATATGTAATGGTTCCTTATTTAAGTATAGAAACCATTATTTGAGTATAAAAACCATAATATCTAAAAAAGAGCAAAAAAATTCAAAAATACAAAAAATACTTTATCCCAACAGGATCAATTTGGTTTCTTATTGTTTGATTTGGTAGCCTTATATGTAACGAAATGCTAACTACTTTATCCTTTGTCACGAAACATGTTTGGTTACTACCCTTATTGGGTGTTTTCTCGTGGAGACTGCTGGATCAACCATATTTGACTTCTTATTCTAGGTATTACTACGGTATAATTGTCATGGTTAGAGGCAGCCGTTTTTGATGTCTGGCATTCATTGGCTGTCACGTTGCATGTACGGGCATTGGGGAGGCGTTTCGCCCTTAAGGGTATCACGTTGACTGGGTCTTTAGGATCACTTTTCTTGTGGGTGCCTTGATTCCTGTTGGCTCTTTTCCCGAGTCTTGCAACGTTTATGACTTCACTCTGTCTGGACTACGACTTTACCGCTGGATTGGATTTGGTTGCTTGGAAGACGCTGGGTCACCCGTGAAGGGGCTCATTGCTCATTAGTGTCTATTCAATGTATTGTGTGTGTTGTCTTTGCTGGTGTCGCACTATGTGACCAAAGTGTCGCTCGTGAGGGCGGCTGTTCAATGTTTTGTGTTTTTGTCAGTTTGTGTGTTGTTGTGTGTTGACGCTGGGGTGACCAGTCCTGGACTTTTGAGTCGAAACTGGAAGTGATTTCGGCCACGAGGGGTTACGATCCCTGCACTTTTTGGAGTTCAACTGGAAGAAGCCTTGGCTTGGCCCTGGCTACGAGGCCTAACCAGAAGCTCATCATTCTAAATCTGGTACTACGGGTGTCAGGAGCGCCTAGAACCTTGGTTCTGGCCTGGCAATGGTTGAGGCCCCTTCTGGGAGCAACGTGGTGGTTGTAGTTTATACCCAAATCGCGGAAGATCTTCTGCTTGATGTGGAGTTGCATTGCAACCGGGTGCCGTGACCCATAAAACGGTAGGAGTTTTAGATAGGCTTCGCTCCTCACCAACGGGGAAGGCATATCCAAATATATGTCTTCGAACTGGTAATCATGGGTGATAATTTGCCATGTTGGTAAAATATAATCCATGGGGACGCTGGTCGACGCATTGTATTCAACTTGTGTTAGGAGCACTGTGGGATTGAGCCAACGCGGCAGGTATCCACATGAATCTTCGACACTCTGTCGTGGTTAGAGCTGCGCTGATATGTTCTCTTTGGTCCTCCAAAGAATGTATTTTTGATTTAAGAAAAGAATTCAGTTTTATTCAGATTGAGTGAATCTGATGACGAGGTATTAAAATCTTTGGCAAAACACAAATTTTCGGTCCACAGTTCACAGTCTACATTTGAAGTAAGAAAAGGATCAAGATTTTTATGCTCTTTGTCATCTAAATAATAATTAGACCAACTATTTGGTATAAGATATCTGATACACTACCCATCGGTGTAAGGATAAAGGGCTATGGTGGGAAGTAGGATCTACCATTGGCCGATCTTCTCAAAAACTGGCTACAATTTATCTGTTAAGAAAAAATAGTTCGCCCCCACTTAAAACTAAGCTGAAAGAGTGTACAAACCAACTGAAAAACTTGCAGACGTATACAAAACGGCATCTCTTAAGAAACAAACAAAAGGTCTAGACCCAAATTTTTAAATAAATTATTCATTATGTTGATCAGAAGGTCTGTTGTCGCAATTCCAGAACTGCGTTATATAAGGGGATTCTGGGCAATTAATTGAAGAAACTTATTAACTCTTATCGATTGACTGACGTCAGTGAATTTAAAAATGCGTTTCGGTTTTTAAATATCGTAGAGGCTATTGGTAACTTAAATGTTAAAAAAGCTCCTTGCCTTGATACAATAAGCACCGAAATGCTTTTATAGCTACAACGTACAGTAAAAAATTCTTTTTATTTTTAACGCTCTATTGCGACTTGAACCTTTTCCGCCAGTATGGAAAGTTGCCTTAGTAAAGATGATTCCTAAGCCTGGAAAAAATCCCTTGAAAATGTAGTTCAACAGGCCTATAAGTTTGTTGCCAACTATTTCAATATTGCTTGAGAAACTGCTTAAAAACAAACTGACTCCGATACTGTATGACAACAACTGCTTCTCAAATCGGTAATTTGGCTTAAGAACCATCGAACAAACGCACAGCTTGTTACAGGTCATAAGAAAAGCCTTTGAGGAAAATAAGCACTGCTTCACACTTTTTATCGATGTCCCTCTCAAGTTTTCGACAAAGTATGGCATGAAAGCTTGTTAAACAAACTAAAACTGAACCTTTCAGCAAATATTTTCAACATATTCGAAAAGTACATAACCGGTAGGGAATTTATCATTAAAGAGCAAAACCACTTTAGTTGTATATTTCATGGGAATATTTAAGGACCAATTTTGAAATTAATTCACACAGGACACATGTCAGCAAACTGTCTTGTACACACGCTGACATTAACTGATGATACCGCTTTCCTCAGTACTCATTTAGACCCTAAAAAACCCTTTTACTAATTGCAACATCAGGTAACCCAAGCAGAGAAATTGACAAAGTTATAGGGAATCAAAATAGATTAACAAAAATACATTCATGCAACTTCTAATTTACGCAGGGATATAGATTAGGATTTCCCGGAATCCCGTCACATTAAATTTGTACAGTCATCAGTCACTAAAATTATTTACACGTATTATGGGCACTATGTGTTTTCAGCAGATATTTGTTACGCCAAGAACTATTTATCTTAGATTCACCTTTACTTCCTGAGTCTATTTAAATATAATTGTTCGGCTGTCCATCCTCCCATCTGCCCGCCCGGCTGGGCGTCCATGCATTTTAGTGATGAAAATATAGGTGACAATTTTGAATATATTTAATTTAAATAAGGACAGATAGATATGTTTTTTTGGAACTGACACGAAGCTTGTTGTTTGTGTTAATAATTGGTACTTTTTGGTACAAATTCTCTCCTGAAATAAGAATTCTGGGCCATAACTGACCCAAAGAATACTCTATTTTACCAAAATTTTTTATGTGGCTACTTCTTTGCCATCAACTATTACACTAAACAAAAATCCAATACTTCTACACTCTAAATTCATATGAAGTTTTGAAGTCAATCAGGACCTGAAATAGAAGAGCTATGACATGCAAAAAAAAATGGAATCGGCTCAAACGTCTAACATAACTTCATTAAGGGTTTCTGGTTATTGTTGCAAGCGCTTGATTTACTTAGAAGCTCAGAGCATTAAATATATGTAGGATGAGAGAATTGAGCAAGAACAAAAACGATGCAAGTTGAGCGACTACAAGTGCAGCCTCGAACAAGTGAAGACGAAATAAAACAAACTTTTCTACTTTTTCTACTTTGTGTATTTTAATTCAAATAATATTTAAAACAAACTTATTTGCTTTTCCTGTTTTGTTTTTTTTTGAATGAAAATAAACAATTTCTAAAAAACTTTAAAAGGGAAAAGTCTACATATATGTAATGTGGCTTTAAAATAATATTTTCTTGAATCCATTTAAGCAACATAATTAACAAAAATATTTTTCATATTTTCTTTAAACTTGTTCCTTAACAACTTTATTGCAGAGGCTTAAAACACCCGCTGATGCCGTCTGATATTTTCGGCTTAAGTAATCATAAATTTTTAAGCCATTTTTTTATGCAGCCTTGATTGCTGTCTTTTTATTTTTTAGAAGGAGAAAAGAAAAGAACCTAATGTAAGTATGCCTTTAGTTGTTGTTGTTGTGGCAATAGTACTTATGTTTGCATTTAGTGCCTTGGGAGGCAATAAAGTTGACAGTAATAGTAACAAACAAAACAAAGTCGACAACAAGCAAAAAAATTTTACAACATCAAGAACAGCAACAAACCACATTACTGCATACATACACAAAGCAAAAACAAACTAATAAACAACGTATGAATGCAAGAGCGACAGCAATATAAGATGTTTGAATACATAAGCTTCCCTACTTGTTTGGTTTTTCTAAGGACTAAATGGTCATGAAAAAATTTACACATGGTTTAGTAGTAATTGCTTGTTCATACATATTTTTGTTCTTATTTAGTTCTTGTTTTTAAGTCTTCTTTTTCTGTTTTAAGTATACAATGTCACTTTTAACTTAAAGTGTTATTTGAGGCTTTTTAAAATTAAAGTTTTGTTTAATAATGATGCTGAAGGAAAGTTGCATTTTTTTAAATTACATCTGCAACAGTGGATTCCACAAGGGCATGTGAAGTCACGATGTATTTGTCTGCTTTAACTTTAAACTTCTGAATTTGAATTTAAAATGCAGAAATATGTTGGAGATAACTATATGTCGTTACACTCTTATACTTCTCCAACCTGTTGGCGTTCCTTCGAAGGGGCTGCCATGTAAGGAGGGATGTGAGTCGCCATCGATAGTTTCAGGCTTTCTTCTCTTTTTTATAACGTCCGTAAGGTCCACGGCCTTGATAGATTTTAGATAAAAACTTTTAATCGTTGATATACTATTTACTTTTCCGCACAATATTCCATAGGAGAGTAGCCTTAAAGCATTTAAGGACTAAACTTTACTCGATTAAAATTGTGAATGCTATTTACATAATTTTTTATAAGTTCTTTGGAATAAAAAAATTTTAAACAAACTGAGTATATCTAAGGAATCTTAAAAATATTCCCCCTATAACTTTTTTAATTGAACATTGGAATTTTTAATTAATCAGCTTATGTCCAAAGTAATTAATTAGAACTGCGATTTAAAATTTCAAACAAATAAATCCTCTTATAGGCTTAACTAATTGTATAAACGTTTTTCTCAAAAGAAATTACTTTGTAAATTTTGTCTGATAAAAAAATACAATCCAATTTTTTGTTTCTTAATTTCTTATTTTTTTGTATGTCTCTGGCTTCTTTTCACCGTATCTAAATATAAACAACCAATATCCGACCATAATAAGAATAATTGGCTTTGGTTTGTAACGGTGATGGGTATTGAATTTCTTTTTGTCTGGATTTATTTTTTTTTATTAAAATTTATGCAATAGTTAAAAGTAAAAAAAAAAGAAAAAAATGGTAATAATGTAAACAATAAAATGCGATTAACTTAAACAAATCACCGCCAGCTGAACCATATTTACCATTTAATCATGGCCATAAATTAAGCCAAAATAAATCCCCCATGAACTCGTAAAACTGTCTACACTACTCAATACACATTAATACTCTAACAAATGAGTAACGTGGGAAAAATTTATACACAGACACACACATACAGAAACACAGATATTACATATACAAACACTAAGAAAATGACCAAAAACGTAACAAGAACATGGTACCAAAAAAAAAAGAAATATGATTCAAAGAGATAAAAAGAAAAATGCAATGAATTAAAGCAAAGAAAGGAAACATTGGAATGGAAGCAACAGCTTAAGAGGACTTTAAAACTTTTCCAGGCAAAACAGGGAAAAGCTAGAAATAAAAATCGTCGCATAGCACAAATTAAAATTGTAATTAATCGTGAAGGATGGCTATCCGCTTAGCCACTTATGGTAAGGCCAATAAATGCAAATAGCATTGGTATTTAGCTTAACTATATGAAATTTCAAAAGGTGACTTAAAACGCTTATGTAACACAGAATCAAATAAAAAAAGTTTCAATATTAAGGGATAAAATTATTTTTTAATTTTTAAAAGATAGCAGTGTTGTATTTTAAATAAAATAATAAAAAAAAATTAAAGTTGATATTTTTTCACTAAACGGTTTAAGTCAGTCAATCCCGATCAAATAATATACGAACTTCAATAAAACCCTTTTGACGCCAGTATTGCGTTAGGTAGCAAAAGCGGCTACGAAAATGACAGAGAATGAGATGCATCCCTATTTGGTTGGTTGTTTTGGAGTATGGAATAATCTGCTCGGGCCATGCTGATCAAAAAGAAAAATACGGACGAGTTCTAAAAGAAAACTGCAAAATAGCAGCTCTAAGTTTTATTAAGACAGAGTATAATGTTACGGAGCTCGAATTGTTGTAGTGAATAGTGATCCATCTTCGGCTGTTGGTTTTCCTAATTTCTTTTAAAACAACTGGCAAACAAATGGTTGTGTATCACTCAGAATTGGCTGTTCCGTTGGCATGTCCAGTTTTCTAAAAAACCTGGCGGCCAATTGCTTAGAAGTGCTTCGTGCGCGAACAACTTTCGTTGGATTTGACTCACCTTGAAACACCAATACGGTCGACTGCTTTTTACTTTTGGGCTCATACGCGTAAATCCAGGATTCATTACCTGTCACGATATCACAGACGTAATTCGAAGCACCGCGATCGAATTTTCTGAGCATCTCTTTCGACTAATTGACTGAACGATTGACAAATTGTGTGGGATCCAACGCGAAAAACTTATTTTGACTGTCAAATGTTCATGCAATATTGAATGCATGCTGGTCATACTTACGCCTAAGGCTGTTTTAATTTCACCTTGCCGGCGGCCACCCTTTAGCTTTAAAATCAAAGTAAAAGTCGTAATTTTAAGAAATTTCTATGAAGTGATAAGTTTTTTTAGTACCAGAACAAAAATTAATTATTATGCTGGTGATCGGAAAACTAAAATTTCTCCTGGAGTAAGCATCTCGGGCTACAAATGCACGCACTGCATTGCATTTATTATACAAAATACAAATATTACCTGCCTAATTTTTCATATACACAGTCCCCATACAAATGTGGTGTAGGGTGTAATATGATCGGTTCTAATCGACTTTCACTTTATTATTTAACAAAAAAAACTTCGTAAAGCCTAAAAAAATCAAAAGCGTGCAGTTGTATTTATAAAAGACTTGGTTGTTGTTGTTGTTTCAATGTCTATGTAAAAATGTTTATAAAAGTATGAGTTTCAAAAGTAACACACCAAAAGCAAAATTGTTAACAAAAAGAACTTGCGTAAAAACAAATTGGCATAAACTGAAAAAATCCTTGAAAAACTCACATACGCTTCAACTACAAACTAACAAACAGGACGTCAGAGAAACCAACAGACAAATAAATGGTTAAACAGACTAACTAGTATTCGCACATCTTTAGTAATCTGCGTTGTCTTGTTATTTCGTTAATACTCTTACTTCACGATAATCTAGTTAACATGTTTGCAAATTGGTTTAGTATTCAATAGGTTTCGTTACAACCATTCGTCCTATCCAGCGCGTAACAAGATTTTCCCTTGTCCTAGTTAAGCCAGATGTGTACGAGCAGCTTGAGAACAGTCTAGTGATTTTAAAGTGTTGAGTTAAATTTATTTTTAAGGGGTTTTGGGTTATTCAATATTATATATGATTTTTGTTTTAAAACTTAAAAAAGGGTGGATATTTCAAATTGTTATAAAACAAGTTTGGATTAAAAGTATTAAAATTTTTATTTTGAGTATAATTAAAGACTTATTGTATGCAATGACGTAACTTTACGTTACAAATTTGTTACGTCTTACGTATGAAATACGTTGCTGTTTTTATCTAGCTTTCCTTTTATAATTTTATCTTGTATTTCATTTAAATACCAGATTTTTGATTAAATTTTTCTTCCCTTTTTTCCCTACGTTTTTTAATGAAATTCTGTTGAAAAAAAATTTCTTTTACTTTTGTTAATTGAATTTCATTACAAGCTTGTGCTTTTTATCTTTTCAAAAATTCCTTAGTAAGATTTTTTTTTTTAAGAATTTAACTAAGTAAAGTTCAATAAGCCAAACAAGACCAAAATAATAAAAAAAAAAGAAAAAGAGGAAAAAAATATGTGACAAAAAGAAAATCATTTCACCGTTAAGTCTTCTGAAAAGCAATGAAACTTCTTGTTATTGAAAATCGAAAGCACAAGAAATTCTTTTGAAATATTTCTCTTTACTATTGTGGTATCGATTGAACCAAAATCAATTCTGCATGTTATTTTGGTATAAATTTTCATTAAAGTGATTTTTGTGCATTCCAGTTTTTCTCTTAAAAAAATATATTTTGTTTTTCTCGTAAAAGAATTAATCCGCAAACTACACAAACGTTTAGCTTAAAGAAAAAGGAATCTATCAAAGCCATTTGTCTATGGTTTTAGAAATAACGATATTTTTAAATGTCGTTTAATTAGAATTTAGAAAATATTTGTCATTGTGTAAAGGAATGTTCCTTTATAGTCGATGTTTTTTTTTTTTTATTTTTTTTTTATAATAACCAGCACTCAGGGGATGGCCCCTATACATGCATTGCATTGTGTTGGTATCAGGAAAATAGGTTATGGGAAGAAGGATAAAGGGAGTACTGCTTGTGGACATTTGATTTTAATTTCTCGATATTTATTGTGACAGGAAAAAAATCACTATGAAGTTTATTCTACATACGAACTGTGCGACCGAAGAAGAAATTCTCCCTATAATGAGTGATGCGATTCACTGGACAGTCGACTACGTATGGGTGAGCTCTTATAGAAAATTGTGTATCACGCAAAAAGTTCCGGGTTTCGGGAACAAATTTCCTGATTTTCTTAGAGCACATTCCATTATAGTATCGATTGAACAGTGAAACACACCCCACTTTACGATGGTGTTCGAATCAATCAAGACGACTAGATACCACAACGTCGCCGATTAGTATCTTCGCTCGTTTCTGTACGCGGTCAAGTAGCCCCAAAATAGACTTTGGGGCACCAGCCCATACATGTGAGTTGTATTCCATTTTCGGTCGGATATAGGTGGAATAAATATTGAGAAGATCAGATGGTGTAAAGTAATTCCTACATCATTTAAGGAAACCAAGACACTTCTATGCTTCCTTTGACACAAGAAAAATGTGTTCCGTCCAGCGGACATCGCACTGAATTTTCATGCCCTGAACATCAAGAGTCTCTGTCTTTTCAACACTTATACCATCCATTAATACAGACGAGGTAGCATCATCCATTGTGCGTTTATGTGTCAAAAGACAACATTGGGTTTTAAGGGTATTAAAATCGACCCTATTTGTACGGCCCCAATTGGAGATTACCATCAGATCACGAAACATCCATACTCTGTCTCCTAGCTCTAATCTCCAAAGAGCTAAAACTTTGGTCAAACGAGGACGATTGGCATATGCCGCTGTCGTCTGCAAAGAAGTAAATAGGATTCGAAGTTTGACATAGAAGGTCATTCACAAATATTAAAAATAAAGAAGGAGAGAGCACGGAGCTTTGCGGTACCCCTGAATTGATTTTAAACTCATTGGAAGAGATCCCATCTATAGCAACACGAATAGTGCGATCTCTGAGAAATCTCGATATTATCGACGTTTTTTTGCTTCCGTTTTGTGTTTAAAGAGGAAAATAAGTTTTTTCTGTCTTCACACCTCATTAAATTTTTGAAGTGCCAAAATATTTAAACAATTTTAATTCAAGCAAAAGGGCCTACTTACCAGCATTTTTTTTATACCCTACACGTAGTGATAAGGGTATGTATCAGTTTGTTATTTCTTAATTATCCATTTGCCACCCCATTAACTATATATATTCTGGATATCAAATCAAGTTCCGGACTGAAATCTAGACCCCCAGAAAGTGTTTTAATATAAAAGCATCAAAAATATTCTTAAAACAATCGCTATTTAATATCTGAAAAAATGGGTCACTATAGGCCAAGATATAAGCGCAACTCAATAATCCCCCATTTGTTTAGGACAAAATCCGTGCATATATCCCTATATATCTCAGTAAATAAAGTCCTTCTTGCCAGAAAACTTGGCACAAATACTTTGCGGATAGGGGCCTAAATTTGGAAAAATTTGTTTTTAAATAAGATTAGGGGAAGTGGTATTTTCCCGAAAATTGCAAAAATTTTGTGAATTATTTTATGCGCTATATCTCGGAATGTTTAACAAGAAGTAATTCGACAAAAAGACCTGACTTTAAAAACAAATTTTTTTGCATAGGAGAAGAGGAAAGACTAGTTCATATACAAATGAACAATTTTTATGAAATTTTTGATACGTTATATCTGGGAAACTAGAAAAATTATCGACTTCGAATGTTCTACAAAAGGGAATGATACTTCTGATATTTTGGAAAAAATAGTTACATAGAAGTAGAAGAAGGGGAATCCCCCATACAAATAATCAAAAACCACCACTGTGTCATTTGAGAGTATCCTGGGCTAGAAAGCACAAGAAAAAATGCGCTTTCCTTGCAAATCATTATAGGAATGTGTTTACTCTCAACACATGCACTGATGTGAGGAAAGTACTACCTGTTGCTACTAAATGTCTTTTAGAAAAATGTTTACGATTTCAAAAAGGCTGTCGCTAATCTAAATGATAAAAAGGATCCTGGAAAAAATTAAATAAGCAACAAGATGGATTTTATAGCTTCATTTTACAGCTAAAAGAGCAATTGTTTTAAAATTATTTTTAACGCGATAATTTGCCTTGAACAATTCCCGCCAATGATGAAAGTTGCCTTAAAAAAGATGATTTCTAGGCCTGGTAAGGATCCTTCGAAGGTGGAATCTTATAGGCATAAAAGTTTGTTTCCTACTATATTAAAATTGTTTGAAAAAACTGCTTAAAAAAAAACTGATTTCGACCTTGCATGACAACAATTGCAATGCAAATTATCAATTTGGCTTTAGAAGTCAACGTTATACTATCGAACAAACTCACAGCTTTGTAAAGTTTATAAGAAAAGCCTCTGAGGAAAAAAAATACTGCACCGCGCTTTTTGTCGATGTTTTTTCAAACTTTTGATTAAACGTGGCATAAAGGTTTGCTAAACAAACTAAAGCTGAAGTTTTAAGCAATATCTTTAAACTTTTTTAAATGGAAATATTAAATTTTGACAATTTCTGATTAAAGAGACAAACTAAATAAATTGTTTTTAACCAATAGAGGCGTACTTCAACGGAGTATACTAGGCCCAACTCTGTACTAGCTTTACATAGAAGATATGCCAACCAACAGTTTACATGCACGTCGACGTTTGCTGATGATACCGTTTTCCGAAATATTAATAAAGACCCCAAAGAGATCTCGAGTCAACGTCAACCCCAAGTAACCCAAGGAGAGAAATAGGCAAAGTTATGGGGAATAAAAATTAATGAAAAAAATATATAACCATGTAACTTTTACTTTACGCCAAGAACCGTGCTTCCCGATTTTTATAAGCAATAAAATTGTGTCTCAACAATTTGAGACAAAATATCTTATCATTTACCTGGGCAAGCGCCTTGCATGGAGGTCACATATATATGCGAAATTGACGCAGATAAAACTTAAAGCTAGGCAAATTCATTGGATAATCGACAGAAACTCTGTTCTTTGTCTGGGTTGTAAACTAAACAAACTTAATTTTAAAACCAATTTGTTGCTACGGCAGACAGCTGTGGGACAGTGACACCGCCTCTTATATGGAAATAATCAAACGCCGTAAAAACAAAATTTTAAGAATGATAATTGGTTCTACTTTGTAAATTAAAAACAGCAACATACACAAGGATCTAGAAGTTCCACTAGTAAAATGCGAAATCTTGAACTATGTGGACAAGCAGCTGAACAAGCTGGAAACACATCCAAATCCATTCGCTTAAAATATTTTGCAACATAGTTGGACAAACCGGTCAAAGTATTCCTTCTACTCTTGCATTTAGATGACACCATTGAAATGAGTTAATTTGATTATGAGAGCTTAAAATTTTAGTCTGGCACTGGCTGGTAAAATATAATTAATTTAATTTTAGGATTTGAATATTAATTGTTGTTCGCATAAGCAAAAATTAAAAAACCCAAATATGCAAAAAAACTCTAGACTAATTATGCAGATGTATAAATTACCAATGTCTTTACATGCGTATGAGTTATATTTAATTCTTCTTAACAAAAAATATTGCTCATACATCACGTGATTGTTTCATTTTACCCACATTAGAGAACTGCATTAAGTCCTACTTCAAGTTAATTCGAGAACCGCACAATTTTCTAATTCTTGTGTTGTTGTGCAGTTAAACTATTTAAGTGCTGTAATGTAGTGTAGCTGCCACAGTTTCTTTGATGCAATGTTGTGTAGTTATAAATAAAGAGTGGTGTCATGCACTGTTGTTGATACAACTTAAATACTGTCATGACGTGTGGTCGATAAAAAAATGACTGTGATGATGTGTAGACAACAACAACAAAACTGTGTGTATTACACACAATGTTGAACAGATACATACACAATCATATATAAAAGCAGGCAAATCAATATCAAATTAATAAGTAATTACATAACGTCAACAGTAAAGTTTCGAGATGAACTGAAATTGAAGTGATCACACACTTGATGATGAATTCATGTGCCATTGTTGTTAGCTTAAGTGTGCTTAAGTGTGAATATATTTTTCATTTTAGTTAAGTTAAGTAAACAAAAGAGATGGCGAACAATACAACGCAGCACTTATTGTTGTGTGTGCACATGTAAGGTATATAAAATGAATTGAAAATTCGAGATGATGCCTTATTTAGTGTCGTCCAGAGCTGGCCTCTAACCCACACCAAATACGTGGTAGGGATGTTTGTAAAGCCCAAAATTAAGGATCTGAGATCCACCTTCAAGAATACCGATCTTCTCAGAAATTTTTACTCGATTAAAGCATGCCCGTCCGTCCCTACGTCTGACTGGGCGTTGATGAATTCTTTTGAACACGCTACAGGTCACAGTTTTAAAAATATTTTTAAAAAATTTGAAACAGATAAGTTTTTTTTGGCACAAACATAGTTGTTTTCGGTGATGATTGGTCTCTTTTACGACAAAGCCCCAAATACAATTTTCCTGGAATTAGCTTTTGGGCTATAACGCTATCTAATATTGCTTTATTTTAATAGAGTTTGGCGCAGATGTCTAAGTATTAGTATTTTGTGCTATAACCAACTCTCAAACATTACCTCACCTTCGCAAAATTGTTCACATAAAGTTATCTTTATGCCACAAGTTATTTTAATGAATGCACATTTTTATAAAGTCCTTATATAAATGTGGTATAGGGTACAAAAGTGTCGGGCTTGAAAACTGTAACTTTCTTTCAGCAGCTCTTTAAACAGTTTATTTAGAATACAGAGTTGTTGTCTGATATATATCAAAGAAGCTTCATCACAATTTGCTTAAATAATTACTTAAATTTTGTAATTGGGTTTCCAAATTTGCTACGCGCTTTTAAGTAAATATTTAATTCTAATTTGCAAAACACTTTTATCCATAATTAATTTTGTTAAAAATTGCTATACTTTTCCACTTGAACTCTTCTTCTTCTTTCTAAAAATATCAAAAATTTAGATGATAAAAATTTTTAACCGACTTTAGTACGTGCAATTTTAAGTGCTTCCATCAAAAACACTAAGCAAACAGGCAAAAACATTTTAAATTTTATAGTTTATGTTGCCTTAAATAATTTCGCGTAAACGCATTAGTGTTGCAGTGTTCACATATAAATAATCCAACATATCCTGGCTTGCATGTTGTACAGTCATTGAGTATTCCGTGTATAGGGAAGAACGAAACCAGATCATATTTTCTTGTGGTTTCATGTTTATCGTTGCAATGATAATAAAGTTGCACTAAACGTGTTGTTTTAGATGCAAGAAAATACGTGCGTATGTTGAAAATTTTTTAAATACTTTGCGAAAGAAGCATAAGTAAAGTTTAGTAAAAATGTGTAGCAAAGATTAAATGGAGAAAGGGGTTGGGGTTTTTGTTAATCTTAAAAATGCTTATATTAGGCTTATTAAAAGTCAATAAACTGATATTTGACTTGTACAATTTTTTTGGAAGTAGTTTAAGCTGTAGGATAAGTATGTATTAATGTCTTTTTTAATTATTATTTTTTCTAGTTATTTGAAAATGGCGTAAGTCCGAAATTTAAAATTTAATTTAAGAATTTTTTTTAGACATTAAAAGGTGGCGTAGCTTAGCAATGAATCATTATTTAAAATAATGTAACTTACTACCACTAAATTTTCAAAGAAATATAAAAGTGACTTCCAGCTTGTCCATTTTTTAAATAAAATAGGTACAGGGTATCTGGTGTCAGATTTATATTTTAAAACTAAAATAAAAACCTTAGTAATTGAAACAAAGTTTTATTAAGAGCATTGAACGAAAGAAAGGAAATGCAGATTTTATTTTATAAAGAGTATGTCATCCAGATCTCTTCTGTCGAGTTGAACACACGAGCCTTGTGTTGTGACGTCACACGCTGCAGTAAAATTTGTTCAATTTAGCTGATTTATCGACGAAGATTTTTCTTTAAAGCTACAATAGATTTAGAGTTGTCACTATAAACCCTTTTTATGAGGTGATTCCATAAAAACCTCCACGAAAGTTAGATCGGGTGACGTCGGTGGTCATGGAATGTTCCCAAAGTGACTGATCAGTTTTTGGGGGAAATTTTCCCAAAGAAAATTCATCAAAGCTCTTGCTGTGTGTATAGTCACTCTATCTCGGTAATACCATATTCAGACACGTAACGGTGAACGAGCTTGTTGGTTTGGCAAAAAGACATTTCTCGCCTGACCTCGAGAGGTTCCAAAGAAATTGTCAAGCTATCTCATGCGTGGATAAGGTACAAAATACATTTACCCTGTTTTTGATATTTTAAGCAAAGTTTGAGAATTTTTAGAGACTAGAAATGGCATCTTCTCTTGATTACCGTCAAAAAATTGAAATTATAGTGCGAAAACGCGTCAAAATTGTTTTCCAAAAATTGTTGCGTAGGTTAAAGCCAGTTTATTTCATTTGTTAAACTGTTTGAATTTTAGAAGGATGGAACTTCAGATCCTTTTTTAGAATTTCATTAACAACCTCTCTTGGAAGACCCAGTAAAGCTGCTCTTTTCCGTATTGAAAGTCGGGGGTTTTCACGTAAGCTGATTTTAACCAGTTCAATGTTTTCTAGAGTCCATAAAAATATTAAATAACTACTTAAACAAGTAATAAAAACTGTGGTTTTTATTAATTTAACTCTATAAAGCTTTTCATACAGGACGCTTAATAAGAAGCCTGCTGGCTTTTCTACCAGAAAAATGTTTTACTTTAATTAATCATTTTGTTGAAAGTGGTGGTTCTCGATCTTTCTAAGATGTTAAGCATTAAACGTCTCTCTCTAAGCTTGCTGCCTTGGGCTTCGGTGGTAAATTTTCTCGATTCATGTAAAATTTTTTCAGAGATTGCACTACTCGTGATGTAATAAATGGGATCTCTTCCATCGAATTAAAAATCAATTCAGGGGTACCGATGGCTTCGTGTTCGCTCTTACTCAATTTATGATATTTCCTTATAACCTTCTATAATCAAATTCGTATTTTCTCTTGTTCTCAATGGTGGTATAAATGTTGGGAGATGGAAACTTTTAATATTCTTGGCACGAAATTCCGTGGACCGGTGCATGTTTTTCTTGTGTCTAAAGAAGAAGCATCCAAGTTTCTTGGTTTTTTAAAGCCATAGGAATAATTGTTTGCAATTTGGTCTTTTAAATATATATTCATATTTGTCCAACCCAAAATTTAATATAATTCTCATTTTTTCACCTGCGATTCAAAGTATATTGAAGGTCGTTGAATATCTAATTGTCTTGATTTTTTCGAGTAATGTCGTAATGTTAAATATATGTTTCATTTTTTTGGCTTATTCTTGTTTATACTTGTTTATATTTTTTATAATGAAATGTGTTCTGAAATAGTAAAGGAAATTTTTGCCGGAACTTAGGACTTTGTACGAGATACGCGCCTTTTAAAAAGAGCACACACATTTGTTTTTTTCGTTATTCTTATACATAGTTTTTGAGACCATATTTTTTGGCGATTAATTTTATAATCTAAAGGTACTAATATCAGCCTTAGCACCTATTGAAATATTAATCTTGTAAAAAAACCAATACAAATATTTAAGGCCTTAAACAATTAACTGTTCATTTTTTTTAAATGCACACCTTCCCTAATTGGAATTACAAGGACATGGATTTTGGACAATCCCTACTGCCTGAAAATATTAAAAATCAGATTTTTAATCTTTTACCCCATTCTTAGAAATAATTCACAGTCGTTTTTAACATTTAAAATTAGTTAAAGAAATTTTTTAAAACATGCGCTTATCGAACTATGTCTAAAAATTAGAACCATTGATTACACATGCAGTGTAAAAGAAATATATTTTTAGTTTTTAAATTCTATGAGTTATGAATTTCTTTTATTGTCAATATTTTAAAAACGAGTGATTTATAGCTAATTTTTGATTTCTTTAAAGTATAACATTTAAAAACTAAACGATTTTAATGGTGTTTTCCCAAGGTAATTTTAAAACAACGAGCTCTGCGATAATAATTTGCAATATGTAGGAACAAGTTTTATATTTCAACACTATCTGTTCTAGCTTTTGTTTCTTCTTATTTTTATACCCTCCACATAGTATTAAGGGTATATATCAGTTTGTCATTCCGTTTGTGATTTCTTTATTATCCATTTGCGACTCAAAAAATATATATATTCTGAATCCTTATAGATAGGGAAGTTGATATAGCCAGGTCCGTCTGGGGTAGCTTCCATACAAATAAAAAATTTTTATGAAATTTTCGATGCGCTATATCTCGAAAACTATAACAGCTATCGACATAAAATGATCTACAATAAGTATGCCTAGAACAAAATGTACGCTTTAAAGAAAAAATTTTTGAGTGGGGGTAGGAGTAGGGGTATCTTAAATACAAATTGACAATTTTTACGAAATTTTCCATACGCTAAATCTCGGAAACTATAACAGAAATTGACAAATGTTCTGCAAAAAGTAACAGGATAATAAAACCTTCATTCGAAAAAAAGGCAGGGGCAGGAGCAGGGGCAGAGGAAGGGGTAGCTCTCATGCAAACTAAAATTTTTTAAGAAATTTTCGAAACGCTTCATCTGGGAAACTATAACAGCTATCGACTTCGAATATTCTTCAAAAAGTAATAATCAAATAATTCATATATTTTGGAAAAAAAAGTTGGAGAGGAGCAGCGGGACTAGAACGTCCCATAAAAATTAACAGTTTTTTCTTAACATTTTAATATGAATAATATCAAAAATTGTTAAAACTGTCGATCTCAAACGTTCCTCATCTATTTCTATTATCCATACGAACGTTAAAATTTTGTTAAGTTTTCTATGGACTTTAAAACTCGCTGCGTATATCAAAAGACCAATGTGAAAGGTATATAAGATTCGGCATAGCCAAATTTAGCGCTCTTACTTGTTTTTTTTTTTATAGAACCGTCCGATACACAATTTCTATGTGGGACAAATATGATGACTTCCAAGCTTTATAATGTTCTTGGTAGGGCATTTGTTTTAATCGGCGTGGCCAGTTTTACTAATCTAACTTGTTTGCATATAAATTATCCTAGTTTTTATGTATATTAGTAGCTTAGCTAACAATTTTCCGTTTTTTATTTAGTTATATTTTTTTTTATATTTTTTAGCTTTCATGTTTTAATATGAACTTTTTTTTAAAAGAAATAAAATTTTTGTTTGTTTTATTTTTATTATTGTAGTTATTTAAAATAGAGATAAAAAATGTTTTACGCCATTTTTGCAAATTTAAATGCAAAAACCAAAAAAATAAAAAAAATACTGAAACTGAAAATACACAAATAATTATTGTTATCATGTTACTACAGAAAAGCATGGAAAAATGAAAAAAACCCAGTTCAATTTACATTTATATTAGTGGGTTGTTTTAGAAAATTCATTTTGAAAATAGTGGAGTTAAAACAAGGGAACAAGACAAACATACACAGAAAAAACACATATTAAAATCAAAAATTTTATTCCTGAATTCATTCATAATTGTACTTAAAAATTTTAAATACGATATGTACTTAAGGTTTCTCACTTTAAATCTATTTGGAATAACTTTTGAATATATTTTAACATTTTAAAGGCAATTTGTCTAGGTAGCCTGGATGGTAGCGTGCTGATGTTGCAGTTTAAAGACTGCCAGGATCAAGTCAACGTTACGGCAACAAAGTAAAACTTTTACAAAAATATAAACATTAAGTGTGTATAAAATATAAATAAAATAAAAAACTAATTTTTAGATTTTGCGTTTTGTGTGTTTTCGAATCTGCAAGGACACTTAACGTAATTTCAGGTGAATTACTTATGGGGCTATATCCGGAGATTTTTGAAGTTCAAGCCTCGTTTTTACTTTTCTCAGACCACTTGCTTGCCCTTGTTAACTGTGCTTGCAAAATGGAACATTAAAACCACGGCAGTTATTGGTGACTGTCTATGTAGCCAGGGATGTCAGATCTGGCGTTTTTTTGCCAAACGCTGCGATTTAAAAACGTGTTCGACGTGCTTATTTTTAATTTTGCGATACGACTATTTATGGCAATTTAGAAAATAGTTGGCGATTTTGTTGGCAACTTTTTAGAGTAATGAATTTTCTTCAAAAGGTCAAAGGGCCTTAAGAACCACATTAAAAAAGTCGTAAGTTTAATGAGAACAAAAAATAATTTTACTGTTGTATTTTCGTATATGAAGTTTGAAGAATACATATAATAGGATTGCAACTACGTATATACATATGTATTAGCATTTGGTTAATATTTACCACAAAAATTATTTTTTCTACTTTGGGCAGATTACACTTAATAAATTATTATAGAAACTGCCTGAAGTTATTTACGAAGCATTCTGTAAAGTTGCTTTTAAATAAAAGTCAGTTAAATTTTAACACAAAATTTTTTTTTTAAACTAATTTGAAGGGTTGTTCAAACCTTTAAGTAAACAAAAATGTAAATATTCAGTTGAAGTTAATGTTGCAATTATTTTTTAGTAATATTTAACTTTGTTATTTTTTTTCTGGTATTTTTTTTTTTGCTGTAAATTACAAAAAATCTAGTTAATTTTGGACGAATATTTAAGTTAATTTTTTGACGTCTGAATTTTAACAAAATGTTTTGTAAATTTTAATGAAAATTTTTTTGGAGGGTTTTTAAATGAATATCCTTTTATTTTAAGTAGATTTCTAGTTGATTTTACATAAATCATTTTTGAGTGTTCTTTTTTGTAGCGAACATTGTACCTCTTTTGTGTTCACTAATCATTTTACCTTGTTTTAAATACAAATTTAACAAAATATTTATCAAGGCGACCTTTTTTCCAGTTTTGGCGAATCTTAGCGATTAAGATCAAATTTAATTTTTAGGATTTAAAAAAAAATTTTCATTGTAAAAACGCATATTTTATTGTCAAAAACTAAAAAGAGGCTTTTGCGATTTTGGCAATTTTTAACATGAAATTTGACGAAAAATATAAAAATTAATCTGACAACCTTTTAAGTAGTCTTAAGGAACTTAGCATGCTTCTTCTATCTATTACCGGTTGATAAGTGTATAGCACAAGTGCTTAGTTTGCCACCTAGCGGTATCAACCGGGCAACTTTCAGTTCAATTACTGGAAGGCTAACAGACATGGCTGAGACAAAAACAATCTGTTTTGGGTAAATGTGTGATCAGTGACTCACTGGTCTGGCTTGAGGCAGGTTGTCCTTGTTGCGCTGTGCCATGTATTAATGGTGAGGTCTCCTTCGGGAGTTCACGTGGTGGCTGTGGTTATCCCAAACCGGGGCAACTGAGAACGATAGTTGATATGTTAGGGTCTGTCCTGTTTGGGCCCCAGAGTGACAGCGTAACGGTGTTAGTTTGCTTGAAAGTAGGTGAATAGGAAAACTGGCTACGGCTGGGGACCCTAGTATCTAAAATAAGAACGCGTCAAAGTAGTAGCAAATAATGAGAAGGCCGGCATTGGCTTGTTGAAGCATGTGCGTGACTCGGTCCTAACTGGCGGTGAGAACATTATGAACCATTGATGATAGTAGAGTTATTGATTTGTCTAAATGAGAAAAGATCCTTCTAACAGAGCTGGGTATCGCATTCGTTGTATACGACATGATAATCATAATCTTTCTTGCTTAAGGTTGGGTGCTGTTTCACAAGCGTATGGAGAGATGTCTTGTCGGCGCGGATCTGTTTTGATTATGAAGAAGCGAGATAAAAACTAGAAACGCAATTCGGGTTTAGATAGCCCAACTCCTGTGGCTACACAGAGTCATGGCAGAGAATTGGTACCTGGGTGGTTGGGTGAACCATTTTGGGGAAGCTGGTGGACGCTTTGTATCCACCAGTGTGGAGAGCACCGTGAGTTATTGCCAGCATGGCAGGTATCACGTAAAACACTTAACGTCTATCTATTACCAGACTTATAAGAAAGATAGTTTTGGCAAATGTTGTACAGCTTTTGTCTGAAAAAGAAGATCCCTTACAGAATGACGAAAGCGTAAGTTGCCCCAGCTCAGGATTTTGCTAAAGGCATATGGAAAAGCATCACTTAAGAAAGACTTGTGTGGTACAGACCCGACTTTAAAGACAAACTATTCTCTACAGCAAAGCCACAGGAGTCTAAGGAGATCCCTAATTTTAAAACCAATACTTACCAAACCGGTCCTGGTCAAGAAATAACGACAAAAAATGCAATCATGTACTGCTATGACTAAATTGCCGGCTTGACAACCTATTGAAATTTGAATTTGTTAAAATTGGCAACAAAATAGTTAAGCAGCTGGCTTTTATGCAAAGATCTTCTTCTTTTTTATATGCCATGTTATGGCTTAAATACTTCAGGACATTTAGCTTTATCAGTGTAGAAGTTACTATATGGACCTAAAAGGCCCTTTAAAATTAATTTATATATCATTATATTTTTTATCGTCAAGAATGTAGAATAAGTGAAAACCTAACTCTTTAAATACTAATTTGTATTGTTTGGTTAAGGTGGTAGTACGTTTTAGAATTTCCCCTTTTTGAACCCTTTTCCCCACCGTCAAACCTTACACTTGGGTTTCCTGAGATCCATTTTTAGAAGGTACTTGAAGTCTAAAATTCAAATGTCTAGCTTTACGTGTTTGAGTTTTACAATGCCAAGTCCATTGGGAAGCCAATTAAGTTATTCCTTTGTTAAATCCTTTTGAAGAATTTTTATATATCCTCTTAAAAAAAAGACTTTTCTGTTTAGAAAACTAACAAAATTATTAAAAAAACACATGGATTAAAACTGGGCTTAAAATATAAAAATTTATTCCACTAAACTATTGTTGCAATATCTTTTAAAAGAATTGTCATTAAAAAATGTTTTAATAAGGAAAATAAGTCGTCCTTTTATGTAATTTATTATTAACTTTGTATAAAAATTCAGCCAACTCCTCCTCCAAATTTATTTACTTTTCTTTTAGAGTTGGGTGTATGCTCAAACATAAAGAATAAAACCAAAGCTCATAATTTTTGGCAAACCCCATAATAAATCCATTGATGCGTCAATAAATTCTTTTTAAATCTAAAACAATAAAGAAAACTTTGACTGGCTTAAATTTGACACACACTTCTTATGTCATAATTTATAAACTCTTGTCAATCAGGACAATATTAAAGCCATCAGTTTTTAACATATTTAAGTGCTGCCATTAGAAACCCAAACACAAATTACTGCAAACAAAAAGAAATAAAAAAAAAATAAAACAAAAACTCTTTTGCTTAAAAATCAATATTTAAAGTGTGTGTGTGTATGTGTGTGGGTATAAATGTCGCTAAAAATAATTTTTCTTTGAACCGTTACTGAGATAGATGTGAGGGTATGAGCTGGTATTTTATGTTGTAATAAAAAATGAAAATGCACTCATAAGATTTAAACCAGTAAAAACTGAAATTGTGTTAGTGTGAAAGGGGTTTATGTGTGGGTTTCTTAATGCACATAAATCATACTTTTAACTACGTGTCTTGCAGCCAAAATATGCCTTAAACAACATACTTCAATGTTAGACCTTGTTGTTGCTGGAACATGTAATATCAGCAGTTGGATGTATAAAAAAAATAAACTAAAAATAACCAAAAAGAAAAGAAAAGGAAAATAAACTATAACTACTTCGCCGCTACAACATTGAATATATTCAGTATCCACTTCATAAAAATACTTTCAAGTACTTGGTTTTTACAAATCTCTATAAATGTATTTATACGTTTGTCTCAAGTTTGTTATTTGTAGTTCTTACTTTGATTTTTTGCTTTCACTGTTGCTTCTTTCATTCTTTTCCCTTTTTTTATCAATTCAGTTTTGTTTTCTACTTTTTTCTCCCAGAGTTCAGCTTAGCATGAAAAAGATCACGACTTGTGGTTTTCATTGAATAATTTTTCATTATTTATTCTTAAGGATTTTATTCATTTTTAAACCACAGTTTTAAAAAGTGCAAAATTATTTTATGTCTGTCATTCAAATGTTACTTGTAAAATTCAATCTACATGAAATCTGGAAATCAGTTATGTAAAGTTGTGGTTGAGGTTAAAAGAGCTAAAATGCCATAATTGGTGTAAAATTGAAATGTTAAAAAAAAAGAAAATACGAAATTTTTTGGTTTCATTGAAACACATTTCGGGTGTCTTAAGTTTATTTACTTTTGCTCACATTTTCAGCTTAGTTTTATGCTTTGGAGATCTATTCTTTGCCATTCTTTTCGGGCTCCCTCTTTTAAAGATAAAAGGTCGTCCACATAGGCAAACAAAATTTGCTGTATTTACCCTGACGGTAGGTACAAGGTGGGCTTAAAGAAATCACCCCATTGGAAGATGCTCTTATTTTTGAAAATGGTGGCCAACGTCAAATCTGATTTGACAGTTTTGAACCAGATAGATGTGGAATATAAATGAACAAGCCGAGGAGCGATTCAACTCCGCGAATTCCGTCACCGATTCCTCATCGTCTGGCACCGAATTTACAAACACTGCGCCGTTTGGCCATCAACCTGGAATAATATGGGACCACACAAGACGCTGCCAAGAGTGGCCGTCCCCGAAGCACCCGATCTTTCAAGAATGTCATCGCTGATGGCAAGGATATCAAAACTGTCGCCAGTAACATTCACCGGGCGCCATGCCTCGCAATTAGCCACCAGCCGGTCATCCCTAAAACAAATTTTTGACAAAAACCTGTGCATGTTTGCGTAGAAAGAGTAGTTCGTGCATCAGCTGCAGCTTGTTGACCGCCAAACGTGTGTAACCTACGCCGAAGCCATCCTTAATCTCGAGGCCGATGTTGACGTTTTTTCAACTAAAATTACAATGAGCGATGAGGCTCATTTTTGCCTCAGTGGGTACGTGAACAAGCAGAACTGTAACTTATGGGGCATTAAAAATCTCCAAGTAATACACAAGGAGTCATTTTGCCCACTTAAAGCTACTACATGGTGGGCTGTTTACGCTGGGCAATTTTTTCGAGGACGCCGCTGGTCAAGCGGTAACAGAGAACGGTGCGCATTAAAGGGCCATGTTAGCCGAGTTTTTTCTTCCATAATTGAACGAATAAGGACTGAGAAACTTGTGATTCCAGCAGAATGAAGCAACAGCACACACTGCGCGAGCCACAACCAACATTCTAAAGGCGGCATTCCCGGATCGCCTTATCTCTCGTTTTGATGATTTACATTGGCAAGATCGCCCGACTTAACCGTTCCAAACATTTTTGTTGGGTTTTTTTAAGTTTCTTGTTTACATGAGCAAGCTTCAGACCCTGGAAACTCTGAAAGACAATATTCGACACGAGTGCGAGAATCTGTCGCCCGAAGTTCTCGCTGAAGTGATAAAAAATGCAATAGAACAAGCCCGTATAACATCAGTTGTGACGGCGCCCATTAAGCCGCTATCATTTTCCTAATTTGACCAACAAAATTCTTAGAAAATCGAAATTTTAAATTTAGAATAAAAATTAAAGCCAAACAACTTCAGATTATTTTTTTGGCCCGAATTTCGAGAAGTCTTTCTCCACTTGATCCTTCCATCGGAGTTTCGATTTTCCTTTTCTGCGTTATCCATTAACAGGTTTGCATACAAACGACTTTTTGGCAAGAGCATCTTTATTTAATCTCACAACATGACCTAGCCAACGTTAAAGTTGAATTTTGATACGCGTAAGTATGCCAATGTCGGCAAGCAACTTACACATTTGCGTTTCATATAACCTTTTCTAAGAGGATGTTAAAAAGATCATATTAACAGCTGTCTTCTTGTCTGAAACGTCATTTGGTGCTGAAAGACTCAGAAATAAATCCGCTTTTTTTAACTGAGGATTGCATATCAGTCAAAACTATTCTGCAGAGTAATATCAATTTAGCAAGGATAACAATCGTGGACACATCTTTAAACACTCTTGAAATAGAAAGTACGTGTCGATCTGTTATTCTTGGGTCTTTTCAAGAATTTGACGTTGTGTGTGTTTCAGGTCGATGGTGGATTGGCAAGGTCTTAAGCCCCATTGATATGGCCAAATTATCTCCTCGACTTTTGTTTTTATTCTCTTACACAATACGCTAGATAGAATATTGTAACCAGTATTTAGGAGACTTATTCCTCTGTAGTTGACACATGTTGTCTTGTCTCCTATTTGTGCACAGGACATAAAATAGTGTTTGTAAAAACCTCAAGAATGCGATTCTCTAGCCAGATTGTACAAACAAGCTGATGCATATGTCTTATTAGAATGTCGCCTCCTGTCTTAAACAGTTCAGTTGGCAACTCTTTGCTTCTTGCTGTCTTGCTAGCCAGTATGCGCTCAATACCGTCCTTGGGGACTGGTTCTGTGGTATCATTATTATCGCAACTGTGAGATATCAGCAGGTGCGAAAAATAGTTTTTTCATATCCTCAGCATACTATTTGCATAAGTCACCAGATTACCGTCTTCATCTTTAGAGGAGAAGGTACCTATACCTATATGTTTGATATATTTGTATTTGGTTTACTGTTTTGGAGAAGAAAAAAATAACTAGTTGCAATTTGATAAGGACTGAAATTATTGTAGGTGAGTGGTCTGAAGGTAGATTCAGTGAAGGTGAAGCTAACGTCTGCAATTTTATTGCGATCAGTTGGCCAATAGGTTAGTTGACCAGTTGATATAAAACTCCGTTTCAGGAAAGGAATCGTACAAAACATGACCTATGGGACTAACTAGATGGGAGGCCTGGTAAGTGTGCTTAGCGCTATGTCTTTAGTATCTTTTAAGTGGGGACTTAAAAATTTGTAAAAATTCTTGAACTGATCTTTCGTTATGGAGAATCTGGGTGGACATTAAACCCACCAAATAACTAGGTTATGGAAAACTCCATCAATGCAGACGTTTATTGCTTGGAAAAAAGGTTCGAATTTAAACATTATTTGTTTACTAAATAGTAGTTAGAATATACACACGTGTACTCGCTTTAAATATTTTCAATAATTTAAAGCTTTAGAAATATCATCAACCACAAAATTCATTAAAACTAATTTACTTAACCATGGCATAAGGATTTTCGCAATAACACAAAACAATATTTCATTATTCACATATTAAACCGACAACTAGACACAACAATTACCGCAAAAATAATAAAAGGCATTTTATTTATCATCAAAATTGTGTCTGTTATTTACTTATGTAAATATGTATAATAACATACGCATGTAACACACATACATACGCCCCGACTTACTTATATACTCCCACTCTCACAATTTATGACAGGACATGATAAGAAAACTATCAGAAAACATTGCAATTTGGTAAGAACAAGTATTCTGTAGAAAAATTATACACTTGCAAAAATTAAATAATTTGTTTTTAAAATGTTTTTTTGCTGCTAAGAATTCCTTTTTTTTATTAAACTAACATTTTTTTATTTTAATTTAATAATGTTCAATATTGTAAAGTGTTCCAACTAAATATAATTTTTAGGTTATTTTACCAGCATGGTAAATCGCTTGTAAATTAAACTAATTTAGAAACAAATTTTTATAACTTAATTAGTTATTAACTATTATTTACTTCTTTAAAAATAAAAACTATTTAATTGTTTTGGTATAAAATTTCAAACCAAAAACACATTTTTCCTCCTGTTTTTTTTTTATTTTTTTAAAGGTGCCCCTTAATAAAAAAATTGGGAAGTATTTTGGATAAAATTTTATTTAAGCCAATATGACTCTTAAACAAAAACACTAAAACGTACACACTATCATAAATCAAAATAATATTTAATGTTCTTTAATATTCTAATAAATAGAGGAAAAAGTAAAAGAAGACTTAGACTTAAAACAAATATTAATAAATCATCAGCCCGTTACTACACAATACGAAGGCTGTGTAATAAATTGAATTTAGGGAGATCGTATGTGAGTGTAGCTGCCTGATAGTTAGATTATTTATCTAATGGACTCCAGTTTTCGTTAGCAAACATTATTTAGCTGCTTTATTTTTAACAACACTTATTAAGTTAATTGATATGATGGTCGATTCATGGCCTTACGATGCTTAGTATATGGAAATCGTTGGAATGGTATCAATGTATTTGACTGTAGTAAAGATAGAGTTATTTTTGCATGGGCCACATTAACTCAGTGTTGCCACTTTGGTGCCTTTCGGGAATTTTTTGGTGCTTTTTTGTTTATGCAGTAACCGAAATTTGGTTTAATATGCGTCATTTAAAAACGGGTATTAATAAAGCTTTTAACGTTTTCTGACAGGTAAGTACCTTTAAAACAAAAAAAAAAAGCCAAAAAATTATTGGCCTTTTTCATTATTGAATATTGACAAAAATAATTTTTTTTGAATAACAAATTTAGCTTAGTTTAAAACTAAGAATTGGGTTTTGTTAAATTGATAGCAGGAGTGGTAGTAGTAGAAGTAGTTGTAGTAGTAGTAGTAGTAGAAGTAGTAGTAGTAGTAGTAATAGTAGTAGTAGTAGTAGAAGTAGTATAAGTAGTATTGGTAGTAGTGGTATTGGTATAACTAGTGGTAGTAGGAGTGATAAAAGTAGTAGGAGTAGTGGTAGTAGAAGTGAGTAGTAGTATTAGCAGTAGTAGTAGTAGTAGCAGTAGTAGTAGTAGTGGTAGTAGTAGTAGTAGTAGTAGTAGTAGTAGTAGTAGTAGTAGTAGTAGTAGTAGTAGTAGTAGTAGTAGTAGTAGTAGTAGTAGTAGTAGTAGTAGTAGTAGTCGTAGTAGTAGTAGTAGTAGTAGTAGTAGTAGTAGTAGTAGTAGTAGTAGTAGTTGTAGTAGTATTGGTAGTAGTAGTAGTTGTAGTAGTATTGGTAGTAGTAGTAGTAGTAGTAGTAGTAGCTGTAGTAGTATTGGTAGTAGTAGTAGTAGTAGTAGTAGTAGTAGTAGTAGTAGTAGTAGCTGTAGTAGTATTGGTAGTAGTAGTAGTAGTAGCAGTAGTAGTAGTAGTAGTAGTAGCTGTAGTAGTATTGGTAGTAGTAGTAGTAGTAGTAGTAGTAGTAGTAGTAGTAGTAGTAGTAGTAGTAGTAGTAGTAGTAGTAGTAGTAGTAGTAGTAGTAGTAGTAGTAGTAGTAGTAGTAGTAGTAGTAGTAGTAGTAGTAGCTGTAGTAGTATTGGTAGTAGTAGTAGTAGTAGTAGTAGTAGTAGTAGTAGTAGTAGTAGTAGTAGTAGCAGTAGTAGTAGCTGTAGTAGTATTGGTAGTAGTAGTAGTAGTAGTAGTAGTAGTAGCTGTTGTAGTATTGGTAGTAGTAGTAGCTGTTGTAGTATTGGTAGTAGTAGTAGTTGTTGTAAATTCACCCCTAAGCACCGCTACCAAAAATAGTTATCTTGTGTAGGCAGAAGTTTACATATAAATCAAGGCTTTAAATAAATCCTACACAGACAAAACTTTAAAAAACTTAAATCAAACAAAAATTTTCTAAAAATGTGTTCTTTTTAACAACATTTCTTTAGATTTTTATAAAATTTTTATCAGGGGGCAAAATAAGGCATTCGTTTCGAATCGAAGTTCTACTTGATCGATCGATTTGTCAACACTTTTTATATAGGACTTTTAATTAAATTTTTTAATTTCGATTCGAATAGAATGCTGTAATTTGCCCACTGACTTTAATGTCAAACAAAATAAATCAAACAACAAAAAAATATTTGGATAAATATTTGTGTTGAAAATATTGGGAATTAAATTTGTTTTAAAATCTAATAAAATTTTTTATTTGATTTGATTATAGGGTTAATTTTGGACAAAAACTTATTGATTCAGTTAAATGTTGAACTGATTTTGGTCCTATAAACCAAATCATGCAAGGCAGTCGATACGTTCATTACCCAAAATTGCCCTCATGACCTGGGGGGTTATTATGTAATTCGATTCGAATCGAAAAGGCTTTCGAAAGGAATTTTCTATTCGAAAGGCAAATCGTATTATCTAATACTTTTGAGATTTGGTAAATCTGCTTTCATTCTTCTTTAATTTCTTTCTTCTTCTGCTCTTAATTTCTTAAAAGTATTAGATAATACGATATGCCTTTCGAATAGAAAACTCCTTTCGAAAGCCTTTTCGATTCGAATTGAATTACATAATAACCCTCCTGGAATCCAAGGAAGTTTTACTTAGGTTCTCCCTACATTCCCTCTCAAAGGTTAATAGGCACTGATGAAAATGGCATTAGAGTTGGCCTAAAATATTGACAGGTATTTGTTCGTAGGCAGGGATCCTTAAAATTCCATACAAAAATACCAGCACCTGTATCGCTTCTTAATTGTTTAAAATCGAACCTATGCTATGCCTTCTGTGAATTTTTTTTCACTGTTACACAGTGTTAAAACATGCTTTTTTGTTTGTTTTATTTTAACCGAAAACAACCGGCCTCAGCATAAAAATCAAGCTATCAAGTTATCTTTTTGTTATTTAAGATCAATAATACCCCTTCAAATAAGCTACTGGTCAATAAACGCGTATGTAAAACAATCCAATAGGGAGCAGGAATTCCCAATTGTAGCTTCAAACCATGGTCTATTCAACATTAGAATATTCTAGCGCCAGACCATATTACCCCTTTTTGCATTATATGGCAGTAGTTTTAAAAATAGTTTGTGCTACACTAAAAAGATTAAACTTTACTACTATAACATCACTATATGCGATCACTAAAATACGAACCAGGGCACACTTAACCAGGTAATATCAAGAGCACAGTTCATTGAAATAAATTTGACATTTTACTGTACAAATGTTTTATTTTGTATTAAAGTTTTATTTTTCTGACAGTCCACCGTTTAAACATTAAAAGGAAATGCAGAGGGCGAATTTTTTGAATTCGCCTTTGTACTACCCTGTTTAGTGTGCACTAATACGAGTACTTTTTGCTAAGCTACAAGTTCTTGTTTCACAATGACCTGATCCTTGACTGCATTACATAGAAACATATTGTAACTAGTCCAATATTTTGCCCAGGGAAGAAATATTTCGGCAGGGGCCTTTACCCACAAGTTCTTAAATTTTAATCTATTTTTAGCCTGTTTATACGAGCTCATTGCGCGTTTGCTGCAGCAAGAGTTGCCACCGCTGTGCCAACGTCCTCTTTATATAAACCTCATTGAAATAAATAACAAGCAAGAGTGACATATTCGGCTGTAACAAATCTTATATACTCTTCACATTGGTCTCTTTCTATACCCAGCGATCTGATCAGGCCGAGTCATTCGTACTGCAAACTATTGTAATAAAAATACTTTTTGCCGGTTTTGAAGTCGATTCCAAAAGAATTTTTTAAATATTTTTTATATCTTAAAATTCTTTGCAAAACTTTTTACAACAGGTATCAAATCGTCGCATTCGATTCGAATTGAAATTTCACTTGATCGATCAGATTGCTTATTTTTTAAGTATAGAAATTCTTATAAGAATTTTTTAATTTCGATTCAAAACGAATGCGACGATTTGGCCCCAGGTTTAAAATTAAAAACTAAACAGAGTGTTTAATGTATAATTTTTACAATAAATACAACCCTTACACCAACCCTCCTACATATGTCTTTCCGTCGTATTTCCAAGCATGTGTCAGTGTTGCTTTGTGTTGATACAAGATATTTAAATACATACATATGTTAGCACCTATAGTAGCTTACACGTACATACGTACAAGTGATTGTTTATTACTGGCAAAAGAGGAAATAATAAGAAATGAATATCTAACTATGCTATCTAAAATACCGAAGGCCTTATAAAAAAAGGCGTAGCTGGATTTTTATTCAAAACTCTTTTTTTGCTTATTCGGACAAAAAAATTTAAAATTTGTTAGAAGTTTGTTTTTGTTTATACTTGAAAATACAGGGGCCAAATCGTCGCATTCGATTCGAGTCGAAGTTTCACTCGATTGATCGAGTTGTCAATGCTTTTAATATAGGAATTCTAATAAGAATTTTAAAATTTTGATTCGAATCGAATGCGACGATTTGGCCCCAGCTTGTTGGCTTTTCTTACTAAAAAATAATTCAAAAATGTAAAATAAATTTAAAAAAAGTTTTAAATTGTTCTCCCCCTTGATAAATAAAAATTTGAGTTACGTCCTTTTATAATAAGTCATCGATATGTACATTTGCATCTGCACTAATAAAAAAAAAAATAATCATACATATTGACAGTTTAAGGCAGCAACAAAAACAACAATGTGTATTCGAATTTATACATTCAAAAGAAATAAACATGCCGACATACAAACATATATTTGTTAATCGGCTGACATCACACTTGCACACATACCATCAAATAAACATACGAACAAGGTAAATAATACTTGTTTTTACACTCAAAACATAAAGATTAATTTCTGTAGTAAAATTTCTATGTTTTTTACAAATACTTTCACACTAACACATTTACACAACAATCGTAAAGACACAAATCCTAAACAAACACTAATAGATGTTACATACAGAATACCTGTGAAGCAAATGAAAAATAAATAGAATCAAAATCATTTTTGATATTTACACGTTTGAAAGACAATGACATGCAATTGCTATACGGATCCATTTAACAATTTATTAAATCCAAACCAAAGAGCAAAGTAAGCAAAAAAAGCAAAATGAAATGATAAATAGAAAGATTTAAATAAGGAAAAAAACAGTCGAGATAGTTAAGATTTATGGTTAAAAAGAAAAATGAAATGTTAATGTGGCTGCAATACTTATGACTAGAACAGCAAGCACATGACTTAAACAATCATTAAAAGTTTTGACTTTTCAATATCAAAGCAATATTGTATGGATTTTGAATACTAAAGATTTTTTTTTTCATAAAAAGAACAGCAGGAACACAAGTAGAATTTTTTATTAAACATTCTGTATTAGATAAAGAAAAAATAAAACTTTTAATCAGAAGTTAAGAAAATAGATAAGATTTTTTTTTTTTTTTTTTTTCATATTTATTTTATTATTGAATCTTCACTTCTGTGAACTAACAATAAGTATTCAAATCTTAAAAATAAATGTTTAAAATTTGTCCAGCCAGTGCCAGACTAAAATTTATGTTCTCAAATAAAAATATTCACTTCGGATGGTTTCATCTAAGGGCAACAGTGTCCTTCTTCTGATAAGATAAGATGATGGAAAATTGATTATATGAACATCGTAAACTTTTGGGCACAAATTTTGATTTAGAAAGAAGAGAATATACCTTTCTAAATATTAAGAAAAATATTTAAACTTGTTTTGTGCAAAAATAAAAAATTTATGTAGCGAATGGGTTTAAAGGTAAATAAAAAATATATTAGAATACACAAAAGTACTTATAATCTTGATGATATTTTGAGTATGTGTAATAACACTAATCTAACAATGACAATATTGTTAGTTTTATGCATTTCAGCCACTATTTTGTAGAAGCGCCTTTCCATTTCTTTTACCCCCGGCTAACAAAACTACTAAAAATATATGAGGGAGCCAAAGAAAAATTAAGTTGTGAATTAAAATTATTTAACAGTAAAAAAATAGACCGTTTTTAAACCAAAATTTCTAAAATGCTAACAGAAGACTTCCAAATAACGTAAGTTGAGTTTATGTAATGTGCTTAAATGAATCTGGCTGGGCCTGAAGACCCAACATAGATCTTTTGGGCCCAATATTGATGTTATTTATTTCAAGATGCATTTTAATCCCTTGAAAAATACTAAAAGTCTCCACTAAAAATAAGTAATTTTTTAAGATTAAGGAGGAGGCAAACACCTTCTCAGTTTGCCCTGACGCGTGCGTACTTCATAGAAATCACCGCTTGCTACCATCCAGCTCTTTTGGCATGAAGCGCTGCAAATAAGACTATACATTTTTACTTTTGTGTCATAAGATCTCCACGTAATCCGGAACACTCTATACAAGGTGGTATTCATCCGCATCTTAATAAGTCTGGTACTTACAGCAGCCTATACCCGTAGTGTAAAGCTGAAATGAAGTACGTAAATTCGCTCCATTTTTTTAGAAGAACAAAGCCTTTGCCTTGACAGTTCGTCTATTTTCTCATTCCGCTCAATACATCTGTATTTAGGAAACATGGTACCATTTAAAAGAAGTTGAGTCTTACGAAAAATGCCTTATTTGCCACCTGAATATCAACAAATATGTTCGCTCGAGAATCCTTAGTTTAAGCGATGAGCTGCCGGATAATTTGGCACTATTAAAATTAATCTATTTACAAACCTATCTAATAACAAATTTGTAGTTTCTTTAAAAACTACCATTGAAACTACCAGGGTTCCTTAAATTACCTTTTTTAATCCCAAATTTGTAATGTTAAAATATTTTGGAAAATGCAAATTTTTTTTTCTAAAATAGTTTAAATTCCAGGGAATCCATCTTTTTAAATATTGGTATATATAAACAATTTTTACCTTTAGGCGTGTCTATCAACAAGGCTTTTGAAATAGTATTAACTCCTTACGGATTCTTAAAGAAACTTTTTTTTTATGGAAAGAGTGATGTGATTTTTTGCCGTATATTGGGCTTAAATTGTTTAAGATGCATTTCTTATTTAAACAAAAATATCATTTATTTTTTTTGTAATTTTTTTTTTGACTTAAAAAAAAATTGCACTGGTTTTTAAGGATATTCAAATTAAAATTTAACTTTTATAATCTTATATTTTGGTAAAAATAAAACAAGCAAATCCCCAAATTCTCAAAAGCCTCAACAAAAATCCTAGAACTGCTTTTTTTCGGTTTTTACCATAATTCTTACAGCTGGTCCAGAGCTGTTTAAATACCTTAAAAACTTATTTATATATATTTTTGTGCTTTTGATACGAGATTCTGATTTTCAATCACAACGTTAAAATTTCAAAGTAATATCGCTAAATAAATTTTTTTCCCGTTGTTCTTTCTAATTAACATGTAAATTAAATAGGTGATGTTTACAGCCAAAAACCACTATTACCGTTCAAAGAGTACTGATAATGAAATTGCTTAGCTGCTTTCGAAAATTGCATTCAACTCGGCCAGTATCGGCAGAAAAACCTGGTTTTTCAAATAAAAGTTTCTTTCAACATTAACGGAAAAATATTAATTTCGTCTGTACATAGCTTTATTAAGCTAACATTTTTTTGTGTCTCCATTATAATAATTTTTATTTAAGGGATATATGAAAAGTACCCGAATCCTTGGGAATAAAACTTTTATTTTTCTTATTTTATTACGTTTTGTCAATTAAAATATTTTATACACATCGGATACGCCGTTAAGAAGAGGCTGAATTATTTTTAAAATTTCTCGATTATGCCCCATTGTGCATTAATATTTTTTAAGGTAGAGGAAAATAAAAATATCTTGCCCGTAAATTTTAAAACAGGCTTAAGGTTTTTTTTTAAAGATACCAAATTTCTTAAAAAAGGGATTAATATTTTTGTAGCAAAAAGTAATTCATACTGATGCTTTAGCATGCAATAAAATAAATTGAAAAATTATATGCTTAAGTAATGATTTAGATTTAAAACATAAATGTTTACTCTAGACATTTGCGAGAAGCAGAATGTAAAAATGTTAATATGATTTTAGGTTTAGGTTAGGTTAGGTAGAACAGGCAGCCGTTGAAGGAAAGGATACAGCTCACTTGGGTCCGCTTAATTCGGTCCCTTTGTGTTACCTGGAGAAGCAGATAAAATAGGTTGAGATGGAAGGAAAGAAGAAATTTAAAGAAGGATAACAAAGAAAGAAGGAACAGAAAAATGAAGCAAACTTACCAGGATCTCTGGTTGGAATCGAACCCACAACCCCCAGGCTGGTGGACTCGTGCACTTACCACTGATCTACCATGGCACCCTTTATTTTAGGTTTGGTCTTCTAACAAAAAAAAAAATTTTTTTTTATATAAAAACCTTAAAATTATTTAAGTCCTTCGAACCTAATGCCAACACCAAAAGTTTAAATTTTTTTAAAATTTATGAATTTTAAAAGTACTGATATTTAATTTTGAAATTTATTATTTTAAGCTTTTAATAATTTTTGTTTTCTTACAAACAATCTTCAATAATATTTTACGTTTAATCAACCTTCAAATCTATCTTATTAATTTTTTAAATTAAATAGTATCTCCTTCTATGCTTACCTTAGTTTTCAAAGTGAAATTTTGTTTTGTTAGTCTCATTGACAGTTTTATTGCTTTACGGTTTTAGTTTGATGGCATTTTAAACGGTGGCTTGAATGGACAGCACATGTTTTTGTTTTGTCTGTGATTGGCTTGCATTTTTTTTTTAGCCAAAAAGGTATTGAAAGATATAAAAATTGTAACGTTTGTGGGTGTCATATGTCATTGGTATCAAAATGGTTTATTAGCGCGTTAGTTCCAGCTTTTGCTTTTTTTAACATTTTCATTTTGACCAGTTAGTTCAATGGCAGGCAATATTTCTTTTAAAGCAAAAAATTTCTCTGAAGTATTTCTGTGCGTGATTGTATTTTAGCTTTTTGTTTTTCCCCTTTAATCTATTTGATGCTTTTTGCTGAATGCGGGATTTTCGTGTGAAGTGTTTAGTGTGATTTTGTTTCTTTTTTAAAATGAAAGATATTTTATATTAAAAAATATTGCTTTACTTCTAATAGAAATTTTGTAACTACAAATGTATATTATATTAAAAAATGTTTATGTTTAACAAAATAATATTTTTAAATACGAATATTTTAAAAAGTAACAAATGGTGCGAAAAAATCCAATTGCGTAGATTTGTCATCCACGATGTTACAGTAGTCGGGTGAGCATTTAATGTTCGCTGGGAGACATTAATTAAGAGTAATGATTCTTATGTAATTGCTCATCGACAATTTCGTTCAAAGTTTGGCGTAAGGATAATACGTAATCGACCGAATGTTAATTTAAATTGTTAAAGAGAGCAGAGATTTCGCTCAACTGTTTCGGCTATGAATGTTTCACGACCAGGGCCCAGTCGATCTTCAAGAGCTTTTGAAATCACTGAATTGCTTAAAAACAGTTTACGTCAAAATCCACGAATTTCAATAGAAAAAAGAGCAGCCTTACTGGAACTTCCAGTTTTTTTGAAACTTCAAAAAAGGATCTGAAGGTCGAACTTTAGAAAATATAAATTGTTTAAGAACTGAAAGCAAGCGGCATTGATTTATGTAAAAGATTTTATGAGACAATGTTTTCGGACTTAAAATTCAATTTTTGAAGCGACGAAGCTTATTTTTACTTAAACGCCCAGGTTAACCAGCAAACTTTCCGTTTTTATTCTCCAAGAACTTGCAGCCCTTATTTGCAGCATAAAAAACATTGTATTGCCTTAGAGTAACTGTTTGGTTTGCCTTATCTACGCATGAAATAATTGCACCGTTTTTAAAAGTTCTCGAGGCCAAACGACGAATGTCAACGGTCGAGGAATAATTAGGTATTCTTCACACACGTGGTTTTAACAGGATAGGGCGGCTCCAAACACAGCCAGAGCTTTAATGAATTTGTTCGAGAAAATTTCCCCCAAAAACTGATCAGTAACTTTGGGAAATCCTATGGCCACCCAGGTCACCCTACCTAGGTTAGGTATAACAGGCAGCCGTAGAAAGAAAGGATTCGGCTCACTTGGGTCCGCTTAATTCAGTCCCTTTGTGTTACCTAGAGAAGCAGATAGAATAGGTTGAGACGGAAGGAAAGAAGAAATTTAGAAAAGGATAGATAAGAAAGAAAGAACAGAAGAATGAGGCAGACTTACCAATCTGTGGTAGGAATTGAACCTACAACCCCCTGACTGGTAGACTCGTGCACTTACCACTGACCTACCGGGGCACCCTCACCCGACCTAGCTCCCATGGATTTTATTATAATTACAATATCCCATTTTTTTTTTGGATTTTAAGGAAAATATTCGTCAAGAGATCAGCTTAATTGAACCAAGTTTACTGCAGCGTTTGAAGCAGAGCACAAGGCTCCGATTTAAACGGTGTGTTCAACTCGACAGAAGACACTTGATTAACACACTCTTTAAAAAATAATATCCACATTTTCATTTTATCATTCAATGCTTTTAATAAAACTTTGTGTCAATTATTACCTTTTTTATTTAAGTTTGAAAATATAAATCTGCCACCAACCATCCTGTATTTCTTTTAAATTTTTTCTTTTATAGTTCAAATATTTGAAAAAGCCCGTTTGTATATAAGAATATTTTACACATTATAAGAAATCTTCTTCTTATAAGAAATCTTCATGGCCGGATATTTGCAGATAATATTTAACACAGAAAATAAAAAATTGATCAAACAGTGTAGCCAAAGATGTTTAATAAGAAATTAATAGCATCCGGCTCAATCAACTTGTGCCAGAGAAAGACCAATTCAAAGATGGTCAAATGTTTCTTGAGACTAAATTGAAAAAAAAATATTTGGCTTTAAAAAATTTTCCTAAAAATGCAGTGGAGTGAGTAATGTGCTTAGCAAAATGTGTTCGTAAATAAATATGTTTAAATGTATTTAAGTATGTACTGCTGTAGCTCAGCTGTATTGATTTTTAATCGCTTTTAACTTTTTGATTAAACAAATTTTTTAAAAAATAATAAAAACATTAAGCAAGAAAAATAATTTTCTTGTTGGATTTTAAAGATTTTTTATCTCTTTTACTCTTATTTACTTTTTTAGATGGCTATTACCTCACCTTTGTTTGATTAGTCGATTAGCGGTGTCGAGGTAGATTAAATTGCTAAATATTTCAAAGTTGTATTTTTTAACTTTCACCGTGTGTTCATATCTACTGGATGTCTTGTGAGTTAATACCATCAATTTAGTTTTGTTTGAATTCACTGCCAGACCCACTTTGGCTGATTCTTTTTGACTTTTTAAAGGTGGAAATAAATGCTTGCATGTTTGCCCCATCGTGTTGACATCGCAGGCAAAGGAGAATCACATGTGCTGTTTTGTGTATAGTGTGCCAGTTCTATTAACATTGACGTTGTGTATAACCTTTTCTTAGAAAATTTTAAAAGACTATGTGATGGGCTGTATCTTTGTGTCAATCCTCGTTTAATACAGAAAGGCTCAGAGATACGTCTGCCTAACTTAACTGAGGGGAGCCTAATAGCTTAGGTCATCCTGCAAAGTGGTACCAGTTACGCAGGGATACTAGGCTCAGACAACATATAGTCAACAAATAGATATTATTAGTACAACCTTTTTATGGCCCGTTTCCAGGATTTGGCGTAATGTGTATATCTGATCGATTTGGTATAAAGCCACATTGATATGGCCCAATTATCTTGTCGACTTTAAATTTTAGACTTTCACATGATTCGCTGGATAAAATCTTTTAACCAATGGTAAGAAGATTTATTTATCTGTAGTTGGCACATACTCTCCTTTCTTCCTTTTTGTGTACAGGATATAAAACAATGATGTTTAAATTCCCGAGTATATGATCCTCTAGCCAGATTATACAAACAAGCTGCCACCTTATCAGCGTGTCGCCTCCGGCCCTAAACAGTTCAGCTGGAAATCCATTGGCTCCCACAACCTTGTTGTTTTTAAGCCTGGTAACTGCCATTTAAACCAATACCATCTTTTGGAATTGGTTCTGTAAAATCTTCGTTGTTGCTGCTGTCAGACAACAATATTTGTGAAAAATGGGTTTTAGTAATTTTCAACACATTACCTGTATCAGTAAACAGATAAACTTTTTTATCTTTGCAGAGAGTGTTCCTTTTCCAAAGCCTTCCGTTTGATATTTTACTCTTTAATAGAATTGTTAGACCTATTTTGACTCCTGAACATCTTGATACGCTAACACTTACACCATTATATTTCTCTCTTTTTCTGTGGAATAGGCGCCTCTCCTTTTTTTCTCAGTACTTTTCCTTCGTAAGACGTGTTGCTACTGATTGCTGTGTTACCTTGTATGCCGAATTTTTCACTTCAGTAGTATGACGAAACTCTTGTTCGTACAATGGGTTCCTTGGGATAGGCTTTAAGTGTCCAAGTTCGAATATTGCGGCTTCTTCCATAGAGTTGAAAATGTTTTTGCCATTGCCCTGCAATATTATCGGGACAGGGAGTGCTTTCTTTAAGTAATTTGGTTAATGGAGCGGAGTAAGGCGTAAATGTTTGTTTTGTCTGCAGTTTTTCGATGTAATTTTTCTTTTAAAAAGGAAAACTAGAATTAATTTTTCTAAAAACTAGCAATAATTGCACTGAATACGTACCTTGAAAAGTAAGCTCGAAACTGAATGGAGTGACTAGATTGACACTGAGATATTTAATGCAGATGTCTGTTTCGTTAGTTTTTTTCAAATCCACCTTTCTTTAGCAAAATAGATAAGCATCTATAAAAAAACCGAAACAATAAAGACAGCGCCAAAAAAGTTATTTATTTTTTAAACTCATTTTGACGAAATAAAAGAGGGAGGGTTAAGGGGCATATTGCATCAATTTCTGCTGATGCTGATTAATTTAGTATAAATATGAGGCATCATGAAACTTATTATTTTTTTTTACATTTTCGAGAGAGAACATTTTTAAGAAGGCGCATCCTTGTTCGGGAAAGAAATTATTGGTTCATTGCTCGTTTAATGGCCAAATATGAAGGAAAATATTTTTTTATAGTTGAATTTACGTCTTAAGGAGAACAAAATTGATTAATATACAAGGTGGCGCAAAAGTAATCCTCCTATCAGAAAATGCTATAAATTTTGCAATTGGCCCCTAATGTCAGTTCTGTTTTGACATTTGTGTAGTAAACACATGCAAAATACACGTTAATAAACAATGTTACGCTACACTGCTCCAGAACGCGGAATATTGGTGACTATTTATTTGACCAATAATCGGTCGGTGACTTTCATCAAAATAATCATGAGTGATGAGGCCCATTTTCATCTTAGCGGGTACGTAAATAACCAAATTTACGCTTCTGGGGCACTGAAAATCTGCGTATGACCCACGAAGAGCCATTAAACCCGCTCAAAGTTACTGTATGGTGTGCTGTTTTCGCTGGAGGAGTCATCGGACCTTTTTTCTTCAAAGACGTCGCGGGCCAAACGGTTTCTGTGAATGGTGAGCGCTATAGAGCAATGATCAACGAGTTCTTTTTGCCACAACTTGATAAATTGGGATTGGAAAACATGTGGTTCCAACAGGACGGTGCAACAGCACACACTGCACGTGCCACAACCGATATGCTAAAGGATGCATTTCCCGGGCGCCTAATCTCCTGTTTTGGCGATTTGAGCTGGCCAGCAAGATCGCCTGATTTTACCGCTCCAGACTTTTTTTGTGGGGCTTTTTGAAGTCGCGTGTTTATGTCAACAAGCCTTAGACTCTTGCAGCTCTTAAAGACAATATCCATCAAGAATGTGAGGACCTATCGCCGGAAGTTTTGGCCAAAGTGATGAAAAATGCCATAAAAAGGGCTCAAATGACAATCGACTGTGGCGGCGGCCATTTACATGACGTCATATTCTCGACTTGATGTAAAAAAATTAAAAGACCAAATAAAAATAATCCACAAGAAGAATCAAAGTTTTTCATTTTTTTTTAAATTACAGCCTAAAAACATCGGAAGGTTACTTTTGCGCCACCTTGTAGAAATAATTTTGCTTATAATTTATTTTTATTTCATTCATTTTTTGATTATTTTTGATATAAATTTAACACTCGTCAAAATTTCTAAAAGATCTTAACCAAGTACTATTAAAAGCACTTTTAACTTCTTTAAAAATTAGGTCCGTTCTCAAAAATATTTTACGCAACTCGATCTCAAAGTCAAAATTCTCTAAAGTTAAAATTTTTAAGGCCACACCCGTCTAGTCTTTAAGTAGTCTTTGTGAGCAAAATCATTTTTAATATTATTCTCTTAAAAAATACCATTCTTGAAAATCATAGCCATGTTTTAAATTAAAATATTGAAATGTGTGAGTTAAAAATAAACATGAGAAGCATGTTTGACCCAATTTTTTACATAAATTTGTTAAAAATGCCATCCTCTTCCACTTCGTTAAGACAATTTTTATTTTAAGAATATAAATAATGAATATGAAACCTTTTAAATAAATATTCATTTAAGTTTTTTGATTTAAAAAAAGGGGTTAAGACGAATTCAGATCGGAATACAAGATCAGTATTAAAAATATATTTTATATATTAAATTTAAACAATATTAGTCTTTTTGTTGACCCAGTCAGCTGACAAAAAGTAAAGCAAAAACATTATACACGCATGATACGATGTACATTTATTGTCTTTGCAAGAGTGTTAAGAGCGAAAATAAATTATAACTGTCAAGCTATTTTCACAAAAACAGTCTTCACTTTGTTTTGCGTTTGAATTGTCAAAAGTGTTTCGAAACCATCAACATACATAACTACGTCGCACACGCACATATATGCTTAACGGCGTTGCCAGTTGGTTATATTTGTTACATTTTTTGTATGGATTTTGTTTTAGAAAACTGGGAAACACTGTGGCAATCGCAGTATATTGCCTTTTATCTAGGTCTGTGGTGAACCGATCTTGCTCACTTTAAATAGCGGTCATCTCAGGCATATTTGTAATACTTTGATTTAAATTGATTGCGGAAACTTAATTTCAACAGACCCTCAGATGGACAAATGGACATGGCTAAATCGATTTCCTTTTCTATAAGGAGGTCGAGAAACTGATGTACAGCCTTATTACTATGTGAGTATACCCAGACTTTAATTTTTTTATCAATTAAACTAAAAGTTCTTCATTAAATTATTTTGTGAATACTTTTTGAATGCCCCTTAATATATGAAATCACGACACTGTGTAGTAGTGGCAAAGTTCACCAGATTACAGCGGGCATATTGTCTATTGCATTTTTTTGCCTACAAAATTTAATGCTCTAAAAATATATTAGTTTTTGCCTCTTTTTTGTTTAAAATCAGCTTTACAAGGCTTATTAAAAGGAACAGACTGAAATCTAAAAACTTAAGTTATATTTGATTGAGTCTCTTTGTGTTTTAATTCCAAAATTACAATGAAGGTGTCTTTGTAGCGTAACATTTCGAAAAAGCATTAAAAGTTTTATCTAATGACACTAAAAAATATTTATGGAAACTTATGGACTAACAGTCATAAATAAAACTCATAAAAATGTCGTTTAAAATTTCCCATAAAATATTACATCAAACCATACTTAGTTGATGCTATGAAGCAAAAAATCAAAAAAACTTAAACTTTAAATATTGGCAAACTTACAACAACAAACTAACTAACTAACTTAATTTACCAACTTCATCCACACCATCATAATCAAGATGATTGACTTTGCAAACCAATGGACTTGAAATAAAAGGGAAAAGTTTGCTGCTTACACATAAGTAGTCTATAAAGAAACTGCCAAGTTAGTTACATCAACAGCTGTAGTGGACATGTCTTGAAAAAAGAAAAAAAATATTAAAAACCAAAGAAAGAAACAGCAGTAGATGACGGAATATTTTCAAAACACAGCAGTATCGTTTTCATGGCTATAATTTCTGCGTTCTGCTGGCTGCTCTCAGTTTTAAGCAGATTACAAACTAACAAAGAATTTTAATATATAAATTATTTATATATATATTTCTAAAGATTTTTGCCATTTCTTTTATCCCTAGTGCTCTTTTTCAGACCTCTACAGTATTTTTAAAGTTTCTTCCAACAAAAAAGGGGATGATTTAACCGCCCAATATGTGGGGACTTTGCTGGGTATGACTGACCTAAAATTTTTTTAAGTGTCATAGTGCTAGATGTTGTTGTTGCTGATAATTTTTTTTGCTTGTCCTTTAATAGCCTTATAATGAACCATTCATAACAGTCTGCTGATATTTTAAACATCTTAGCGACCACCTTTTTTGTTAAGTCATTGTTCCAAATGATATTAACACCCACCCAACTGTCAATTGAACGATGTCCTTTTGCTAAGGATTTTAGTTGTATGTTAAACTAAATCACAAATGCTGTAAAGAAAAAAAAGCACAAGAAAAATAACAAAAAGAAGTTGGCAAGCTACCGGATGTTTAAAGGGCACAAAGTCTTTTACTTAAAGTTATCCGGAAATTGTTTGTTGTAGCGATATCCAACTGAGTTTTATAACAAGTTATGAACTTTTGTCTCTAGTTTATTGTTACCCACACACACACACTTAAATGCTTCCACATATTTTCTTGGTTCCTTAAAATAGAAAACATTGTGTAAATGGTCACCAATAGGGTTGCCAGATTGGTGCTTTCGAGACTTAATTAAATTGTTTTATTTAAAATTTTAAAGTATAGCAGTTACCTTTGTGAAAAGGCCACATCTTGCTGCTCCTGCTACCAGTAGGTCCCAAAAGATTCAGTATTTGGTAAATGACCAAAAGCTGCGTCTGGTGCTCTGGTTATTAATCACAGTCCTAAATTTTTTGTGCCAGTTTCGATTATTGGTAGGTTCCATTCGGTCTGCACGTTGAAGGTGCGATAAGTTAAACTACAGCATGGAGAGCCACAGAAATAAATGTCAATTCATCCGACACAGAGTTTATAAACATTGCTTCGGGTGACTGATAAAAGATTTCTATGGGCTCCTTGCCAGCCAAATGTAAGCTATTTAAAAAAGGAGTTCGGGTATTTATATATAGGAGGACTGTAAAGAACATACAAAGTATGCAAATAAACTGTGTCCGGACATGGACAAAGCTTTGTTATTGCCTTGGGGCGAGGAAATGAGTAAAAGCCCCGTCTGTTACTTAATTTGTCTCAGTAATGACTCAATTTTTATATTCATTACTCAACATAGAATTATATCTGTCAGCAGAGAGCAAGGTATTTGCTATTTTTTTACAGTCATTTTGGTTCTTACTATCGTTTTATAATAAAACCTGCCTAAACTGGCAACACAATATGCCTTTTGCATATGCCGCCCCGAAAAATTTAATAGAAATTTCTTTCCCTTTTTTTGTGTGTATTGTAAAATATAAAATTATGTATGTGGATTTAATATAACGACAAAATAAGGATTTCGGACATCAAACATTACGTTCAGTCAGACATATTCAATAGCACAAATACAATTAGAAACAGCCAACCATCTTTCATTCGAAGTATTATTTTTACGTAGAAAAATATTGGTAGAAGCCATTTTTGTAAGCGCTTTTGTTTGATCTTTAATTAAACACGAGGTTATTGATTTGAACAACAAACCAAATATTGATAAAATAAAATGTATAAAGACATATTCGTTTTGAAAATATTTGCCTTTGAAAAAATCTTAGATCTAAGCTAACAAAGTAAATAATAAAAAATGAAGACAATGTGTGTCTTTAGGTAATTTTTTATTATTAGTCAGAAATTAAATATTCAAGATTGTTTGGTATTTTGCATAAATTTTCAATTCAATTTTCCAGGAAAACATATTAATTTTTAGTTAGCACGTGATTCAATTAAGAAGTTTTTTTTGTTTAAGTACGTTATGTCTTTTATCATTTGAAAATATTTTTTTGTTTTTCGTAAATATTAAAACTTAGGATCCAAACTTTTTAAAAATTGTTAAATTAATAAGATTTGTAAAAACAATATTTCAAAGTTATATTATACGTGATATTTTCCTTTAAAAATGTATTAAAATGGGTAAATTAACAATCATTTCAAAGTATACATAGTAGAAGGAACATTTATTTATTTCAAAAATATTTTTAATATTTTTATTCCTTTGTGGTCACCTAAAGTAGATTAAAGAAAAGTACCTTGAAAATAGATTTTTCACTTGCAGGCTGTACGTCAGTGATGTTGTTTCTTAAAGCCGCATTAAGGCATTGAGGACGAACATTTATAACAAAACGGTAGCGATTAACCCACATGAAATATTTCTTCTTACTGAAACAAAGACTTCATAGAAACATGACATAAGGACTTATTTGACTAAACGAATTTCTGGCAGATAAGGTGACCTTCTTGAAACATGTATGGGGGATTTCATGTCAAGTGACCCAACTTTTAAAACCGATGTCTTTCGATTGGAAAGAAATTTGGACCAAAGTAAGTTCTTGCAGAGAGTAGCATAGACACAATTTTTTAACACGATCGGTCAAGAACTCTCTGAGCTAGAGGGGTTCAAAATTTGATGTTTTCGGCAAATAGGTGTTTTTTCTCATACATGTAGTTTGTTACCTTTTGCTTTTAACAAATTCGTCCCAAATACTTTCGATAGCTTTTTCTTCAATCTTCCAGAAAAAGAAATTTTTAAAATTAAAAAAAATTTTTTTTTTTATTTTTTTTAAAAAAATAATTAGAAAAAATTATTTTTTTTTCAAATATGCCCATTTTTTTTTTTTTTTTTTTTGCTCAAAAGAAAGCTTAGGTCTTTTGCTTGAAGAACTTGGAGGTCGCTTAGTGGGATGCGAGTGGGATATCTATAAAAATAAATGTTTTGTAACTCAAGGCAGAGGTTTTCCAATTTTCGCGTATATTCTACTTTAATTTTTTTTCCTATTTATGTAAAATTATCTCTTAAGCAAAAAAAAAAAATATTTTATGCTAAGAAACAAAATAATTTAACCTTTCCGACGGTATGCATAGAAAATATTAACAAAATGTGTTCAGACATTGCCATATAAAAGTGATTTTATTCCAGAGGCCTACAATTTTGTTGGTAATGCAGTGTCGAGTGTATGAGACTTTATTTGGTACTTGCATACCGTCGGAAAGGTTAAATTATTTTGTTTCTTAGCATAAAATAATTTTTTTTTTAGCTTAAGAGAAAATTTTACATAAATAGCAAAAAAAATCAAACAGAATATACGCGAAAACTGGAAAACCTCTGCCTTGAGTTACAAAACATTTATTTTTATAGATATCCCACTCGCATCCCACTAAGCGACCTTCAAGTTCTTCAAGCAAAAGACCTAAGCTTTCTTTTGAGCAAAAAAAAAAAAAAAAATGGGCATATTTGGAAAAAAAATAATTTTTTCTAATTATTTTTTTAAAAAAAATAAAAAAAAAAATTTTTTTAATTTTAAAAATTTTTTTTTTCTGGAAGATTGAAGAAAAAGCTATCGAAAGTATTTGGGACGAATTTTGTTAAAAGCAAAAGGTAACAAACTACATGTATGAGAAAAAACACCTATTTGCCGAAAACGTCAAATTTTGAACCCCTCTAGCTCAGAGAGTTCTTGACCGATCATGTTAAAAAATTGTGTCTATGCTACTCTTTGCAAGAACTTACTTTGGTCCAAATTTCTTTCCAATCGAAAAAAAAAGTTGGGTCACTTGACATGAAATCCCCCGTATACAAAATTGCTTTTCAAAATTAACTAGGGACAATCCTCAAATTTTTCGATTCGTACAAATTGCGCATAGATATCTTTACTTTAGTCAAACTTAAGCGATTTCAAAATTATGGTTAATTCAAAATTTTTTGAACTAAAAGCAAGTTATCTAGTGTATATTTCTTAATTTTAGCCTCAATAAAATTCAGAGAAGGATTTATTTAAGTTTGAGCCGTACTTACTCTAAGTTAAGAAACGTTTGATTACATGTAACGTATTCATTTTTAAAAATTTATTTTTTTTCTGCTGTCGGAACGGGCTAAAATTTGAACTGCAACAATAGCACGCTGCTCTCTTAATTATCAAAAACAGTTTTTTGAATACTAAAATTACTTTTAATTGTTTGATTAAAAAATCTAATAAAAACATAAAGAAAAATCCCATTCCATCTTAAAATAGATAAAAAAATAACAAAAACAAGAGAAATGGAACTTGCAGTAACAATAAAAATTAAATACTGATTTCGAAAAGGTCGCCTAACCAGACGGGCGGACTTACATTTATTTTGCATAATACCCCTACTCTGTATGAAATGTGGGTATGAAAACGAAAATAAAAAGGGAAAAGCTTTTTTAAGTGACAACATTGTTAAATTTTTCTTTGAATGGCATTGAGATTGACCTTCTACCAAAGGCAAGTGCTTGACAGCCATCCTTGTAGCCTTTTTATGTGTACAGATAACTAGAAGATTTCAGATTGATTTTAGAAGATTCTTACAGAGACCTCATTTAATAATCGATCCTTTGCTCACCTAATTTGACAATCGTGTTTTTTTGCCGTTTTAATAATTCAGTCGGAATGCCATTTAAATATCATTCTTGTGAATCAAAAAGGGTATTAAACTTCACAATTTAAATTTGTAACTCCATATTGAATATAATTGAATTTAATTGAGAAGGGGCAGAGGGAAAATGTGGCCAGGGGAAAAACATACAAATGTTATCGGGTGCTTTTTACCCTATACCTTGGAAACTATTAAATTCATCGACTTAAAGGGTATCACAAAGTAGTTTTTTTTTTTTTAATTTTGTTTACTGGGAACAAAAACGCAATGTTGGGGGTTTATTTGTTTTATCACCGCCAAATAAAGCATTTTTACTTTTTTTTTTATTTGTATATCATGAATACAGATTGGGGATTGGTTTTTAAAACGGAAGATTCTTTTTGCCGTAGGAATATCAATGCGAATCTAAATTATTTGTTAATATTAATGTTGAACTTAAGATTGAAAAATCAGTAGTTACAACCAAAAACAATTGGTTACTGCAGCTAAATATTCCGATTGCAGATGGTTTTGGTTATTAAAACTATAATCGTTATTCCAATGTTTTTTAGTTTTTTTTTTTATTAAAAAATTCTTGTTCTTGATTCCATTATGAACCCTTTATTTTTCAGTAAAAAAAAACGCCCGAAATTACAAAGAAATATTTCAAATCTTCTTGAAAATTTTGAATTGGATAATTATTCCAGAAAAAACTTACCTTGCTTTGTAGTGAGTTAAATAGCTAAAAACTACTTTCTCATTAGCATTTTAGCTCATTATTTTAACATGGCGGTGGCACTGAAGGCAAGTACTTACTATGCTCGCTTATAAAGAGGAAGTTACCAGGCTTGCTTACAAAAAAGGGCTTAAACAAACTATTACTTTAATGCCATTAAGATAACGTTCTTCTGGGGTTCCCAGTAACACATTGTTGTATTTAATTTTTTTTTCTTTGATGTTTCGTTAAAACTGGTTAAAAAGTTTTAGTTAAAATAAGTAAAAATATTATCTAACTTTAACCATGTATCTGCCTAAATTTTAGATAAAAAATAACTCATTATTTAACAACTGTTAATCAATGCAGACGGTATATAATAGCAAATGAAAAGTAAGTAGTTTGTAATGAGTTATCACTACCGAGTTTTCGTTGGGATCTTATTTACATTTTTTCTCCTTCTAAGCTAATATATTTAACTGTATTTAAACTGTGTTGTCCACTTGGTTGTTTTTAATACTTTCACTCGAACAATGAATAGTTAAGGGCTAAAAATTTTTATAGTGCTTGTTTTGTTTACAAGCTTGTGTTATACCGTTGTTGTAAATATTTTTAAATAATAAATTTAAAAATGTTAGCGACCTTAAACTTACAAACTATTGACATAATTAACAAATAAAAACTTTGGACATAAAAAACTTTGGAGTTTTTACAGTCAAAAACTTTTTTTTACTATCGTCATAATTTACAAATAAAAACTTTTACGACAGTTAGCCGCTGTACAAGTTAATATAATATATAATAATATAATATAATATACATGTACGTACATATACATATATGAACGAATGTATAGATTTATTTTTTATTAATTCTTTACATATTTCCTTTGTCTGTAAATAACCTAAATAAAGGAGTTAATGTATGCTGTGTGAGTTATTTTTTTATTAGCTTGAATTGAATAAAGAACCACTATTGGAGTTAATGTGTTTATGTATTTATGTTTTAATGGTTTATCAGCAACTTTTGTTTAAAGAGTTTTATTTATATACTCTTTTGCATAACTTTCTGATAAGTTGATAAGAATATAATTATAAATTTTTGTAGATCAAATTTAAAACCTCAAAATTTTTAGGCAAAAATTATTTTATATTTTTATGAGAACAAAAATACTCCATTTCAGTATATTAAAAATTTAAGATTCGTTTAGCTTTTATTTTGTCCCATATCACGACAAGAATTTCATTATAAAAAAGTTTTCTTTTGAGATAATTTTAAGAAGCTTTTTCTCTAATCTTAAAATTGATAATGAAATATTTTTTAAGAGCGTTAAATTTCTTCAATAGTTTTATTGTTAATTAGAAAGAAAATTTTAGTTGCTTAAGCCATTCTCAATTAATTGAAAGCTGTGACTTTTGGCTTATATTCAGATAAAATTGAATCTCAGGAGAAAACATTATTAAAGAATTATCGCAGACCGGGAAAAAAATTATGTCTTAAAATGTCTTATATATCTTAAGTGCCTTAAGTTCAAATTGAATATATTTGCAAATGACATACATCTAGATAAGTTTATTAAGATTGTAATTTAAATTTTCTTAAAAGAAGTTTAAACGTATTGATTTGAATATACAAAAACCTGTTATACACTTTGTTTAATATTTGAAAAAAAAATAATCAACAATTAGAATTTTGGTTTGCCAATTTCTGTTATATTAAAATTTTTTTGGAGGACACCAAACCTAAAAGCTTTTAAGGAAACCAGCAACATTTCTTAAAATTGTGATTCGCTGCAAAAAAAAATAAAGAAAACCCTGTTTCTTTGTTGACTTTTATACTCCTTACTTGCTCGCGAGCACCAAAATCTTGGTCAAAATTAGAAAATAATAAAAGTTTCTCTTTCTGAAAAATAAGTTTTTCGATGCGCATTATATTTGTTTTATTAGCAAGCAAACAGCTGCTTAACTCTGGAAACTGCTTACATTAGCTGCCTTGCTGCTTGTTTAAAACAGTTTATCTGTCTATTCATTTCTTAAGATAAATAATGTTTTAAAGTTTTTCTACCCGTAACACACATGTTGCTGAAACGCATATGTATATTTAGGCTACATTCTCTGTGTGCTTAAGGAAAATATGTAATTTTGTAGTTTTTAAAACAATGTTTAACATTTGACCTGATTTAAAATCTCTTAAGGAAATTAAACTACAATTAAAACTTCAAACAACCATATAGAACCAAGCAGAATATAGGAGTTGGAGGTTTAGCCATAAATGTTTGTTACACAGATGAAAACAATTGTAGCTGAAATATTGCCAAATTATTGGACTATATTTGATTACAAAACAACATATTCTACCGTCTCTATCTCCTCCTCGATCCACAAAGAGTGCAGAAATCTGGGAAGTTCCTGTCCCATTTGTTCCTCATATATCTCACATTGCAGTTCCCTGTGAGAGTCCCAATAATGCCCCTCAGAGCCTCCCTGCTCTACTTAAGCAGCAGCTCAGTGCTCCTCCTGTCCAGCCTGGGTCATAGAAGTCTAGAAATCCTGCAATCAGCCCTGTCCTCCAGGTATGGCCCACTTTGTCCATTATCGAAGTCCCTATCAGCCCATTAGAGAAACTCAATGGTGGCCTCACGGGCTCATATCTAAGTCACATATCCAGGGCTGATCCCTTGCTTGCCAGTCCATCGGCAATCTGATTGCCGGAAACGTTACAATGACCCGGGATCCAACAGAGTCTAACATTGCGTGTCCCCATAATCGCCCTTAAAGCACGTCTGCAGTCGCCCATGGGTCTAGACCTGAAATAGTGTCCCTCTAAAGCCTTAAGCGCGCTCTGACTATCAACGTAGATTGTCACGTTCCCTCTCCCAGTCGCATCCTCCTTTATAAATTCCGTGCTCTTCATCACTGCCAGAATTTCAAGGATTTATAACTAAATAAAAAAAGTTGAGTTAAAAGTTATCAGTTATACCCGAACATATCAGAATCACTCATAAATATATTTAAGAATACCCTTCAGTCCGCTCTTCTAACGTCCGTGTATTCTTGCAAAAAATTGCAGATCACAATTAAAGAATAATTTGATGGAATATGACGCAGATAATTTTTTTTCATTGGCCTTTTAATTGGACTTTTATACAAAGCTTTAATCGAATATATGCTGAGTCTACAAATATTTCGTTCATTTGTTAACTTAAACCACCAAATGAAAAATGGGTCCCTTAATAAGTGGTCCATATTTTGATATGGATTCTATAAGGATACTTAAGCCAAATTTCCGGAAATCACATTCAAACTTTTATATTAAGAACAAAACATTATTTAGAAAAACCCTTACACTACAACAGATAGTTTTCAAAGAGAATTAAGCCAAAGCTTGGGAAGTAGTGGGCGCTAACTAAAAAATCAAACAAAAATAACCTAAAATTGCGCAGTTTTGTGAAAGTAAATTAAAAACTAAAGCTTATTAGTATTGTAGTTTCGGACTTTTTTTATTTAAAATAATAATTACAGCAATAGGGAGTTGCACAGTATGCATAAATTGATTAAGTCTACCGTGTTGTAAAATATTACTGCTTTAACGAAACAATTCAATATTTTACAGAAAGTTTTATCCTTTCTCTATGTAGCCTACGTTACTAATTTCAAATTACCCTTGGCCCCGGGCTAGTCTAAGTTTTCTATTATTTTATTCACAATTGTCTTTCAAGTCGTATGCAGTTTGACCAAAATTTGTTTACAATTCTAAAACTATAATAGGAACAACATAAATAAATAAACAAACAATGTTTTCCCTTAAATATACAACACAATTGCTTACACACAAACACATATACAGACGTTTCTTAATATTTGGTGCATGTGAAAGCATGCATGTGCATGAATATATGCGTTTATATTTCCCTTAATATAGTTTGTAAAAAACTTTTTTAACTTTAGCACACATTTGACTTTAGTAACATTTATACCCATACGTATTGTTCGAACATGCTTACATTACATTATAATTTCCTTACATAATAGTATGATTTTAAAACAAAAAAGTAAAAGTTTTAAAATTATGTTATTTTTTTCAAATAAAACTTATATTACTTACGGGTAAACAATGATTTATATTCTTGTACTACAAGTAGTTACTGGTTAAGTTATATGTATACATCCAATTTTATGTTTTCTTTTTTTGATTTTTATATCGTTTGGCATGTAGAAATATATATTAATGCTGGTAGTAAAAGTTAAGCCAAAACCAAAATTTCTCTGCTCTTTTCTTATGCATTTCCTATAAAAGCAATATTCAAATTATTATCAAAAGATGCCAGCCCGCAATGTATGTACGATATTAAAAATTTTAATAAACATATTTATCAAAATAAACATTCACCCGTATGTATTATATACATTCGTATGTGTATAGACAATTTTAAAAGACGTTAAGATTGTGTTTTAATAAGCAAAACATGAGAATCTTATGTTTATAGTTTTTGCTTTATTTTGGTATTTTGTTTCTTCACTTGCAAAGAAAAGATTAGTTAAACACGCCTTTAGATAAAGTTAGTTAAAATAATAAATTTCTCTGGATTGTTTAGTATTGCACAGTGGGAATTTTGTATAAAATTTAAACATATTAATTTTTAAGAAAAAAATATTTGTAAATAATACATTTATGGTTATTTATTTGAACTTTTTCTATCTTATAATTATGTTTATTTATTCGGCTTAGGTTCATTATTAAAAATGTGATAGCTAAGAATGGAAATTTTTATTAAAAATTAAGTAATTCCGATACTAGCCGAGTGTAATGCATTTTCGAAATCAGCTACAATTTCTCGTCAGCACTCTTTCTATTCGGTACTACTGTAAGTTGAATGTTGATTTGTTCTATTAAAACAAACTTTAATTAGAATTTGAATACTGGAATTCTTTTCATATTCCTTATTGTTAAGACCGAACTAAATCACATACAACTCTTAATTTTTAATAAAAATTTCCATTCTTAGCTATCACAATTTTAATAATGATCTTAAGCCGAATAAATAGACATAATTATTTGTAAATAAAATAAAATCGAAAATATCAGAATAGAATTTAATATTTTAAGGTAAAATGCTTTTATTTTAAATTATTTTTATTGATTTTTAAAGAAAAGCAAAATATGCTTGCGTTAAGAGTTAGTGCAACCGTATGCAAGGGATCCTTATACTTTCCTAAATTTTAAACCATTAGTCTGATCATGTTCTTATTTATAACAATATTCGCAGGGTGTTAAAATTAATTTTGTACCAAATTATCGAGCAAAGGAAATCAAAACGCTTTCTTCGTGATTAAACCGCTGGCGCTATGACATGAGCTATTTAAATACGGGAAGCGCATGAATTAACTTTTGTGCAATGCCTGTTCGGTTAATATAAACTCAAGATTATCTGACCTGTTTATAAGAACGAAGGCCCAATAATACCCCATCAAAGCCTTGGCTACAATTTTAAACGTGCAACCTCTTTAAATTCACTTTACCTTTCAGGCGGTTTGGGGCTATAGGGGATATCAAGTGGACATCAATGAACGAGAAGTATTATACTAACATTCCTAAAAAAGTTTCAGCGTACATGCTACCTTCAAATTATCAGGGACTATTTGTTAAGGAAATTAGAATGGTTTTTAAAATTAAGCCGATTAAAGCCCACGTATGCTACAAGGCAGCAATTAAGGTAAAAGGCCTTCGGACAATGCAAACACGAAATGAGGGAAGTATACTTCAAATGAAGGTCAAAGCTAACTGCGCTGCACTGATACACGATCAGCAAACCTGGTTAAATAGGATTCTGAGACAGATGACTATTTGCTATGTTTTCCTACTAGAAAAGGTTTCTGTTAGATGAAGAAATAAAACTTAGCCTCTTTATTAAAAATATAAAGACGAAAGATTTTATCTGCCGCCCAAAACACATCACTATCTAAAAAGAAGGGGTTTCAGTTATTTAGGATTTTTGAGGAATCCAAAGCTTTCTATTGCAACTAAATATTGGTTAAAGAAATAGCGCAGATATAGATAAATACGGAATTTTTTATGCGAAAAAGAATTAGAAAAACTCACAGAAACCTTTTGCTGTCACGCGAAAGAGAAAATGTCAGTGTAAATTTGAGAAAACCTTAACTAAGCAAAGGGCTAAAAGATTCTTGAAGGTGATTAACTAGATTAGTTTGAAATGGAAAATATTTCAAAAATTTGCCTACTACGTCAAATTTTGCAAAAATGCCATAAGATACAGATCGTAAAATACCATATCTTTGAAGATTACAAAGCCGTTTTCGATAGTCCGATTTGCGCACAAGTGTTTGAGGCCCTGTCCGAATTCGCATTCTTACAAAGCGGAATGACTTTTGTCGACACAAGGTCATCTTTGAGGGTCAGAAAGATTTTTCTGAGCCTTTTACTTAATTGGAGAAGGTAGTGCTTGACGCACCAGAACAAGGCATGGCACGATCTTCGCCACATGCAGCTCACATATGCTGAAAATATCGCTTGAAAAATATTGGAAAATAATCGACAAAAATAAGTCTGTTTGGGAATAAAGCAAAGAATTACACCTGCCCAAAGATGATATGTTTGACTTAGCAAAAAATTAAAGAACAGCGCTCTTCTCGGCCAACAAAACACTTATTTTGTCCGCACTGCTATGCGGTGTAGAAACAAGGTTGCTTAAGCTGAGGAAAGTCTTATTGGAGTGTTTGACATAAAAGTACTTCGCAAGGTGTATGAACCAATCTGCGAAGCCAGAGAATATCGGCTTCATACAAACCAAGAAATGTACCGTCATCGATGATGTAAAGCGCGTCAAAATCCAAAGACTGCGCTCTCCTTGTTATTTGAAATGAATGAATGAATAAAGAAACTTAAGCAAAAATGGCATTTAGATATCACTCCAATTTAGGATGAAAAATAGGACGTCAAAAATCTTTTTAAAAAGACCAAGTTTAAGAAAACATTTCCAAGCTCAATGTAAGAAATTAAGAAAAATCGCAGAAGACCACAGTGCTTAGGAGTTCATTTTTAGTTCAATCAGTGAAAGACATGGGTTGCTACAAAGGTTATATGTAGTAACCTTAATATAAAATAGATCTAAATCGTTTTTTTATAAGCCCAGATTTTAGATTTAATCAATGCTCTGCTGATATCAAAATTAGGTAAGAAAATTTCAACTTGAAAGCTACGAGTTAGATCCTTTAAATATTAAGGTAACAATATTTTTGTTAATTGTCGAAGTCTTGAAAAAAATTTTTCATTCAAATTTGTGCCGCAAACGAAAACAGAGTAATTTTTTCTTATAAAAACTCAGAAAGCTGTACAATTAAATGGTAGTAAAATAGTTTAAAACTTGAAGTAGACGAAGACCAATAGAAGAATTTAGTCTTGAAATACAAAATCACGTATATAATGCTTGAAATATTTTTTTTTCCTTTTTCAGCTTTCATTTTCAAGCCTGGCTTGTATCATTACAAAAAACTGATTATCATGTACCTTTTAATAAGAAATAATCAAACAGTGTAAAATATCAATATATGATTTTTTGTAAATTATGTTGTTTTGCATTTCAACTAACGACATCGAGATTTGATTTTTTACTGCCTAATAAAATACAACATGATGAGTCATTTGGTATTAACATTAGTAATAAAGATGACTAAAGTTATTTAGGTTAACTTTCCAATACTCAAAAATTTGTTTTTTGAAGAGTTTTTCCTTTTGTCTCTAACAGGTAAATTAAAAACCAAAAGTCATGCATCTTAAATCAAATAACTTAATGCCGCAACTTAATGATAATTTAGTTTAAAGATTAATTTTGTGAATATGTGTTCAAAGTAAAAATCGATATTGTTTTAGTTTTAAGTCTGAATATATGAGTATAATTGGATTAATTACCTCCCCACTGTGCACTTTTTATCTCTTTCGTAAAATTTGTTCTTTAATTTTAAAGTTATTTTTCTTCGTTGCTCTTCTTGTTTGTGTTATTGCAATTGCTGCTGATGTTTTTTATTTTTAAACACTGCTACTGATGCTGTTGTTGGTTACTGTTGTTGTGGCTTTATCCAAATGAAGTCCTTGACATATGGTCTGCATAGCATGTTGTATGCATTAATAAGTCTACTTACATATAAATTTACGTATGTGTGTGTACGCTTCTACATGTAACGTTAGTATTCATCTGTATTTATGTTGTTAGTAAGTTTTGCCTTTTTTTCATTTGCATTTTTAGATATATTGTCTTTGCCATCCAGATTTATTACTGCAACAAATTAGTCTTATGGTATGCATGTGTTTGTGCAAAATAAAGGAAAATGCTAAAATGAAAACTTTAAATAATAATTACAAAACTACAATTAAACTATTTACACATATTTTACCAAGAGTAAGAAGAGGAAACTAGAGTAAGCTTTGGTTTAAAGTTTTATCAAAATATAAGAAGAAAATAGAAAACACTTAGTAAAAGTTGTTTAAGCAATTTGTAAAAAACATTGCAGAGAAAACTATTTTAATGCATATTTTTTGGATACGAGAAATAAGATCTAAAATAAAATTGTTTTGTGTTTTTAAAAAGTCAGTAAGTTTTAAAGTCTGCTAAAAATATTTCAAAAGAATATTTTCTGTTTTTTTGAAATAAAAAAACCTTTTAAAAGAGAGCCCCAGCCAACAGCGAGAGATTTTACCAAGTCCATCTAAGAAGCGGAACCTTAGCCACCTCTGTTGGCGAATCGGCAGCCTAAACCAGTGACAGACAAGGTTTTCTATGGTCTCTACCTCCTCCTTATCCCCGCAAAACTTGAAGAAATCTTCACAGTTTCTGTCCCTTTTGCTCGTCATAAACCTCATACCGCAGTACCCTCTGAGAGCCTCAATAATGCACCTCAGAGCTCACTGCTCCCTTTTAGCAGTAGATCAGTGTCCATTGTGTCCAGCCTTGGCCTCCACAGTCTGAAGATTCCGCAATCAGCACTATCCCCTAAGTTTGGCCCACCTTGTTTATTACCCAAGTCTCTGTCAGCCAATGTAGAAACCCAATGGTGGCCTCTCCGGCTCACATTTCTCTGGTCGATCCCCTCCTTGCCAGGTCATTGGCAGTCTCAATAACAAAAACATCATAGCGACCTAGAACCCAACAGATCTAACGCTTAATATAACTACGATTGCCCTAAAAACACGCCTGCAGTCGCCTACAACTCTACACCTGACATAATATCGCTCTAGAACCTTGATCGCGCCCTGACTATCAACGCAGATTGTCACGTCCCCTCTTTTATTTGCGTCCTCCCCCATCAACTTTACGGCCCTTGTCTCCGTCAGAACTTAAACCTAGAAAGCTAGGAAAGAGAAAAATTGTGTTAAGATTCCTACTAATATAGCTACTTCATACTTTTATTGAAACATATGTCATTTTATAGCCCCCAATTACCGACCTTACTAGGTACATTTTAAAAGAAATCCCTCAGCCATCTTTATTAGGAGACATATAGAACTAGGCCGTGGTAGAAAAGGTTCTCAACAGTTTTAATTTTTTACCATTTTATATTTATGTTTCTCTCATAAAAACAGTACCAGTGACATCTTAGTCAAATAAAATAGGCTGATGTCCTCCTTGTCAGCTCATAGTCAATTTGCTTACTGATAACCGTACAATGATTTGACATTCAACATTGTCTGCTATTGCCTGAAGTGGCTTTTACATTGAGAGTATTTTAAAGTCCTTTTAGATGGTCTAGCTTCCCTCTTGAGATTGAACACAATCCTTTGAAGGCTAAACACAGACCCACTGTTTTCGTAGATTGTCATGTCTACTTCCAATTTTTCTCCCGTATTCCCATCAATCAACTCTGAGTCTGCCATCACTACCTAAGAGAGTTTTTCCGACATTTTTAGTCATTCTGTCCAAAAACTCTACGCAGTTTACACTTTAGTTAGTTTAAAACAACTTTTCTCTTGACCTACTCTAGCATTCCCATGTGTCCAACTAGCGCTATTGTAAGCATACTCAAATTGATAATTAAAACAAATAATTGACCCTATTCCACCTACAAAATTTTCAATTGAGAGCGGAAAAAATTGTGTGCAGAGCTACCTTTGTTTTATTTTTACCAGTCTCTAAACTTTTAACAAGAATCTCTTCATGCTGCTTCTTTTAAGGTAATCCACTAGACGACTTAACCATATATAAGTAAGAGCAGTACTGCGGATTTTTAAACCAAGTTCACCATATCCATTTTTATTCCCCGGTTTTTTCCTTTAAAGTGTGTATAGGTATAGTAGGCGCTTATCAGGATCTTGAGCTTTATTTTGTGTTCACTCTCGAAGATAATCAGCCGTCCAGGACTATACTCATATCCTTTAAAACCTAAAAAACTTTGAAATTAATTTTGATTTAGGCTCTTAAAAATTTTCTGACATTCAAGATATTGCATTATAAAAGAAAAAATAGTTTAAAACTTCTTACTCATATTAAAGTGAAAAGTAAAGTTCTCTGAATAAACTAAATTGCATCAAATAACTTCATTTCCTTACATAAGTATTGGACTGCAAAAATTATTATCCTTTAGTTTCATAATGTTAACTATATTATGAGTGAAACATACTTTTTCATATAATTAAAACAAACTTTGCCCTTTAATCTACATCTTTAAATAAGAATGAGTGTCTATGACATCTTTGCTTTTTAAGATAATTAAATAAAAGTAAATAACAAATACAAATAAAGAGTTTTAAAGTAATATTTATCATAATTTTAATTAAAATTTTGAAAGCAAATTTACTTTTCTCAAATATATATTTACTTTAGTTACATAAAAGTTTGTATATTTGCATTTAAAAAATATATTATATGCAGGCACAATGTAAATATGTTGGCGTATTCAAGAGAAATTATTATGTAGTTGGGCCAAAGTTTTTTTTTATTATGTAAAACAAAATTTATGAAAAAATTAGAAAGAAAAACTAATCGACCGCGCAGAAATTATGTTTAAAGGATATTCTGCATGTCCTTGTTCATGACAAGGCTGCTTACTGTTACGTCTATATGTACATTTGTTGTAATTCTTAGTTAATAGTTTAATACTATTTAAGTGAAACAATATTTAAAGTAAAACAAAAAAGAGTGCTATATTCGGCTGTACCGAATCTTATATACCCTTCACATTGGTCTTTAAATATACCCAGCCATCTGATCTAGCTGAGTTATTTTCTACTTCATATATTATAATGAAAATATTTTGTGCCGAGTTTGATGTAAATGACAATCTTAGTTTTCGAAATAGGAACCTTTCCAAAATTTTGAAGTTTGTATGCATAACGCTAACGGGTCACTGGATGCTAGGAAGGCATGCAGAACGACTCAGCCTCACGTTCAACGATAAGTTTTCCATCTTATCTGCAAATGTCCTGCTCTGGCTGTGAAAAGGCACAACTTCCTGGGCCATCAGGTACTGGACAGCCTAGGGAATGTATCTGCGATTGGGCTGAAGGACCTGTCGAGATACATCAACGCGACAGGGTGGGTCTAGTACTCCATTTTCCCTTGGATCATTTGTTAAGGGGACCTATCACTTATTGGGTGGTGTGGTGTTAACATAACAAGGTCATTTAGACTCTACTTGACAATTTGCGTGCAACGAACTACCACGAAAACCAACCATGTATACTAGAATAACCATGTAGAAGGTTTGAGGTAGAGAGTTTTAAAAGTTATCGACATTGTTCGTATTAAAGGTTTAATAAAAGTTGTAAATTTGTGTTAGGAGTTAAAGCTTCCCTGTTACTCCTCAACTATAATAAAAATAGAAAAATTATTTGATATTTACGTTTTGTAGAACATTCGAAGTTCGATAGCAGTTTCAGTTTCCCAGATATAGCGTTTCAAAAATTTTTACAAAAATTGTTCAATTATATTGGGGGTTCCCCTCCCCCTGCTTCTCTCATAATAACTTTTTCCAAGTGTAGGTCTTATTGTTCAAGTACATTTTGTAAAACATTTGAAGCCGATAGCTGTTATGGTTCTGTCTAAATTATGTGCAACATTTTTTTATAGAAACAGGGATTGCAGTATTTATTTCTGACTGTGGTAAATAATGGTTTGCTTATGTTACAAACAATGAAAATATGGGCACAAACAATATCTTTATATAAGTAAATTTGTTTCGTAATCAAGTGTCTTGACAAATACTGACAACACTAAGAATAATAAAACAAGAGTTGAAGTGAAAAGTGTAATTGTTTTTGTCTCCAGCAAAATATACATGGACCATTTAAGCGAATATGCGACTAGTTGTCTAAATGCCATAGATAGTAAACAAATAAATATTATTTTCTTTATGAAGCTTTAATAATGATCAGTTGGTTAAGTAAAAATATGTTTTTTTATACTTTGTTTTTTTTTTTAATTATTTGTAAACCTTTTGTTCAATAGGGCTTCTCATTTAAAATTTTCTGGAAATTCGGGATATTTACTGTAGAGTTTTAGGGTTTTAAGACTTTTGTTTGTTAATAAAATTTTGTATACTCATTTATTTTGGTTTTTAAAAAATCACTAAATAAGAAATTTTTCTTACACTATTTTCTTTAAAAATCTTGGAAACGTATGAGTAATAAACAATTATTCGTTATAACTCATACGGCTAGGCGAAAAAAAACAATATTAATACAAATTTAACAAATCTGTGCGTATTTTACAAACATTGAAAAACGTTTTATTTTTTGTTTTTATCAACAATTAATATTTATAAAAGTGAAAAATATTTATTTTATTGCTCGAGAAACAAAAGAAAGATTTTTATTTCAAAAGATAATTGAAACTGCAGAAACAGCTTATAAAAACGTCATTGGTAATTTACATTCTTTGATAAATGTCAAAGTTAGAAACAAAAAATATTTTGAACAAAGAAACAATAAATAGTTTTCTTAAACTTTTCTATTTCGGTTAAATTATTTAAAAATTGTTTACAGACATACATGTGCCCTTACATTAAATGCACATTCATATTTATGAGCAAAAGATAGTTAAAAATTGTTTTAAAAAGTTAAAGAAAATAAACAAAAGAATTGGTTTTTTAAATAAGTTTTATTGGTATTTAATGTTCAATATATGGTCATTAGGATAAGTATTCATTTTTAGTCTGACCGCTTATATACTCTTCGGTTGACCAAATATTTTTTTTATGTAAAAGAAATCTTAACAAGGAAAAAAAAACAAAATCATATTTTTTACCAAAACTTAGAAACTTTTCTTTAAGTATATCAAAACACTTTTTATAGAGATTGTTACCGAAGTAACAAGGCCCTTGATATTGCTTCCTGCACCACAACTTTTTTAAAATTACTTATCCACTAATGCAACAAATGTACGCAGGAGACGTGATTTTCTGATGATCGTCTTTTTTAGCATGTTTAGTCAAAATAGTCAATCTAAATTTCTATAGTATTAAATTGGGTAAAGTGTAACTAGCTGGCCTTGACGTTGAGTCTCTGATTCTAGTTTTATTAGTTATATATAAGAAACATCTAGGTTGCTCCACACTCTCTTTGAAAAAGTCTACAGTCTCATTTGACTAATTAAGTAAAAAATATTAAAGAGTCGTCTGTTCACCCGGTCCACCACAATGCTTGCAGGTCTGTCGCCCTGATGCTTTTCATTAGCCATTATTCCCATTTTTTCAAAGATTGTCTTCTACAAAAACGGAACAAGGATCTTCTCCCATGTGACAAACAAATATTATACCGGATATCTGACATGAAGTGGTTTTCCTGAAGACCTAAATGGCTCTGACTCGATTGCAAAGTATATACCCTTATTATACAAACTTATTGAAGCGTGTATACTCAGTGACCTTTTCTATAAAATGTACTCTCTTTGTAACGACCGTTATTTCCACCTTATTTTACTCAAAAATCCTGTATCAGCGGACCATGTAAGTTTGCATCTGTTTTATCACACCGAATTAACACACTTTTCGAAAACTGAAATAATTATTTGCGGAAAATGATACGATCGCACACGCTTAGTTTAGAGCCTCAAAAATCTCAGTTTTGGAAGACAGGGAAAGAAAAGATGCTAAATTTTCTATCTAAATTACGGTCTTAGGAACACTGCAGTTATATTGGGCCACCTACAGACCAAGTTAAGTTTTACTGAAGAGGTTTTAAGTGTGCACGACTGCCTGGTATGATTTCCAATTTTTTATGAAGAGCAGTTTCATAATAAAATCTTAGTCAATATAATGCTTCTTGTGAACAAATCAGGTCTATTTTCTCTTGTTCCCACTTCGTCGTCCACTGGCTTATCCTAGCAAGATAACGTCTACGACAGAGCCGTTTTTCTGTAGTGGCTCCACCGTTAAACCATTATGTAAAATTCATTGATTACTAGTATTTAAAAATTGGTTGCTCCTTCTTGGGGAGGTTCCCTAATATCCCTCCTTCTGTTTTTATATTTCCTTTTTCCAAGCGTTTTATCCTGTGCTTTCAGAGTGCTAATATTAAATTTAAAGGTTGCGTGGTTTTTAATCGATAATACAAATAAATATTTTTAGAATAATAACGGGCATTTTAAAAAAGATACCTTTGAGTAAACGAGTAGAAAAGTTATGCTGAATAAAAACTGATTAGTCTTAAATCTTTCGGGTAAAACTTCATCATTTTTTGACCTGTTTTTGGTCGATAAAAAAACTTTGACGTTTTTTAGCTACTATTTATCTGTACAATCAGTTGCAAGAACTTTGCGTTGAAGTTCCACCAGAAAGATCCCTTTTAGCTCCAGTGATTATGTGGTTAGAAGAAGCCAAATGCTTATTCAACATGACAAACAATATCACAATACAAATTTCTTTCTGTATTATGGGTCTTTTATTTACAAAATGTCGGAAGAAACGGACACAATGTTAAAAACCCCTTAAGGAAAATCAATCTCTTTCAGCCATAATGGTTATTTGATTGAAATAACCTTAACCCCTTTTCAACCTTGTCATGAGAGAAAATTGCGCAGTCAACACTTCTTATCATATTATGAATCAGCTTTAAACAAATTGCCGGATACTCAGAAGTTTTAAAAGGCAATTTTCCTGAAAAAAAATCATATCTATGCCAAACTTGATCAAATTATCTGTACATTGATCACAAGTACATATCAACATTTAGCTGGAGGGTTGGACATGTAGTGATTCTGATTCAAATGTCAAAATTAAGGGAGAGAATCGGACTTATGTTTAAGGAATTACAAATATATTGCACATATGTATAAGGGCTGGATTCGAAAACGGGTTTTCCCACACCGTTTTGTTTATAAACCCTTGTTGCGTATGAGTAACAATTGTTTTATTATAAAATTCATCCGCTAACTTGATATAATAAACGAAAGCAAATAAAATTAATCCAATATGTGTATACATAAGTTTTCTAAAAGCTTGAAGACTGTTTATTTAAAATTTTACTATTATTTAACCCGGACTACTCATATTTCCATAGATCGGTTTAAATTTATTTTACATACAAAACTGTTAAGGCAGAAGAGCGAGTTATGTGTTTTAGAGGTATGATCAAGAATCTTAGATTTTTTTAAACCATAATAAAAAAATGCAACTAGTAATATTTTATCGGGAGGGGGCCTTGTATTTTTCTGAGATAAAAATTATGCTTACAAACGACTAAAGTAATCTTAAAATTTGGAAAGACCCAGCAATAGAAAATTATTTGTTTTTTTGTCAAATCTTGCATGTTGAATATTCAAACAATATAAAAAATGCACTCATAATAAAGTTAAGAAATCAAATACGGTCATAACACTTTAGTAGAATTTTAGAAGCAAATGTACGAGAGGTAAAATTTCTATTTATAGAATGCCGCAGCGTGCTTTTTTGAAATACCTTTAATGCTTTTTTGAAATTCTTTGTACAAAAAGTGTAATATAAATGATTTATTATGATAAAAATTTAACACACACACCACAGGTACTTGCCTTATCTGAGAGAGCTAAAAGTTCGAAAGTCGATTTCGTTGAAAAAAAATCACATGTGTATTATGTCTAATTCGCAAAGAAGAATTTATATATTTTATTTACAGACATGTAACGTGTAGTAATCCCAGATTTATTTACAAAATAAATTAGTTCGGGTATCACAGCCTTAATGAGATCTGGGATTAAAAAATTGATTTTTATTTTGATTATGAAAAAAGAAAAAATAATAATAAAAACAAACTCAACTGACTTAACAAAGAAATGGGAAAGTAGGGCAATCACATTAACTCCCAGTGGCAACAAATCAAACGGATACAATTTTTGATGCTGATGTTATTTTGTACTTAATTTTTTCACTAAAAGAAAAAAAAACACAAAAATGAAATGAAAAACATTCGTTTATTCAACAATAATATATTTAAATGTGTTGCTAATGATGGCACATTTGCAATACAGAGTAACAGGAATACACAGGTGTATGAGTTTATGAGCATATATATGTAAATACTAAGATTCAAATAAAAAAAAACAATTTCATTGTTTACTCTTCGCTTACACATATGTATATTTATAACATTTGATAAAAATATATTTAAAACCATTACTTCCTTATCATGTTTGCTGTTCACTCAAATATTGCGACAAGGGATTTCATCCGCTTAAATGAAGTAAATTATAAAAAATTATGCAGACATATCCACTCACTTCTACCTGCTTTAGAAAAGACATTTAAAATTTAAATAAACTGAAGTTAAATAAAGAGAGAGAAAAAAATTAAAATTTAATCACATGTTATGCAAACAAAATGTTTTATTTTGCACTATGGGGAAAAGAACTGTTTATATAAGGACAATTAATTTACAAAATATTGGCAAGGTTATTACAAATATATTTATACGAAAAATCCTAAGCAAATATTAAAAAAGTAATAAGAAAAATAATTTTTTTTTTTGGCAATTTAAGGAGGAATTTTTTAAAAGGAGGCGTAGCATACAAAGGTTTATTAGGGGTACTTAAAAAGACGTATAATATTAAGCAATAAAGTTCTAAAGTTCTGAATAGACGATAGGGTTAAACAAGCTGGCCTAAAAAACCGCACATAAAATGTTTTTTGCCAAGCAAGATGAAATGCTAACCAGTTAAGAAAAATCCATTTTGTAAAATCTACTGTGCTTCACATTATTTTGCCAAATGCCTGAAGATTATCCAAGATATTTTACCCAGGCTTGAGAACAAATCACATCCTATTTTACTCGCAATGGAGTGTTCAATAATCTCTTTTTTTTCTCCGGTACACTGAGGAACTTTCTAATTGCTGACAGTTATCCAAAAAATTAATTAAAAATAAAAATTACGTAAACCTTTACTTTAGGCAAAAGAACCTCTGAACTTCAGTAATCTGTTCACATTTCAATTAAATATATTCACTTTAAAACTCTCACAAAAAATATTTAGTTAAATAGTAGGCACTTGTCGTCTAATTACAATTAGTTTATCCTTCATATCTCTGATTAAGAATGAATTATCTACTTTCGTCAGTTTTCCTAATTTAATAATTTCGAACTACTTTATTAAAATATCATCCAGTACTTGACAATATAAAAGGATGTTTTGGATATAATACTTTTTTTCTCTGTCGGGCCATGTGAGTTGGGAATTATAATTACAGCCACAGCGTTTGATGCTTTTCTTCCCATCAGCCTGCTTTTGTATACAACCGCACAACGTTTGCAAACAAAGATTGAAATACCTGTCAGGTCTTCGAATGCCATTTCATAAAATTTCGCTTTTGAGTTTCCTTCATTTAAACCTTACCTTTGGAATCATATAACACATTGCTATAGAGTTTAAGGGTGACCGCTTGTAAAAGATCCACCATAATGTGGAACATGTAACACAAGATATCATTTGTTGCGGCTTGTCCTCTGAGTTAGAATATAAAGAGGAAACTAGAAGACAAACATTGAACCACTTATTTGAAAGGATTATGCTATTTGTGTTTAGTATGACGGTTAACCAAAAGAGAAGTGGGACAATTATAGGGCATTTTAAGACATGTAAAAGAGTGAACTCTGCAGCTTCTGGTACTCTTATTAATTTGGGAGGCTTGGATATGTTTAAAAGTTAGGGCTTGACCAATCAAAAAAGATCATGGTATTCTAAATTATCGCAGAATTAAGAAGGGATGAATAGAAGAATGAAGCTTAAGAATATATAACCTGGGGCCGTCCACGGTTACAGCATCGTAAAGAGCGAAAGCAATTTGCTGAAACCTAGGCAATGATTCAGTTTCTTAATTGGAAAATCTTATTGGTATAACAATGGGGGGGGGGGGGGGGGGGAACATATTCTTTTCTCAAAGTTCCGATTCTTTGCGGGATTTATGAAAGTAAGATTTTTTACCATTGAAAGCTCTTAGGGATAACAGATCAAATTTTTTTCAAATCAGTTAAATAAAGAGCAAGCTTACTCTTTTTCTTCTTCTTAAAAAGATTAACAGAAGAAAGACTTGTCTTTGGTGGGGATAATATCAATTCGGAGATCCTTGAATCATTGTCTTTTGTCCATTTGTAGAAGAAGCCAACACTTGGCAAATCGCATTCTATTTAATATTTTATTTTTCAATAAAAATATGTGTTTTTTTTACTGAAGAGGACTAAAGAGCCAATCATTTAATCCATTTCAAAGTTCATATAATGAACTTTGGTTTTATTTTCTGGGATTTTTCCCAAAGCATTCTTTGCCTTGCCCGCCAAATTAGGTTATCAGCCCCCTTCCTTAGAAGGAAAAATCTGATGACCAGGTAGTAACCCAAATTAGACACGCTATTCTGAGTTTATGACTGGATGAGCCACAGAATATTCCCTCTTTAATTTACAACTATCTTCAACTTCTGTGTGAAGAATTTTTTTAGTGGCGGTATCCACTCACAAAGATTATCCATTGTTTGTTTGTAACCTTTTCTAGCACTACTTTTAGTACTTGCTCTCGGTTGGAGACTGCTTATTCAATATATTCGTAGCTAACATAAAGTGATCCAGACAACTATCTCACTATTGTTTGTCTAGCTTTTTATCACTTGCTGGCCGCTCAAGTACCTTAAGCTCAATTCTAAGGAAAATAAAGATTCGTAGACCCAAGTTTTGCCAAAAATTAAAAAAAACAAATTTTCTTAGACTCTTATTGATATGGGAGTATTGGGTATAGAATGTGGAAGCAAAAAATATATTTTATGAGGCTGTACAAGGTAACATCATCTTAAAGAGCGATTCAACAAATATCCTTAACAAATGTCCTTGGTTGCTTTTAAAGGAAATTAAATAGAACTTTGGCTTGGTTCTACCATCTGGCCCAAAGGGAGATTTTTTTTATTTTGCTGTCCCGGAAGTGCAAGAAGAAGAAAAATTATTTTATTTAGTAAAAGACGACGATACAAAATCGCAATACAAAACGGGTGGATTAAATGTGGTGGGATATGTCATTTTGAGCCCTTTGTGTATCTCATAGAGGTCACAATTCAATGATGGCAGTGTAGGATTCACGAAATTGTTGCTGGTGTCGCATTTTGAAAGCACCAAGTAGATGTTCTATGGCATCGATAACTTATCTACTCACAAGCATCATGAGCCAGCTGTATTAAATTATTTATTTGCCTACAATGACTTAATATTGCAGTTACAATTCATAACACCGGTAACAGTTTCAAGTTTTTTTAGCAAAAGTTGCGACGTCTTTTTTTGGCTTAAAAATGTCTCCTGCCTCAGTTTGTAATCCTGAAACCCTAGGTTTTCCTCGCCCTAATACTTAAGTTCTCTTATTACATTCACACTGCTAGAGATCGTTACAAGACTGGTATCTACCAAATATCCCCTTTGTGCTAGTTACTGAATTTCTTCCATGTACCTTGAGTATTTGAATATTTTCAACTATTTCTATTTGCAACGAACTCAATAGATTGCTAAGTCTCGGCGACTCTACAATTAAAACAGATTTGCTGATGCTACCAGCCCTAGGTTTAGTCACCAATTTAAGCTTATCACTGAGCATTTATGCTGCCTCAAATAGAATTTGATCATTTTCTGCATTGGTAATTCTAAGATAAATATTTCAATATTCTTATATGAAGTCTAGATAAAATAATAAGTTGTCAAGCCCAATGCTTATAATCCATAGCTGTTTGATATTTTTCACCTAAATCAATATGTTAACCTCCTCGGGTGACTAACTTTAAATAAGTGACTGAGAATAAGAGAAGTTAAAATATTTTTCGAGCATAAGCTAAGACCCATAGTGCATAAATTGTCATTTAAAATATTTAAGGTTTTATACGAAAGTACGTTTTCATTTGCATAGACATGTCTTTTTATCTTTAAATATCGAAATCGTATTTTAAGTTGATAATGTTGTGATGATATTTTTGTTTATGTTATTTTTTCCCATAAGTTGATTTTAACATCTCACCTCTAATGCATTTAAAATTTTCCTATAAAATATACATAAGTTAAGGTTAATTTGAAACGTGTGATAAGAAACCTAGTTCCACGAATGTTTTCAAAAAATATATTTAACGTTTTTTACAGATTTTCTTAAAATACAAAAGAGACTTTAAGATCTAACATGAGCAATGTAAAAAATATAAGTAATCCTGTTTCCTCAGCGGAGATAGAAAAGTTAAAACAGTGTTGAGCAAAAATTGGCAATTGAAAAGAACTCTGGAAAACTTTTTATTATCATTAGTTTTTTTAAGTTATTGAGATTTCATTTAATGAAAAGCAAAACTAAATAGATTTTAAAATTTTTTTATTATTTTTCTACCAATAAATAAAACTTTTTCATATTCGTGTAACTTTTTCTCTTTACTGCTGCAGACTACATATTTAAGAGTTTACAGGATAATAATCTATAAGTAGTAGAACACAGTAATTGGTTTAAGGAAAAAAATTTCGTTGTTTGCTTAAAGCACATACATACATAGATTTTTGTTTGATTTAAAAAATCAAAACAACGACAATATTCCCTACGGAAGTTTTGCTTGTCAACAGACAAACAAATGAAAGTAAATAATGAAGGTCGTAGTATTTGTAAGCAGATGTTAGTAATTCTGTGCAAACATTTGACAACAGCATAATTGGCCGCATTTTTTTGGAATTTTTAATAACTTATTCAAAGCCAACACTAAGCAGTGGAGCGATATTCAAATCTGTTATAAACCAATTTTTGACGGAATTGTTATAAAGTTTGTTGGAAAATCATACAGTCTTAAATATATAACAATGTTTAAGATTGGAAACTAAAAAAAGGGGACGCCATAAGATTGTTTTCAAAAGTAATTTTTTGTTGGTTTTTTTTAAGTCAATATTTTATAACAAATATTATAAAAACGTCCCCAAATATTTTTTTATACCATATCGTCGCCCAAAGTTTGGCCAACTGGGGTATTAGAATCATTAGGATTTTTTTCTTATAGAACTTAAAGTTCACCCCCTAAAAAAAGAAAAACATGTAAGTAAATTTTTTTCAATGCATTATTGCGAGATAAACATCTTGGCGCTCCTTTGATTATTTGCTAATTCAATTTAATAAAAGCGAAGAATTGAGGTTCTTCTAGCAATCAAAGGAAAATCCTGCATTTTTTTCTTGCTTAACGCCAAATGTTCTTTTTATACTTTTGAAAACTTTTTGTTTCTCCTTTTTTAATAGATATTTTTTGGCATATAATTTAAATTTTCTTTAAAGTTTTAATTTTAAATAAATTAAATGCTTCCCCGAATTTAAATTTTCGTTAAAATAAAATAAAAATAAGTTTATGTCCTTGTGATAATCTTTATTGTTTGTGCTTTATAATTTCAGAAGATAATTTGGAAAAAAGAGAGGTACATGACAGCAACATATTGTTAGCTGTCATTACAAGTACCAGCCATCAATTATGTACTTTAGTTTAATTGGAACATAATGAAATTGGTGGTGATATTGATATTAAAATTATAAAATCTGATTGTACTTCTTCTGAAAAAATTTAAATTAAAATACTGGTATTGTTAAGACCTCTAATGGAAAAAATTTTTGTGAAAAAAAGTAGGTGGGGTTACGGCCATTATTACAAAAATTTTATTACCCGTATTTCTAGTGTGTTTTCATTAAAAAACCTGTCTTTTTTAATTTGCATTCTACTTGGCTAGTATTGGTAAAAACTAGTTTTTTAAATAAATATTTTCTTTTCTTAATTAACAATAATAGAATAAAAACTAAAAATATTAATTTCTTCATTTGCAAAAAATGTTGTTTAGTAGGGTTTGAACTTGAGCTTAAATAATTGCATTTTTATACCCTTCACATAGTGATAAGGGAATATATCACTTTGTCATTCCATTTATAATTTCTTTATTATCCACATAAAGTATAAACATTCTGGATCCTTATAGATAGGGAAGTTGATATAGCCATGTCCGTCTGTCCGTCTGTTGAAATCAAGTTTCCGGAGTCAAATAAAAAGATACAGACCCACCGACAATTTCTATTTAAAATCAGCAAAATCGGTTTACTACTGAGCGAGATATAAGCGAAAACCCAAAACAACCCATTTTTTTTAGGACAAAATCCGTCCATATATCCCTAGATATCTCAGAAAATATAGTCACTCTTGCCACGAAACTTGGCACAGACTCTTTAGGAGTAGGGATATCTCAATAATGAAACAGTTTTTGATCAGATAGTGCCAGGGAAAGTGGTATTTTTCCTACAATTGCACAAATTTGATGAAATATTCAATACGCTTTATCTCGGAAACTATAACAGATATCGAAATCAAATGTAATCAAATGAATCAAAAAGTAATTGGACAACAAGGCCTACGCTTTAAAGAATTTTTTTTTTTTTAAACAAGGGGTAGCTCCCATGCAAATTAGCGATTTTTATGAAATTTTTGATACGCTATATCTCGGAAACTATAACAGATATCGGCTTAAAATGTTCTACAAAAAGTAGTTGTACATCAAGGGCTACGTTCTAAAGAAAAAATTTTTTGAGTGAGGGCAAAACAAGGGGTAGCTCCCATACAAATTAACGATTTTTATAATATATTCGATACGCTATATCTCGGAAACTATAACAGATATCGACTTAAAATGTTCTACAAAAAGTAATTCTACGCTAAGACCTACACTATAAAGAAAATATTTTTTTAATGGGGGCAAAAAAAGGGGTAGCTCCCATACAAATTAAAAATTTTTATAAAATATTTAATACGCTATATCTCGGAAAATATAACAGCTATCCACATCAATGTTCTACAAAAAGTAATTGCACAACAAGGCCTACGCTTTACAGAAAAAAATTGTTCGGTGGGGGGTGAAGAAGGGGTAGCTCCCATAAAAATAAAAAATTTTTATGAAATTTTCTAGCTAGAACAGCTATCGACTTCAAATATTCTACAAGAAGTAATAATCAAATAATTCATACATTTTGGAGAAAAATTTGGAGAGAAGCAAGGGGATTAGAACACCTCATAACATTTAACAAGTTTTATTAACCTTTAAATACGAATAATATCGAAAACTTTCAAAACTCTCGACCTCAAAACTTTTTCATCTATTTATATTATTCATACGAACGTTAAAATTTTGTATATTTTTCTATGGACTTTAAAACTCGCACATGGTTTTTTATTATATTATTTACAGTACAAAATAACTCAGCTGGGTATATTAAAAGACCAATGTTAAGGGTATATAAGATTCGGCACAGCCGAATGTAGCACTCTTACTTGTTTTAAGTTAGACAATTACTTCCAAATTTTACTTCTTAGGATTATTCACGTGTAACGCCGGGTAAGTTAAGCTAGCAATATTATACCCATAATTTTTCTATTTATTATTGCATATTTTATAAAACTTTATTTTTTTTAGTCCCATTGTAAACTTTGCTTAAGGTGTGCGTATGTGGTTGAGAAGAAATACAAAAGAAAGAGTCGGATAAGGACATACAAGCAAAGGTTTAAATGAAAAGAGTTTTGTAATAGATGGGGATAAAAACTGTTGCAGTGGAAAGTTCCGGACTCTCTTATTTTGTTTTGTGCAAAATGAATTCAGCGGAATTCTTATATCAGCTTCATTATTAGAAATCTATGTAGAGTATCTTGGTATACTCCGGGTGCCGAAAACTATCTGTGGTACTACAGTGGTCTAATTGGATTATTGGTTAGAGTTCGATAATTAGAACAAGATTTACGCAGTCTCCCTATCCGTAATAAGATAATTTAATGCGCAACTTTTTTGAGTGTAAAAAATGTTTCCGAGTTAAAGTTGGCAATGGATTTAAAATGGGCGTTAAGTGGGATTATGGATTAAATAAAAAATAACCTTGGACTAATCTGCACTATGAAAATATTTTCAATTACTAAAATGGACATAAAAGAAGGAGCCTAAGAGATCACAGTTTTATGAAAAATTAAAATCTTAGTGACTTAGAAGACAAATTATTAATGAAGGGCTAGAGAAGCTTTAGGCAAGGTCATAGCTTATCAACTAATACGATGCTCATGAATTTTAAAAATTTGGATTTGAGAAGAACGATAAGTGTCACCACTAGACAATGTTTAGTTAGAGCTAAACAAGCAAATAGGATAGTAGCGCTCCAGATGATTTAAGCATGAGTAATGAATATAAACTTTGCACAGTACTGCTGAAGATCATATGACCTTTGATTCAAGGGATTCGTGAATGATTTTGCCATTAAACAGGCAATATATCTGGCAACCACGAACTCATAGTTTTACTTTTTTTTTGTCAAAAATGATTTTAAGATTCTACTTTAATTGAAAAAAATTTTTTGTATTGGTACTTATGTAATAGCTTTTATTATTTATTAGAGGTCTTACATTTAACTTTAAACTCAAATAAATATTACAGGCAACTTTGCAAAAAAAAAAAAAGAAAACAACTTATATGTTGTCTTTTAGATGTTATAAAAGATTATGTAGTTTTTTAAATTCTAATGGAAGTAAATGTATCCGTTAGCAAAACAGTGCTCAATTCTTCAGCCATTGTATCTTGTTAAATAACTTTATTTCTCCATAGCATGTTATAACTCGCCCTCGACCACTTGGGGAGGGGGACACTTGCATAGAGTCAGTATTAAAAAAATACATCGACTATATGCATACTCAGCGTAGTAGTTAAAGGTAAAGGATCACATCCATTTACAATTTTTAAATTTAAAATAAATTTGAAATATGCATTTTGACTTGTTTTAAATTTGAAAATGGTTTATGAATATGCTAAATAAAGCTTTATATATATGAAAAATTTAGTTAAGGTACCGCAGTATTTACCAAAAAATAGACTTGATTCTAAGAAAAAAAATAATCTAAATCAAGTTTATTTGCAATATGATGGATGGACAGACGGACATGCTTTAACCGATTCAGGATATGATTTTCAGTCGAGCGGTGTAAGCATCTTCACAAACCCCTTAATAGGTATGGGTGTAAAAATACTTTCTTTAATTATACAATCTTAGCCCTCATTGTTAACGTAAAGCTCAAAATTTGGAAAAAGTATCAAAACTGTGTTCAATATTTTTTTTTAAATTTCTAACGCGATTAGAGCTACATTTCCATCTATATTGCCTTAAAAAGTACAGAGTGGGTCTTATAATGTAAAAATATACTTTTTGTATTATTTTGAGTAGTTTTAAAGATAGAAATTTATCTCTTTTTTTCCTGTTTTTCTGATTTTTACCCCATAAAGAGCCTTAGTCAGACAGTAAAAAAAATTTAAGAAACCATTCAAAAGTTAACTTAATATATTTAGAAATATTATTTTTTTCTCTTAATTTTAATATTTGAAAAATTCCAACAATAACTATCATGCTGTTTGATAAAAGTCATTACACTCATCAACATCAACATCAATGTTAACATCATAAAAGTAACAATCACAACATCAACAACTTGGGTCCAATATAATCAAATTTTTTTTACACAAAAACAAAATAATATTAATAAAAATATTTGTAAATAAATGGGAAAACTTTTACTATATTTTTATTTACATGTAATAAGTTATGGAATTTAGTTTTTTCGCTTCAATTGTAATAAATTTTATTTGATTTTATTGTAACGGGAATGTACAAAGTAACATATAAAATAATGAAAAAAAAAATTTTTTTTTGTTCTAGTTTTATGTAGAAAGTATAATTTTTATATCTACTATATATTTAGTATTTTTGTAGTAAATAAAATATTTTATTTGAATTTATGAAGCCTCCAAAATAATCTACATATGGAGCCTAGCTTAACTTGTATTAAGGTTGTAGCCGCTTTTTGCTTAGTTGAATTTTTCTTAAGTAAATTTAAAAATAATAATTTTTATAATTTATTTTAAAATAAAAAAGATAAATTTATATATTGATCATTAAAAAAACATTTTTATAAAATCAATTATATTAAGAACAGGGAAACCCCGTCGTATCTGATAGTGGCAAAAATTAAGATACCACAGAAACAATTCCTGAAGGCCGTATTGAATGCAAACCGTCTAGCCATAAGGAGGCTAAAAAAGCAGTTACCGGGCTTAGAAACAACAAGTTAGTAAAAACCAATGGGCTGTCACCTGAACTCTTTAAGACTGCAGGCGACACGTAGATAAGGCGTATTCATCAGCTTGATTGTACAATTTGGCTTAAGGATTGCATGCACGAGAATTAAAAAATCACCATCTTATATACTGTGCGCAAAAAAATAGACATGGTAGTATGTGCCAACTTCAGAGGAATAAGGCTTCTTTCCTCTGATTACAAGATACTATCCAGCGTATTATGTGAGGGGTAAAAATTAAAAGTCGACGAAATAATTGGGCCAAATAAATGCGGCTTAGGACCAGATAAACACACTACCCCAAATCTTAAAAAAACCTCTAGAAAGACAGAATGGCACGTACCATCTCTTTATTGACCACTAGGCCGTTTTCGACATCGCCATATGTTCAAAGGTGTTTGAGCATATGGCGGAAGTTGAAAACTATAATTTTTAATCAGTCAACGATTTTATCTTCCTTGGAACTGCCATTAGCAACACAAACGAAATTGATTTTGAGATTAACAGATGCTAATAAATGCTAGTTTGGACTAAAAAGCAGTTTAACAGCAAAGCCACCTGGTGACAGACAAAAATTTTTCTCTATTTATGTATGGTTCCGAAGCATGGGTATAAAAAAAAAATGATACAGTGTATAGAGTTTTTGATAGGAATATTATTTGGAAAGTTTATCTTTGGACCAATCTACGTTGATGAAGAATACCATTGTCGTATGAACCGTGAGCCGTGTGAGCTGTTTGCCAACATTGACATAGTCACTCGTATCAAAATTCAAATTTACGTTGGGTAAGGCATGTTGTGAGAATTACTGAAGATGATTCAGCTAGGAAGTTATTGGAACGCGAGCCTGGTGTTAGACAATACAGGAGAGGGAGACCGAAAATCTGATGGAAGGATCAAGTGGAGAAAGACTTCTCAAAATTTGGTGTCAAAAAGTGGAGAAGAAAGGCAGAAGATCGGAGCGCCTGAAAATCGACTATAAGTTCCGCTGAAAGGACAAACATTCTGTAAAACCCATCTAAGTAAGTTAGCAAGAAATTCGTTTTTGTTTTAAATTAAAAAGAATATAACAATGAGTTCAAAGACATAGAGAATGCCCATAGTTTGGCTTCAAAACAACCTCTAAATTGAAATACAAAATTTCTAAAACTAAAATAACAGTTGCAAAAAACTAAAAAATTAAATACACATTTTAAATTAAAACCTATTGTTTAATAAATTCGTTACAGCCTTAAATTTTTCACCCCTTTTTACAAATTTAATTCCATAATGTTATCTCTTCTACTGTAATTGCTGGAAAGTAGTTTGTCATTGTTGTTGTTTTAACATTATTTTTGTTTTTTTATGAAAAAAAAAATCTCACTCAACAGCTGCACTTTAGTATTAGCTTGAGTAAATTTTCTCTATGGCTGCTCTTATGTATATTAAAATGCTTAATAGGGAAGAGGAATATTTTACTGAAAATTTAATTTTTGGTTTTATTTCCTAAGTTTTAAGCTAACAAAGTTTAAATTTTTAGTATAATTTTTTTTTAAAATAAGATAAACATTTTTGTACTACTAAAATAATATCTAAAGCTTGTAAATAAAAAAAGGGAAATTTAAGGGATATTAAAGATTGGGGAACTCATTTGAATTTATTTGTTTTGACAATACTAAACCAAGTATATTATATATGCATTATGGTAATTTGTAAAGGCTTATTGTTTTTGTCAATTGAAACCTTAAAAAATTTCGCTAAATAATCTCCTGACATAAGCTGCTTAAAATATGAACTAAATAATATATAAATTCTATATGGAATCAAAATAAGGTCAAACATTTTATACTCGACCAGTTGTTAATCTACTTTTTTAGGTTAAATTTTATTTATTTATTAAATGAAAGCACAAGGGTAAAAACTTATAGGTGGCATAAAAATATTTATCAGTTTGTAATTATTAGGTTAAATTATTTGCTTAGAGGACCCTAGTTTTTTTTGGGGGGATTAAAATATTTATTAAATTAATTATTTATAGTTTCCTGTTAAAGCAAATTTGTTTAGTACGACATTGGCGTTAATTTTAATTTAATAATGTATGTGCAACATTGCTGAGCCGTTAAGCCTGTACTCTGTCATGGTTGATCTCAGCCATGTTTAAATAAGGAAAGAGACCTTTTAGCCGACGCATTACTAAAAAACATTGAAACCAAATAGATGAATATTTTTTTAAAAATCAGTAAATTTGATAATATTACTTGTCATAAGTTGAGGGATGTTAAACCACTAAAGGATGACCCTTGAGAAACGTTTATTAAGTCCTGCAAACCAGATTAAATTAAGGGTATGTAGAGTCGTTGTTGCGGCAGTACACTTCTTCGACAACGTCGAAATAGTTTTTTCTTTCAAATATAGACTTTTCAACTAAAATTCTCATACCAACGAAAATATTTTTTGCCTTTTCAAATGTGTTGGTGTTTCATTCGTTTTAGTTTCAAGACACACTTTCAGGTTTTTTATAACCACCAATAAATTTGAAAGTGCTCAGAAAAGTTCTTAATAATAAGGCTTTTGAAGGCGTTTTCCAATCTTTTCCCTCGAATATTTTTTCAATGCCTTTATGATGTGCTTAATTTTGACTGTAAACTGTAAAATTGAATCATGACAATCTACTTATCTTGTTTTAAATAATGACGACAAGTTTACACCAAGATATTTTAGCAAAACTGCATTTCGATTAGAATGATATTTTACGAAAAAATTGCTGGTCTCTTTGACATACGATTCAAGTTTTTGTGTTACTGGAATCTTGTTGTCTTTTGAGATCGAGTTGTTAAGTTTATGAGATTAGGAAGTCATTTTATTGTAGTTTCATTTATTAAATCAAACAATATTAAAATCTTAAAGTTTTGGTTTCCGTGCCTGCATATTATTCTTTATGATACAAATTTTCTTTGTTTTGTTTACCAAAAATAGAAAATAACAAACAAACATTCCCAGCGAATTATAAAAGATTATTTAAGTGACAACAAAGAGGGTCCTATTGATGCAGAAGCCAAATGGCAAATTTATACGAAATATATTTGCTAGTAAAAGTAGCAAAACTGAAGGCGAAATTGAAAAAATAAAGGAGCATTCCTCTATTGCATGCAACAAACATAGAGCTGACAAAAAATATTTGCCAAAAGCATTAGTGGATTCTAGTGATACCAAACGAAAAATAAAACAAAAACGGTGGAGACAAGTCTGATGCAAAATTAAATTTTATTTATGAAAAATATGTTTTATTGTTATATTTATTTTATTTTGTGCTTCCTTTATTTGTGTTCTTTATAATTTTAAGTTTATTTTATGTCATTTTAAAAATAAAAACTATATTAAAATTTTGAAGCACATCCGTGCACATGTCTCTATGTGTTTACACTTATGCCTGCAAAACTATGTTTTTATGCCTCAATAATTGTGGCCACATTTGTTGCTGGTTAGATATAAACAAGTGGTGCTTTGCAATTGATGTTGCTTGCAGCTTGTGGTAACAGCTGCTTATTGCTACTGCCATCCATTAACAATTGTGAGTTGTGGGATTTTGTTTGTTAAAGTTAAAACGAATGCTATTTTGCTTAAAATTACTTTATTATTACTTTTTTTAAACTGGCAACACTTGCTCGCAAATACTTAGAAACACTTTCACTTTTCACAATGCCTTAATAAGCACAGAAATGTTATCGAGACATTTTATACGCTCATCTATCCTTCTTGCTATCTAGATTTATTTTGTCGCAGTAATAATAGCTTCAGTTAAATGCGAACATTTTATTAAGCCTCTGGGATTATGTATTTGGCTGCTGTTACAGTTTTTTTAACTTGCCATGTTTTAAATCTTATAGTTGACAGTAATGTGTTCATTTTTATGTGCAATATAATTTGAAAAGTGATTTTCATCAGTACCTTGGCGTATGTCATGATTGAAGATGTTTATCAATACTGCATATTGACATTCGTGTCAATGTAAATTTTATACATTAGGTTTTTGTGCAAAATTGGATACGTTTATTTTTCAGTTAATTAATGTTAACATATAAGTATTCATAAGAGAGTTTTCTTCAATTTTGTTAAGTATAAAGTACAAAATATAAAGACTTAAATGTAGCCCATAACAGTTGCTGACATAGAAACATAAGTTACTTCAGTTGTACATATATGTTTTATAGCAAAAAAAAAGTTAATAATATTGTTTGAAATTCAATGGTATATAATGAATTTTGGGGAAAATGATGGTTGATTTATTCCCAATGTTAAATTTCACCGTTTTTTTCTAATATTATTATTTAATATAAATTTATAAAATTTAATAAAATATTTTTCTTCCGAAATATTCTTCGAACAGTAAAATTTTAACTAAGTGATTCCCTCCAAAGAAAGACTACCGATCTCCACTTAAAATGCATTACATATTTACAACCAATATTTAATCAATTTTAATATAAATTCGATTTTCAAAAAAAGTCTCACAATAAAGTTGTCAAAATTAAAGAAAAGCGTATGTGGAATATGTGCAAAACACATAATAATTATAATACTCATACGCAACAGGTTTTATGTTACCTAACATACTTGCACATATTAACAAATGTAAAACATTTAAACACGTGTACACCTCTTAGCTTAAAATAAAAATATTTCTTGATAAAATTAAAATATATTTCAGAAAAGTTACTTAATATTACAAGGTTTAAATTGTGAAAAAAATAAAATAAATCTTTAAAAAAGAAATAATAAAAAAAGATTTTTTGTTTTAACATTTTTTAGGTTTTTTTCATATTTCGAGAGCAAAAACAAATTTTATTACAGAAAAACAAATAATGTTAGCTTTTTTTTAACATTTTTTGTATAAAAGAATTAAAAATATCAATGCAACATCTTCATGTAATTTCTATTATACTTTTAAAAGTTTTGATTAATAAGAAAATCATTAAAATGTTTACCCCTTTATATATTTCTTAATTTGGTTATATTGAATAAAGCTCGCAATAATTTAATAACTTAATAAGAAAAGAATTTTTTGGCAAATAATATTATTGCGAGATTTATGATTTGAAAAAAATATGTGCTTTTCTTATTTGCCGTTCACAAAATAAACAAAAAACAAATGAATAAATGTCACTTGCTTACAACTTGTTTTTTTTACTTGTACACCCTTCACATTAGTGATAAGGATACATATAAATTTGTCATTCCATATGTAATTCTTTTAAATTCCATTTGCGATCCCAGAAATTATAAAATTTCTTTATCCTTATAGATAGGATCAACGATATCCATTTGTCCATCTGTCCATCTGCCCGTTAATTTGTTAAAGTCAAGTTTCTTAAGCCGCTTAATACTTTCGGAAATAACAACATTATTTGGAAAATTTGTTTTAATTTTGTCCCTTTTAACTGTTTTAACATATTTTTGATTTATAATCTTCATGACTGCTTTTGTGCTTCTCGCTTGTTTAATACATTATGAATGATGCTGTTTTAAATACACCAAGAAGACCTAATTACCTATTGAAGGATTTTGTTTTGACGACGTTGAATTTGCTTTATTTTGGGGGCAGAAACATAACCCCATATATATATTAAGTTGAAAAACATATCCTTACAATCAAGACAAAACCGAGAGTTTACTTTAATAACCTGATCACTTTGGGTCCCCTTAAATTAGCAAATTAATTGAAGACCTTAAGAACTGCCTGTACTCTGGAAAATTAAGAGATCTTATTAAAAAAAATTTTTTTTTAAAACTTGATCTAGTGTTTTTGGGCTTGAACTTATAGGTAAAATATATTCTGGCAGGATGTGGATTATTAGCATGCCAATTTTGCCTAACAACGGCTCCATCATCAACAACAAAAAAAAACTTTTCAATTTTATCTATGAAATCTTTGTCTCTATAAGTTAAACACAAGTACCATCGCTGTATTTGGCTGTGCCGAATAAAAGTTATCCTTCACAACGTGTAGGAGTTTTCACCAAAATTTTTAAAATTTTGTATGGCAACACCCTTTGGGTGTGGAGAGGTAATAAAAATATTTTAGAAAAATGTTTGGGAGGAGAAACTAATGGAGGTCGATCGTGCACTTCAATTCCCTAAGGCCGACTCTTAATCCACCCTGGAGGCTGTAGGGGGGATTCAATACAATCTCTCAAACTATGAATAGGAGCCCCCTTAGGTGATAATGGAAATAGGGAGTAAGTATGCTCTAGAATATGTTTAAGAGGGAAAACAAATGGGGCTATGTGACACATTTTATTCCTATAAGGGCGACTCTGGGGAAGTTTTAGTAGTTTTCATCCAAGTTTTGAAAATTTCTTATAACAACGCTGTTAGCATTGGGGATAGATGGTAAGTATGTTCCACAAAAATGTTTGGGAGAAAAATGGAATTTGTATTGGTATTGCATTTGATCTTTATAGGAACATCCTGGGTGCTGTGGGAGCGATTTGAAAAAGCATTTACAGGACGAAGATAAGTTGTAAGAATATTTTTCCTAAATGCTTGTAAGGAAATAATAATAGGAGTTGGTTTTATATTGCACCCATGTAGGGGCAGTTATAGAGGTTCTATGTACAAATTTTAAAGATACACAGGTAGTCGTAACTGTTTTGTAAGAAACAAGCAAAAGTTTAAATTTTTGAGCAATATTTAACGCAAATCTTAAATATTACAAATTTATTTACTTATTTTCAAACATTTTAAAGCTCTTGTTTTGTTAAAAAAACACGTCTGAGCCTTATCAGATGACAACAGTTAAATTTGTCTTGTCTCTAAATCTAGACTGATTAATGCTTTTTTTTGTATCATTAGATGTTAAAAAAATTATTAAACTGAAATCACATTTTCAAGGACATCAGTTTACATTAAAAACAATTTTTTACAACTTTATTGTTTGTATATTTTATCAATAGTTATTCTTTAAACAAATAGTTTTTCTTTATATTTATGACAATAAAGCATGTACGAAAATTATTATGACTTTCTAATATTTCAAATTTGATAAGGCAGTAAAAAAAACTTTTTTCTTATTATATTTACGCATTTTTTTGTTGCTAAAAGTAATTCTATCACCAAAGGTTCACAGCACTTGGTAATGGGAAATTTGACAGAAATAAAAATGAAAAGTTTTTTCGTTCTTATTTATTAGTTTATGAACCAATTTCCATAATAATACTTGTTTTAATATTAAATCAAATATAACAAGTAAAAACATATAAGATTTTATTTTTCCTATTCTTTTTGCTCATAAATATTTAACAAAAAGTCAAGTAACCCATACAAAAATTATTATAAATTTGCCCATTGACAATTGAATTTCCGGCGACAAAAAGAAAAAAACCCATATAATAAAACATACAACCGGTCAATGTGTAACGGACGACAGCGGATTGAAGTGTAATGACCGACAGTACGGCCGAAAGAGCTGCAGTATGGCTAGTAAAAACCGACTGCAAACCCTCAAAAAATGAACAGTTAGAGTCGTTCGGGACCCGTCTATTCCGGTAGCTGCAGTATGTGGGGTGGTTCTTGACTCTAATCGAACAAAACAACTGTCGCCCTATTTTATTTTAGAGTCCCTGTTAACGTTATTGCACACAAAATGTAAATGGACCAGTAAACTACGAAGAGGGGTTTTCAATTATTAATAAAAACTATTGCTATGAAAAAAAATAATAATTAAATAAGTATGGATATAGATTAAGTTGAACTCTATACGGTATGGAGGTAATAAAAGAGGAAAAAGTCTATGGGATGGTGGTACTCCCATTAGGCTCACAACCCGCCTCAACCAATGTCCTTTCTTGACCTAAATATTTCATGAACGAAGGACCCAAGTACATAATTTTCTTCTCAACCGTAAGGAAAAGTCAACCAAAGTTTTACTCACACATTCTCAATGTGTCACATTTATAAAAAAAATATAATTCAGATTGTATACATAATGATAAGCTATCGAAATCACACTTCTACGATATTCTATTACTATATAAGTTTAATTTATACACTTCTACATATGTGTATAGATAACTTTGCTTTGTTTTTCAAGAAAAACAGACTAATAATTAACTAAATAGAAAATTTAAACAAAAATTGGGAAGATATACTTTGTTCTGTTAACTAATAGGTAAAAGTAATAAGCATAATAATTAGTTGGTTTCTATTTCTGGTTCACCTTCCGATTTCAAATTTGTCTTTGCTTAGGTCAAATTCAATGACGATACGTAACTCCGTACGTTAAATAGTAAAGAAACATAATTATAGTCACCACCGATTACTTAGGGTATAAGAGTCTAAATTTAATAACCAAAACAATCCGAGAATGTTAAAGCTCTTCTTCTCTTTATATCTATTATAATTTAAAGTTTACCAAAAATCATATAAAGCAAAAGGTACAAAAAAAACCCCTATTTTCATTTATTATTCTCTTGCAGTTAATTTTTATCTGCTCTGTGCTTACCGAATCTACTAAAGTATTAAAGTATTTTGCTATTACTATGGGTTTTTTTCCACCGGTTCTCAAATTAATAAAAAAAACATAGAAAAAAAAAAAGGGAGTACTTACCTGCAGGCCGATGAAGATCTTCGTTGGTGCTGCAGGGTGAGAGTGCTGTAGAGGGAAAGTTAGTGATGCAGTTTCTACTAATTCTTCTTTAATACGACCCTTCTTTCTCTTGATCTTTTAAAAATTTATATTATTCAAATAGGGTTTTTTTTTCTCTCTCTTGCGGGTACCGTTTGAAACACAGTGGCTACGAAGCACAATATAATGCTTTTATATATTTCGTTTAATCAGTAAAATTTTAAATCTGCATTATTACATGCAAAATTTTAACGAAAACAGTAATATACTATTATATAAAACCATTAGTATCTCATTCGTAGCTTCTGTATTCTGATTTTCTTAAAACTCGCTTTGTTTTTTTTCTTTAAATTAAAAAAATCGGAAAAACAAATTTTTTTTTGTCTCTTTTTTTTCTGACGTTACGCACTGTGCCAATTGCTTGGATTAAGATAGCTATAGTAAATATTAAAATACCTTTACTTAACTATTTTAAAAATTGTTTTCATATTAAATTTAATCACTATACTATTGTTCCCGTTTTTTTCTCTTTTAGTTAATTTTCTTTCTTTTAACACAAATTTCGTTATTGGGTTTTTTCAAGCCACGCTCCGGTTTGAATGACGAGTATAATGGCACTGATTATCTTTTTCTTGACGTTTTGCTTCTTCAATATAATGTTAAATTTTACTGCACTTCTTCTGGTTTCTTCCTAATCTCCTTATCCCCTTTTTCCTACAAACTTACTCCGATTGCGTTAATAATTTACTAGACTACTTTCTTACGATTTTCACGGCAAAAATATTTAAAACTATGGTTTTTTTTCCTTTAACCTTCAAGCGAACCATGTGCCTGCAAGTAACAATTAAACAAAAAAAATAATAGATGAAAGAAGCTTACGTTAGTAAGTCGTAAAACTAATACCTTTTCATCTGCACAACTTCTTGTTCGTTTGTAAATTCTCTTAGGTTATGCTGCGTGGAGTATTCTGTTCTTTTTTCCTTGGCCGTCAGAAATTTATTTAAGAATTTCTTCCCAAGAAAAGTTAATTAGGGAGTGGCCACAAAAGTTGGAAAAAGCCAGAAAGCTTCTGGTCAAGGATCGTTTCCAAAAACAATAAAACCAGTTTACGCCCTGTATCACGAGGGGATTTCTTAATTAAAATCAAATATATTTTACAATATTTTTACCAAAAGAAAAAAAAGATTATTTTTGAAGGAGTAGAGATGTTGCTGCTTGGCCAGTTCAAAACGGAAAGGAATTTCATTTTCCGGCCTGTCGATTACTTTGACATCACGTGACATTTACCTATCCCGAAAAGTGACATTTCATTCCAACAGATTAGCCCCCTAGTGTTCGGTGACCTTATGACAATTACTTGTTTTATACAATTAGCTTGGTATTACTGGTAAAAATGCGTTACGTTTAAACATTTGAATCCCCTTATTACTACTACTAAATCATTTTCAACTCTGGAATATTTTGAAAAGCTATTTCTAAAAAAACTTGAACGAAAAAAAAAATTATAGGGAGGAAAAATTACAACAAAACCATCAAATCTTTCAAATTTGTAAAGCACTTGCCAATCAATATAATGCGGTGTGTTTTAGCCTTACACGTTACAAAACCGGATAATTTGCAGGATTTTCCTAAGAAAATTGGCCGGAAAGCAATAGTTTTTGTTTTTTTTTTTTTTTTTGAATCAAGCTAAATAACCCATTCAGGGCCGGATATCCTTAGCATGGTATGTTCCTGAGCTTTTTGTTTCAATATCTTCTAGCACGTAATAACATTTTCCTAACCTTTCCTTTACTTTGGCCTTTACATACACGGGGCTTAGTTTCGCATTAAAATGTTGATCCGCCTTGCTCTGAGCAAAATTTCTCCGGTATACTACCTGTCCGATACTATAGCTCACAGGTCGCGTTCTTAAATTATACTGTTTAACATTATTATCATAAGCCTTTTTTATACTCTTAGCAATATTATCGCGCAACAGGGTTAAAGCATCATCCCGTTGTAGCCTCATCTCCGCTTCGTCTAGTGCTTGAATGTCCCTTAAAAGTTTATATGTTGATGCGTGTGTTACCATATCAAAACCGTATAGTGCATGGTAAGGGGATAGCCCAATAGATTGATGAATAGCATTCCGAAGCGCACAACTGATCGCCGATATGTTTTCGTCCCACTCACGATGATCCTTTTTTAGATACGCTCTAATTGCTGCAATTATCGATCTATTGACCCGTTCCGAGGCATTGCTCTGCGGAGAGTATAACGCCGTGTAAGTATGATGAACGCCATATCTTGTTAGGAATGCGTTAAAGTCATTACTACGAAATTGACTCCCGTTATCACTGATCATTATCTCTGGCACGCCATAATGATGGAAAATGTTTCCTTCTAAAAATTCGGTGATAACCGATGAGGTAAATTTTTTTATAGGGCACAACCAGTGATATTTAGAGAAGTGATCTAGGACAATTAGCAATCCAATAAAACCTTTTTTACTCCTAGGATATGGGCCTAAAAGATCTATATACATTTTTTGAAAAGGTCTCTCAGAAACGCTCATTTCACCCATTTCTGGTTTAAGTTGCTGGTTGGTAGCTTTGGTGGTTTTACAAACTGAACAATGGTTTATATAATCTTTAACGTTTGCTACTAGTTTCGGCCAAAAGAAATGTCTGCGAATTAGGCTAAGGGTTTTTCTTATGCCACCATGGGAGGCTAACACGGAATCATGGCAACGTTTCAAGATGTCTTCTCTCAATCCTTCCGGGATCCATAATTTCCAGGAAGTATTATCAATTTCAGGAATACCAACAGCAAAATTTTTCCTTATGTATATGTATTTATCCAGTATTTTGAGATCGGGATACAAACTTGGACTTTCCTCAATTTTTTTCTTTAGTGTTACATAGTCATTATCGAAAAAGTGGTTGGAGTCAAGATCAATTTCTGGTTCCAAAAGCTCCAATGCAAATATGTCACCTTCATGCATTCTACTCAGCGCATCTGGAACTATGTTGTCCTTTCCCTTCCTGTGACTAATAGAAAACTTATAATTCTGTAGTTTTAAAACCCAACGGGCTAGCCTACCTTTTAAATCCGGTTGCCTCATTAACCAAACTAAACTGCTGTGGTCGGTAATTACCTCGAATTCTTGAAGTTCTATATAGCATCTAAATCTCTCAATTGCCTCAATTGCCGCTAAACATTCCTTTTCTGTTACCGAATAATTTCGCTGTGATGAATTAAGTTTTTTGGACATATAAGCTATGGGATTTTCTTCCCCGTTTTCCCCTAACTGAACCAGCACGGATCCTATGCCAAAATCACTGGCATCACAATGCACATAAAACTTTTTAGAAAAATCTGGGTTCTTTAAAACTGGGGCTCCAGTTAGCAACAATTTTATCTTTTCGAATGCTTCGTTCGCGGCCTCTGTCCATTGAAACTTTTGCTTCTTGGATAAAAGTTCGGTAAGAGGGTGTGTTACGTCAGCGAAATTAGCAATAAACCTTCTATACCACCCTGCTATCCCTAAGAAACCTCGAACTTGCTTAATTGTCTTGGGAACTGGCCAGTTAATTATTGACTCTATTTTTGCAGGGTCTGTAGCTATACCCCCATCTCCGATAACATAACCTAAATATGGTACCTTTCTCACGCAGAACTCGCTTTTTTGTATGTTAAGGGTAAGATTTGCTTTTTTGAATTGTTCTGCCAGTCTTAACAGAATAGCCATATGGTCTTCGAATGTCGCTGATACTACACAAACATCGTCCAAATAACCAAAAACGGAATGCTTGAGGTCTGGGGGAATTATGGAATCCATGAGTCGACACATGGTTTGGGGAGCCGTACACAAGCCAAACGGCATAACGGTAAATTGATAGAGCGGCCTCCCGGGTATGGTAAACGCTGTAATGGCTTTCGAGTCTTCTTCTAGCGGTATTTGCCAATACGCATCTTTTAAGTCAATTTTGCTTATAAGATTGGCCTTGGGCAAACGAGCAAAAATGCCTTCAATATTGGGCAAAGGATATGCATCTTTGTTGGTAACTTCATTAATTTTCCTAGCGTCTAGGCATAACCTGACTTTTCCCGGTTTGATTACTAACCTCATAGGCGAACTCCACGCGCTTGTGCTTTCCTCAATAACCTTCAGCTGTAGCATGCGATCCACTTCAGTATACATTAATTTTTCGACGGCTGGCGACACCGGATAAAACCGTTGCTTTACTGGTTTAGCGTTACCCACGTCTATGCGATGTTTTATTAAAGAGGTTTTACCTAAGCCTTGCGTATCGAAATTAGGAAAAAAGGTCTTTATTAACTCAAGTTGTTGCTTCTGGGGTTCCGTTAAAGGATACTTCACACAATCACCCTCTATTGCGTCAGTTTTTGTTGCATCCTGCGTGATTCCCGCCACTATATTATTCATTAATCCAAACGAACGCCAAAAGTCCAGGCCCAATATTAGTCGTTGGTTAAGGGTGGGAATTATGTATAATGTAATCCTCTTTGATTTTCCTTTATAATACATTTCCACTTCAATTAAGCCCACAACTTCCTGAGGTTTCCCATCAGCGGTTCTCACTGTCGATATAATTTTCTTGTAGCCCGGGTGCTTACCAAAATCTTCCAATGCTAACTGTTTCCCTACGCAGGAAATATTTGCCCCCGTATCTAATAACCCGAATTCTATTCTATCTAAAAACTTTACCTCGGTGTATAATCTGCCGTCCTCCTCGGAAGTGATAATTGACGAAACTAGCAACCGTTGCGTTTGTTTAATCCTATTATAAAAATTCCGCATACGTACTGTATTTCTATTATATTTTCTAACCAATTTTTTTGTCTAAACTGCCGTCGTTAAAAATTCTAAACCTAGCACTGATATAATCCTTTAAACGTTCATGTAAAGGCCGAATTTCAAATAATTTTTCTTTTCTATTTATAATTTCATTCTCATTTCCATTTTGCAAAATCCTTATATTACCAAATTCACTAATTTTGTCTGTCTCTATTTTAATGGCTGTTTTATCATCCTTTTGGTTGCTTTTAGAAATATTTACATTACAAAACTTTTCATCTACGCCTATTTCGAATCCATTCTTTTGTTGTATACGCTGTGATAGTTTTTTGAATTGTTTGGGTTTTTGCCACAATCGATACATTGAGGTTTATACACATCTCTACGTCCGCACCCATAGCAAAATACTCTACGGTCTTTAAGGCACATGTCCCAAAAGTGGCCTTCTTCATCGCAGTTCCAGCACCTAATTTTTCTAGCTTTCATATCCTCTAGTGCACTAATTTCGAAATCAGAGCTACTAAGCTCCTGTTCTGCAAATTCTTTATCCTCTGAATTTGTATTATCAATGGCGGCTACGCGACGTTGTGGACCTGATGTCGAGTACCGATTACTATTATTTCGCCGAAAGGAATCTTCCATTAGTAACTTTTCCCTTCTCTGACAAAGTTGTTTTAAGTGCCCTATGGACCTAACCTGTACATATAACAGCTCGTGTCTAATCTCTGGTCTAAGATTCCTAATCACGATTTCGATTAACTCTTCCTCATCTAAAGGCACAGCTAACCTATCTATGATACTATTAATGCCATCGTAAAAAGTCTCAAATGACTCAAAGGGTTTTTGTTTACGGCTATGTAGTTCCTCTCTAATATCAAAAGTTGTTCGATAATCTTTAAACTGCTTTTTTAGTTCCGTACAGAAAGATTCCCAGACAATCCTTGGCACAGTTTTGCGGTACCTCCAATACCAAGTTTTTGCTTTACCGGTCATTAAGAGGTGTAAGTTCTTTCCTACGGTATCATCAAAATTTCCGTTAAAGGTTTCCTCGACTAAGCATTTTATTCGGTATAAAAATTCTTCGCAATGCAATCCATCGGAGGACCCCTCAAATTTTACGTTCCAGCTTTGGATTATTGTCGTTACTTTATCTGGATGCAATCTCATCCTGTTTGCTGCATAAGTCGAGTTGGCAGAGTGACCTGGATTATTAATATTTGGAAACGATAAATGTGGAGAAATCCATTCAGCATTATTTGGCTGAATTGGGGGTGATGAACTAGGTTGGCGTGGTTCTGGTACGGGTAGATCGATCTGCTGATCCTGCTCTTGTTGAGACTGGGGTGGAAATACTGGCTGCCATGGGCTGACGTTCATTCCCGATATCATTCGTTGCAATGTAGACTCAATCATTTTTTCCATGCGATTGGAATTACGGGTTTTTCTCCTCCCTTGACTTGCCTGATTCTTTGTACTTGATGAATTATTAAAATGCTTAGAAGAATCCTTTCCCGAAATATCATTTACCGGTGGTAAATCTTGCTCCTTTGAATTAGTTTCCGAGGAATTAGATGCCCCATTCTGTTGGGTTTTACTCTGTAAGGTTTGTAATCTAGTAGCCCCTCTTGTATTATAGGTCTTCCCTGGAGACCTCCGACCTTTACCCCTATTATTCGAGACCTTTGTTTTTACTACTAGCCTAGTCTCCGCTCTTACCAAATCCTTTTCGTGGCATAATTTTTGACAGTTTGGACAGTCGTTAGAATTACCTATCCATTTGGTAATGCAATCCCTATGAAAAATATGTTGGCATTTTGTCATGACCGCTGCATTCAAATTTAATATTTTCTGCTCACACAAGGAACAAAAATGAGTTAAATTAGGTTCAGTAACCTCTGGAAGGCTTTCTGTACTTCGATATACTGCCATTTTCACCCCCTTGTTCTTCTTACTATTCAAATACCAAAAATGATTAAAGCTTCTCTATCAAGAATTGCCAAAACGGCGAGGTCAAAACTCTATATAAATATTTAACCACAAACCCAATGTTAGGAAAATTTCCTGAACTAAAATCAAACAAATATTAACCTAATATAAAATACTACGTAGGAAAACAAAATCAATGTTTACCGATGTAATTTTCAAAGCTATACACTTTGTTAAGATTCCTTCTGTAAACAATCCTTTTCTAATCAAAATACAAAAAAATTTATCTAAAAAAAATTTTATTAACATGACTTTCCTTATGTACAGTTGAGAAGATAAATTATAAAACTCTTTAAAGAAAACTAATTTTACTTTGTTAAAGTTACTTTTTCCACTTTTACCCTTAGAATTATCAAAACTGGTTTATTGCATGTTAACTTTTGATCTTTATTTCTTGACAAAACCCTGCGAAGAGCCCCGTTAAACGGATTGGAGTCCGCCGTGAACAGCCAAAAACCAATATTCCAGTAAAACTAGCAACTCGTAGCGTTGTATCTTGAAACTAAAATCAAAAATTCATGGAATGGTCTGACGCAAATGCCTGTTAAAGTGCCAAAAGCAAACGAATTACAAATTGCCGACTGGTCGAAACTACTTGTTTCTGATCCACACCAAATAGTCGATTTCCAGGAAGGGTTTCTGTACTTTTATTGCAATTGAGCAACTTAACCACCATTAACTGGCAAAGCCGTTCCAATGAGAGAAATAAAAACAACAAAAAATATGTTCGTGAACACAGATAAACTGCTACACAGGAATAAAATTCCACAGCATAAAAGCTCCGTTTTTTTTCCTTGATAGTAACCTGATATTTCGACGCTGGTATCTACGCCGTTCTTAGTTTAACCTGTCATCGAAATTGTCAGGCCCCACGTTGGGCGCCATTTTGTAACGGACGACAGCGGATTGAAGTGTAATGACCGACAGTACGGCCGAAAGAGCTGCAGTATGGCTAGTAAAAACCGACTGCAAACCCTCAAAAAATGAACAGTTAGAGTCGTTCGGGACCCGTCTATTCCGGTAGCTGCAGTATGTGGGGTGGTTCTTGACTCTAATCGAACAAAACAACTGTCGCCCTATTTTATTTTAGAGTCCCTGTTAACGTTATTGCACACAAAATGTAAATGGACCAGTAAACTACGAAGAGGGGTTTTCAATTATTAATAAAAACTATTGCTATGAAAAAAAATAATAATTAAATAAGTATGGATATAGATTAAGTTGAACTCTATACGGTATGGAGGTAATAAAAGAGGAAAAAGTCTATGGGATGGTGGTACTCCCATTAGGCTCACAACCCGCCTCAACCAATGTCCTTTCTTGACCTAAATATTTCATGAACGAAGGACCCAAGTACATAATTTTCTTCTCAACCGTAAGGAAAAGTCAACCAAAGTTTTACTCACACATTCTCAATGTGTCACATTTATTAAAAAAATATAATTCAGATTGTATACATAATGATAAGCTATCGAAATCACACTTCTACGATATTCTATTACTATATAAGTTTAATTTATACACTTCTACATATGTGTATAGATAACTTTGCTTTGTTTTTCAAGAAAAACAGACTAATAATTAACTAAATAGAAAATTTAAACAAAAATTGGGAAGATATACTTTGTTCTGTTAACTAATAGGTAAAAGTAATAAGCATAATAATTAGTTGGTTTCTATTTCTGGTTCACCTTCCGATTTCAAATTTGTCTTTGCTTAGGTCAAATTCAATGACGATACGTAACTCCGTACGTTAAATAGTAAAGAAACATAATTATAGTCACCACCGATTACTTAGGGTATAAGAGTCTAAATTTAATAACCAAAACAATCCGAGAATGTTAAAGCTCTTCTTCTCTTTATATCTATTATAATTTAAAGTTTACCAAAAATCATATAAAGCAAAAGGTACAAAAAAAACCCCTATTTTCATTTATTATTCTCTTGCAGTTAATTTTTATCTGCTCTGTGCTTACCGAATCTACTAAAGTATTAAAGTATTTTGCTATTACTATGGGTTTTTTTCCACCGGTTCTCAAATTAATAAAAAAAACATAGAAAAAAAAAAAGGGAGTACTTACCTGCAGGCCGATGAAGATCTTCGTTGGTGCTGCAGGGTGAGAGTGCTGTAGAGGGAAAGTTAGTGATGCAGTTTCTACTAATTCTTCTTTAATACGACCCTTCTTTCTCTTGATCTTTTAAAAATTTATATTATTCAAATAGGGTTTTTTTTTCTCTCTCTTGCGGGTACCGTTTGAAACACAGTGGCTACGAAGCACAATATAATGCTTTTATATATTTCGTTTAATCAGTAAAATTTTAAATCTGCATTATTACATGCAAAATTTTAACGAAAACAGTAATATACTATTATATAAAACCATTAGTATCTCATTCGTAGCTTCTGTATTCTGATTTTCTTAAAACTCGCTTTGTTTTTTTTCTTTAAATTAAAAAAATCGGAAAAACAAATTTTTTTTTGTCTCTTTTTTTTCTGACGTTACGCACTGTGCCAATTGCTTGGATTAAGATAGCTATAGTAAATATTAAAATACCTTTACTTAACTATTTTAAAAATTGTTTTCATATTAAATTTAATCACTATACTATTGTTCCCGTTTTTTTCTCTTTTAGTTAATTTTCTTTCTTTTAACACAAATTTCGTTATTGGGTTTTTTCAAGCCACGCTCCGGTTTGAATGACGAGTATAATGGCACTGATTATCTTTTTCTTGACGTTTTGCTTCTTCAATATAATGTTAAATTTTACTGCACTTCTTCTGGTTTCTTCCTAATCTCCTTATCCCCTTTTTCCTACAAACTTACTCCGATTGCGTTAATAATTTACTAGACTACTTTCTTACGATTTTCACGGCAAAAATATTTAAAACTATGGTTTTTTTTCCTTTAACCTTCAAGCGAACCATGTGCCTGCAAGTAACAATTAAACAAAAAAAATAATAGATGAAAGAAGCTTACGTTAGTAAGTCGTAAAACTAATACCTTTTCATCTGCACAACTTCTTGTTCGTTTGTAAATTCTCTTAGGTTATGCTGGGTGGAGTATTCTGTTCTTTTTTCCTTGGCCGTCAGAAATTTATTTAAGAATTTCTTCCCAAGAAAAGTTAATTAGGGAGTGGCCACAAAAGTTGGAAAAAGCCAGAAAGCTTCTGGTCAAGGATCGTTTCCAAAAACAATAAAACCAGTTTACGCCCTGTATCACGAGGGGATTTCTTAATTAAAATCAAATATATTTTACAATATTTTTACCAAAAGAAAAAAAAGATTATTTTTGAAGGAGTAGAGATGTTGCTGCTTGGCCAGTTCAAAACGGAAAGGAATTTCATTTTCCGGCCTGTCGATTACTTTGACATCACGTGACATTTACCTATCCCGAAAAGTGACATTTCATTCCAACAGATTAGCCCCCTAGGGTTCGGTGACCTTATGACAATTACTTGTTTTATACAATTAGCTTGGTATTACTGGTAAAAATGCGTTACGTTTAAACATTTGAATCCCCTTATTACTACTACTAAATCATTTTCAACTCTGGAATATTTTGAAAAGCTATTTCTAAAAAAACTTGAACGAAAAAAAAAATTATAGGGAGGAAAAATTACAACAAAACCATCAAATCTTTCAAATTTGTAAAGCACTTGCCAATCAATATAATGCGGTGTGTTTTAGCCTTACACGTTACAAATGTAGCTAGCAATAACATGATACGAGGGTTGAGTATGTCTTTAAGATGATTCAATTGGTTGCAGTTTCTTAAGGTTAAAATTAAACTAAAATAACTGATATGAAATAAGCTTTACCACTAAAAAAAAAAACGAAAAAAAAATTAATAAATGTCAGCATTAAAGTTGTTATTTTTATCTTAATAGAAAAATCTATGCAAATTATAACATTTTGTTGTACAAATAACTGCAACTAAATGTTATATTAAAGCGAAAATAAAATACATACACACAAACATATGTAACTTTATACACAAAATTACTTTACCACACTTGCAATCATCCATTATGATAAACGATGTAATTTAGATAAAATTAAGAGACGGCATATGCATGATCATCACATCACATTACAGCGCACATCACTCACATCACACAACCTAATATAAATGGATTATATTAAGTGAATACTTGTAGATATTTATTTTTTGGCTCACTATTTCAATACAAGGTCGAATACCAAGTCCTCTAAGTTTTTTTAATGCAAATTTAAGATCTGAAAAAAAACTTGAATATTGATTCATATAAAAATTTTTATTTTAAAAACTGCACTGACTGAAACATTTAAGAATTTCCCTGAAAGCTCAATTAAAACTGGTCTGCAAGAGGACTGCATGTTTTTTTATCACGTCGAAACATTGCATATGTATAGCTTAAATAATTTCCAATGACCAACCTTAGTCTGTGCATGAGCTTCTATTACTTTTAAAAAAGGATGTGAAGGCAAGTCTTTTGTACTATAGATTTATGATCACTAAACGCATAAAGGCTAGATAAATTTTAAGGGCCGACGTTGAATGTGAACCACTCCTAAGCATCAAATTTTTTCTGCATCTCATTGAACATTTTCCAATTTCAGACTAAATCAATTCGAACCATGAAAAACTAAACAACCGAGCATCGAGTTAAGTTATTCAGGCTTTTTGTGAAAATGGGCGTTTAAATCAAAATGCATACCTTTTTTGGTCAATTAGATCGTCAAAGTGTGCGTACAATCAGAAAATCGAGCAATAATTTGAGCAAACATGGTCTGGAAGAGATTTGAAATCGCCAGTGCATGTTCGCACAGCTCGTGTTGCAGAATATATTGCTGTTGCGCGTCATAGTGTGGTTGAAGAGCTGTTTACCTTAAATAATCGTAGTGCCAAACATTTGCACCTCTCACGCTCGTCGTTGATGAACATTATACATAAAAACTTGCATTTAAATGCTTACAAGGTGTAACTGACTCAAAAACTAAAGCCTCTTGACTATTCCAAACGTCGTCAATGGTCAGAACGGTGGCAAGAAATGGCAACCGGGGATGATCAAATAAAAAAATCATCTTCAGTGATGAGGCATATTTTCCTCTCAGGTGATTCATCAATAAGCAGACTTTCCTCATTTAAGCAAATGATAGTCCAATAGCGATTATCGAAAAATTAATGCACCTACAAAAAGTGACTGTTTGCTGCGGCTTATGGGCTGGCGGTATCATCGGGCCGTATTTTTTTTACAAAATAAGGACGGTCATGCAGTAACAATGAATGTTGTTTGCTATCTTGAGATGAAAACAAACTTTTTATGGCCCAAATTGGAAGATACGGATGTGCAAAATATGTGGTTTTAACAGAACGGTACCATGCCACACAGCTAAGGAAACAATGGCTCTTTCGCACGACAAATTCAAAACCATTTTATCTCACGTGTTGGCGATGCCAATTGGCTGCCAAGATCATATGATTTCACAGCGTTGGACTTCTTTCTTTGGAGTTGTTTTAAAAAAAGGGTGTATGTCGATAAGCCAGCAGCAATTAAGTAGCTAATGGGTGAAATAGTTCGGCACATTAACGGTATAGAACCTAAATGATGCCTCAGCGTCATCAAAAATTTTAACAGTCGGATGGAGGGGAGCAGCCGAGTTCGCATCGGCCATTTGGCTGATATTTTATTTTGTACGTAATTGATCTATAGCAATATTATCATAATAAAAAGAAATGATAATAATTTCTTAAATAAATTGTGTTTTATTCAAAACCAAAAAGGGCCTTTAAAATTTAACCACCCGATAGAACCGATTTCTACATATATGTAGTATCATGTCTGTTCTTAGAAAGGACAACATAATAAAACTATTGTCAAAGGTCCAGATAAATATTGTATTATGCCCTAGGAGCGTCAGGAGTGGCATACAATCTGTAACTCTGGATATCAATATCCTTTTTCTTCTCGTTGATAATTTTGTATGAGAACTGGTGGCAAGGAGTTTATTTAGACATTTTGAATAGATAAGCCTTTAGCAGGCTTTGCCTGACTAAGGGAATGCAAATTTTGACTTTTGGATAACATACTGGGTAGCACTTTTAAAGAGGCGCAACTATAACATATCAAAGAAACTTAAAGAAAACAGATTTCACTAATGGATTGAAAATTCCCTGTACCTTCCCAGGTAAGCTTAACTGACGATGGTTATACCATATGTTAAAATTTTCTATCTTCCTCAGTAGAGCCAGTGCGAATAAGCAGGTTGAAATCTTTCTACTTTTTTCGACATTGATCAATTAAAAGACACTTTACTAAACATCTTGCATTATCTGAATCCTTGACTGACAAAGGAGACTTCAAGCAGTATTTGTAAGTGTTTTCATTACATTCCCGGTATGTATGACTTCTAGAAATACATTTTATTAAGGCGGAACTTTTGCCTTATTTGCCATTAATTTGTGTTGAATTGGCAATATCACGTAGAAGTGCATTAACCAGTCACCAGAAGCTACATCACTAATTCAGATACACTGATATTTCTTTCCGCAACTCTGCAATGGCAGTGAAATGGCCAGTACAATAGCTGAGAGCTGGCTTGTGGATTTTGTGGTATCAGAGAAACATGCTGTTAAGACGTGGGCGATTTTTAATGCAACCAAGAGTAAGCATTCCATTTTTCCCGGCATCAAATCAATAATATATGTGTTCCAGATTAATTAACTACTTTAAAGACTCTAGTTATGACTAACTAAAGCTCATATTTGTTAATCTAAAATTTTGTTTCAATCAAAATTCGAGTCCAAATATTACCGCTACTTCATCATATAGGGTAAAGAGCTCAAACAATCAAGTCTCCCACAAATGCAGGCAATCTTGTTTTCCCCCTTCATACAACAGGATAAGTGGCAGCAGTATTTGTGATAAAATAGATTTACCACGCAATTTAATAATGATTTCCCTTTACATATTAGTATTTTAAAACATATGCTTGCAATGTTTTCGTTAGTATTTGAAAAGATTATATTAAAAAATACACGAAATTTAAACTTAATCTCTCATATGGATAAATACTTAACAAACGTGGGGTTTTGTTTGCAAGTGCATGAGTATAAATAAGCTTTATGAGTGAATATATAAAAAAAAATACATCTACATATATACTAACATGTGTATAAAACATGGAATGCATATTTGCTAGTGGCTGTATAAATTTCTTTTTTTAAATAAATTTGACATTTTGGCCATTTAAGTGCAAGTAAGTACAGGGTGCTGTATGCGTGAATGATTGTGTGCATAATGGATGTACATTTATTTACATGGATGTTTTTATATAAATTTTGATTTTTGATAGATAAATATCACATTAGTTTTTATGTGACATATTGCATAAAAGTGCACATCAAAAATTAGGATTTAGCCATATGAATACATATAAAAGAGGGTTCCTATTGACAGTTATATATTTGAACTTGGGTGGGGGTATAGAAATACAACAAAAAAACTAAAACTGCATTTTTTGTGTATTTTAATACCCATTTTGTTGAAAAAATTTAAAATACTACTCATTAGAATATTTAGTATCTATCTGGCAACCTATACAGGCCCGTATAACAAAAACGTTGTTAATTCAAAGTGCTCATTTTAACCCAAAAAATTAAAACATTAATTGTATCCTTCACATATTGATAAGAGTGTTTACAAGTTTTTCATTCCATTTGAAATTTCTACAATAATCATCTCCCACCCCATAAAATATATATATTCTGGATCCTTATAGATAGGGATATCGACACAGCTATGACCATCCGTCCGTCTATGTGTTTGCTGAAATGAAGTTACCGGAGCCAAATTAAGTCACACAGGTAACGTTTTGGCATTAAAACAATAAGAAATATGTCTGAAACAGTTGCTGTTTAAAATCAGCGAAACTTGTTCACTGCTAACCGAGATAGTAGCGAAAAGGTTAAAAAGCTAATTGTAAGGCAGTCTTGTCAAAACAATTGGCAGGGATACTTTGCGAATAGGGACCTAAATTACGGAAAACTTTTCTTCGGATAAGAGTGGTATCCCCAATACAATTGCGCAAATTTTGTGGGATATTTAACGCGTTGATTCTGAGAAACTATAATAGCTATAGAGTTAAAATCTGTTGCAAAGTAGTTTCAGTATAATAAAAAGCAAATATAGTTGGTTGCTCCTAGCAAGGAAAAGGGCACGGCCCATACAAATTAAACATTTTTTTAAAATTTTTTATAAAATATGCTTCGAGACTTTTAAGTGCTGTAGACTTTAAATAGCCTAGGAGAAGTATATGTACAACAATCTCTACATTTTTGAAAAAAAATGAATAGGAGCATGGAAAGGGACAGCGACCATACAAACGAAAAATTTTTTTGAAATTTTCGATACGCCTAATCAGCTATTGGCTTCAAAGGTTTTCAAAAAGTAATTGTGCAATAGTTTCTACATTTTGGGAAAAAATTTGTTAAATAGGAGCAAGAAGATAAGCATGTCCGTACAAATAAACAATTTTTCCTAAAATTTTAATGCAAAAATATCGCAAAATATGAAAACTCTTGACCACATACCTTCTACAAGGTAGGCCACAAGAAGTCATCCGATGCTGTTTGTCTCTCAATTTTTTTTTCTAAATGAAAAACTTCAATTCTGTTTTTTATGATGTTTATTTTAACTTTGGAACTTTGTTGGTCAAGTAGAGAAGATGACATCGGCCAACTGGGCACCATAAAAATTGATTGCTATACGGGCTCGTTTTATGGCATTTTGCATTACTTCGGCGAGGACTTTCGGATACAGTTTCGGGAACGCCGCCTTTACAATATCGATTCTGGCTCCCACAATGTGCACTGTTGCTTTGTCCTGTTGAAACCAGATGTTCTCCAGTCCTAATTGGTTCCATTACAGCAGAAAAAACTCGGCTAACATGGCTTTATAACAGAAGAAAATGGCCCGGTGACTACGCTACAATGAACAGCGCACCATGTGGTCCCTTTGATCAGGTGCAGTTTCTCCTCGTGATTCACTTGTAGATTTCCGGTGCCCCAGAAGGGATAAGATTGCCTGTTTACGTACCCGCTGAGGTAAAAACGAGCCTCATCGCTCATTATGATTTGGGTCGAAAAACCTTCCGCTTAGGCCTCAAGATTGAGGATGGGTTGGGCGTAGGTTACACGCCTTTGGCGGTCAACATGCAACAGCTGATGCAATAACTGGGCTTTGCATAGGAACATGCGCAGGTTTTTGATCAAAATTCGCCTAAAGAACGACCGGCTGATGACTAATTGCGAGGCACAGCTTCTGGTCGGTGTTTCTGGCGACAGCTCGAAATTCTCGCCAGCAGCAGTGATATTCTTGGCAGAACGGACGCTCTGGGGCCAGCCGCTCTTGGCAGCGTCTTTTGTTGTTCCATACTCTTCAAGGTTAGTGGCCAAAGGATGCAGTGTTTGCGCAGTCGGTGCCGGACGACTGGGTAATCAAAAACACGACTATTTCGCGTTCTGGGGGATTGTTCACTTGTATTCTACATCTGTCTGGTTCACAAATGTCAAAACAGATTTGACATTGGCCGCCCTTTGCAATAATAAGAAAATCTTTTAATAAGTGATTTATTTTATCCCGCCTTGTACATCGTATTTCCTTTGTACATATAAACGTTAAAATCTTCTTATTTTTCTATTTGAAAACTTAGGATAGTTATTAACCTCAAACTCGGCAAAAAGAATTTTTATTATAATTTTTGCGGTACAAAAGCAATTTGGCTATGTCAGATGGCTGGGTATATAAAAAAGTATTTTTTTCTCAAAAATATGGCAACCTTTTCTATACAAAAAAAATGCCGTTAGTGTTGTCTATCATTTTTGCTGACAACATCAGTCGTTTGCTCTCGGTTGCAAAAATGTCAATTCAGTGTTTAAGTGATGAAGATTTATGATGATAAATATTTTTAAATATTTTTCCCTCTGTGCTCTCCTTAAACTCTAACTTCACAAAATACACACATACAAAACTATGTTTAAGTCTATATATGTGTGTGTTCAAATGTTAATATGTATGAACTTAAATGTATGCAGTAATAATCGTATGTTCATCTACACATTTATGTGCATGTTTTAAAATTTTGGTAAATAAAATACACGCACGATGCAATTTAAAAAAAAAAAACCTTACGTTAGATTTTTTTGGTATTGTGACAAATAATGGCATTGTGAAAGTCCTTTAAAGTTTAATTTTTGTCTGAAATATATTTAGAGGTTTCAATGTGGTTTTATAGTTGGTCGCTTGTCTTTGACAGAGTTGTGGCAGGAATTTGTTTTATAATTTTTTGCTCAAATTTTTAATGGAAGCCACCACTAAGCTTTGTACAAACTGACGCGTTCCAATTTAAAAGATATTTAGTTTAATATTATTAAACTTTATTCTAGTTTTTGGCAAAAAGAACGTTTTGTTTTAATTCTAAGCAAAACCATATTCCATAATTTTATTTTATTTATTTAGAAGATTTATATCTAAATCCATTTCTATGCAAAAACATTCGCATATTAGCATTATGGTTTATTAGATATTATCATTATAAATGCACAAATGAATTGAGGAAACGAAAATAAATATATGGAACAAATTTTTGCAATTGATCCAAAAATATATGATTTCCATGAAGCAACCAACAAGCCACGAGCAAATTTTTGTTTTTTTTTATTACTCTTAATGTTAGAATTGCAATTTTATTATACCAATTGAAAGTTGTTAAGAATTTATTGCCTGCCATTTTCGAATAAGTATCAGTTATATACTCCTTTTTTTATTTCTTTATTTTATAAAATTTGAATTTAACATCAAACTATGAAAAAACTAAAAGAAAAAAATTTTGCAGACAGTAAATTACGACCATAATTTGAAATATTTTTATCTTGTCGATTTTTTGTATAAACAGTAGTTTTGTTCTACTTTTACATTAAAATACTAATACAGTTGAACAGTCTAAACTTTGAATTAAATAATTTTTTTCATTGAAAGGGAAAATAGTAGTTTTAAATTTAATAGTCCTTTATGAAATATAATTATAGATAATATTGAGTTTTGTTTTAAATATTAACATACATTTAATTAAATATTTATATTTAACCCTTATCCTGTACTTCAAAAACAAAACGCATTTAACATTAGTGGGTCAACTTTGCCCAATATGAAAAATACACAAAACTCTTATTTTTTATTATGTTTTTTGCACTTATGGCATGTAATTTTTATTTCCGAATAGTTTCTACGTATAAATTAATTACAACCCGAGCATTTTTTTTAATATTTCGTGCTATTGGACCGATTTGGACAAAAAAGGCAACTTCCTCTTTTGAAATTTTTTGCCCTTGAGTGGATAGCTAAATCATTTTGAACGCGGGTGGAATATGCTTTAGCATAAAGTCCATGCGGTAAACTTGTTTTTGGTGGCAAAAATGTAGGGTTTTTTTCGCACAATGCCCACCACTGCTATATTGCGTTTTAGCAATTCAATACTAAATTAATGGGAGTCTTGTTCTGGTTTGCAATTTCTTTCTTTGCCCGTATACACTTGTACTGCTTGAATAGGCAATGATCCCGATATGTAACGAGTTGCCCGTCCACAGTGACACATTCACCAGGGTTAAACATTTTCCGCAAATTTGCCTCCCAACGACTCCAAAAATCTGTACTAAAAGCAAGACTATCGCCACCGCGTCTTTCGTTTCTACCAGAGCTGTTATCAAACCGAAGCTCTTGCGATATGTTTTGAAATCTTCGCAAACTCATTGTTGATTTGAATTAAAATTAACCTTTACGATCATCCCATAATGACTCCAGAGCCTCACCGTGCGAACAGTACACACCAGCCAACAAAAGAAGTCCAAAATGAGATTCTTTAGTTATACCATCTACAGTAATTAAAATATTTTCGAATATTGGTTGGCCTAAAAGTAACTGTTGAAATGTGTAAACTTTATAAAATTTATTATAAATACCCTGCAGATTATTCATGTCGATGATTTTTTTCATTATTTTGCTTGGAATAAGCAGCAGAAACAGCGATTTTATGCCATCTATTCTAGTAGTATAACGCGTTGGACCAGGAGCAAGGTTTATAATAATCTCTATAGCACTTCTTCCAAACTCCTTTATTGCTGATATTTCTAATCATAAATATCTCTAATTTTTTGAAGTATATGTTATAGCTTCAGTTTTGCCTTCGCTTGGGCTTGATGATACATTGGAATCATAAATAGATCCAACTTGAGAGACGATAACTTTTTCGTCCTCACTTGAGGTATCATTCAGAGTTTCCTCTTTTGAATCAGACCCCATAAGCAAAGCTCTAATTTCTTCAGGTTTCATTATTTAAAAATTATGTATGTATCCGCAAATAATAAAAGTCATTCAGCAGAAAAATAATATTATTACTATTTATTTTCTTGTTATAAATAAAAAATTCTTTTACTACGCAGGTGGCTTTACACTGTTTAAAAGAGCTTTCGTCTATTGGGCGAATTTGACCCACATATACCATATGTGTAATTTTTTTTACACAGGCTATGCGAACAGAAGTAGAAACTTTATATTTAATATTAAAGCACAGTACAATAAATGAATAAATGTACAAGATTTTTGTAAAAATCCGTCCAGTGGGTATGAAAATATTGAGCATCAAAAACCGTTTGGGCAAATTTGGCCCATGAATATAGGATAAGGGTTAAGTGTAGAAAGAAATCGTTTTGAAAGAAAAATATCCTTCAAATTAAAGAAATTTATTGTTCTTAAACTTTTTAAAATGCGCCTATTAAATTTGTCGTCCAAAAAAGCCATTGTTTTGTTAGCTATGTGGCAAGTGGCACCGCTTTGTTGAAACCAAATATAGTTCACATCCATATTTTTCAATTCGGGCCATAAAAGGTTCATTTTCAGCTCACAACAGCGAACACCATTTAAAATAACTGCCTGATCGGCCTCATTTTGTAAAAATTACGGGCCGATGATGCCATCAGCCCATTAAACTGAACCAAACATTTACTCTTTTTGGTGCATTAGTTTTTTGACAATCACTCTTGGATTATCATCCGCCCAAATGCTGCAATTCTGCTTATTAACGAATCCAATGAGGTAAAAATGTGCCCCACACTGAACACGATTTTTTTCGAAAATTTTTCATCCACGTTTGCCATTTCTTAACACCATTATGACTATTGACGACGTTTGAAATGGTCCAGTAACTTTCGCTCTAGAACCAATTGCACCTTGTTAGCGTGTAAAGAAAGTGTTTGCGCATAATGTTCATCAACGACGAGCATGAGTGGTGCAATTGTTGGGCAAAGCGATGAGTTGAGGTGGACGGCTCTTCAGCCACATTATCACAAACAACAGCAATATTTTCTGAAGCACGAGCAGAACGAGCATGTACTAGTATTTTCGAATCTCCTACAGATCGGGTTTTCTAAAACTTTTGCATGATTTTTCCAATTGTACGAACATTTGAAGGATTACATTAATCGAAAAAAATCACGAAGTGCACGTTATGCGTTTTGATTGAATGCCTTTTTTCATAATAAGTGTGAATTACTCTAACGCGTTGCTCGATTGTGTATCTTTCCATGGTGCAAGTTGAGTTACTCTAAAATTGAAAAATGTTAAATGAAATGCAGAAAAAAACTTAACGTTAAGGTGAAAGACATTTAACATCGACCATTAAAATTTAACTTTCCTTTGTATTAAGACAATTCCTGATAGAAAGCTGTTATAAATGAAAAATGCTTTGAAAAGGTAAAAAACGGGAACATTTAAGCAAAAATTACTTAGAGAGGAGCTAAGTCTTGCGTTCTAAGGTGGTTATCTGGGTTGTAAGACATTTCTTACGTATTTTTACAGTGTTAGGTGGAAGATGATGAAAAAGGGTTGATACGCAGCTTCCTACTAGGGCCAAAAATATGCTTCAATTGTCATCATCAATACAATGAAAAAAACACCACCTCAAGCAACTTTAGACATATTTCTCCACAGTGCTCCTATTGAGTAAAGGGTAATGGAAATGACAACAATAAATTTGGCAAGAGTAGTCAAGTCAATATTGCGAAAACCTCGTAATACTGGGCATCCTAGCTTATGGGGTTTTTGATGATCTTAATTTATAAAATCTTTTTTAAATAAATCTGCTACCAGACAAACGAAAAAATTCAAGAATAAAATTCTTGATTTTAGAATGCGTTTTGTTTTGCTGTATATTAATAAAATCATACACAAATCACTCCCCAAGATTTTACTATAAATGCTGAACATGTAGAAAAAACTATTCCTTGCATTAGGCGAAGAATTTGGTTAAGTTTGAAGAAAACGCGGATTCCCAAATATAAGTTAAACTATAATTTTTAACGAACCTTAAACCCAAAAATTCTTTTAATTTCTAATATTGAAATTTTAAGTTAAAAACCCCCTTAGCCTTCCTAGGTAATTTCATTTTCACATATTTTTAAAAAAACGTTTATGCTCTGTATTCAATTCTTTTGAAGTAGGAAAAAAATTATTTTTGTTTTTCCTTCTTCATTTTTTTTAAACAAAAAACTTTTGGAAAAAACTTCTGAACTTTGAATAAGACCCAAAAACATTCTAGTTATTTGCGTTTCTGCTACAGAGTATAAAATAATTGCACCGAACGTGTTTTTTTTTAAAATTTGGACAAATCATCCATCAGACTTTTTAATATTTTGATATTTAATTTTATCTGTAAAATTTTTTCTTTAAATTTTCCCTTTTTTTGTAAACTTTTTTTACTTTATTAAATTAAAAGTTTAGGGTTTTTAAAGGTTTCTTTTTATTTTTGTTTTGCATACCTGCAATGCAAAACTTTGTTTTGTTTAGGAGAGCGTGCATATAAAAAGTTTAAGTTGTGGTTAAAAAAGGTATTCTGCTTGTAATGTTTTCTTTGGAAGGCAGTGTGTAACATAAATTTTCATTGGCAGGCTTTAGATGTTTTCAGGTAGAGCTATTCCCATCCATTCTTTTTGTTCCATAGATTACATTTTTTGAATTATATTTTATAAAATAGTATATGATAGATGTAAATTTTAGCCCTGTTAGATATGCAAAAATCTAAAGCTTTGTCTAAGTATTTTCAAATATTTGAATTAATATTTTTTTAAGGAACCATATGGTTTACGTAGCGATATTTATTTACCTACTGTTTGATTTGTTCATTAAAAATAAATGCTGTTTAAAATGCTTTGCAATGAAATACATATTTGATGCTTTTGAAATTTCTTCATTGACATTAAATATTTTCCTTATTTGCATTGAAAAGGTTTTTTTTCAACCAATTTTTTTAGCCATTTTAGCTTAAATTTGTTTATATTCCTTTAAACATTTGAATTGCAAAACCATATTAATTTCATCTGCAAAAGGAAAGCTTGGATATTTCCCTTACAATTATTATTTATTATATAAGACCATGAACTTGAACTCTTGATTTTATTTGTTTATAATTATTTTTATACTAAGTAAAATATTTTTGGAATCTGTTTCCTTTCATAATTTTTGATTTTAATAAAGGAAACATCAATTTCCTTTAAAAAAGAATGTTTTAATATCGCTTGCTCAATATTTCAAGGTTACATGGAACATTTAGATGGAACAAATTTTCAAGTTATTATTTAATAACATGTCCTAACCAAAACTTCTTTCTTGTTTTTTAGTTTCAAAGTTGTTTTTTACTTTTGTTACTAGAAAAGAAAAAGAATTTTTTTGAAGTATAAAAAGAATAAACAGAAAATAAATAATTAAAAATTTAAGCTTTAAGATCTAAAGGGACAATATTAATTACTTTGTTTGGTCCTTGTTTGAATTTGTTTAAAAATTAAACTTTAAAAAATTTGTAGAAAATGTTTTAAATAAGCAGCAATTCGCACCTTCTTTTATAAATAAAGATTCGACAAAGTCTAGCTATTTGAAAAAAATCGAGATTCGTATATTTTAGCTATAAGAAACATTCCTGGGAAATTTCGGGTATAACGAGAGCTTTTTAAACCAGAAATAGTCAAGCAAAAATTTAAGGATGGTCTCGCAAAGCGGAATTTATCTTAAAGCAGAGAAACCGGATATCATAAGAAGAGAAGCCGAGAGACTTTGTGAGACAAGTTTTTTATCTGAAACAATCTTTAATTAAGATAAGATTGTGCTTTTAATTGGCTGGATTGGTTTACCATTTAACAAATGAAAATTTTTTTGGGTGAGTTCCTTTATTTCTAAATATATAGTCAATACTTCAAACAAATCTATATTGCAGAAATATTTTTATTAAAGATATACAAATTTTTAGAGATGTGTAATTTTTAAGCTTAACACTCAATTAATTTTTTTTTTTGATTATTCGAGTTATAAAAACGTTTCACGATTATTTGGCCAAAATCAAAATTTCAAAATAGATTAAAAGAACAAAAACGAATCTTAACTAAATTGATACACTAGTAAATACAATTTTAGCTCTTCTACTTAGCTTTGATTCGTAGTAAGGATCATAATTTCTAAATAAGTACTTTTAGAGTTCTTAAATTAAAAAATATATATAGGCAAACAATTTTGTAAAACTGATAGATAACTTTTTACATCGGATGGGCTATTAGCGGCTTTTTATTTCTAAAAATTATAAAAAAAATAAGTTTTGATAAAGGCGGTATTGATTGTTATCTTTTTTAACCACCCTCAACAAACATTTTTTTTCAGAATGAAATTTTAAAATTTAAGAAAAAATGTTAGCATCATAGTGACCTGTGCGTATGAGTGATATATAATTCTCTCATTTTCAATAAATTTTTTTATAACTCATACGTAAGTGTTTAATTGTCTCATAGCAATTACATTAGGTGTGTTCATTTACAGAAAATTATCACTAATTTTCGATAATTATTACTAGTAAGTGTTCACGTACACAAAAAATTAGCAGCTAGAGAGCCAAAAAAGAGCGTAATATGTTTAGAAACAAAAATGTTTCTGATAATTTCTACTAGTAAAAATATTACTATCAGAAATTATTCAAACAGTCTTTCTGTCATTCTGCTTAAAAAAAAATTTAGTTTTAAATTTTTATCAGTTTACAATAACAAAATACATTTGCTTGCAAGTTTTGACTGTAAAAGTGTTCATTTACTTTTAAATATTTTTGAGAGAAATTTTGAAAATATTTCTTTTTACTCTCTCGTTGCTAGTAATTACTGGAAAGTTATTGAACACAGCCATTAACATTATACCTATCCCGCATGCGTGGTGCGAAATTTTGTAACACCCAATTACATATATCCATAGAACTCAGAATTATTTTCTAGGCTGTATGGCAACCACTATTTTCTCTTGGTGTAGATAAGTAGTTGATGAGATAAAGATAAAAAAGCTCGGAGAGAACATTTCTCCTGGTCCTTACGGTATTATCCTAGCCAACTAACAAATAGTGAGGCCAAAGGCTTTGGCTACGTTTTTGGGGCTTTCCCAAGTCTTGCGCAGAATCCGTCAACATAGTTCGAAACCCAAACCAGTTGACTTCAATAAACTTCAGTCCTTCCTGCTTTTTATCTTGTTATTTTTAGGACGATAGAAATTTTTAAAGGCCTCCAAATTAAGAATGTGCTTGATACCTGGTTGTTAAGTGCTCAGCAATACGCCTTTCCTTAGGGTAGGTCTGTTAAATGAGTAGGGTATAAAAACTTAGGATATAATCCTAAATTCGTAGTCCTTTAACATGGAGAACGGAAATTGATTAATGTTAAGCTATAGTTAAACTAATGGAGACTTGTGTCATTTAATATTCCAGTCAACCGAGGGGAAAACATTGATAAAATTCTTGAGAGCCGGGTAAGGACAGGGGCTTCAAGCAAAGGGAAGTCTTATCCTCGCTACTCTGGCGCTCGATAAACAACAGAATTTTTAGGGCAATTGCAGAGAGGAACAAAAAGTAGTACCCTGCGCCATAACTTGAAATATAAAATTAACTTAAAAATTTTTGCCTACTATGTACAAGAAGACTTATTACACTGCGCTAGCTTTTGTAGACCCGTAAAGAGTTTGAAAAAGAGTCCTATTACTGTCTGCACCTTCAAAAACTCAGAAAAAGAAGCTGAGAGATAAATCCTAGTTCTATTTATTGGATATATGCGACGATATTTTAACCTTCAACTTCTTAGGTTTGCTTAATCTAGGATTATGGCTCTTTTACGAAACATCCGTTTACACCAATGGGTCTAAAATATATACCGAAAGTGTAGCGGTAATCAGAAAATTAAAGAAGTAAGTGTATTTCTTATTCATAGCGGAGTAAGTACAGCCAGGCATTATTGTGATATAAAGACAGCATCAATTACCACCTACGTGGGTGAAGTCAATAACAGTCAAAGGCTGTAAGTAAGTATTATGTAAACCAAAGCAAGAGTATTTTGTAGAGAACTAATTTTAGATTTATCTTTTTAACATTAAAGTTTATTTTTGAGTTTTTTTAATATTTTATAATTTTCATGTCGTTAAAAAATTTAAAAGATAAGAATTACCACTTCAAACAAGCTTATAATAATACTTAGAAATAAATAGTGAAAAATTTACTACCACTTTTGTACATATGTGAAAAGTTTTCACCTCGTAGGTCAAAAGTTAAAATTTGCCAAACTTTCCTGGGTTTCAAGGAAAAAACTAGAAGTTTAATGACTTGGTACCATGGCTAAGGTTTAAGGTTGCAGTGTTCCGAAAGCAATACCATTATGGACACATAATTATTTTGGAGCTGCTAAAAATAACAGTTGCAATAACTTAAGTTCTTCTGTTAAAATTTACCAACAGCAGCATAAAAAAAAACTAAAAATATGTTAAAGATTTTAGCCAAAAACAAGGAGTCGCAAAAAAATTCAACAGCAAAACTTCGAAAACCAGCCAAGTTATAGGCATTAACAAACCACTTAAAAAAGATGAAGGAAAGGGTAAGCAAATTGAGAAGAAGCAGCGATTGAATTTTTAAACCTTTAATGAAGTAGCCGCTTCTTGTAATATATAACCTAAATAAACAGAGCCTTGTTTTTTCCTATACAGAAAAACATTAATTGTTAAAAAAATCACAAAAGACAATAACAAAACATCTTCTGCATCAAAAAATTTTTTTGATTCAGAATGATGTCTAGATATAAAAGATGTAAAAAAACCATTAAAAAGCACAAAAGATAAACTTAATAAAAATTTTTACATTTTAATTAATAATTGGTAAGTTTGACAATTGTTGTTTCTTATACAACGTTTAATGTGCTGTTATCTATTTGAAATTTAAAAAAAAGGGAGAAAAAAAACATGTAACAGACGGGTTTTGTTTGTGTATTAAAGAAATGAACAACAAAAGGAAAAAAGTTTAGGACTTTTGTTGTTGTTGTTTTTTTTTAAAATCAGTTTTTCTTTAATGTGGTTGAAAATAAAAAGACTTTGCGGAAAATGTGTAAACGTTGTTTTCAATTTGGGTTAAAATTTTTTATTAAATTAAAAAAAATTATGGATTTTTTTCTTGATTTATTGATAAATAACTATTTATCGTTTCCACAAAATTTGACTGGAATTTAGTAAGCTATTTAGTTAAGCTGGCGACCAAGGCGCGTTTTCTATTGTTTTCAAGCTTCAAAATAAAAATGGTTTTTTTCTTGTTTAATGCAATTTAGTTTATAAAAGGTAGAAAGAGTAAAGATATTGATTATCAGTAATTACCCTGTGGGAAAAGAGTGTCAATTGGTCGGCGTATCCGTGCTGTTACAGTTACAAACAAACATCAAGTAACTGGTTTAAAGGTAATAAACATACATCTGTTTACATATACACACACCCACGCGAAAACTCAAACAAAGTAGATTGAACAGGATCTTAAACAATTAATGCAAAATTTTCCTATATAGGATTGGCCTGTTACCGGTTCTGTGGTGTTAGCTTTGAACTAATTGGCCCCTTCAATTACAACGTGACAGGTTCTCTTCATATAAAGTGCAGGAACTAGAACCAGTCCCCACCCTAAGGGACCGTTCACGTCAATAGTCCTTGACCAGTCCACTTCCCTGTAGGGTATTTTAAAAGCTGCTTGAGTGCTTAAACATGCACATGAAAGCTGTGGTTTTCAAAAAAATTAAATGTTAGATCTAAGAAGCTTTAGGTTCATTAAAATCCTTTAGTCTAATGTCAATTTTATGTAAATGAACTGCCTGTTGGTAGTAAGCTCAAAGATGCAGGTCTTTGATCCAGCTGCTTAAAAATTTCAATTATATTTAGTTCGCTCAATAAAGTCTAAAAAACTGTTTGGCTTAAACAAAGGATACGATACAAAAGCTTAATTTTTGTTTTGTTCTAAGTTTACTGTCACAAAATTCTATTTAAGGACTTAGGCTCTTGGTGCGATATTAAATCGGAACATACAATGTTGCTAAAAATAAACAATAAAAAAAACTTGCCTTGTAAAAAATTAATATTTTTAATATTTTAAAATATATTTTTAAATATTTAGGAATAGCCAGCATCAGAAATAAGCAAAAAAGTTTTGCTATCAATAATTCAGAGGTATATAAGGCTGCTCATCCATACGTTTAACGGTCAGTGCTATATAAGTTTATTGTTGGTAGTTGATAGGCAAGGAAACTGTGATGATTACAGCTAGTTAACTACGGATGCTAAGAAGCTTGAAAAAATAAAAAGCTTACCTCGCCGATGATCGGCTCTCATCAAAGCACGTTGGCACATTGTGACCATCTACCTAAACTCTATTGTCTTTGCACTTCTTAGTTTTTTTTTTCTTTTATCCTTTTATAACATATATGATGTGTACGCAGACTATGGACTTAGCGTTGGGCTCGGTTTTATATATGTCTTATACCGTCCCACCTTACTTAACCTTAACCGCCTTAAAAGTCTTCTGCCTCCAAAAATAATTCGCTTGTGATTAAATTATATTTTTAGTTACGGTGTTACTTCCCAGTAAAATCTTTGATTACATAATAGTAGCTCACCAATATTACTGGAAGTGAAGAAGCACTTGCTACCTTTTACCAAAAAACTAGTCATTTTTTTTGAGGTTCCGAAACTCGAGACCCTTACTTATAAATGTAATGTAAGTAGTCGCCAAGCAAAAACTAAAAATTATATATAAATTTTAAGGCTTTTTACAGAAAACAAATATATAAACTCTGTTTCATATCCCTATTTTCGCATATAAACCAACAAATGTAATTATTGTTGCACTTTCTTAAATGTAGGTTTCGATTCTAGGCACCTCATTATTGTGTTACCTATAAAATAATTAAGAGCCCATTACACATTATTTAAAAGATTTATAAATATTAAAAAATTAGATTTAAAGAAATAAAAAAATAGTTTAAGTAAGTAGATATATTAAATAAATACTTGCACAAAAATTTATTTAAAAAATTGCTTGAATATATAGAAAATTTTTTCTTCATTTCATTTTTACACTGTTATGCAACACCATTTATAAATATCACAAATACACATATTGTATATTCACTGACGGACAAATTTAAAATACCACGTATAACATCACATACTACTGAGCAATATTAGATAACAAAAGAAGAAGGCAAACAATTCAAATGATATAAATAAATATAAGAAACAGATAACTTTAATCCTTTGCTGACCATTCAATTGTTATGCCATTCAATGCATCACCACACAAGGAAGAAATAAGAAAGAAAGAAGAATAAGTGCAAAAGTAACACTCAGTTACAATATTTCCCTGATAAATTCACACTTGCGTGCACACACATTCTCTTTGATAGATAAACTTTATTTGTGGAATAAATCTGCTGTTATGGACATCATCAATACTCACAAATGCATTTTTGTTATTGCCATGCACGCACTTGTTTCTTTGTTTTCACTGACATTGACACACTTACGCGTTAACTTAGATTGACGTTTTAAAGTGTAGGATTTTTTTGTAATAAAAAATTTAATGGATTTCTTATTTCGAAAAAAAAATTTGCAAGCTTTGGCAAATATACTGCAGAAATTCGTTTATGAAAATATATTCGTTGTTTGAGAATTATACATACATACGAGTACAAGTGGGTGCCGTAGAAATTATTCAAAATAAATTTGTTTTTAGAACGTGCGTAAGATAAATCCCAAAATTTTTAATTTGTTAAGATAAACACAAGCACACAATGAAATCTACATTAAATTTGTAGAAAATTACTTGCCTCGTTTTGGTAGAAACTCGAAAAACTCATATTCATTTATACAGGGTGTCCGCCACCAAGGTGTACTACTTTTTTTGCTTATAATTTTTGATTAAATAGAAGAAAGTGGATCTTATATTGATAAGTGTTTTTATTTATTGTCGGAAATTATGTATGAAATACAGACGTTTAGGGTTTCACGTTAACACCTACCCCGCGGGAAATAATTCACGGTGCTCTTTAGACTTGAAGGAAACAAAGCGTCCATCAGCGCCCCCAGAATGGTCTACCAAACAACTCAAGTCGCAATTATCTGCCGTGACTCTGTGCAAGCCATAACATACCCCTTGCTGAGGAGTTTGGCTATCTTAACCCAAATTGCGTCTTTAGTTTTCTCCACTTTCATCAACGCGTCATAATCTTCTCATCGCCAGTCAGGACCGAATCACGCACGTACTTCAACATGACAATGCCGGTCATTTCATTATTTGCTACTACTCTGACGGGATCTTGTTTAAGATCCTAGGATCCCCAGTCATAGCCAGTTCCCCTTTTTACCTACTTCCAAACATACTTGCATCTTTTCACCCATTAGACTGCTTTCTCAGTTGCTTATGTGCCTGGGTTTATCCGTCAAAATTTAAAGACTCTATCTTGTGAACCTTAAGTTCATACAAGATCACTTACGTGAAAACTCTGGGGCCTGCAACCCCAGCATATCAACTTTCATTCCCAGTTGCTCCGCTTAAGGAAAACCACAGTCGCCACATGAACTCCCGAAGGAAACCTCACCATTAATTAGTTTATGCACAGGTAAGCACATGGGGCCAACTGATTTCCGTGGTACCAGATAAGACTCTGGTCAGCCTCAAAAATCTACTTCCGTACAATTCCTACCAATTTCTATTTAACACAGGTAAGGTATTGGTACCCTTAAAACTTTGTATTGCTGTACCACTGATTAGTGATGTACATGCCACAGCGACAACAAGTGCAACCTGCCTCAAGCCAGACCAGTAAGCTAATAACCACTGATCTATTTTACCTCAAAACAGATTGTTTTCAATTTAGCTATGTCTGTTAGCCTTCCAAAAAACGGAAAGTTACCCGGTTGATACCACGAGGAGGTAGATTTAGGCACTTGAGCTGATGGAAAGTTGCCCGGGGCCCTTCTCTTCCATCATATAACTTATCAACCAATATTTATACAATACAATATAAAATAAATGTCCACCTCTGTTAGCCTCACAAATGCGAGCCCCTTTGAACACATTTTTTATTATACTCTAACACGTTTCACACGGTATTTCATTAATTTCATCACGAATATTTTGTTTGAGCTGCTTCAGCGTTTCTGGCTTGTTTGCATAAACATTGCTTTTCAGATATGCTTTTAAAAGGAAGTCCGAAGCATTCAAGTCAGGCGACCGTAGAGACAAATCTATATCATCATTTCTTGAAATAATTAAATAAAGCTTTAAGCACATAGAGGTTGTAGCCTACATACTAAGACAAGATTCATGCCAACAAGCAGTAACACCGCTAGAACTTTGTCTCAGACGCATTCTTTCAAGGGAAACTTTTTGGTTCAAGCTATATTTCAAATCCTATGTTATTTAGAATTTATTTGCCTTACTTTGCATAAGCTAATTAATAAATCTTTAAATTTAAAATTATTTAAAACCATCTAACTAGCAACAGTGCATTAGTAACAAGTGCAGCGGAAGTTAATTTTGCAACTGAACACAGCTTGTGCTTACTTCCGTACATAAAACGAAATAGATTATGGCATGGCTGTAAACATATGCATGCATATCTCCCTTGGCATAAAAAATTAGGCTTTTAATAGAAATTTCTAAAAAATTACTACTTTTAAAATTCTAGGAGATGGTGTCATATTAACAAAATAATTTCACATTTCACATTCTATTGTGATGGTTTTGATAATTTAATTTACTTACATTTTTTAAACTTAGAAACTTAATTAAATGTTATGTTACATTATGCAACAATTTTAATTAGACAGATGGGACAAGATGGGCTCGTTTTTACTAATAAAGTGTAGAAAATCCCTATATTAAGTTTGTAGAGATTGGTGACTGTAATACGGCCTTAAAAGTAATATAATCAGCCCTTGTTCAAGACATGACTTTGATTTGGTTTTAACAACTTAAATTATGAAAAAATATTGAAGCTGAGATTTTGTTTATAAATAATTTTACTTTTTCTAATGATTTTCTTATATCAAAAATAAACACAAATTTTTTTCACTTTTTTGAAATAAAATGAAGGTAATCAAAAACTTTTTTACAAATATTCAAAAGAGTTTATGCAAACATAAAGTTGAAAAATTTATTAATAATAAAATCTGATCGTTAATAAAGTCCTAGGGAATTGGTTCTTTTATCTAGAATAATCTTTAATTCATGTCAATGTAAGACCTCTTTTTTGACTTAAAATTTAAGGTTCGATTTAACAATCATCAAAGGGTAGCAAAATCCTGCACTCTTTTAGCGAGAGTGGCGATCGTTTTTAAGACGTTTTAAAATTTTTCCAGCAATATTGCTCGAAAGCTTATTCAGATTAGTTTATAATGCCTAATTTAATTTACCAGTGTTTTAGATCCCTTTTATAAAATATAAATGCATATTACAACTTTTTTATGTATAAAAATAAAAAAGTCCAGGGAAAAATGTTATTGTAAAACAAGAAGGAGAATTCTGTAGAAGCTGTGGGGCACACAAGGCATTAAGGATAAAGAGAATCTATTGCGCTAATGACCAATATGGGATAACTTTAAATTGAGTACCGATAGACTATAAAACCTCTCAGATGTAGGCAGTACTGGCCTACCTAATGTATCAACCTTTAAAAGGGAAAGCGAGGGAAAGCGATTGGTTCAAAGACTGATGCCATAACAGGTTGACTATTGCCAACTATTCGAGGTGTCACCAGAAACAATGACGGTCGTCTTTAAGGCGAATTTTGGTCAAACACCTGCGCAATGTTCCCGTATTAGCCCCATTCCGTGCATCAACTGCTGTCTGTTGACCGCCAAAAGTGTGTAACCTACGCCCCAGCCATCCTTAATTTTGAAGAGGAAGGGGATGATTTTTTGCAAAAATCATAATGAGCGGGTATGTTAACAGGCAAAACTATCGCTTCTGGGGTACCGGCAATCCACGATTGATGCACAAGGAGCCATTATACCGACCAAAAAAGAGTGCATAGTGCGCTGTTCACGCTATAGGAGCCATTGGTCCTTTTTTTTGAAGGACGCCCCGATTTTTCGGCCACAATTAAACGAGTGGAGACCTTAAAGCATGTGATTCCAACAAGATGGATCAGCGGCACACTCTGCGCTAGCAACAACCGATATTTTGAGGCCAGAGTTCACGGGTCACCTCATCCCTCATTTTGGCCCGCAAAATCTCCGGATTAAACCATTTCCGACTTTTTTGGTGGAGTTTTTGAAGTCCCGTATATACGTGAACAAGCCTGAGACTCTGTAAACCCTCAAGGACAACATGCGACACAAGTGCGAAAATCTGTCACCCGAAGTTCTCGCCGAAGTGATGAAAAATAACATAAAGTAAGCCCATTTGGACGACACAATTTGTTCAACTTGGCCAAATAAATTCTAAAAGTTCAAATAAACATAATCAAAAAACAGAGTTTAAATTTTTTATTAGGAAAAAAAATGGGAGCCAAGCAACCTCGGATGACTTCTTTTAGCCCACCTTGTACTAATCTTACCTATGCCTCTTACATAAAAAACAGGAAATAAAAATTATGATTGGATTGTGGGGGTACAGATTTCACTACGACTAACATAATGGGTAAAGCTTAAAAAAGAAGGTGAGAAGTCGGGCAGACCCTTGCTAGATACTAATTGATTTGATCAAACTTCCGATATCAGATGATCATTTTAACATATAATTCCAAATCAAGTGGAAATCCTGAAATTGCTGGCATTAGTAGTTAAGAGCTGAATGGGAAACAAAGTGATTTAAGGATTATTTTCATTTTATCATCATTATTTCAGCTGAATGGAAAAGTTTATACATAAATCAGGAATCTACGACTGTCCTGTCATATCTTCCAAATTAAAAAATTTCTGTCAAAGTACTGACAGAAGGTTTTGGAAAAGTATTCTAATCTTCATAAAACTGTACAAAAATCTGAGAGACATCGCATATGATAAGAGATGTATCTTAAAACATCCATAGACTACATTTAAATACTCTATTTTAGCAAATGGCAACTACGAAAACTGTTGCAGTCTGGTAGCAGCAAAACTCAATTCCCGTTACTAGCAACCAGCATTAACGTGTCTCTCTGTTCCACACTACAAACAAAAATGTTTCAGCATAAATTTAACAATTAAATTTGAATTTAGTTAAATTTTTTTCTTAACAGTAAAACAAGAAGAAAGGGAGTCTTAGGTTTTATATAAAATGTTTATTATTTAAAATATATTTTTATTTGCATTTTTAATATCATACAGATGGCACTTAAAAATTTCCCTACAATTGAAGAAAATTTCTTTGTATGATTTTTTATTTTCCATATTTTTTTTAACTTATTTTAGTGATTTTTTTACTCGTATTGAATATGAAAAAAGAACTGAGATGCAATACTAGTACTTAAAGTAGTAGAAAAACCTTATTCTTGGCAGTTAAATTACTTATTAAAAAATAAAATCTAAAGTAAAAAATTGCGTAACAAATGAAAAATATAGATAAAAAACTATTGTGTATGTTGATTTAAAATGAAAAAAAATTTTAGAAGCTAAGATATATGTAAATGCAACTAACAACGATAACAAAAGCTTTCTTATTGTTATGCGCTTACATCTAGTGGATACAAAAAGTGAATAAAAAAGTTAAAAGAAGTGAAATACACAACATAGATCTTGTAGTTTGGTTTATACAACGCGAATAAGCAAACGAATGAGGGCTTAGTAGTGTTTTCTAGATTTTTATTATTAAACAGCTTACGGAGCTGGGTAATGCGTTCCTTACATTGGGTTGAGCTCAAGTATTTTAAGCTTATTTTAAATTGTGAAAATAAGTGAGAATATTTTAGGAAAATATCCAATTTATGTATGATATGAACGATGGCCCGAAAATGTTGTACTACCACAGCCCTTTAAACACAAAATTTAAACTCGTTTTAAAATATTATACTAATACAAATACTATAGATACAAACACGTAACCCGAGTTTGAAAAATGTCAAATTGAATTTTAAAATAAACATTTTAAATTTACGTTATATTGATACTGTAAGTTCTCTCCTAACATTGAAAGGGCGACTGTTTTATTGCCCAGGAGCATAAATGATGGTGTCTAGTTAAGGAAATTTTTTTTAAGTATACCAGCAAGGAGTACATTTTTGCTGGCATTTTGGCTTACTTGAGCTACTTGAGGGGCAAATTTTAGTACGGGGAACAGCTTGTTCAACTATACCGATGTCAGTTGTTCAATTTGTGGTTTTGAACTTTTATTCTCCTTGTATTAAAAATATACTTTATAAAAGCAGATGAGGTCTTTGCTAAAATAAATAAGAAGCGGTATACAATTTGTGAAGTTAGGCTGCGTAAGGGAGTTCCAATTTTTAGTTTAACATTTTCCTGTATGCTCAGAGTGAATTTCCACGTAAGGTTCTCTTTTTTCTACAATAACCAGCACTCAGAGGATAGCCATTATACATACGTTGCATTGTATTGGTATCCGGAAAATAGGCTTTGGGAAGGAGTAATGTTTGTGGATATTTGATTTAAAATTTTTCTATATTAGCTCTGACAGGAAAGACATATTTTAGAAGGTTTTTACCACATTTATAATGTGCGACTAAAAAACAAATTCTCTCTGTAATGTGTAGTACGAGTAACTGGCTAATCGATCTCAATTTGGTGTGCTTTTCTAGAAGGACGTGCATAACGAAAAAACCACGAGCTTCAGGAACAAAATACCTGATTTTCTCGGAGCACATTCTATTTAATTATCGATAGAAAAGTGAAAAACATCCCATACTGCGACGGTATTAAAGTAAATCGAGACGGTTTGATACCTCAACGTCACCGATGAGTACCTTCGTCCGTTCAGGTACGTGATCAAGTAGTTCAAAAATTGACTTTGGAGAACCTGTCTATACATGAGAATTGTATTCCATCTTTGGTCGGATATAGTTGATATAAATATTGAGAAGATCGGATGGCGTAACGTAATTCCTACACCGTTTCAAGAAACCAAGACATTTGGATGCTTCGTTCGACACAAAAAAACGTGTTCTGTCCAGCGGACATTTTACTTGATTTCCATGCCCAGAACATCAAGAGTTTCTGTCTTCTTAATATTCCTATCATCCATTTTTACAGACTATGTAGTTTGGTCCAATGTACGTTTATGTCTAAAAAGGCAATATTGGGTTTTACGGAAATTTAAATCGACCTTCCTTGCACGGTCCCAGTCGAAAATTAACAACAGATGATAAAGACTGCTGTCGTCTGCAAAGTAATATACAGGATCCTCACAGAAAGAAAACTCGCTTTCTAAAATCAAGAATTTTACTCTTGAATTTATCCAAAATCTTTTCAAGTACGATCCTTACTTACATTTTCTTAAATCAAGCCTATTCGGATTGCTTCAACAAATCAAGCAGAAAAAAGCTTGTTGTTTTAATATATTATTTTACATTTGAAAACAAAGTATCTCGGTGGCCTAGAGGTAACGCGCTTGTGCTGCAACACAGAAATCCCTGGTTCGAATCTCAGCTTTCGGTAAGTACAAAAATTAAATTTTTAAATTATAAATTAATAATAAAATAAAAATAAAATATAAAATCTTCTTCCTTAAAAAGCTCCATAAGTCAAAAAAATTACATTTATTTCATTTTCGAATTAATCCCGTTTACGGCTTAAATCAATCTTTTTTCACGCTTACTTCAAGTACGGTTCCGAACTTAAGTCAATCCTTTTTTTTTGCTTGATAGTGGCTAAAAGTAAGAAATTCGTACTTGAAAAAATTTTACTTGGAGTAAGAAATTTCGTACTTGATTTAAGAAAAACCGTACTCACCGTACTTTTGACACCGCTATGGCTTTATTTAAGTAAAGTTTTCTTAGATAATTTTTTGTGTGCTGAAGTTTGACCCAGGAGGTTATAAGGAAAGATAAAAAATAGAGTAGAAGAGAAGACGGAGCCTTGCTAGCAATCTAATATCACTTTTAGGTACTTGGTGTATTCCTTTGGTCCCAAATTGGCGTTATACATTTTCAGTGGGGTCTGTGGATCAATCTAGGATTTCCTCGTAAAAAAACAGGCCTTTTTCGCAGCCCCACTTTCTTTGCCATTGGGGTATTTGATTACTTCTCGGTAGCGTTGACCACTACGTCATTCGGCATGTATACTCCTCTGCTTAAGGATAGTAGATATGTAGTCCATAACCTGCTGGGGAGTCTCCGTTTGGCCACGCTTTCAATTATTACCACTGTTGTGATATTATTAGAGCACCTGCAATGACAAGGAAAGCCCACATTGCATATTCACCGTAGTGAGGACTTATATGAATCCGCGAGACGACTGAATGAAGTGCCATCTCAATTGATTTTTTAACAGCCATCCAGCAGCGATGATATCCTTGCTGTGAAAGTCAGAACTCTTTCCAAAATACTTAAGATGAATGACGTGAGCCTGATCTGTCCACAATCTTTTGGGCATGCTTGATTGCTTTTACATGACTTTGCTAGAAATACAATCCTAGAAGCCATCCAGGAAACCGGTAGTAATTCTGTCTCAGACATCATTTAAAGATCAAAACCAACCAAAGAATAACCCAATCCTTGCCAGAAAGATTTTTTCGGCTTGGAATATTTTTATACGGTTGGAATGAGTCTATCGTCCGTTTAACTATCTTTTGGGAGGTAATCTTACAATCCCTATTTTAACCCGTACTGTGGGGCAGATCCGATAGGGTGAAAACAGTCACACAATTTGGAAAGTGAGCGACCAGTTAGGCGTAATGCGTCCGAAGATTCCCCACTACACTCACTCATCAACTTCCCTACAGGTCGTGCTTAGCAGAGTGCTAGCCAGCAAAAAATCTTCCAAGAATCACGCATCGCCAAATGTTTATTACTCTTATATATTAGAGCATCCCTGTACTCGCCCTAGCACTTAAGCTGGTCAGTCACCCTGGCCAGATGGAGGATCTCACGAACTTCTCATCTCTAAACCTCCATCTGCTTTTTAAACCAGAGGTTACTGTAAATATGTTAAAAATTAAAGTTTTCTTAAGCCCCTAAATGCCGTTTTAATATATTATTGTTACCAAATTTTCATTATTAATACAAAACAGTCAAATTATAAATTTCTACAAGTCAATCAATTGCACAGCTCTGTTGTGTTTAAGAAAAAGCTGAAGACAAGTATTTCTATTGTTATGTTTGCAAATGCATTCAAGAAATAAAAATATTTTAAAAACAAATTCTAATGTACCAGCAGATGTGAAATTTTTTCCGTGCACTGATAAAAATTTAAGAAAATAATTTAAAGGACACCTTGGATGATGACGCTTAGTTATTTTCGAAATTTTGAAATCAAAGAACTCTTTTCTAGGACTTTGGTCTTAAAAAGTAAAAAAAAAACTATTTTGGTTTTTATTTAAAAGATTTTTTAAAAAATTTTTAAAAAAATTCAAGAAAAAACTTTTTGGACACACTTTCATTATTAATTTTTTTCGATTTTCCTTTGTAACTAGAGAGGAGATCATAATTTTTTCCGTGTGCATTTGCCTAAATATTATGCAGAATGTAGGTACGTACCGACACATATAAAGATAAATAACGTCATATATATTTTTTGGTAGAATCCCAACATTAGAATGACGCAATATTTTTACAATTTTATTTTTCTCTAAATGTATGTTTGTATGAATTGTTATGAGTATATTCAGTGGTTTTTTAAAAGCATTTTACTTTCTTTCAAATGTTGACATGAAAGAAAAAGTACAACAAAAATATTTTATAATACAATCTAAAGATGTTTTTTTCACTCACATACATTTTTTCTATGCTCTAGCTTTAATAATAGTTACACACATGCAAATATTTAAGTACAAATATATATTCAAATACACATATTCTTATCAAATGTATGTCTGCCTGCCAGAGCATAGAAGCTGCTAACTGTAGTAATGTTGTATTGGCATTAGCATTTTTTTATATTATCGTTACTACTTTTCTTCCTTTTTTCTCTCCTTGGTCTTGTTATTCAATTTACCGCTATGTTAAATATGCAGTATGGTGACATTAAAAGTGATGGCATAATCTTTAAAATTGAAATAGAATTTATAAAAGCACATAAGAAGATGCAAGAAAAAATGCAACAAAAGGCCAAGTGTAGTTTAAAGGATAACGTGCTTAACATACATACATGCATAGGGTGACAATTATTCCCATAAGAAAATCGTTAAGTTAATAAAAGATAAATTTTTTTTTATATGTTTAACTATAAGGATTGCAGTTAGTTTAATCGGTTTGTAATATAAATAAAAAAAGGAGTTTACAGTATAAAGTGGTTTTAAATATTTTGAAAGGAGGTTTCTCTTAAAATTTACAACCATATTGAAGTTAAGTTTTTGGCAAGCGCAAGTATAAGAATAATTTACAATTTAAAGGGAATAGCTAATTGAGAATAAGATTATGAATATAATGTTGTCATAATTTATACTTATATGACAAAAGCTAATTACAAGTAAGTATGGGTTAACAGCATTTTGATCTAAAACCCACGAACGATCAGTTGCTGATTTTTTATACAATTCAAAAATTTTAAGGTAGAGTAAAAGGATATTCACAGATTATGTAAAAGATGTTGAAAAACTGCTAAAATGCTTAAAAAAGTCTGAACTCATTTCAATAAATCCTAATTTAAAGTTCATAGAACTATTCCATCCAGATATTGCACTCCCAAAATTAAATATGTGGTACTAGTCAAGTACTCACAGGCTTTAAAGCCTCTTGAACGTTTTGGCTTGTTTATAGTAATTCTCAATAAGTTTATTGAGGTTATTATATAAAGGCAGAATATTTCATGAGGTTTTTTAAGAATTTGGTTGAAGACAAACTTAGCCTACAACAAATTATATAAATAAATTAAAATATCTATATCTAGATCTCAAAAAGCTAAGGTTTACAATATTTACGTGATTTTTAAAATGGATTTTTATCACTTACAAAATGAAGGGAATTAAATTAATTTATTTATAAAAATTCAAATGGATTTAAAAACAAAACATTATTATTTGGAGGCTTGTTTGTTAAAATAAATTATAATTTATTGGAATTTTCGACAAATACCTTTAAAAATGCAGGATGTACTTTGATAGCGAAAACATATAGATATCCAAACGAAGAAAAGGAAATACTTTACTCAACTAGAGAAGTGATTTTAAGTCAATCGTTATGTTTGAAAATTTGTGAAGGGCTCTAAAAACAAAAAATTACTATTTTTTTTTTACAAAAATAGAAGGCAATTAAAAAGCGTTCTGATTTTAAGCCAGAAATAAATGGTGATACAAAGACCAATTGGGATAAGAGAACAACAAAAAATGCGAATAGATAATACATGGCAATTTAAACGCAAACGCAAAAATAATTTAAAATTCAGCAGTGTTATTTCCCTTATTTGCCTTCTTTATCTTAATATACGTCTATTTTTTGCTATCTTAAAATTATTTATCTTTATTTGCAATTTTCCCTTATTTATTTTTAAGGCAAAACGTATTTTAAACAACGTAAAACTAGTGTTCTTCCGCCTCTGTTAAGATAAAGCAAAAAGAAGGAAAAATAAAACTGCTTAAAGCTACTGCTGATACGAATTTTGAATGAATAATTTGTTTTTAAATCTTAAAAGTGTTTAATGCGATAATAATAATAGACTATATTGATCGACAGTTTTAATGTTGCATGGATGCTCGCTCACACTACCGATCATTTATTAATTTTGCTCTTTTATTCGTTCTACCATCAGCAATCATTATCGAAAGTAGAGAATTTTTCAAACAAACTTTTAGAGGGAATCAAATATTCATCAGCTAAAAGAGTTCGAATCTTTAGTTTAATAATAAGTGAACCAGTGTCATATATAAATTTAGTCGAGAGATGGTGAACTGTCAAAAAAAATTTTATAAGATAAAACAAAAAGATAAGAAAGAAAAATAACTTAAAATATAATAAAATAAAAAAAAATTAAATAAAATAAAATAAAATAAAATAAAATAAAATAAAATAAAATAAAATAAAATAAAATAAAATAAAATAAAATAAAATAAAATTAAATAAAATAAAATAAAATAAAATAAAATAAAATAAAATAAAATAACATAAAATAAAATAAAATAAAATAAAATAAAATAAAATAAAATAAAATAAAATAAAATAAAATAAAATAAAATAAAATAAAATAAAATAAAATAAAATAAAATAAAATAAAATAAAATAAAATAAAATAAAATAAAATAAAATAAAATAAAGTAAAATAAAATAAAATAAAATAAAATAAAATAAAATAAAATAAAATAAAATAAAATAAAATAAAATAAAATAAAATAAAAAAAATAAAATAAAATAAAATAAAATAAAATAAAATAAAATAAAATAAAATAAAACAAAATAAAATAAAATAAAATAATATAAAATAAAATAAAATAAAATAAAATAAAATAAAATAAAATAAAATAAAATAAAATAAAATAAAATAAAATAAAATAAAATAAAATAAAATAAAATAAATTAAAATAAAATAAAATAAAATAAAATAAAATAAAATAAAATAAAATAAAATAAAATAAAATAAAATAAAATAAAATAAAATAAAATAAAATAAAATAAAATATATAATATTAAATAATCCCTTTTTTTAATTTTTTTTTTTACTAAAAATACAAATTTTTGCTTTTAATTCTGGCTAAAGTTTATAACGTAATTATATTTTTTCAAAGCAAGTTTTTCTACCGATGATAGCCGGGTAGAATGCGTCTTCAGAACCAGCTGCCTAATTTTTGGTTGCCAACATCACTTATTTAACTTACATGTTATCCAGAAAATTAAACGGAAATATTTTTTTATAATTTTAAAATTAGGAATAAAGGCAATACCTGAATAACGGTTATGCATCATCAATCTTAAAGAAAGCAATTTGGAACTTGGGACTATTCAGTGTACCATGTCAGTGTATACATTCCGGCAAGTTGGCATGTATTCCATTATATATATTATATGCTTATGTCCTGTTTATAATCTCATTTTATTGCAGTATTTTACAATAAGCAAATTTTATGCATATATAATTATTTTTATGATATTTTGTTTGGTACAAAACAAACTCCAGCAGGGGAGAAAATTTTATGTTAAATATTTTCATGGACATTCATACATAAGTATGTATATATTTCTACACATGTATGCAATTTCAATAAAAATTTTTAAACATTTGTGTGAGTCAAAAAGCAACACAAATTGAAATCGAACTCAATTATATATAAAGTTCCATCAGAATTGTTTTTTCAAAATTTTAGTTAACTTTTATTGCTGGAATACACACACACTTCAAGTAAAAACATAACCCTGGCAACTAACCACTGGCAGTAAACCATTATAACAATAATCTGAAAAACTAAATACAAAAGGGACTTTTATTGAACAATATGGTACGCGCATAGATTAATTTGGTGTAATTATAAATTCCAATAAAAATCATCATTAAGTAATAATAAAACAATAAAATTGCTTGCAAGTGTGTATGTGAGATTGTGTGTACAAATATGTTTCTGCGAGCGAAAATTTTTGTTTTGAAATTTGTCAATGGAAAAGAGGTTTTATAAATCCGAAAAAAATTGTTGAAATTAATTTTAATATATTGCTTAATCGTAAAGCCACTATTTTCAATGAAAATTAGTTCAAAGTATTTTTTGGTGCAGTTTGTAAATGACTAAATATTGTGGCAATGCTTTTCTGAAATTTATAAAATTGGACAGAAAAGATAATGGTAATATAATTATGGAGTAACCAAATGCAATTTGCTGCTCTAATCTTTGGTACAAATGCAAGAACAATTCAAAATTTTAGCTTAAATAAATAGATAATATATGCCAAATTAAGAAAAAATTTAATAAATTTAATAGAAACAAAGGAACAAAGGAATAAAGAGTATAAAAAAAATGGAAAAGCATTTCTTATTAGTTTCCAATTAAATAAAGTTTAGCAATTTACTTCACTTAGTCTTGTTACATCAGAGCATCGAAAGAACAGGGTATCTGGTTGCAGATTTCTGTTTGTAAACTTAAATGAAAAACGTAATAGTTAACACAACGTCATATTAAGAGCTTTGAACGATAAAATGGAAATTCGGATTTTTTTAAAGAGGATGTCATTTAGGTACCTTCCGTCAAATTTAACACTTTGTTTAAAATGAAGCCTTATGTGATGTGCCACACGCTGCAGTGAATTCGGTTCAATTGAGCAGATTTCTTGAGAAATTGTTTGCTTTAAAGTTACAAGAGATCGAAGATTGTCATTACAAATTCACTCTTTGAGATAGCTCCATAAAACATCCATGGAAGTAAGATCGGACAACCATGATGTCCACGGGATTTACCTGTTCAGTTTTTAGGGGAAATTTTCCGAACCAAATTTATTGAAGCTCTGGCAGTTTGTGCACTGGTCGTCCTGTTGAAATTACGTACGTAAATAGAACGATGGATGAGCTCGCAGACTCGACAAACAGAATTCCGGAATCATGTGCCGATAATTTTCTCTGTTTACCAAACCTCCAGAGTTTTCTAAGAAAAAGGTTCATTTATCTCATGCGTGGATAAAGCACATCAAACAGTTACACTGGGGCAACGCAATGGTTTTTGATGCTTCAATAGAGGGTTGCGGGTTCTTGGAGTCCACTAGCGACAGTTCTGCTTGTTGACGTGGCCGCTCTTAAAAATGGAATTAACAGTGCAAAAACGCTACAACATCATTACACAAAACTGTTTGCAAAAACAAAGTCACTTTTTTTCAGATCTGAAACGATTTAAATCTTAAAAGGACGGAACTTCAGATTCTGCTTTAAAATGTCATAGATAGAAGCTCTTGGAATTCTCAGTGAAGCTGCTCTTTTCCGTAGTGAAAGTCGCGGATTTTCACGTAAGTTCCTTAAACCAATTCAATGTTTTCGGGAGTTCTTGAAGATCGACTATACTCCGGCAGTGCAAAATTTACAGCCGAAGTTGTTACGTGAAATCTTTACACCCACGAACGAGTTCAAATTACACTTGGCTCATCACGTATTCGCCGAATACCGAACTTTGAACAAAAATGTCGATTGGCAATTACGTAAAAATCATTACTCCTAATAAATGTATTCGCAATGCTCACTTGACCACTATGATATCGTGGCCGACATATCCGCGCAATCGATATTTTAAAGGGCCCCACCCTTTTTCACCCGTTAATCACTTTTTGAAATAATCGTATTTAAAAATATAAATTTTCCGCTGAACACCCTGTACATTCACATTTTTTTTAAATAAATATCGCTGGTGACCTAATATTACGTTGAAAGCTTAAATAAAACAACAGTATTAAAGGCGAAAATATTTTGTGTTCTTAAACTGTCTTTTGTATATAGTAATGAAGCAAATAACTTCTTAAATACAAAACACATAACTAAGCTCTAAAATTTCTGACAGCAGACTGATAAGGGTTCCTTTTATATTTTTAGTAATCTTTGATTCATTAGGATAAAAAACTTGACATGGCTGGTATTTTTTAGATTAAATTTACGCCATAAATTTGAAAATTATTAACTTATTGATGTATTTTATAGGGTTATGATAAATGTTAGTGTATTTAATTTTTAAAGTATTTTGCTAAAATAATTCGTAATAAGTTATGTTGTTGGCCAAAGTAAAACTTCACTTTTATTAAAGCATTGCAAAAACGAGTTCACATATAATAGACTGTTAGTAAGGCTTAATTTTTTTATTGATTAAAAAAATATTTAAAAATTTAACATTTGGATAATATTCTTGTTTTCATTGTGTTTTATAGGTTTGAATAAAATTTCCTCTTATTTTAATATATCTTTGATTTTAAAGAATTAAAATTTATTTTTCTAGTTGTTGCTGGACTTATTTTTTTTTAAAATAATTCATTTCTCTTACACATGGCGCCCAATCTGTCTATCACTTATTAATAGTTATTTTATTAAAACTTTTCTCTACTATTTCTACTCTAACATAAATCATGCATTTTTAGCAAGACATGTTTTTTTAGACAAAATTAAAACTTTTCAATTTTGAATATTCTTGCCTGCCTTTGCCAAGGAATCAAAGCCAAAAGTCATTATCATTTTACTAGCAACACAACACATAAACATTCTACTGACTTACATTTTCTGGCAACATACGTAAATGACACATTCTGACCTAAGACACTACATACACAAGTGTGTAGAGAGTCTTTAAAAAATAAACACACAAGCACACACTCACTAATAACGTAAGAATTGCAGGAAAATCAACAAAAATAAAACGAGGAATTTCCTTTATAACTTCATCATAAAAATAAAAACAAACGTCGTAACCATTATAATAAACTTGATAAGCATCATTACTAATGTAATTATTTGTAAGCTTAAAATTTATAAAAGACGTGTAGATATGCTAAAGTGTTAACAAAAATATGCATTAAATATGTGATGACGGTTTTGTTTCGTTGTACTAAATATTTTTAGCTTCGTAAGCCCTAATTCCCTGCTTTTTTCATTTTTGTTGTATGAATAGAGAAAGTTTGAACAAAACTAACAAATGGGAGAGCAAAGAGAGAGAGAAATTCATTCAAATTAAGTTTACAGAAAATGTACTAAATTTGGACAAATAATCTGGAAATGATTTGGGTGAGAAAATTCTGTGACAAATACTTAAGGACCTGCAATGCAAGACTTAAGTAAAACAAAAATGGTTTTAATGTTTCAAATTAAAGAAAAATTCTTTGTTGCTATGAATTGGCAGGATGTAGCTTAAGTGAGAGAAAGTTTTGTGACAATTATTTTCAGCTACAGAATTTGGTAGAATTTTAAAGTCATGTGTTGCTAAATATTAACTTCTACATATTAATTGCAAAAACTGTGTTATTGGAAATTTCCATTGGAAAGTTACTTAAAATAAAACTAAGAGAACGTTTTAATGTTTAAGAGCATTTTTCCAAATAAACATTTAACAATTTATTTTTTTTTGCGCATGTTCGAATACACCCAAAAAGTAAGAACGAACGTGCAAATGTCTTCATTTAATATAAATAAAGCAAATTTATAAAAAAAACTTTTAATGCTATTTTAGTGCCGACGAAAGCAAACAATTATCGTGATGTTACATTTTTTGCTTTAGGTTGTTGTAACATAAAATGTTTAAGAATTTATTTAACTTATTTATTTTATTTAATTATTTGTTAAAAAAACATTTTAAAAGGAAAAGATTTAAAAGGTATTTTTGTCCTTATAAACCAAAGCACAATATTTTTTTCTTTTGGATATATCCTTTAGAGGGTCTACATTTTATTTTGTCACAAAAATAATTCATGAGTTTTTAAAAGCAAAGTATTTTTTGTTTTTCTCATTTTCGTTTTTAAGAGAAAAACTAATTCAAAGTATATATAAAACATGTACTCACAGTAACAGGATATGCATGACATATTGCCACCATTTGAAATTAAAAAAATATTTTAGTATATATATAAAAATATAAACTAAAATAAAAAAATAAAAAGTTTTTCAAATGCTATTCACAGACTACTAGAGAAAACGGCATGTGCGTAATAGCTTGACCGCCATTATGGAATTATTTTGATGATTATACATTACCAAATAAACAGCCCCGACTGACATTAACATAATGCGAGGTTTTAAAAATAAATATATAATAATAGATATAAAACAAAAATTTCCCAGAAGAAGATACATACAGAGTAGCGAAATATTAACAGTCAAATAAAAACAAATAAAGAATAATAATTATTAAACTTAAGCTTGAAAATAACAGACTGTGTATTTACAAAAAATCTATAAAAAATCTGTTAAATGATAAGTGGATACCGATAGAGGGAAACGAAGTCCTTTTTTCTCTACGATCCCTTAAAACGTGATATAAGAATCTGCTTCCGCAACCGACGATCTTTTTAAAGATCAGTTGCATCTATTCAATTTGTGCACGTAATTAAAAAGTATAAAGTCCAATATTAATTATAAAGTATAAAGTCCAATAATTTACTTGTATTAGGTCAAAGTGGTAATCAACAGACTAAGCCAAATTTTGTAAGGGCTAATAGGAAATGTACGCAAATATTCGCACTTGTCTAAATGTGGCGAGAAACGTGCGATGTGACACAGTATGGAAGCTTGATGCTGGAGAGCTTCAGACATAACAAACAGTAACGCTTTACTCCGGTAGACTGACTTAATTATTTAGGGAAAGCACCTTTTAACCCAAACTGTTGCAGCGCAATGGTAAAGCATTGCAAACGCCTTGAGGAAGGCGTATGATCCGTACTTCTTCAAATAACTTGTGGCACGACCTGAAGTATTGCGACACTCTTGTCGCTACTGAAGCCAAAAATGCGGCATACAGTGCAACTATGTAGTCAATAGCAACTCGTCTAAAAAATATCTATTTCGCAGAATAAAGAAAGAAATAGACATGCGTGATATTAAGGAGTAAAGATGAATTTCCAAGCTTCTACCAAAAAGTAAAGCATCAAATTGAACGCTTTGGTATAACCACATTGTCATGCAAAGATTAAGAAAATATCTGGTGTCAAATACAGTTAGTGCGCTGAAGATAAAGAAAAATAATTTTTCATGCCCGGTTGGTATCTATCTGATAGTTGCGACGATGGAGATGCCAAAGAACCATTCCAGAAGACGGTACTGAGTGCACACCGCCTAGCGAAAATAAGGTGGAAAAAGCTGAAGCCCGGCTTAAAAAAATAAAGCAGCAGGAACAGCTGAACTGTTTAAGATCAGACGCAAGATGCAAATAAGGCATGTTCTTCAGATTCTTTGTACATACATGAGGATTGGAACATCAGTGTTTTATGTCTTGTGCCAACTACAGAAGGACAAGTCTCTTCCTTATTGGTTAAGAGATACTCTCCAGCGTATTGTGTAAAAAATAAAAAATCAACGAGAGAATTGGGCCACATCAATTATTTAGTTCTAGTAAATTCCCAATCGATCAAATATTGAAATTATGCCAAATCATGGAAATGCAGATCGATACATGCCATATATTTGCTGGTTATAAGAACTTTTGACAGCTCCGTACATTTAAAAATGTTTCAAGCTTTGTCTTAATTTAGTATTACTACAAAGTAAACACGATACTGCAGGATGATCTTAATTGATATATCAACGTCACTAAAGATAGCCAGGAACACCTCTGAGTCTTTTATTAATAAACGAGGTTACAGACAAGGAGACAGGCTTTGTTGTAAATTTTTTAAGATTCTCCTAGAGAAGGGTATACTAGAGGTTAATGGGAACAAAACTGATACAGTGTGCAAGCAAGGGCACATGTAACTTGATTTTGCTGAAGAAACTGATATCATTCGGCAATTATTGGAAGCAGCAACCTTCAAATAAAATATGTTGAGAAACAATAAACCAAAGAGGGCCTGGCATTAAATGCAGACAAAACCAAGTGGAAGAAGAAAGTTGCAACTTTCCATAAGCCAGCAATTCTATGAACCTTGGCACCGCTAATGGATGTCAAATCATCACCGAGATATCGTGAACAATCAGTGACCTTGATATATTACTAAACCCTTAGTAATATTTAGGGCTTAATATATTTTCCAATTTTCCCCCTCCTTGAAACTACTCTTTTAAAATTTTTCATAAAGTTTTGTTTTAAATTATGCCGAAATAAAGATTTTTAATATTAATCTTAGGACAACTTTTAAACACTTTTTTTTAATTTATGTCACATTATTAACATATCTCCCAGCTGAATTCGGCTTTCGTTAGAATTCTTGTTTTCCATTTTCGTTCGTGTTTTGAATCTATTGCAAATCTGGCAACATTTTACTCTATTAACTGCCTTCGCTCAAAAGAGAATATTTTTGTTATTGTTTTTCAGTGTAAGCATGCAGAAATCTTTGTGTACATATATAAAACTGTTCCTTGGTTTTTAACAAATTTTTTTTCTTTACAGGATTTTTTAGAACTTTTTATTTAGCCGACTTTTCCGGCCTGTGTGTGCCCTAGTCTTTTATTTGCGTTCGGCATAATGCTGGAGCTCAACATTACATCAGTCGTAATAGCAATGTCTTTGTCGTGCGTTTATGTACGGTTTCACGGGTAAAACGTTGCGTATACGTAACATTTAAAGTTAAAGAAAAAGGAGAAATACAAAACAAAATAATTACAATAAATAAAATTAGAAAAAGAAACACATAAAATATATAATAACGAGTATTATTAAATGGAACCTAGAAAATAAAATGTGTAAAATGTGTGTCTAATATAAAGAAATGTTTTAATAAATTATACAATTTCAGTGGCAACATAAGTATAAGATAAAGTAATAAATTTAAATAAAATAAAATTGTAAAGAAATTGTTTGAAGAATAAGAAAAGAAAAAAATTAGAATAATTATAAAATAAATACAAATACTTAGTACTTCAAATATTTCCTTCCTTTTTATGTACAAAAAAAAAATTCAAAACAAAAATTAATTATTAAACAAAAGTCCTTTTAATAACCAAAAAGAACAAAGAAAAAATATCTTAATATCAAAAATCGTTTAAGTAAAAGCAAAACATTAAAAATCAAGTTTAAAATTTTAAATTATTAAATTACAAAATTTAGAAAACAGTGTGTTTTTAATTAAGCCATTTACTACCACTTAAGTCATAATTCCCTTTTAAATCATATTCGCATGAATAATTAAGGATATTAATTAAGGATACAATTTTACTTAATCATCTTACAGAATTTAAATGGTAAGTATAATAACTTTACATTACTTTTTTGCTTAGATCCTATGTCAACAAGTATTATTTAAAGACAAGAGGATTTTATCTTCAAGTCAAACCACATTTTGGCTAAAAGCTTCATAAATAATTCTCTTTTAAAGGTTATTAAGCTAAACATTAACAAAATATTTTCCCCCTGCACTTTTGTTTTACTATATTTTCTACGAGAAATATGTTGAGGGTTTATTAAGTTCATCATTGTGCCTTTTACTCTTAGGATATGAATGTAAGGATTTTTATGGGATTTGTATTAAATAAGAAGAACATTAAAAAGATCAAATTTGACAAAAATTATCTTCTTTGATTTAAAATGTGTTTTTTTTATTAAAAAGGAAATATTGTTTGAGTAAAAAATATTTTTGATTCATGCATAAAATTATATGAGCGTTTGATACAAATTTTTTAGTTAAATAGAGGATATTTAATACTAACACTCAAGCACAGGGCTAACGAAAAACTGTAGCGAGAATCAAAAATGTATTGTAATATGCTAATGCTGAAAAATAGTTTTAAATAATTTAAAAAGGAATAATATTATATTATTTTATTATAAGTATGTTAAATTAGTAAGCCAGAAAGTTCCTGCCATTTAATGTTTTGCGAAACATTGACTCTTTTTATAATTTTTAAGCCAAAATATTAAAACAAAACAGTGGATTTAAAACTAGTTAAGGTATTATAATAGTTAAAAAATTACTGAAAGCTGAAAAAACATTGAACTCAAAATACATTTTTTTATCATCACAGGGGCAAAAAATTTTCGTGGCGAAAAATCATGATCAGGGGCATATCACGAGTAAAAATTAAAACAAAAATCAGACAAGAACACTTTCTCTGGTTTCTACATTACAATTATCTTTTCCCGATACTAGTTTAAAAAAAAAAATTTAAAAAGGATAATTTTTTATGTGTAGATTGTTTTCGTCCATGATTTGATGAAGCCTTAGAAAGATTTAGTCGATTCCATTATTTGTTCAAATAATTTTATAATGTTTTTTCTTGTTATTTAAGAGCTGAAATAGTTGTCAAATCTTATGTATACAACGACTATAAAACAACAATTCTGGAGACCAAATAGGCTACTCATTTAGTACTTCGAAGAATTTTTCCATGATTTTTAATAAAGTCAATGTTTTTATATAAACTAGTTAAGGATTCATACTTATTAAAAAAAATTTTTTTAAATAATTTTTAAATATTTCTCGGAATTACATACCAAATTTCTAAGTTTATTTATAGGGTTTGCTTTAGGTAAAATTTGTCATTTTCATTATTTCTTACACAAAAACACTAGTGGAGTTTTTGAAACAACTCAAGAATACTTTCCACCTTTATATAATAACTTTAATAAAATTATTGAGAATTACTATAAACAAGCCAAAACGTTCAAGAATTATTTTTTTAAAAAAACCCAAAACCCGGTTTTTGCTTTTAGCTGTTTTGAAATGCATATAAACAAAGTTTACAACAACAAACCCTATCAATCAATGATTTTCATTTGAACGTCATTTTTTTTTAATTCATACGAGTTTGGTTATATTCCGGTTATCGTATAAGATTCAATTAAAAGAATATGCAACAAAATTTACAAAATATACATTTCGTCTAAATGGAGCAGAGTGTTTGATAACCAAGATAACTTTAAGGCTAAATTTTTTATGGGATCATTTCGATGGGATTCTCGTTGTTGAAGGCAAAACGGCGGATGAGGACTTGAAACATTAGTTATAAAGTTTAAATTGTATCAATAAAATTTAAAATCAAAAATTGTATAAATAAACTTAGGGAAAAGCCTGACGGCGGAAATATAAACTAGTGTTATGCTCGATAAACAAAAGAAGCCGGATAAATAAACAAACTTTTGGTATTTTTAAGTTTTTTTTTTCAACAAAAAATTGCTTTTATTAAAAACGGTACAACTTTAAATGTTAAACTATATGCAGTCACCGAAAGAGCCTAAGCTCTGATTTAAATAATTGCATCAATACGGTGATGAGTGCGAAGTTACAAATTTTCATTTTTAGGAACTTTTAATCTTAGGTGTTATTGTGTTAAATAGTTTAGGATGCGAGCCAAAGTGTTCCGTATTTTTTTTTTTTTGCAGGTTTTGAACATACATTTTACCAGGCTAAGATAACGGAAAACAGTTTTCATTATAAAAACAAACTAAAAAGCCTGTTAAAAAATATATAACTGTCATTAACAATTACTGAGAGCAATTTTTTTTATTGCATATGGGAAGTTTCATTTTGTAATGGGTGTAACTATTTGGCTTACATTTTCGCCCATAACTTAAACAATTTAAAGCTCAATGATGTCTTTAAGCGATTAATAGTAATAGTAGCAAGAGTATATTTTTTGCTCACAATAATCGCTTGAAAACTGAAACAGGTGTGACCTTTTAAATTAACGGAAAATTTGTGTTTGAGATCGATTGGTGTAATCTATTCCTGAGAAGGGGATTATTTATTTTAATTTTAACAGTAGCTTAAAGTGTTTATAATCGTATTTGATTCATGATGTCTACAATATATTTTTTATAAAAAAAAAACTTTCCATTAAACATGACAGGTGTGACATTTTTACCAAAAAGTAATCATCCTAAACTCTGGTAAAATATATATAAATAAAATATGAACTGATTTATTTATATTTCAATCATATTAAATTTTTTATGACGTCAGTTAATAGATTTTTTAATATAAATAATATAATAATATATAATTTTTCCCCCAATTTTTGCCATTTAACAGGGAATTGACTATGAAGGGTTGAATGATTTTAAGTATTTCTCTATATCTTTTATAAATTTAGTTTAAACAATATCCTGCAAAAAAATTTTAACTAATAAAGTGAATGAATTAAACAGAAGATTTTTTTTAAAATTGTGATTCTCAATAATCTATAACTTAAAACCTGAAAGTTGACGATTTTTTCACAATAAAAAATTTTTAAGAAATTGATTACTGAAGTGATCCTTAAACAAGAAAGAGGGCTTTATTTGGCTGAGCCCCCAAAGCATAACTTTATTTTTATCAATTTTTTAATGCATGAAAAATTTATAAGGCAACTACGGGGATGTTGCAGGGATTTTCACATTTATATTTTTTAATATATATGACAACCCTGCTTGGGGCTTGAGCAAATTGTTTTCAAGAAAAAAACGAGTTGGGGTGAATCCCATATTTGACCTATGCACAGACATCCCGGAACCCCAAACCTTGTATGGGAGTTCTTTGACTTCCTTGGGAGGGATCTAATGGGGGTCTCATATTTATTTATTTCTCAAAGAGAATGTTCGTAGAAACTGAACGGGTTCTTCCTTAATTTTTTTTAAATTTTTAATGGGGTAAGAATGTTTCACAAAAATGTTTAAAAGAGAAAATGAATTGGGGTCGATCTCACATTTGGGTTTTGTAGGAGCACCCTTTAAGCTGTGGGAGCGATTTAAAAACAATGGATTAAAATTTACTTTTCACAGAAACTCTGTTACGGGACAGAGACAGGGTATAAGGATGTTGCCCTAACATGTTCGTGAAGAAAAATTAATGGTAGTTGGTCTTAAGTTGCACTCATGTAGGGGCGACTCCGCGACACTCGTAGAGGTTTTTATGTACAAATTTTAGAAAAATAAATAGTCTTGATTTTTAGTCTATATCTCGGTCAGTTAGAGTGCGATTTTGCTAGATTTTAATATCATCTTTTTTTGCAGACATTTCTAACCAGTTGATACCACTTATGGTTCTACGCAACATCAGGGGGCTTTCATAACACGGACAGACAGACAGATGGACATCGCTGAATCGAGTTCCCATCTATGATTTAAAAAAAAAATAAAAAACGAAATGAAAAACTTATCTTATATGTGAAGGCTATAAAAATGCTAACGTGAAACAACTCAACCGCTTCAAAAACTTTTGTTGTTTTTCTTTGCTTAGAATTTGAACCTGGGTTGCTTAGGTGTTATGCGAGGGGCCCTACCACTATTGTACAAGGGTACCATGGTAAAACGGCATAATCAATCACATGACTTTTTTCATTTTTCCATCTTATACAGCAAACACAATTAAAGACTTAAAGTCGTGTAAAACGAAGCTCACACTTTAACAAGAAATTAACTAATTCCTTAGAAAATTGCCAAAAATTCCTAATCTTGATATTTTAGAAATGTTAAGGCCCTGAGCTTTTGTTCAGCCGTATTTCATTAATCTATCATGTTTTTGTTTCTGTTTATCTATTTGAGCATATTTGTTTGCACTTGTACGTAGGAAAAGTCTAGATTTTATTTGTTTAGACAAAAACCATATTCATCATTGTTAAGATTTTCATTAAAACAACATGTGCTTATAAAAGGATTAGTTTACATGCCACCCAAATAATACCTTTTCATTATGCATGGGGTCTCTTGCGGAAAAACTGTTAATGAATTGTTTTTGAAATCTGTTTTTCTGTTAACATAATGGGATTTTTTGTTTTGTTTATGTGTGCGTATTTTGATAATTAAAGCAGAATGGTTTTTGATTTCAAATTAATTAAAGCTATTATTAGATGTTGGAAGATTAAAACAGGAATTCAAAAATTAAAAAAAAAATCCTCATTAGTTAGAAAAAAAAATTGTTTTAAAATAGGTCAATTCGTGTAGACTTAGAAATATGGGATTATTTGTGTTTGTGTGTGTATGTGGGATATTTTGGTTTTCTAACAAAAAGTTTGTTTGTGAATTTGTTATTGTATTGTGGTTAGTTGAGTAAGTAAATATATTTATTATAATTATAATGAGCTTATAATGAATAAAGTCCCATTAATTAATAGAAAACCTTAACACGAAACAGGAAAAATTAATGTTTAATTCTTGAAAGGTCAAGGTGTACAAAAACATAAGTTTTGGGTTTTTGGAAAATTTTTTAACATTAAAAAAACTCCATGTAATTATCAGTAACGCAAATATACAAAAAAATTGTTCTAAGAGTTTTCAATAGGACTGTTTAACAAATTAAGGCTTTTTGATTGAATACTCTCAAAATTAACCTTTCGAAAAAAAATCCCCTTAAAAAAGGCTTTTCAGTTGGATCTTTCTGCGTTGTTTGCAAAATAACACCCCAACCTATTCAAAAAAATCTTTGATGTTAAGATCGTAATAAATTAAAATAAATGCAAACAAAAAAATTGCTAGCGTCTAAGATTACCTTTTAAATGTTCGAGCGTATATAAACACGAATTTGAATTCCCAATTGATAATATTAAAACAGAAAAAGGATATGATTACATTAAACATGAAAAAAACGGAATTTCATTGAATTTTACACTCATTTCATTTCATATATGGCTAAAATATTTTTAAAATTCCCTTAAATTTAATAAAAATTTATATCCCTAATTTTATTACAATGTACATTTTTAGTTTTTATTATATTTTATTATTTACATTTTTTTTGTAAACAAGAATTGGTTAGGAGAAAAAAAAAGCTTAATATATGAAGAAAATGGAAATAAAAGAGGACATCAAAGGCAACACTTAAAGCACAAAATGGTTTCGAGATATTTAATATATTTTATTCTTTTTATTTTTGTCTCGTTTAGTTTAGGAAAAGGCCACATTCTTTTAGTTTTTGTTCGACTTGTGTTAGAGCAAAATATTTTTGTGGTAGACAAAATTGAAAAAATGCATGATATATTTACGTATGTGGAAATTTATAAAATAAATCATGCTTAAAAGCCATGAAACCAATATTTCTGCATGATTTAAGTAAATCCTTGGTATTTTACTTATTAAATTTAAGGAAAACTTTTAATAGAAACCTAAGGCATTTACTGACCACTAACCACTAAAACATATAAAAATTTGCATTTGTCCTTATATAAATAACAAAACTTTTTGCTATCAATTTCAAATTGATTTAATTTTCCCAAAGGCAATATACGCAAGAATAAATCCTAGTTCTACGCTATTCTTTTTTTTTAAATTTTAGTTTATTTCTTGCTTGCATTAAATAATAATGGATGGAATATTTGTGATTAAAAATAAAAACGAATATATATGTTCTATTTTAGTTCAAAAAGGGCGAAAAATAATTTAACAAAATCTAATAACAAAAATTATTTATAAATAATTCTGGGGCAATGATTACCTTAAGACAAAATAAATTATTCCACTGAAAAAAACCAATAGATTATGATTTATTATTTCATTTCCAAAATATATTAAAAAGTATAAGAAGGGGCTTTCTTAAAATTTTGTTTCAATTTTTCATTTGTTTTCTATTTATTCATTTTTTTTAAATAATAGATACAAATTGCCGACTTTCTCCATGTTTTTTTATGACTTTGAAACAAATTTTATAAGATGTTTTATTGTGTTTTTTGTTTAATTTACATGTTTATTTAATATATGTATGTTAACTTAATATATTATAAATTAACAAACAAATAATTAAAAAAATTTTAATATGTTATAAATAAAAAAAAAAATAAAATTTAATAACTTAATAAATATAAAAAAATAAATATTTAAACTAATAAATAAATTAGTTAGTTATTTAATAGAAAAATCAATAAATAAATAAAAAAAAATATAATATATATTTAATTATATAAAAAAATATATATTTCAATGAACAAGTTAATAAACATAATAAATAAGTTTATAAATAAAAAATTAAAAATGTTACTTCAAAGAATAATTCAATAAACAAATTTAAAAAATAAATAAAAAAATTTCTAATTATATAAATAAATAAAACAAAATTAATTTATTAAAAAATATAAAATTATTAACAAAAAAAAAATAAATGAAAAAATATAAAAATATATATGTTTATATAAAAAAAATAAAATTCAATAACTTAATAAATATAAAAAAAATAAATATACAAATTAGTTAATTATTTAATATAAAAAAAAATAAATAAAAAAATTTATTAAATACTTTTTTATATAAATAATTAAAAAAAGCTACATATATTAAATGATATAAAAAATATATAATTCAATGAATAAACCAATAAACATAATAAATAAATTTATAAATAAAAAAATTAAAAATGTTACTTCAAAGAATAATTCAATAAACAAACTAAAAAAATAAATAACAAAATTTTTAATTATGAAAATAAATAAAACAAAATAAATTAATTAAATAATATTAAATTATATAAATAAATAAATAAATAAAATTTTATAATTAGAATCCTAAAGCAATAAATAATTAAACAAACAAATAAATAAATGTAAAATAATATAAATAGATTAAAAAAATTAAATCAATAAAACAATAAATAAATCAATAAAAGCAATAAATAAAAAAATAAATAAATATTTACTAATGTTAATAATTAAAAAAAAATAAGTAAATAATTTAATAAATAAATTTAAAAACAAAGTAAATAAATAAAAAGTTTTTTATTAAAATATATACATAAATAGATAAAAAAAATTCATTAAATAAATCTATAAATATAATAAAAAATAAATAAATCAAATTATAATTTTAAAAATAAATTGAAAAATAAATAATTCAAAGAAAATCAAGAATTCAAATTAATAGACAAATAAATAGATTATTATTAAAATATATAAATAAAGAAATAAATAAAATAAAAAAATAAACATTTCAGTAAATAAATCAATAAATAAATAAATAAATAAATAAATAATTAAAAAAATAAACAAATAAATAAATTAATTAATAAATAATTTAATAAATAAATAAATAAATAAATAAATAAATTAATTAATAAAAAAATAAAAAAAATAAATTAATAAATTTATAAATAAATTAGTAAAAAAATAAATAATTAAATAAATAAATAAATAAATAAATAAATAAATAAATAAATAAATAAATAAATAAATATATAAATAAATAAATAAATTACTTAATAAATTAATAAATAATTTAAAAAATATATAAAATATTAAATAAATTAATAAATAAATAAACAATTAAATAAATAAAAATAGAAATAAATAAAAAAATTAATTAATTAATAAATAATTTAAAAAATAAACAAATAAATAAATAAATAAATATACAAATAAACAAATAAATAAATAAATGTATTATTTTATTCAAATTCCAGAGTAAAAACTAAAAATATCAATTTCTTGGTTTGAAAAATATGAGAATTATAAAATAATGAATTTGAGCCTTAATAAAGAAAATGAAATTTTTAAATAATTTCATTAAAAAATTAATAAAGACTTTAATAAATAAATCAATCAATAAAAAAATTTCGAATTTTATAAATTCCCAATAATAAATTAACTAATGAATTAATTAATTAAAAAGGTAATAGAAAAATAAATCTATAATTAACTAAATTATTTTGTATAAAAATAAATTTATTAATTCATTTATTGATTAAAGATATTAAATTAACAAATAATTGATTAAAAAAATAAATTAATAAAGAAATAATTCAGTGATTAGATTAACAAATAAATTAGTAAATAAAATATAAATAACAAAATACTTAATAATAATAATAAATAATAAAAAAAATAAATTTTTCATACTTTTCATTAGTTTAGATGACCTCTTTACTTTTTTTTTTAATTAATATTAAAAAAAATTGTATAAAAAATGATTAACATATTCTAAACTAAACTGTGTTTAATAAATGACTTGCTACTAAATTTCCCTAAAATTATTAATATGTTAGATACCCTGAAACTTAGGAAGATTAATACTTGTGCGGCAAATAAGGAAACTAAAAGCTGACAGATTATAATTTATGGTCAAAAGAACTTTAGTATTACATAAAAGGACAACCCATTTTTTATGTCTAGTAAATCATATTTCAAAAGCTATGAATGTTTAGCTGCTGTTCAACAAATAAATTAAAATTTTTAGGCAAAATATTTATGAAAGATTGTTACAAAAAAATGTGGTTTTATGTGTCAATTAAGTTGTGGGGTCACTTGCCTGTAACTTATAATTTATAACTGTACGAAAAACCTCCAGTTGAAACATTTTAACATTCTACTAAAATAATTTGCAAAACTTTTGTTTTTAGGCTTTTGATCTGATTTGTTGGATTTTTAATTATTGGGTAAAAAAATATAAAAAAAATTATAAGGTAAAATTAAAAAAAAAAAACGTTAGAGTTTGCCTTTATTATTTTTTTAGATTAATTTTAAGCCCCCGACACACACACATAAGTGCTAAGTGTATATACCAGCTTATCATTTACTTTGTAATATGTATAGTATCCGTTTTTAACGCCATAAAGTATAAGTCTTCTGGATCCTCATAGACAAGGAATAAGCCACATCTATCTGTCCATCGTTTCATTTGTCTATCTGTCCATACGTCTGTTCGACCTTTGAAAGTTTCCTGAGCAAAATAAAAACGGACGAATAGTGTTTTGTGTCAAATTGTCAGAAATATTTATCGGCAAAATATTTTTGAAGGTCAACAAGATTGCCTAATACGGACCAAAATGTATGCAAAAACCTGAAATAATTATTTTTTTTTAAGACAAAACCCATGCATATACATCTGCCACAATTTTTGGTACAGATATTTAAATATGGCAAACTAAGTCCGAGAAAATTGTATGATATGCACAACAAGAATGGTATCTCCAGTCAAAAGGAACAGCGGAGTTTTTGATACGAAATATTTTAATTTTTGTAAGAACTAATGACCTTAAGCATGTAGTATAGCAGTTCTATTAGATTTATTAATTTTCAAATGAATTTAATTAAATTATTTATTTTACATGTAAAGCAAACAAAGATCATTGTAAATAATTTAAATTTATTCATAGTATTTTTATAAAATCCGATTTAATTTTTCAAACATACGGGTGCATATAATCGGAATTTCGAATAATTCTACTCTAAGGCCAACTTCACGTTAACCGGCCCAAAATGTGAAAAATCGTTTTCTTCTGTTTAAAAATATTTAATGAATTTACGTACAAAAGAGAATAAAAATAATCGAAATTTAAATTAATTAGTCCATGTGTTTTTTATGAAGTTAGAACCCTTTATGAGCTGAAAAATTAACTTTTTTTTTTAGCGTTTTGATGCAAATGTCACACCCGCAACATTTTCTAAACAGGGTTTCCTTAAGAAAAATATTTCTTTGTAGGAACTTTCACTCAAAAAATTATTGCAGTAACTGACTTAGTTATTCAGAAAGTATTCCTTAAAGTTGTTTTTAAATGAAAAAACAGTTAAATTTGAATATAATATGTGAAGGGTGATTCAAAGCTTCAGCTTAACGAAAAAACTGATTTTCAGTTGAAGTTATTTTTGCAGTTATTTTTTGGTAATATTTAATTTTGAAGTTATTTTTCTGGTGGTTTGCGTTTTGCTGTAAATAACAGAAAATCTAGTTGATTTAAGACGAATATGTAAGTTAATTTTTTGATGTCTGAATTTAAATAGAATATTTTGTTAATTTTAACAAATATCTTGTTGGACGGTTTTTAAATGAATATCCAGTTATTTAAATAGATTTCCAGTTCATTTTACCTTAATAATTTTTTGAGTGTAGGATCAGAAAGGATTAAAAACACTTTAAATTAACGTTACAGTTTCAAAATTAGCCCTGTTCTCAAGATATTTTACACAGCACAATCAAAAGATAAAAATTCTCTAAAATATATTTTTTAAGGTCACACCCGTCACAGTCTTCAAGGGGCCACTGTGAAACTGCAGAAATTGTGTTCTTTTAGTATCTGACTCCTATTAAACCCTTAGAAACATAACATCATTGAGAATCACATAGTTTTTTTTAGTTTAAATTTAAAAAATATTTGAGTTATGAGGAAAAATATGAGTAAAAATTTACACCCGTCACAATGGAATAGCCCATAAATAAATATATTCTCATATACGAAATATATTATAAGTTCATAGATTTCTTGGCATAGATTTGCTTAATAAATTCTTGATACTTTTTGGCTTCTATTAAGCTTAGATATAAGCAATTTGAATTTAGAAACAGAAATTAAGTATAAAATGTTTGTTTATTAACAGTAAAATCTGAACAAAAAAGATTAAACAAATATTTATCAATGTTAACTTTACTGGTCAAGATAAAATAATAAAGGTTGAAAAGGGTTTCCTTGTCTTGATGATGTTTTGAACAGTTTTTTCTTTATTGCTTTCAGTTGTTTAAAAATTCTCCTTAACTTCTTCCTACAACAAAAATTATCATTTAAATAAGTAATTCACTTGCATAGAAAATAATTTTAATATATTTAAGAAAATAAACCCTAATCATGCTATTATCTTGAAAGTCATGAAATTTAAAATTTGATATAAAGTGAATAAAATATTTAAAATAGCTTTTTTATTGTTGACGGAAGAAATCAAAAGGATTTACTTTCTTTTCAAAATATCTTATTTATCTATTGTGTAATAAAAAATACGCTTAAGTCTTATTGTTATACTTTTTACTTTCTATTTAAGTTTTGCCTAAGAAAAAAAAAATTAATTTAAAATTTCTAAAAAGTTCAAACAAAGAATTTAAAATTAAGATAATAGATAATTTAGGAAAATGTGATGTTGTTTAAACTTAGACGTATTAAAAAGGACGATTGTCATTTGAGTAAACAATTTTTTTTGTATTTTTAATCAAATATGCAAATCATTAGCCTTTTTATTTCGATGTTTTAAAAAAAAAAACTAGAGACATGTAAACAAAGATTTTTATTTGACAGTTTATTTTAATTTTGAAATTTTTTTTCCAGCCAAATTATAAATAAAGGATTATAATTTGGGCAACTCTCTACAGACTCATAGTTTTTGAAAATTGAATGAAAATTTCAAGCAGCAATAACTTTTTTAAAAATTGATTCTAAATAAACTTTCGATTAATTATTTTGACACTAATGGATGATGATTTCTACGTCATAATTTTTTTCTCATTTGATTATTTTAACATAATAAAGTTTTGGCGATCAAGTCACAACAAAGTTTTTTTTCCACAATTTTTCTAGTCAACCCCTGGGAATTTAATATTCCCAGCAAATATTGTTATTCATAGTTCCTATAATAAAGTACAAATCCTTCAACCAATAAAAAAATTATTTTACAAAAACTAAAATTTCTTTCCCTCCAATCTTCTTCAACAAATTAAAAAATTTTATATTCAAACTGTATTTCCAGTAAAACGCAAAAAAATCTCTATAAAAAATAAAGTCTTTATTTAGAACTTATTTTTCTACTTTACATAATTTCTTGTTTTCTTTTAAAATCTTCAAACTAAATTGGCTTCAGTTACAATACAGTTTTTTTTCTTATGGGAAAATATACGTGCCTCAAGTAGACCCTATGGCTGCTAGTGTCTCATCACGTTGATGTTTTAGGGTGACATACAAAAGATTGTTATTTATCACACCGAGTCCGGAATGACTGGTCGGTATGTTAATGGCGATGTTATTATGACCAGAAAAATAAAAATGCAAATTTTTTTGTTTGTTTGCATAATGTCATAGCCATCATTCTGTTCATAGTCATAGTAATATTCATTGTTAGCTCTAATCTTAATAGCATTATTTTATAGTTGTTGTTGTAAAAATGTAATATTTATGATTAAAAGAAGATGTGTTGATGTTTGGCTGACTTCTGGTAGTGGGGGAGTAAAAAGAAAAAATAGGTTATGTTGTTATTTTAGTTGTTGTTTAATGTATAGTCTAAGTCTACAGGATATTGTGTCCCAGTTTCAGTTTTAATACAACACTTTTATTATTGTCCTCTTGCTATTGTGTTTATTGTTGATGCTGAGCATATACATTGTCACTTTTGTTGTTGTTGTTGGAGCATTATCTTTTTTTCTTTTAATTCTTTATACATTTCTTTCGCATTTGTTTATTTTAAGGTCAAAAGGTCAAGGATTTAATTACTTTATTTATAGCAGTTTTGTTATATCTTTGTTTTATTATTGGGTTTTATTGGGTATATATTTTTTTTTTATTTTTCAATCTAAGTTGTTTCAAATTTTTTAAAAACTAGGCCACAGAATTCTACAGCAAAATGATTGGCATAAATTGGCATTGGAACCCATTAATATCCGAATTGGTAAGCTAATTATAAAAAATGGAAAGTAAAACGGTTTTGAAAGCCAGAACATATATTTCTTTAACTAGTTGACGTCGATTAAGTGATAACAATCAGTATCCCGTATTTAAATGATTGAAGTAATACATGTATACATCGGTACGGGATATCTCCTACAGTGGCTTTGTCTGACTATTCTTCAAAGTTCCTTAAACTAGTTGTGGCTTATTGACTTTAAAAGCAGATTTGGTTTTCGTAGTATCTGTGGCGTATTTGTTTGTAGTTTGAGGAAATAATTACAATGGGAGACAAGAATTAATATTTGTAGTAAATACAATCTTAACAAATACACATTAATGATTTTATCAATTTTTTATTAGCTTAAATTTAATAATCGATTTCCAATATAGCTTGGTCACAAGCCGCCAGGAAGCGGCCGGAATGGCCCCATTTTATATAGCCAATCTACCCGTCATATATATTTTTTTTAAAACCCGTATATGTGTTAAGACTTGGGATACTTAATTCGTTAACATAAAACTAATACAACGTTAAGCCCATCAATAATTTTTAATATCTTTTTTTTAATTTTAACACAATTATTTTTTCAGATTACATTAAAAATAATATTTAATTCTTTAATTCCTAGCATTATAGTGTCAACGGAATAAGCAAGAGAAAAGGGTTAGTTTACAGGCCTTTTTTTGCTTATGTTTGCACATTTTTTTTATAAAAACTTTCATAATAAATTCTTTGTTTTTTTTTTTTAATTTTTTTGCACTCATAGTCGACCATACAAAACATTTTTTATTGTTGTTCGACATTAATGAAAAAAATATCACGCACAATTTAATGTCAAAAATTAACATGAATTTAATATAAAAATATATAAAAAAATACTGATGAATTTTTAATTGTTTTTGCGGGATGTTGTGTGTTTTTTAACGTAAAAAAAACAAAATTGTTTAAACAGTGGCAGTAGACTACGTCCTTGCTTTTATTAAAGTGTTTTTTTTTTGTTTATATAATAAAAAATTATTAATATTAAAGTAAACGTATATAAATGTATTTTATGCATTTATAAAAATATATGAGAATGAGTATGTGTTCTTGTATATGCATACACATGTATGTATGTGCTAAATTCAAGCTTTTATTTCTGAACAGTGTTTTTTTCTTCAGACGCCCTTTCATGTTGGGAGTAAAATTAATAAAATTATATGAGTATGCGTTAGCGTTTTTCTATATTTTCTTTTTAAATTGTTTGTAAGTTACAAGTAAACAAATACGTTGAAAATTAATTTTATTAGCTGCAGAATTTTTCATTTATTTTTCCCGTTTCTTTTTTTTGTAAAATTTTTCATTAGAAATTAATGTTAAATTAGTTTTATATTACTTTTCTATAAACTGGTACTAAAACGTTTAATTTAAAATAAACTGTTGCATATTATATTAGAAATTTAAGGTTGAAAGTTTGCATGGGTACAAAAAGGTAAGAAGGGGATAAGGCATAAATATACTTTACAGTTTTCTTGAAACAAAGCTTAAGATGAAGAGAAAAGTAACGAAAGGTAGGGAAGATTAAATATTTAAAAAGAAAAGGTTTTTTAATATTTTATCCTTAAATTACACATTAAGTAGGTAAATATATATACATTTTTGATTGGGAAAAACGGGCTCGTAAAAACTATTTATTTTTATAACTTCTGGAGTTTTTAAAGGACATGCATAAACGTGCACCACTATTTTAGCGACCTTTGAAATGAGCTGATATAAAAGAAAATAAAAATTTTGCTAAAGAAAAAAAACGGAATCTGAACAATATATTTCAAGTTTTGAAAATTTAATGCAACGTTTTTAGATCTTAGTGTGAACAATACATCCCAAAAATGATACAAATTACAAATAATCATGCTTATGCAACATTAGAACGTTAATCGGAGGCAATCCCTGGTTTTTACTAAATAAAATAACTCTCGAGTCAAAATTTTAAAACTCAAAATTATACGGTCACGTCTTCACGTGACTATTCTAGTTAAAAATCATAATAGTTAATGTCGATTATAAAAATAAAATAAAATAAAATAAAATAAAATAAAATAAAATAAAATAAAATAAAATAAAATAAAATAAAATAAAATAAAATAAAATAAAATAAAATAAAATAAAATAAAATAAAATAAAATAAAATAAAATAAAATAAAATAAAATAAAATAAAATAAAATAAAATAAAATAAAATAAAATAAAATAAAATAAAATAAAATAAAATAAAATAAAATAAAATAAAATAAAATAAAATAAAATAAAATAAAATAAAATAAAATAAAACAAAATAAAATAAAATAAAATAAAATAAAATAAAATAAAATAAAATAAAATAAAATAAAATAAAATAAAATAAAATAAAATAAAATAAAATAAAATAAAATAAAATAAAATAAAATAAAATAAAATAAAATAAAATAAAACAAAATAAAATAAAATAAAATAAAATAAAATAAAATAAAATAAAATAAAATAAAATAAAATAAAATAACATAAAATAAAATAAAAAAAAATAAAATAAAATAAAATAAAATAAAATAAAATAAAATAAAATAAAATAAAATAAAATAAAATAAAATAAAATGAAATAAAATAAAATAAAATAAAATAAAATAAAATAAAATAAAATAAAATAAAATAAAATAAAATAAAATAAAATAAAATAAAATAAAATAAAATAAAATAAAATAAAATAAAATAAAATAAAATAAAATAAAATAAAATAAAATAAAATAAAATAAAATAAAATAAAATAAAATTAAATAAAATAAAATAATATTAAATAAAATAAAATAATATAAAATAAAATAAAATAAAATAAAATAAAATAAAATAAAATAAAATAAAATAAAATAAAATAAAATAAAATAAAATAAAATAAAATAAAATAAAATAAAATAAAATAAAATAAAATAAAATAAAATAAAATAAAATAAAATAAAATAATAAATAAATAAATACATAAAATAAATAAATAAACGAAAAAAAGTAAATAAAATAAAATAAAATAAAATAAAATAAAATAAAATAAAATAAAATAAAATAAAATAAAATAAAATAAAATAAAATAAAATGGAATAAAATAAAATAAAATAAAATAAAAAGAAAAAAAAGAAAATAAAAAAAATTATTTCACGGCGCCAGACAGGACTCTGGTCAGTCTTGACATAGAAAGGGCGAATAATTGCTAACCTACACCCTTTTAACCCTTAGTCTACACTCTGAGGAATTTGTAAACTTAAGTCCATATTGGCCACAACATGTAGGTGACAAAACAGATTGATAAAACACTATTAACGATCCTCTGTCCCTACGGCATAAGCAAGAAACGTCGGTGCAAGCAATGCCACAGCCACCCTGGTTTGAGGTGCTTCTGGATACAAATTTTTTATTGTTTGTTTCTATGCAGATACCTCGTATATGTTATTCCATTTTTATTAAGTTCGTTTATAACAGGTTATTTTTTTTATTCACAAAATTTTAGAAATTTTAACAACAACTTATTTTTAGATTAAGGAGCTTTAGGAACTTCTTAAACCACAAAATTTAAAATAATTGCATTAACTGAGACCAGCCTGTTATTTATAATTAACAATATTATTAAAAATAGCCGTCAAGTAACTAGTTCATTGCTGTCACATATTTTTAAATTTTTTTCTCCTATTTTAGACATTTTTGATTATGGCAGCTTTAAACGCACAATATAGGTGGACTCTATGTCTAACAGCTGGGTTTTGTTCATTAAAAAAAATTTAAATTAATTTATGTATATGTGCTGGTAGATAAAGTCTTTTGTAATGGTATCTTGACAAAGAAAAATTTATTCATTGTTAAATACGAAAAAGAGATAAGATAGAGGAAAAAGAAAATAACGAAAAATTGTCTGGTCCTTTAAATCAAAATACTTGATATTTTTTTGTGATCAAACTTTAGCCCCATTGTTAAGATTTTAATTATTTTTTTATAAAAATTAAACTAATTTGTAGAAGAAAAAAAATGCAGAAGAAGAAACAGTAAAACCAGGGACCAATATGATAAAGTATGGCAGAGTGATTCCTATGAAAACACATATTTCTGCAAAGTTGTGATAAATATTGAGTCTAATATAGGTAGGTTTTTTTCAACTACAATTGGTTAAGAAAACACTTAATTTTGCATAAATCCCTCTAAAAATTATAATCTAAATTAAAACCAAGAAGTTAAACTGTGAATTCTTTACATAAGAGTCAAAAGCTTTTAACTTAAAATTAACTTAAATGGTATTTAATTCCAGACCATTTGTTTAAGGTCGCTATAACATCTGACCTTACATTAACATTTTGGTCATTTAATGCATTATTTTGCTAAAGGCACTATCATCGTATTAAAATCATTAAATAACAAAAAAATATTTGTTAACAAATAAAAGATTATTCCAAGCATCAGTTAAATATTCTGTGTGTTTTATTTGTTAAATGAATTAAATTTATTTCAGCTTACTAATATAAAAGGACACATAAATACAAATTTATGTACAAAATGATAACCACCATACAAAAATGCTTACGACTAATATGGATTTGTGTTGATATTTACATTATTTGATTACATAAATAATTCATTGCATTAAATTCTCTTTGTATTAAAAACAAAATCTTAGTAGACAAAAAAGCAAAACACCTTTTATTTTAATACCGTAGTAAATCTATTTATGTCTTAAGTATAAGTGACAGTGCTGCTTATTAAGATTATGAAACGATATATAAGGAGGCTTTCTCTGTTTACAAATAAAATTTATGTTAAAGCTTTAAGGCTTGAGTCAGAGATTCTTTGAAATATTAAATGTTAGGTTTTCGCAGTACCATATACATATTGATGCATACAAAAACAAAAACTTTTAACCAGCAGATTCCAATATTTTTTTTTAACAAAGAAAAGCAAAGGCTTTGTCATTAAAAAAATAACTTAATTTTTTTTTAAATTAAGTAGAAGAATTTAAAAAAAAGAGCTTCCACAAAAATTTCTTATTAGATACATTCATTTAAAGGATAAAAAAAATACTAATTTTTTTTATAGATTTTTGTAGCCAAAGTATTGAAAAATATTTCGAAAAAAACCAAACTCGAGAGAAATATTATTTTTTCTTTTTTTACAATACGTTCTGAATAAATGTTGCATAGGCCCAATAGTGGCTAATTACCATCCAATCACATTTTTTTTCTGCTTTGAACGTAACACTGCGGAAGCAGCAGCTACAGACAGTTGTTTTAATTCCCCACTGCATGTTTTTAAAAATCGTCTAACAAAAACTTAAAATTTATTTTTTTTGTCAAAATACGTTATCTCGCAATTATAATTTTTTTCAGAAAAAATAATTCGTTGGTCTTTTTAACTTGAAAAATTTTATATTGAAAAATTTTTTTTCTTCTCCTGTAAATTTGACGACAAACAATGTTATCATGTATGTATTCGAATGGATTGAAAGGGAGTTTTCGTGGTCCAAAATGAAAGAAGTCAAAATTAGTTGACTAGAATTAAGGTCTTTAGAATTAAGGTCGTTCTGACATTCTAACCTATTGAAAAATATTATTTAATATTTTCCTTGCTTCAGAGAGTCTTATTTTTTTGTCACTTTATCATTCTGGTTCATATATCCACCGACCATAAGGCAATCTGTGATTCGTCAAATGTTTCCAAAAATAGAAAGTGCATTTAAAGTTATAGGCAACGACAATGTATAGATATAAAAAAGTTCGTCTGCTCTTCATCATCAGCAGTTTGGAACATATAAAATTTGTTTGTCAATTAAAAAACCAATAAAAGTTTTTTATTCAAAATAAATTACTTTAAAATATTTGTTTGTGGCAAACCAAAAAAGTTTAATTTTAATACTGGATATTTGCTTGAAGCTAATCTACATGGTGGCTCTGCTTCAACGTATGACAAAAGTGTTTTTTTTGAGCTTTTGCAGTTTAAAGACTGTTTAAACCCAGAAAACTACGCCACATAATTCGACAACATTGTTTTTGTACTACTTTTTCTGTTTGTTAGGCGAACGAAAGTTTTTCCAACCAAAACTGTAAGATCAAACCGGGGTGCTTTTAACAGGTTTACCAATCAATGTTTTCTAAATAACATGAATATGGCCACATGTTGGCTGTAAAAAAAATTATGTGTTTCCTGCCCCGCTGACTATTTGGGAGTTGCCGTTTTATCAAATTATATTCAAACAAGTCTAGAAGTTTCTACTCGTTATATATAAAAAAACTTTTTAAATATATACATATGTACATATATGAATAATTCTAGCAGAAAGTAACGTAAGGCTAAATGGAATATATAATTTTTGTCAGGGAAAATCAACTGTTTTTTTTTTTTTGAATTACAGTCAAAATGAAAGATGCGACTTTTCTTTAATAACGGCAATCTGTTTGTATGAAAAATATCAAGTCTTTTTCGAACTAAAAATATAAATTCTATCTGGAATTACGTAATTTATTTGCCGGAGTTACCCATATATATACATACATAGATAAAATGTAGTGTTTTATTCTTTTGAAGTACATTTAAAAAAATAACTTAGTTAAATAAATAAATATAAATGTTTTTCTTTATAACACTTATAAAAACAATAAAATATCAACCCTTCTTTGTACTCTTGTTAAATTTGACTTTTTGGTGGAAAAGGGCGAAAAAGTAAAATTAAAATTGCGTTATTTAGGTCCAAAAAATATATCGATACGTTTTTGGTACTTTCTGCAATTTTAAGTTTATGAGTCTTAAAATATTAAATTAACGACTATTGACCCAAAAGGAAGTCAAAAGTCACTCCAGTATTTGTTTTACATTTCTGAAACTTTTTTTAAGTTTTTGAGTCCAGAAGTATGAAATTAGGGCTTTTGACTTATGTAGAAGTCGAAGACGTGCTAAGAAGGTCACAAGAACTTTTTGGTACTTTTTCCTTATTTTAATGGTCTTATTTATAAACGTACAATAGTGTTTATTATAGCTTATTTGACAATTATTCCATATATACTTGTCAAATAAGCGTTTAATAAACACTATTGTACGTTTATGAATAAGACCCTTAGAATATAAATGTTAAAATCTCAAATGTTTAAGGAAGCTGAATATTTAAGATTTTTGTTAATTTTTGTCCGTTTTAAGATCATAAGGCTTTAGGTATAAAATGAGGCGTTGTGGTCTCATGTAAATGTCAGAAGTCAACTTAATCAACGAAACGTACTTCTTGGACATTTCAAATTTTAGTTTTTAAGCCTTATAGGCTTAAAAATAAGGATTATTGATCCTTAGGGGCTCAAAAGTCAATTAAATGGAGAAAAGGTCTTTTCAAGTTTTTTTTTACTATTAAGCCTGTTCCTAGCTAAGATTTTGAAAATATAAAATGATTTTTGGGCATTTTTGTTTTTGGTTTAAATTTTATAAGATAACAAGTGTAGATATATGAATATTAGAAATATTATCTTATAAAGAGGCTAGAAGTATGACATTGACGGCCCTTGACTTAGATTAAGGTCATGACAAAAAATAATATCTCGCATTTTTAGTTCTTTTTAACCCTTGTTCAAAGTGTCAGCCCAAATATATGAAATTAATTTTTAGTAATGAGGTGAAAAGTAAACGAATTGGACAAATAATACTTTTAATATATTTCTTGTAATATTTTATATATCGTTTTATATGAATGGCTAATGATTAGGTTGAGCTCAAAAGCCAAACATGGTGGTCGAAAAGTACACATGCAAAGAAGTAGCATACTTGTGAAAATTTTGTGCGCCTGCAAGTTAAGAAAAAGGATATTGTAGACCATTGACCCCAATCTACAATGAAAATTAATAAATAGTGATTTTTAAATTATTTTTATGATTAAATGCCCAGAAATAAGAATTTGGAGGTCGTGATATTTGATAAAGATAGATAAACAGAGAAAAAGAAATAAATAGAAATTAAAATGGGTACATTAGGATTAAAAAAGTTATAAAAAAATAAATGAGATTAAAATTTTAGCTTTAGTTGCATAAAGCAATTTTTAGTAAAAAAAGCAAGAAAATATTAAAATTTTATTGGTCTCTGCTTTTATGTCGACTTTTAGTTTATTTTATTTGATACACAAAATTACGTTATTTTAAATTAAATTTATTTTCATCGTAACAATAAAAGTTACTGAATAAATTTTAGAATGAATCACGAGTTTGCGCTTAATTATCAGAGGGTGAAAATTTTACAGCTTATATTAAAGCCTAATGATGGTAATAATGAAGACAACTAAAGTAATGATTTTTTATAAAAAGTTAATGGTTAAGAACATGACCCAAAAGTATGGCAAATAAGTAATTGTTTTACCTCAAAAGTTAAATAGAAGAAAAGATAACAAATATATGTGCACAAAATCAGAAACGTCCTGAACATGACTTTACATATAAAGCTTGTAAAACGCTACGATTAAATTATCATTAAATATTAGACTTTAAAAAGAAATAAAAAAAATAAGACAATAGGATTAAAAGTAGTATCTGAGGACTGTTTTTTACTATATAATTTTGTTGTGTCATCTTATTGCCATCATCATGACACTAATGCCAAGGTACCTGTCAGCCAGTTTTTGCTATTTCGTCCTTCATTATATATTTTTTATTATCTTGTAGTTTTTGGTTTGCTTTCTTTTAAGTTTCTTACTTTTTAAATATCTACATACATGCTTTTATGTACATAAATGTATAGAAACAAACTTAAAAAAAATTCCTTTTTTATATATTAAATAAAATCAAAGCAAAAATATTACATTTCGTTATCTTGACAGAGACAGAAAAGAATATTTAAAATAAAAGACAAATACAATATACCAATGAACCTGGTTAGTAATGATGTGTTTTCCTTTTTTAACGTCTAGACATTTATTGAGAAAGGAAATGAAGGAGTAGATATTTCAAACCATAAAATATGATGACATTTTTCGATTACTTTTCTATGTGGAAATGTAAAAAAATGTGCGTGTGGGACGACAAGATAAAAAATGAAAAAAAGAATGATGTTGAAAAAAATATTTTTTACATGAAGGTTTCTTATAAAAATTTTCTGCATTTATAACGAACTATTTACTTGAAAAATTGAATTAAATCAAAAAAAATCAATTCTCAAATTAAATACATATATTTTGAAGAATATGCAGCTTATTATTTTTTCTTTCAAAAAGTATGAATTTTTGGTTACGGTAATTATATACAGTAAACACAACGTTTTTAATAGTAGTCGATGGATAAATATATGAGTTTTTTTATAATATAGTAAAGTTACTTGCATTTAAAAAAAAAATAGGGTGTTAAAGGACTGATCCAACAACTCTATAATATTTTTAATTATGAATAGCTCTTAGTTTAGTCAAAAATCAATAAAATATTATGAATTTTGAAAAAATACAAATTTTTTTTTATATTTGTAAAAATGCTTTTGTGGGGTCCAAATTATTTTGAAACCGTTAGTGATTTTTAAAAATAGTTTAACACGACTAAAGTGTAGATTTGTCTTAAGTCTTTAAGTGGTTTTTAACGAAATTTGAAAACTCTTTACCAGTACCCCAGGTCGATGGGACGGTCATTAAAAAATTTTTTTAAACGCAAAATAAATAAAATAAGTTATAAAAAGGATTTTAGGTTTCTACGAATTTGGTTTTTAAGAATCTTTAAACACAAAAAAGGTGTCCCAGTAAATGAATAATAAGTTCACCATTCTCCAAGTACGAGGGTTGTGGGTGCGATTCCTACCAGAGACCTTGAAAAGTATGCTTAATTCTTTTTTTCTTTCTTTTTTTTTCTTCTTTAAGTTTATTTTTTCCTTCTTTCCCCAGCTTTTCTATGTTTTATCTCTAAGTTTTACAAGGGGAACGAATAAGGCTGACCTTAGTGAGCTGTATCCTTTTCCTTATTTACTGCCTGATTTACCTCACCTTATCTAAACACATAATATATTTTCTTGTATTTATTAAAATTCACAATGAAATTAAAGTTTCTTTGTGTAGAAAACTGGAGTATGTTGAAGATAAAATAGGCATATTTTCCCTAAAACTAAAACTTTCTTCTAACCCAACGTTTGTGCCAAGCAATTTTGTTGTTAAATAAACACAGTTTGGCAAAATGTTCGCCAAAAAAGAGCTTCTATTCATACAATCAAAGGAAACATATCATCAAAACTGCTTATGAAATCACGTTATCTAACTTTGCCTTGTACTGTCCCTGCGCGGAAGTGGGCTGGTTCAAGACTATTGACGTAAACGGTTCCTTAGGGTAGGGACTTGTTCTAGTTCTTGCACTTTATATGAAAAGAACCTGTCACTTTTACATTGCGTTGTCATTAGAGGGAACAATTGGTTCAAAACAAGCTCCTCAGAACGGGTTACAGGCCAATCCTTTATAAGCAAATTTTGCATTTATTGTATGAGATCGTGTTCAATCTACTTTTTTTGTATTTATGAGTGTGTGTGTGTATATATAAACAAATGTATGTTTATGTGTAGGGACCAGTATTTCTATTTTTTCCCCTAACCTCTCTAACACTTGTTAACCAGTTACTTGATGTGTGCCTTTTTAACTGATCACTTTTGTCCAATTCATGTTTTGTACCTGTAACAGGACGAGTACACCGCCCAATTGACACCCATTTCCCCAGGGGTATGACAAACTAATGGCTAGATGAGCTATATGGCCTACTGAAATATTACACAGCCTTGAGAGGGTGGCCAAAAATAAAAAAAAAGTAAAACGTTTAATTTTGCAGGTACGGCTTTATTTAATAAACAGTATTCTAAAGTAATTATATATTTTTTAATTATAATGATATTATTATATTTTTTTGTAAGTTTTTTTACTCAAAGCAATAATTTTTAATTAATGTTGAAATGATTTTCAATTGAAAAAGCATGGTTTTCTTTTGATACTGAGGTTTTGTGATCTTAATCATTAGTTTTGTAAGTTGCATGCATTTTTTTTGTAAATCTCAATTCCTTTTTTAACATGTTATCTAAAAAGGTAAACGAAGTTATTTTTTAAATACACTAAGTTTTTTTGTATTAAATTCTCTTTGGTAACACTAGCTATTGTTAAGCTTCGTATCAGATAGAATGCAATTATTTTTTTTCATTTTTATCAACGTGAAAAAAATGAAATTTAAAAGCATGCTGTGTGAATTAATATGTTTATAAATTTTTTCTTTGCATTAAATGCTTTGAGAGGAAAAATAAATAAATATATCTTTCAAAATATCTTTTTAAATAAGAAAGATCATTTAAAAATCCTATATATAAATATTTTACCTCAAATATTTATATAAATTTTTTGACACTTTTATTTGATTGAAAAACAATTTTCTTCGATTCACCTTGATATCTGATACCAACTTAAGTATAAGAAAAAAAACTCAAAATTATTTAATATAGTTCCCGAAACATCTAAGCAATTTCGTGTAACCACATAATAAAACCAAACAAAAGATATTCTGTGTATAAATTGAATTTTTATTTTTCCCTTATATTATTAAATAAAATTATCTTTTTGTAATAGATACCCTAAAATGCATTAATTTGATATTCAATTTGTCTATGTTAAGGGTTTATTATTTCTTGTTGAAACATTGAACGTGAACACTTAAAGGAAAACAAGATACACACGATTATTATCTTTACAAAAAAAAAGCATTTTTGCAAAAAAAAGTGCTGACTTTGCATTAAAGTTTTTATTTCAGCCGTTTAAGCTGATATTGTGTTTGGTAATTGATATACTTTTTAGGGTGTTATATTTTCTTACTGCAGTTAAAGATGTTAAAAGTGGTAACAATTTTTTAAGTTCTTTTTTAAATATTGTATAGCTTATAAAAAACGGGCTGAGTATATCCTTTTTAATAATAAAGTTCCCTTGCCGGCCGTTATGGAAAATGCACAAACGTACTAGAAAAATATATATCTTTAAGTCATTTTCTTTCTAGAGCTAAGTTCTTTAAAAAGTAAATAATTTTTGTTTAAAACTTACAAACCTTTAGATGTCTAACTTGTATTCATTTAAAACATAACTTGTTTTCATCTTTTTCCGTTGAAAAAACAAAATTAATTTTAATGATCTTAAATTGAAATGCAAAACATACACTTTGCTGCAAATAAGGTCAAGATATTATGTTTTTTTAAGCAGAATTTTTCTTGATAACACTTAAAAATGTTTTAATTATTTTTATTCTTTACAAATTCTTCATTATTTTACAAGGAAAAACATTTATAATTTTTATTGAGCAAAATATTTTTTGCATAATTATTCAAAGCTTCTATTGCATACATGCATTACTATTAAAAACAAAATGATTGCCTTTTAGGCACTTGACCATTAGCAATTCACTTGTTTAATACAAAAATAATTATATAACTTCAGTTTTTAATACACATAACATTCAAGTTGATTTAATGATCTAGTTTTGCTCTTTATGTTATTAAACTCTTAAGGTTTTAATTACAAGATAAATAAGAAGAGTGTATACCTTTATAAGTTTTACTTTTTTACAACATACAACAATCCACTCTATTAATATTTAACCCAATTTTGTTGGCATATTTAAAGTAGGAGAATGTGGAAAACTTTATTCAATAGAAACAATTTAACGAGAATATTGTAAAGCATAAGGAAATGAAGGCTCTTATAAAGTGAAACTTATTGGACGGATGAAAAATAAAACCTTAAATAGATTTAAGGTAAAACTTAATTTGATAAGGTTCTAGTTTGTTGCTTTAAATATTTATTTCCTAAATTTTAAAGGTACTGCCACTAGTTTTATACAGATTTAAGTTAATTTTATGAACTCAATATTATTTTCTCTCTCCCAAATGAAAATATATAAACAGAAACCCCTTTAAATTTTAACTGCAATATTTTTTGTTACTTTAAATTTATAAGAATTTAATTTTAAAAATTCCAATAAAAATTTACATGCGTATGATTAATATTAAATATTAATATGAATTTTATATAACTCATACGCACTCTAAACATATGTGGTAGAAACATAAATTTCTGCACGGTTAACATATTCATACATTATTTTATAGCTGGAAAATTTCATGTACGTCAAAAAAATTTAAAATATTGAACAGATTATGAATTTAAGCAGCTGGAAAAATTTTAAATTGTTTAAATATATTGAGTACATTAAATCGAATATAGTTCTTTTATGTATTAGGAGTATTAAGATTCTACATTAAATTTATAATTTGAAAAAAAACTACTGTAATTTTTAGAAGCTTAATAAGCAGCAAAGGATCTAATAACTTATTATTAATTCTTTAGAACTAAATATATATTGATTTAGTTAACAACTGAACTTAATCCTTTGATGACCAGGGGCAAACATAGTTGATCAAGGGGTTTTGTATCAAATAAATGTTAATGTAAAATACAGAGTAATGCGGTAAAAACTTTTTTCCAAAGCAGGGTTAGTTTGACACCCAACTGGTCCTATTTGCCTGTTGCGACTTCAAAAAAAATTATCTTACTTTAGAAAGGTACTAAAAAAAAGTGCATTAAGATATATTCCCGGCTTATCTTTTTAGGAACAGCTCTTATCTTTCAAAAATTTTAAGAAAGAAAAAATTGGAAAGGCCTAAGCAGTCCCAAATATATACTTTTCTATTTAATAAACTGGAAAGAAAAATGTATATGTTTTAATAATTGTTATCATTTCGAAAAAAAGGAGTTAATATTTTGGTTTCTTACGACTAATTGTTCTTGGAGCCATAAGAACCTAATAACAATATTATAAAAAAGAAGTTCATTAAATCTAATAGAAATGAAATTGCAATTTTATTAATTATTGACTAATTTTTACGATCGCATGGACTGAATCGATGGACTTTTTAAAGCATTTTTAGAAAATGTTGTCTCGCAAACATATTTTGTATTAATTGTAATATATTCCTTTGCAAGACATCAAGACATCCATCCCATAATATTTCACCTTATACTTGTTAAATAGCCCTTGCATGTACATGTTGTAGCTGGGAACCTGGGCTCTGGCTAATATTATTTTTTACAGTATTTTTAGGCAGTCATTTGTAAAAAAAAAAAATAAATAAAATGCCAATAAGTTTGCTTTAAAAAAAAAACAAGGAAAATAAACATTTAAAAGCTCAAACCCTTTTTGAATGTAATAGGCTCATTTTATATGCATCAAAAACTGTACGTAAAAATGGTAGCAAAATGTACAAAACCAAAAGCTCTTTGCTTAATTTTTGCTATCTCTCCAGTTTCTTTGCTATAAAATACATTTTTTTTTATGTTATTTATAATAACACAGAAAAAACACGACAAACCAATAGTCAAATCAGTTATAATTTTCTTTAGTCATATTTTTAATTTTACACTTAAAGTAAATCTTGAAAAATCAGTATCTTTGTGTGATCACAACATTTATTAAAAAATTTTCTTACAGCTAAAGAAGCACGTGAAGCACAGGCAGTTAAATTTATATATTTTTTTCTGATATTTTTCACTTTGCATTTATAAATTGTTAAATCATAACTCACAAGCTTGTTTAATATAAAAATATTTGTAAGTATTCATTGTTTTGTAAAATTCTTCCAATTTTTCCTCCGAAATTTTCTAAATTTCTGACATAATTTATGAGTTTATAATTATACTCGTATGGCACTAATAAACTTGTTTTGGTGTTGATACAATAAAAAAAAACACCAACACACATACATTGTCAATGTAAATTTTGTTGTCAGTTATTTAAAAGCATTCAGCTATTAATTGGAATTTTAATATACTAAACACAAAGTAACTACACTGCATACAGCTAAACTCCATTCTTGCTCTAATTAGTGTCTATGAATGTGTTTGTAAAGTCACATAAACAATTTAAAAAATTCCTGTTAATTTTTGTTATATTCTTTGCTGGAAATTATTTATGTATATGCTTTGTATAATTTGTTAAAAATATTATATGGAAAATAAATCCAAAAAATTTTTAAAATTTTACAAACGGAAGAAGTTTTAGGATTAAGGAAAATACTTGATTTTATTGTTTTAAAATTATAAATTTTTAGAAAAAAATTAAAAAATATAATAAAATATGATTAAAATTTTATTAGTTCTAACAATGAAACTGCTCATAGTTTTTAATATATTTATTCAGTTAGCTCTTACAAGAACAAAAGTTTAATAATTTAAATTCAGAAATTTTATTTTTATTTTGCTAACGTGTACTCAGCTTGCAATCATGTGTTTAATTTTTTTGTTGCTAAACTAGCTCTAAAATGATTTCATTAAATTAAGTTTGTTTTGCAATTTTTAAGCAAATTTGCTTAAATGAATTTGTTATTTTAAAAATTTTTTAAACTTAAAAAAAATATAGCAAAGTAGCCAACTTCCGAAAAATTATATTTTTATTTTAATTTTAGATTAAAAATATTCCAGAAAAAGCTTTTGTCTAAAAATAATAAAAAAAATTTTAAAATAAATAATTAATTAGGGGTAATGTTGAATAAATTATAAGCTAATATGATCATATTTTCGGCCTCAAACTATTTCATATCTCTTTTTCTTGGAAACGTTTTTTCTAATGCCACATACATGAAATTGCTATTTAAGTTATATGAATCTTAATGTAATTCATAAATTTTCTAAATAAATAATATTTATTGATCAAATATTTAATACTAAAATTATAGGCTAAAATTCGCCATACGATTTTTTTATTTGTTTTTTTTAATATTTTTATTTCTAAATATTTTAAAGGCCATCGCGAAACTAAAATTTGGATTTAAAAAAAAAAGGAGGTACACGTAAGATCTTGTGGTTTTATTTTAGAGCATACAGTATACCTTCTTTTCCCTTTTGTAAAATATTTGGAGCGTGCGTATTTGGATGTTTTTTCAAATACTCTAAAATTTTGCAGGGGACTTTTGAAAATCGTAAATATAAATTAATATTGATCTTTCAAATATAATCACGAGAAATAGTTTTCACATGTATGTTTTTTATGGTGTGTCCTATATATTGCAAAAGCACTCAACAGATAACAGATTCCAAAATCAATCAGCAGAGCAGAAGTTTGCAATCACAAAGTCTCTTCTAATTAACCACACAATATATTCTAACTAACAAAGGAATTGGGGCTGCTTGAAATTTCGTTTGTAGCAAGTTTGTATCTACATATGGCCTTCGTGTGGGACAACAACGTAAGAAAATGTCAAAGTCTCCCGTCTCGTGCTGATAAGGCACCATATGTATGCTTTTTTTTAATTAATTTTTTGATACAGTCAAATCTCAATAATTCGTTATAGCAAGGGACCGGCCGTTTCTTAAGAATTATAGGGTTTTCCGATTTAGCGGGGTTTCGATTTAACGGGGTTAAAATAAAATAAATACGAATTAACGGTGGTTTCAATTTTTTCAATTTCAAGTCACTTAGAAATGTCTATTTTTTCCTCTCTAATATCAATGGCTGCAAAATTTTGCCGTTTGTGTAACACCAACCGAGTTTTATGCCCTTGACATTTTTCTTACTATGTAACGAACGGATCTTAAGAAAATAAACACACACACAAGCAAAAGAAAGAACCCAATTAAAAAATAGCGGTAAAGAAAAAATCATTCATTCCATGTGTCTATTATTGTTATTAAGAATTATAAGTGGTTGTTACAATTTATCCAAAATCTTTCTTGAAATTTTTAAGTACGATTCTTACTTACATTTTCCTAAATCAAGCCTATTCGGATTGCTTCAACATATCAAGCAGAAAAAAGCTTTTTGTTTTAATATATATTTTTTCAATATAAAATTCTTCTTCTTTAATAAAGCTCCATAAATCAAAAAAAAATTAAATTAAATTTTCGAAATAATCCCGTTTATGGCTTAAATCAATCCTTTTTTGACTTACATCAACTACTCATATCGACTTATATCCATCTTTTTTGGCTTAATTGTGGCTAAAAGTAAGAAATTCGTACTTAAAAAATTTTACTTGGAGTAAGATATTTCGTACTTGATTTAAGAAAAACCGTACTCACTGTACTTTTGACACCGCTATGGCTTGATTTAAGTAAAGTCTACTTAATTTATTATTTGTGTGTAGCAGACAATTACGATTTTTAAGAGGTAAAGTAGATTTTATTGGAATAAGAATTATGAATTAGTTAAATTTTTCCATTTTTCTACTTAAGTTGGTTAAAAGTCCATTAGCAAACTTCATTAGGACTGAAAAAAGCGGAATATTGGCTGTGAAAAGCAAGCACTTGGCTCCTCGCAAAATACAAGACTCCGCCTCCGAAAGCTTTTTCAGGCTATAGAGTTATCCTTAGTAAAGCAAATAGCATACTGGCCGATCTTATCAAAGGCAAAACCTTTTTAAAATTTTTAATCGTTCTATATTACCAAATATTTGGTTTATATAGATAGCCAATAGCCAGTAGCCTAAACAAACTTATATTTTATAAATATTTCAAAATATCCCAAAAAATTTCGCAGTTTTATGGCTTTTACCAAATAAACTTTAAAAATTTTGAAAATATAAAAACTCAAAAATCGATTACTTTTTTTTGCTCGAACAAAATCGTTTACTGGTAAAATTGATAATTTAATAAATAGGCAGGCAAGTAGCTGGCAAAATTATAAGATTTTACTTAAATTGTTCATGACAGATGTTAGTTGCTAATACATATATGTACTTATTAGGCCTATGAATGTATAAGAAAATAATTTTTTTTAAGTGATTTTTATGTAAAAATCAATTTATAGCATAACTTAAATTACTTGTGTGTATAAAGCAGTCGGGCTTAAATAAGTATAGTTTCACATGCTGTTGTTAGTTTTGTTTTGCTTTTTTCATATATATTTTTTCCAGTGATAAAATGCTTTAAAATATTTTTCATGCATTTATTACTTAATTTTAAACCTTAATGATGAGTGAAATATTTATGTCCTTTTTATCACAGAAAGAGTAATAATTTTTGTATAATTTTAACAACTTTTTATTAGTTTAATATTTAGTTTCTGATTAAAAAAGACTAACAAATATTCAAAGTTTTCATTTAAAAGTTTCTTGTCGTCAAAGGGTAAATATCCTACTTTTAGAAGTCTAAACTTTTCGGCATCAAGTGCGTATAGATATTTTCATAAGGACTTAACTTATGTAAGTCTAATAAGCCACATATCTTAATTTAAGAGAAATTATCCTTGCAGGTTTTAAACATAAGCACACAAATTTCCCATGGACTTGAAGCCAAAACCTGCTATCAAAAGTCCAAATTATTCGACTTAGCACTTACATGCACCACTACATAATGCAGTAAAACACTATATTTTCTCCTTCTACACACAAAAAACTACAAAAAAAATTTTTCAAACAAATTCTTGTTCAAAATAATTTATTTTTTTAGTCAATTTATTTAATAGTCTCTAATAATATTTTTATTTGATTTTTAAATCAAACAAAATTTTCGCCTAGACAAATAAAATATTTAACCAGCTCAGCAAAATTTTTTAACAGAAACTAAAATTCTTGCAAAATTGTTTGTCTAAATTTACAACTTTCGTTGTAGGTCCTCAGCCAGACAAAATATTAACTGATTCTCTGAAATTTGTTACTGATTCTACAACTCAGTTTTTTCTGTGTATTTCAAGCTGTGTTAAAAAATATTTTTTAAGGCAAAGCAAATCTGTGCCCTGTTTTGTAAGGCTTGGTAGTTTCAAATTTTACCACCTTTCCTTAGGCATATTTGAAAGCTTTGAATAGAAAAAACTTAAACTTTTAGTTGAAAAATAGTATGTGTTAAAAAAATACGCGTATTTTCATACAAACGAACCGTAATTTTTTATGACTTTTCAAAACTAATACTTTTGAAATTTTTAAAAATGTTACGTAAAACTTTATTTATTTAAATAAAATTGAACAACAATTACGTTTAAAAATTAAGACCAATTTTTCACATATTTTATATGAAATGTGTGCTTGTGTTTGTAGACAAAGTTTTAATTTCATATATTTTTTAAATAATTTTTAATATAATTTCATGTCATTTTAGCTGCTGGTATAGTATATAACCAAATTAATTATTCCGCTTGCTCATATGATGGTACTTGAATTTTATTTTTTTCGTCCTGGCCATTAAGTGCAAAAATATGAAAAATTTAATAATAATATTTTTTTATAAAATAACCATTTAAGGTTTGAAAAGAGACGTGATGTGAATAAACGTACATGTTGGTCTTTCACTTTTGTATTAAATGATTTATAATATACATTTTTTATTTTTTAATTTTTCATTCTTGTTTATTTTTTTTTGACAAACAAGCATTAATTATAAATACCGATTTTTATTAAATATGACCATGGAAATAATTTAAATAATTTACTTTCATATGCATAATGTATGGGCTTATGTATGACAAATATATATAATTTATTTACAAATTGTTATTAATTTATAATGATGTTAAAAGTTAATGGCGAATAAAAGGATTAATTTTAAATATTATTTATGTAAAAAACTTTATAAAACATAATTAAAAAGTATGACACTTTAAAATGAAGTACATGCTTTGCCCTTTGAAAAATTGTAATGACAAATAAAACATTTTAAAAAGCATACTTTTCGGGGCTCAAGAAAATGTTTTGATGTAATTTTTCATTAAAGGTGAAAAAACAGAGCAAAATATATTTTGTAATTTGAAAAAAAATAATTAAATGTTTAATTAAAGATTAAAAAAATTTAATATAACACTTAAAAAAAATTATTAAAAAGCTTCTTATTTTCTTTAATTAAATGTTTTTATATTTTTTACACCAATAACTATAAAACATCACATTTACTTCTTCGTTTAAGACTTACTTTTAAGAATTTTCTTAATCTAATTGTTTCTTCAAATACCTTGTTTTAAATTACATTTCGTTATTTATTTAAATATAAATAGTGAACAAATTTCCTTTATTTGTAACAACAACAATCATTAACTGCAAAACTGATTAAAAAATAGCGCAAAAGAAACTCCACAAACAGCTGAAACATCATAACGTTACCGAAAAATATCAAAAACCCAATATGCCATACAAGTATTTTAATTTGCGGCAAACAAAACAACAAATAATTTGTTATAAACAGAAATAAAAAATGTTAAGTTAAACAGCCATAGGCAAAATACACTTTTTTCCAATTTCTTGGTATTAGTAGTTAATGACATGTTTAAAGGTTCATACATACAAACTCCTACTCATATAGGCGTTCATATATGCAAACACGTTAACCACTTATTTTAACACATATGTACATACACAAAAACATACTTAAGTAACATACAAAAATAAATTCCGACAAAAAACGGCTGATAAGCATCAAAACGAAATGTATAAAAATGCAAAACAGGAAGTTGTTAACATGAATAAGTAGACGACAACGTATGTGCTTAAATACTCCCGAGCAAGAAGAAAGAAGGATATAATACTCATACACCCACCAGCAAAACAAGAACATATACTAACAAGGTGTTTAAGATTGCTTTTAGTGAATTTCTTTTCATGTTCTATTATGAATATCTACTTAAGATATGCAAGATAGATCGCAAAAGAACCAATCACGCCTAAATTGCATGAGTAGCATCACAAGGAAATGAAGCAAAATTAAGAAAAACAAAAACAGATAAAATTACTGCATTAGGCTGATTCCTATTTTGAAAAAATTTTTGTTTAGATAGAAAAAGTAAACAAAAGTTGGGAAAATATTTAAACAAATCATAATAAGAAATAATCCCAATCACATTGTAGTCTACAGAAATTAGTTTAGATCTTCTGGATAATTTTTCTTTAAGGTGAACAAAATATTACGAGAAAAATCATATAAACAAGCAAATTAACCACTACCTCGTAACACACCTTTAAATTTGCACCAACACAAAGCCTTTGATTAAAAGAAGTACAGGATATCTGGTGAAAAATTTTTAATATTAAATAAGATTGTTTTAAAAGGTAACAAACGGTGCGGAGGATGGGTGGCGCTGTTGGAATTGTCACGATGTCGCAATGGTTAAGTAAGAATCGCGCGTTCACTATGGAGATATCTTTAAGGATTAATAATTCTTTTGTAATTGCTCGTCGTGAATTTTGTACAAAGTTCGGTATTCAGCAAATACGTGATGGACCGAGTGTAAATTTAGTTCTTATGTGGGAAGAGGATTTCGGCCAATTGCTTTTGGTTTACGTGAAAATCTGCGAATTTTAATACGGAAAAGATCAAACTTACTGGGAATTTAAGGAGCGAGTATTAATGAATTTTTAAAAAAGGATCTGAAGTTCCATACATTTAAAATGCAAATGGTTCAAGGACTGAAGAAAAGTGACTTTGATATACGCATTTGTGAAACGACGCTAAAGAGTTTTCGCACTGAAAACACTAAAAATTATAACATTTCTGTTAGTGTGCCTTATCCACGCATGAGATAATTGGACCATTTTTTTCATAAACTCCCAAAGCCTGATGACAAATGCCAACGGAAAAAATTATCGACGGATGATTATGGAACTTTTTTTCCCAACTATGTGAGCTTATTTATTGTACTCTTTACTCACGTGGTTTCAACAGGATGGGGCGACTGCACCCATACCCAAAGCTTTGATGAACTTCCTTCGAAAAAATTTCCTCAGGAACCGATCCGCCGCTTTTGGGATATCAAATGGCCACCAAAGTCGTCCGGTCTAACTCCCATCGTCTGTCTTCCTCAAAAATTTCAAAAAGTTTTGACTGGAATTATTCCTTTATATCATTACTTATTTTAATTTTGAATATTTCTGACCACTTAACTAACTTTCGAACCTAATCTATGGCAATACGCCTTAACTTCACATTTCTCTAAATATCAAATAAATACCAAAAGTTAAAAAAAGCATTATCTCTTACAAAATCAAAAATCCCATAGAGTTCCCAAAATATGTATGCAAAACAACAATTTTTGCTACTCAGTTGATTTTCATTTGAATCAAGGATATTTCATATATGTAGAGTCCTAATCCAAAAACTTTCACGTCCTTTTTTCCAAAAGGTAGCCAAATTCGCAAAAAGGTACAATTTACCTCTATATACGCTGTGGTCCAAACCGCAGTTTGCTTTGCATCACGAAATTTCAAGTTTATCCTTAAAGCAAAGATGAGGTTTTTGATAATATCTTTTGCTTTTAAATCAGTGTTTACAGCTATATTTATGTCCTGGAAGCAAAAAACATTGTCAAAATTGTAAGAAGTGTATAAGGGAAGAAGTTAAAAATGTGTAATGCAAAGCAAACTGCGTTTTGGAATAGAGCCATACCTTTTGAACTTCAAATATGTCCTCTAGATATCGAACAACATTTAAGGGACGAAATTTTGGAAACAGAATTATGCAGTTTATTTTTTTTTTTGTTGTATTACATGCGTCATTTTGGCCTTTTAAGGGCAAGGTTTCCAAATAAAGCGCTCACACAAAAAATTATCTAAAAAAACTTTACTTAAATCAAGCCATAGCGGTGTCAAAAGTACGATGAGTACGGTTTTTTTAAATCAAGTACGAAATTTCTTACTCCAAGTAAAATTTTTCAAGCACGAATTTCTTACTTTTAGCCACAATTAAGCCAAAAAAGGATTGATTTAAGTTCGAACCGTACTTGATGTAAGCTAAAAAAAGATTAATGATTTAAGCCATAAACGGGATTATTTTGAAAATGAAATGTAATTTTTTTGATTTATGGAGCTTTATTAAAGAAGAAGAATTTTTATATTTTATTTTTATTTATAGATACTTTAAATTTACAATTTAAAAATTTAATTTTTTATACTTACCGAAGCTGAGATTCGAACAAGGGATTTCTGCACTGCAGCACAAGCGCGTTACCTCTAGGCCACCGAGACACTTTGTTTTCAAATGTAAAATAATATATTAAAACAACAAGCCGTTTTATGCTTGATTTGTTGAAGCAATCCGAATAGGCTTGATTTAAGAAAATGTAAGTAAGGATCGTACCTAAAAATTTTAAAAAAAATTTTGTATAAATTCAATAATAAAATTCTTGATTTTAGAAAGCGAGTTATAAAAAATTTGGTTTCAAATGGACCAGAAGGACAATTGACAAACTTATGTTTTCAACTACCATATTAAACCAGGATCTTCCTTGACTTCTTAAATTTATCTTTATTGCTTTCAAATATTTTAATAAAACTGGTGTTTTATAAAATTTTTATATAGTCTTCAAAAAACTTTAAAAATAAAATATATAAAATATCTGCTTTTCTTGATTTTTAAAAAGGAAAACCTTAAAAAATTGCTTCGATAACTTGTTGCCTCTAGCTTTCTTTGCATCCGCATCGTTAAAGATGCAAAAAAAAAATTATAATTTTATTGCATAAATTCTTAACGAGAAGCAAACAAAAAAGAAAAAACGCGAAACAAGAAAAACAAAAAAAAAATTCTCTAACAACTTTTAAATTATAAAGAAGCCACTAAAAAGTATTTTCAGGAAGTCAATATAAGATTTTTTGTTCTTACGTTTTTCAAAAAATATTACATCATAACATTTATAATGAGTGTGTATAGTAAACGCAAAAGATGTTTATGAAAAAGGACGAAATAAAAGCCGTCTTACATTAAGCTGCCATAAAGGTGTCAACGATGCCGAAACCTGCTAATGTTTATTGTGCTAACAACAACAGCAGTAATGATGATGTTGTACTTAAGGTAACAATGTAATTCTCTCAAAAAAACTTGCTTCTTTGACTTACGCTTGCTTTAAATAAAGACCAAATTTTTTTTTATATTATATTACTTAATACAGGTATATTCTTGCATTTACAAGCATTTTTGTGGCTTAACATTTAATAACAATAAAAAATTTTTTTTAAATATACCCATAAAAAAATATTTCTTCATATCTTTTGGACCATATAAATTATTACAAAATTATTAGATTAATGTTTTTATTTTAAATTTTTTTTTTAAATATTTAAATTATGAATTCACGTTTTTAAGATTATATTTAAGAAGAATAAATTAAACCCAAATTAAAAAATGTTTCGAATTTTCACTATATGTACTTTTCAGGTAAGAAACGGCTTTCAAATCTTAGTTGGTTGACATTTGCTTTCAAAATAATTTCCCATTTTAATAGTATTTCTGTAGTTAGAATAATTTCGAGCCTACTGATGCGTGAGATGATTCAACATGCAATGGAACGAGCTAGCATGGCAACATCAATATACGGAGGAGCTCGTCAGGGAGGACATTTGGAATATAACTCTTAACATGCTGCTTTGAAATTTGGTTAAATGGGATTAAGAGCTATCGCCTCTAAAAATAACAAAGCAGAAGCTGTATCTATCGCTCTCAACTTTTTTATTTGCGGTAGAATGGATTTGACAGTGAGGATACTCGGTAATTAAAGCTTACGGAACAGAATGTCTGACTACGTGCTAGGGCTGTTCACAAGCAGATAAAAGTTTCCTTATTTTAACTTTTTTATACTAAGTAGAGCATAATTATTACCGTTAGGTATAACGGAGTATCTGGATGCATAAGAGCTTATTTTGTTCTATACAGGCATGTTTCAATGGAAGACTGGTTATAGCGAAAATTGTCTGCTCATTGAGAGATGCCATATATGGCAACAGTGACAGCAGGTGCAGTGGGACCAATAGCTTGACTAGTTTGTTTGAACTTCCTAAGCTGGGTTCTAGCAGACCTTTGGATGAGAAAGCTGATGATCAGAATAGCAGATGGAAACACAGCTCATGCGGTCATGCAAGTAATATTGAGATGTTATTTTATTCCCCACATAATTTGCTAATACACGCTGAAAGCCTTTCTGTGCAGAGAAGTTTAAAATATATATTGTTTGAGCGTAAATATCACTGGAGGGTTACACGGGCACAAAGGAATTGTACAAAAATCTGTAGCATACGTCTAAAGAGACGTCTTGTTAAACAGATGGCTTAAGCTTGAAGGAAAAATGGGACAGATAATCTCTGTTGAAAACCTGGAGACTGAGTTTTACTTTCCGCTCCCTAAACACAATACTATCCTACTAGCGGAGGTTAAGGTAACCACGAAATATCTGTCCCGGCTCAATACACAAGCAGATTCAACAGCTTTAGACATATTTATTGATAGCCAATCATTAAGAAAGGCAATCATGTCTCCAAATACCCGATCAAGGAAGGTTTTGCACTGAAAGGTGATAATAAGATATACTTGCAATATGAAAGGTTTCACACAATATAGATTCCTAATCACCAGGAGGGGGTTGGAAATGGATGGAGGACGAAAGAAGTTGACTTGTTAAATCCAGCGCTTTTGGCAATGACCAAGGCCAGATTAAAGGAGTTGGCAAGAAATACACACATAGCTCAATGGAACAGCGGGCTAGGATATTGACGGGAACCCTTGGGGGTGACACAAATTAAATCAGAGCTAGGGGCATTATGAAACTTGGAAAGCCTGAGCTAAGCAAAATGATAAGTGTTCTAATAGGTCACTCAAACCTGCAAGTAAAATCTTCAATAGACAGGAGTTGCAAAGAACAGCGAATTTATCACTTCTTAGCATTTGTATAGGCCACTCTTAAATGTTTAATGTCTAATATTTTGCCAAATGTGGCTTACTTGGGAGGTATGGAAAAAGAAGTGTATGGGACATTTGCCTTCATCACCGAAATTCAGTAAATTTTTTTTCAAAAATTTCTTTTTTCTTTCTTAAAGCATACAACAAGCCGATCACTGGCTTAGAAACATGTCCTGCGGAACTTTCTTTCAACCTAACCTCGCCTAACGTATTACAGCCTAACCTTACCTTACCTAAGCTAATCGAACCTAACCTTACCAAACCTAAAAAATATTACAACTTGTTTGGAAATGTTGAACATCCTTATACTGAATACTATTAGATTCAAACATCGTTATGGTATTGGTGCAGAGACGGGAAACCGAAACATGCAACTGTATTGCTGATACACTGACATCACTTTCATATCCTTTAATCTTCGTGTAGATGAGGACACTGGTACACTTGCCGGTATAACATTCGCCAAAAAACCTACAGTAATTTTGCCAAGGTTGGATTACCAATATTTGACATTAATTTTTGTGTTGCGAAACGAAAGCTAAGGGTTACTTTAGCATTACTAAAATTCACCGGTAATATGGCACCGATTTCAGTAGAACATAGTTGCCCTAAAACAATTTCTGTAGGATCTCTTAAGGTCCAGAGGAGTTTGAAAATTTAAAGCAATTTTTCTTCGTTTGCCTGATATTGATTGGATTTGTCTGTCAAATGGGGCTTATATAAGCCAGCATTGTCTTTATTGCTTTCTCAAGGATAATGGTTTGACCGCAAAGAGGGGCCCAGATAAGGCACAGGCCCTGTAAATAAATATTTTCTATCAATTTTTGAAGTACATTTTGTTTTATTTTTTCTACATCAAATATTGTCCTTGCTTTAAACAAAAAAAAGATCTTCAAATTGGTTTATCATTATTAAAGTGATCACAGTTATCAAGATATAAAGAAAAATTGCTGTGCCAAGCCGACAATGCACATTTTAAGGAAAACTTTTTGAATCTCATTGCTGATGGTTTCTTCAAAAATCTTTCCTATAGTACTTGATTTAACTTCAGAAAGTTTATTTCAACAGAATGGAAAAAGGATAGAGAAGTTGACCTTTCTCTTAGAAATGATCCACAATTAGGGAGAACATTTTTACTTATCTTATCAGGACAGATTTTGGAAAAAAGTACTGATTGAGCTGATTTTTCAAGATGATTTTGATATTTGGTATAGTAAAACTATATTTTAAGGTTTTATTCAAGTAACAGAAAGTGAATTTAAAATTATTGTAATCTATGAGATCAAGTTTTCAGTTGATGTGTAACCCTTCAAAAATTTTATAAAAAATATGTTTAAAAACAAGAATACACAGACACCGAGGCAGACAGACAGACAGACAGACAGACAGACAGACAGACAGACAGACAGACAGACAGACAGACAGACAGACAGACAGACAGACACACAGACAGACTTTAAGCGACTCCCAAAAGTTTTTTTAGTTCGATCGCTAAAATAGACTAAAACAACTTAAGAGCGTATAGACTTCGACCCAAAATCAATTGGCCTATAATACATACAAATTCGCTTATCGTTGTGTAAAAATCATAAAATCTCAAAACAAGGATATTATTTTTAATTTTAAATAACATTTCGTTGCAAATGATTTTCGTTATAGAGTCATAGTGATACCTGTGACACATCATATTATCATCATAAAAATCTCTAAGAGAATTCTTAATTCTTAATTTTGCAACTTTTATTCGTCCTTTAAGTTAATATATGAAATTATAAGAAAATATATTTTTTAATATTAAAAAGTAATATTTAAATGGAAGCAACTAATAAACGAAAGAATGAAAAAACATAGAGTTAACTGAGACTAAAGTAAGTTGTGTCTCTACAATATTAATTAATAATAAGTTTATGTAAACAAGTTTTTCATATACAAAAACTTTTAAGCTAAAAAGAAATAATTGCTTGTGCAAGAGTAAGTTTTAATTGAAATACAATTATCTTCATAATAATTCCTAAGGATGTGTTACCCAGTTGGCCGTACTTTCGAAACATTTTTACGGTTAGTTTATGATCGCAATAAGAGTTGTCTGCAAAGCTAAGATTTTCGATCTTTAAAATTAGTAAAAGAAACTTCATTTAAAAATTACTTTTATATTTTTTAAGTGACTATTTTGAATTACCTTAAAAGGCAACGTAAGTGACAGATTAGATTTGTGAAAACTTAAGAAGTGCTGTAAAAATTTTCTTCACTGGTTAATCTAATAACAGCCATCACATATTTGTACGAACATACATATTAAAATAATTATATGCACACACTATCTAACTTACATCCCTACATCTAATATTTAGTTTGCAAAATTACTTTGAAATTATTTTGCACCACAGGAAATTGTATTAGAGAAAAAAAGTTTTGTATTTAATACATTTGGGATAAAAACAATAGAGTATAATTTAATATTATTAACTAGTTGCCTAAGGACTTTGATGAAATAGCAAATGTTTTGTAAAACTATTTAAAAATATATACCCCGGCATGTACAGCCACATATACAAGATAATTTTGTGTTCATATTCAACTGTGGAATACGTACTCTTTGCATATTTAAGTCAAATATTTTTTTTTTTTTGCTTTTGGGCGGAACTAAGCAGTTTTGAAAATTTAATTAAAAATATTTGATATTAAATTCATTTCAAAATTTGTACAAGATTCAACAAGTTTTAGGACCTTTCTGTTAATTTTTGATTATATTTTATTTTAAGAAAAATTTTTGTTTTGTTTAACTTGTTGCTTTACACTCTCTCTAATTTTTTTTATAAAATTTTTTTCCCTTAAAATTTTTTATATTTTTTCCAGTTTTAATATAAAACTTCGAAGTAAAACAGATGCTGTTTGTTACACGAAAACATACACTTGGCTGAACTTTGAAATCTGATTTCATTTACTACCATCAGACATGTGTACTCGATTCGTTTTCTGCTAATATGTATCTCATCTATTATGTGTGATGAGTTTTTCTTAGTGCATATACACACAAACATTAATATGTATGCTGTAACCTGTATCTTTGGTATTGAAAAAAGTGATTCATATATGAACGTGTATTTGAAAAATAAAAATATGAAGTTCGCAAAGTTGTCGTTGATAGAATTGTGAAGAGACTGGGAAAGAAAATAATCCTTCAGAACCATTATTTAAAGTCTTTCCAAGTATAATTGAGAAATTTCATGCTTAGCAGGCGCGCCAATCTGACTTCTGAATATCTGATAAAAAGCTTACTAGAAAGTCCAGTTGGTATTAAATTAAATGCTTTTATTTTAGAACTACTTCCAATTTTTTTTTCTATGTATCAATGTATATTTTGATTATATATATCATAGTCATTTGGAAAATGGTCACCAGAAAATAGTTCCATTCCACAAACATTTGTACGTTACACAGTGCCCTTTAATTAAAAAAAACCTAATATTTTTTTTAATAGTATTGACTGGAAATTTGTTTATTCAGGCCTTTGAAATAAATCTACTTAATTTAAAATTATGTGGACTTATAGATGGCAGATATCGCCTTGATCTATCTCACCAGTAGTCAATTCCAGTAAAATTACCCAAAGCTAATCGTGATATCAAGCACTAACACTGATAAGTACTCGGTAGGGTCTAAACTAATAAAATAAAAAGATTTCGGCGGGTTTGAGTGCTTTTAGAAAAATATGTGTTAAGGTATTCAAAACCCTCTTAAAAACTTATTATGAGAAGTTTCGTTCATATAACATTATAAAACTTTTAAAGGCCTTTAAGTATTATTTAGTTAGGTCGCTTGATTTTATAATAAAAAACTAGAAAATTTTAAAGATAAAAAACCTTTAATATTTAATCTGCTTCCTGCTTTTTTGCTTTCTCTATTAACACAATTTCAATTTGCTTTTTTTTTGCTCTAAGTTATCACGCATTCCCCTTTTCACTGTCTTTCTCTTTGGCCTGTCAATAATCAATGTCAAAATAAAATAGAAATAGGTGTAAAATTATTTTCATGCTAATACTTATAAAAAAATAATAAGTTAAGCATGTGAATGTATTTTGTAATATATATCCTTCATAAAAATGCAAATTTATTCCTTAGGGACAATTTTCTTAATAAGACGTCGAAATCATTTTTTACAAAAGATTATATTTTAGGGATTTTTTCTAAGCCTTAAAATTAATTTGATTTAAACTTAATAGAGATATATTTTTTGTTTTGTGTTTCTGTCTGTTTTTCTTTTTGCTTCATTTAATTTGAAAATTATACATAATATTAGCACAAGGTCAAACGGGGAAATAATTTTCCCCCTTTAATTTTTTCCCATAAATTTAGTATAAAATATATGTAAAATATATATATATATATAATATAAAACTGGTTTTATGTGCTTAAATAACTACACACAAAGAATAAACTAAGTAAACTTTTCTTAAATCAAGTCGTAGCGGTATCAAAAGGAGGTGAGTACGGTTTTTCCTACACCAAGTACGAAATTTCTTAAATCAAGTACGATTTTTCTAGTACGAATTTATTTATTTAAGCCATATTTAAGGTAAAAAAAGATTGATTTAAGTTTGACATCGTACTTGATGTCAGCTTAAAAAGATTGATTAAAGCGTAAACGGGATTAATTTAAAAATGAAATGTATTTTTTAAAAGAAGAAAAGTTTCACATTTAATTTTTATATATTTTTCATACTTAATATTTATTATTTAAACATTTCCTTTTCTGTATTTATAATAGCTGGGCTTCGAGTTTAGGACTCTCCGAGCTGCAACACCATCGCGCTCCCTTTACACCACCGGGACACTGTTTTTAAATGTAAAGTAATATATTAAAACAACAAGTTTTTTTCGGCTTAATTTGTTGAAGCAGTCCGAATAGGCTTAAAATCAAAGTACAAATCTTACTTAAAAATTTAAGAACGCTTTTGGGTAAATTATATTCTTGATTTTGAAATATGTTTTTCTCTTTGAGTAGGTAAAACGTTGTTAAAAATCAGCAAGATCGGTCTACCACGGCTATTTTGTATGCTCTACCATCTCAAAACTGAATTCTCAAATCTGCCACAGAAAAGTTCTTGTATCTTATATAAGTTGAAGGATAGGTGCAGGGAAAGTAATGATGCGAGTACAAAGAGATAATTTTTATAAAATTTTCTATTCTTTATATATAAAAAAACAATTGGTTTTAGATCATCTTAAGGATCAGTTTACGGCAATATCACTAATTTAAAAATATTGGATAGGAGAAAGAGGAGCGGTAGTCTCTGTACAATTTCGTATATACTATCTCAGACGCTTAAAATTTACTACAACGTAATAGACAACTATAGATACTTTTTGGAACCAATTAGTTGGACAGAATCTGAGGTAGTGAAACCCCCATAGAAATGAAAAATTTTTACAACTGTTAAATCATGCCTGTAATTAACAAAAGAAACATATTAGGATAGGGGCACGGAGAGCGGTAGCCCTCGTACAGACATACGACTGATTTGAGAAATTTTGATACGTAGTTAATAGCAGACTGGGTTAACTATTAACCACAAACCTTTTACAAGTTATTTATCTTATGATTTCTTTATGTTAAAAGAAAACTTTTTTGGTATGGTAAACGCAGACGCCTGTGAAGTTCTTGGTTTTGAAAGTCAAGTAAGATAAGGACTTTAAACACCCCCGAATATAATTTCTTTTATAATATTTAGGATTTGAAAAAACCTTTAGCTGAATCGGGAGTTGAAGTCGATAGATTTTCTTTTTTTTTTGAAAAAGAAAACTTCAAAATTTTAATGTTTGTATGTCGAGAGTTTAAAAGTTTTCGCATTATTCGTACTTAAAGTTTAATAAAGGTTGTTAATTTGTATGGGCGGTTCCCCCACCCCTGCTCTAAACCAAATATTTTTTCCTGAATATAAGAACTATTGTATCAATACTTTTTGTAAAGCATTTAAAAAAAATTAATCACTTATATGGGAGCTGCTTATTTCCCTGCTTTTATTCTAATATTTTTTTTCCAAAGTGTAGGACTGATTGTCCAATTACTCCTTGTAAAACATTTAAAGTCGATAGTTATTATAGATTCCGAGATATAGCTTATTTTAGATTTCATAAAATTTGTTCATTAGTATAGGTGGTACCCCTTCCCCTGCTCTTACTCAAAAATTTAATTTTCTTACTGTCCAACTACTAACTGTGGAACATATGAAGTCGAAATATACGATTCTAAAACGATGTTCCAAAAATGCTGTACCACCACAGCCCTGTAAACACTAAATTAGGCTCTTTAAAAATATTTTACCATTACAAGATCGCAATCCAAGTATGTAAATGTCAAATTTGCTTTCAAAATAAAAAAATTTTATATATTTAATTTAAAAAATGTATAAACGTTAGAAAAAACTAAAAAATCTCTTAAGATGCGTTGGAAAGTCTTTTGCATGTTTAATTTAACTACATATAAACATATTTATTAAAGGCTAAAGTAGCAATGTCCATTATTTAAGCAAAAACAAGTCGAAATTCTAAGACAGAAAAGATAAAAAATTATATTCTAATACCGGAAATTTAAATTTGCAGTATTGCTACAACATAAAAAGCAAGAGTCAAAAGACGCCCATTTGGCGTTATCATTTTATTATCGAGACAGCATTGTTAACTTGTTAAATTAACGTTATTTTAATATTGAGAGTCCTCTCCCAACGTCAGGACAGAATCGGTTTGATTGTCTGTTTCTGCCTGGGTATTATAAGAAATTTATAGTTGGTCGAGTCCAACTTATTATTTTTTACACCACATTTCTATGGGGGCTATGTGAAAATCCGCACCAATAATATCTGTATTAAGTTTATTAGTTGGTGACATCAAGACAAACATTTGTGCAATATTTTGTAAATAAAGATTAATATTAGAGCCAGGTATAGCCCAAACAACTTCATCCGGGAAGACATTTCTATGAGGTCTTTATCAACGAGAACCAAAGGTATTTGTAAATATAGAGTAATATTCGAGTAAGATACAGCTGAAGTTGCTTTTTTCGCAAGGATGTTAGTGGATGAGCTGCAAATGACAAAAAAAAAATTACCTTAAAATCTGCAACCTGTACTTAGATAAAAAAATGCATAGAAACTTCGCAGAATGGACTGGCATGCATGAATCGATTCTGAGAGTGATTAAAGGTGGGTATAAGGCCCAATATTTTGGCATTATAAGCATCTGAACAAACCCATAATATCTCATTCACGTAAATGGTGTGGGTGTAATAAATTAAGGTCCATAATAATATGATTTGTAACTTGAATCTTAAAAAAAATCAGTGTAAACAGGAAACTAACCTAGAATTTTATTTCTCTTTACCATGTTGCCAGCTGTATTTCTGCGAACAAAAAAGGAATACGAAACAAAAACATTTCAACCAGATGTATGCAGTCATTTGGAAAAAGGACAACTCTTGTTGTTGTTTTTTAAAGTTTGTCATCCGTAGAGATGACAGCAACAACAACATTTTTTTTTACTATGAAGGACAGATATTATATGTTAAGTTTTTTTCATTTTAGGTTTGTGCTACTTACATATATATTTTTTTTATATAAAGAATGTATAAAATATAGTCTAAAGTAAGAAGACATTTATGTATTGAATAAGGGTTTTTACATTCTTTGACATTAAATAGGGTTAAAAGGTTTTATTTTTAAAGAAGAAATTGAAAAAAAATTCAATGTTTTGTTGTGGTTTGCCAAAAAGAGGATATTTTTTTATTAAAAAATTTTTCTTGGTAAAGAGTATTAGGAAAACGTATTAACGAAGTGTATCCCACATATTTAATTACGTGTTTATATGCTTGCATGGCTTTGTGACAACATTAACAAGAATCAAAAGTTAACCTTTTTTGTTTTTTTTCTCAGTTTTCTTTTGCTGTTTTCTTTTTATTAAAACAAAATATTTATATTGTTTTTGTTTAACTTTCTTTTTATTCTTTCTATGTGTTTCTGCAGGTATATTTTGTACCAAAGGTAACTAGAAATAGATTTAAATTTTACATCTTTTTTTATTAAAAATTGAGTTTATTTTGAACTGGAAAATTTATTTTGTTCAAGTCACTATTAGGTGATTCACAAGGTGTCCCATTATGTCCTATTGTCATATTGTCATAAAATTTCACAATGGTTTAAAAGCCTTAACCAAATATTTGACACTCGGCGTAGATGTATGTGGAGTTGTTGTGACAATTTAATAAGCATATTAAACGACGTAATGTTTTTTAAGAACTATTTTTGTATAAAACACAACAAAACCATTTTGAAATTTTGTAACAATATGACAATAGGACATAATAGGACACCTTGTGAATCTCTTATATATAAATATTAAAAATAACTTAAATTTTAGTGTTTTTTTGTGGGATAAAATTTCTTTAAATGGTCTTTTATTTGCCAGTTCAACAATTAAAAAACCACCACCTTCAGCGTATCCAGTAACATTGAATAAACTTTCCTACATTAAAAATTTATGCAAAAAATAGTTTACCTAAAAAACTGCTCATTTACAAATTCTCTTCAATTAAAACCACAAAAAAGTTATTTATAAACATTCCTTTAAAATATAGTTCATATATTTCTATCTCTAAATGAAAACTTTAACTTTCCCTTAATAACATAATATGAGATCCCCATACAAGTATGTTCTTAAGTAGCAGGCCTCACACAATAATATATTTTGTGTGTGTGTTCTGAAGTACATGCTTACATTTATACATATTTGTTTTCCCCTTACTTTGAATGACACGTTTCCCCATTTAATTGTACCCACAAATAATTGTTACAAAATGCTTTTTGTTGTTAAATCTGAAACGTAACTCTCTTACTCTTAAGACCATAACAACAGCAAGAAATAGTTAGAGAAAAAAAAAACCAATAACAATAACAAATGTAAGAGGGGTAAAGAAAGTTATACATTTGTTGACCAAATTACCTAAGTCAAGCGAAAGTATGAAAGGAAGATTAGAAAATATATGAAAATAATAGCTTGGGGGAAGACATAAAAAAAGGAAGAACATGTACAACTATTTTAATAAGTATTAAAGGCAGAACAACTTGAACGTAAGTGCTACATAGTATTTCCTATTGCATAAATCTTAATGTATTATATATAAGACAGTTAGTGAAACGAGAACGTAACGTATCTTATGGTGCTTGATAATGCATTCTATTCGGCTAGTATGGGTAGAAAAAAACTACTTTTTTTTAATAAAAGTGTCTTTCAACATTATTGGAAAAATAGTAATTTCTTCTTATAAAAGAAATTATATAATGAACTTAAGCCAAAATAAAAAGCAAAAATTTGTATTAAAAACAATTAGTTCAATAATAAATAAAATAAGTATAAAGCTAGAAAAAATCCAGCTGCTTCGTAAAATCAGTCTGAATTTTTTAAACAAAGTTTTAAATGCTGCATGAAAAAATAAAATTCATTACTTCAAAAAAAAATTTTTTTTTAAGGAAAACCCTATTAGAAAATGTAACATGTGTGTCATTTATGTTTGTCTTTTAATGTTTATCAATTTGGCAACAGTTTAAAGTTATTAAAAATCTGCATGAAAAACTTAAAACTTTAGGCTAAACACAAAACTCTCATTAAACATGCGGTAAAGTAAGTATATACGCCTTTAGGCAGATGTATTAGTAATGCTTTGTTTTTGTGCTTATTTAAGTATATTTTGGGCTTATGGTGCATGTGTGTTTAATATGAAAAGTCAACCATTCATTAACATGTCACGTCAATGAAAGAAAAAAAAAACAATTTAATGGTTTGTTTATGATTTTTATGTCTTCTTGAGCACACGCACACTGACACTTATACCCACTTATATTAACGTACTAGTTTAAAGCTTAAAATACACACGCATGTACGCACATACAGCAGAGCAAAAATGTTAGTGCTGGTAAACACCCATGTCAACTTAAAACAAAAAAAATTTCAACACAAACATGCCGAATATATATTTGAAAATTACCACAAAATAGAATTTACCCTTGTTAACTTAACCAAAGAGCTAAAACCATACACTATTTAAGAGATAATACAAAAGATATAAAAAACTTAAATAATGTAAAACCTTAATATTTAAAAATAAGGACTTTATATGGACAAATAGGTTTTAGGTAAATACTTCTTTAATGCAAATATTTCATAAGTATATTTTTAAAATAGTAAAATTTCTTCCTATTTCAAATTCAGCTTAATAAAAATGTTTGCAGCTCAACCTGTCAAATACCCTTAAAAATCCAAATCAGAATAAGGTTTTCTTAAAGAATAAAAAACCATAGAAGGGAAGGATCAGGGAAAATTTTCTCGGGTTCGACGTAAATGCCACGAGCATCTCTTCGGTGTTATGTTAGATTAGTTTAAAGGAAAGGCTATAACTTATTTGAGTTCACTTATTTCATTCCCTTTGTATTTTAGCTAAAGATTAAGATACAAGTGTTAGAGATGGAAAAAAAAGAAAAATTTAAAAGAATAGAAAGAAAGAAAAGTCAAATGAAGCAGAACTACCAGAATATCGGGTGGATACCGAACCCAAAACTCTTCGAATAGCATACTTCCCACTGATAAACTAGGCTTAGAGATCTCTTGAAATGGATAATAAAAAGCCTTGTTTTGTTCGATGTAAATGCCAGAAGTATCTCTTCAATGGAAGCATTTTTCCCTGCCATCAAATAATATTTGCTGTACAGTGCATGTGAATGAATTAGTTTGGTTTTTGTATAAAACATGAGTATATATCTAAACTAAGCATGATAGAAAAAATATTACGCCGTGCGCATTATTTCCCGTAAGATGGCATAAACAATCCACTGAAATGGTTGCCAAATCTGTCTCAAATGAGAAGACTAAACATTTAAAGCAAAATATTTTTGTTTTTTGTGATGGTAAGCAATCCCACAAAAGAAAGCTTTTGCTCAAAAACAAAAATAGCATAACGGAAAAAGCCTAAGAGTGAAAAACACAAGCACACAGACTTTAAATTTCAGAATTTTTAGCCAATTGGAAAAACGTATGCGTAAGCTAAAAAATTTTAGCCAATATAGAAGCATTTTGCGTGACGTCAACGATCCTACATTCTCAAATAGCTTCCAGCGTTTTCTTTGCTTGGCGTAACCTTTAATTTAATCATTTTTGTATCTAAACTATAATTACTACTATACCTCAAAGTTTAACATGTGTATATAGCAGCCAACCAACAACATTTTGTTAACATACATCTTCAGTATTTAATTTATTCAATTAAAAAAGAACACGAAGAAATAATACCAAATATAAATTAGTAGCTAGAGGTCATATTAGTCAAATTGGAAATGTTTATTAAAGACAAAATGATAATGTATAAGTAAAATGAATTTCTAATTAAAGGAACCAAATTGGAATCAATCTGTGATGTTTTTTTCTTTTTAATTACTTTTGTTATTATATTTTAACAAACTTTTTTGATAATTTGTCTGGACTGAAAATTATAGCAATTACGGCGTTGAACAAAAAAAATGTTGTTCACACGCTCTTAATTAGTTCCTTCCTCAGGTTCTCAGTTTTTTAGATCTCTTAAAAATATACAAATTAATAGTTGCTAGTATTGCTTATTAATATAAAATTATTAGATAAACTTTTATCTGTGCTGTAATACAAAAAAAGCTTTAATAATGTGTTGTTGGCGTTTCTATATCTTAAAAGTATTATTTTTTTACAAACTCATACAGCGCCCATGGTTAGGTCTTATAATAATAAGCATTGTTTTTATGAACTGAGGCATAACTTTCTTAATATTTTTGAAACCTTATGAAGAAAAAATCATATTTGAAGCAGTTGTTTCCTTAAATTTTGCTTCGAGAAGAAATTTTATGGGACCTTTTTAAAAAGTAATTTTCATAAGACGAAAAACAAACAGGAGCTATTTGAAATACAGTAATACTCTAAACAGGGTTTTCTAACATTCTTAGATTTAAGAAATCATTGCCACTATCAGACGGCAGCAGTAGTTTTCTTTCTTATATAACAAGCGTGTCGACAAATATTATTCGAAGGATTTTGTTGGCAATATCATTTTGTGAGAATGAATGAAGATGCTCCAGTAAGAAAGAAGTTTGAATGCGAACCTGGTGATAGATCACGCAGAAGAGGAAGACTGTACTGCGATGGAAGAATTAAGTTTAAAAAAATAGGTGTTAGAAACTGGAGAAGAAGCGCAAAAGGTCGAAAAACCTGGAGATCGATTCTGAGTAAGTAAGGAATTTTCTGTGACAACTTTGAAATTTATCTATGCCATCTCTTGCAACGCCCCATTACTTTATTTCGTAGCTTCAGTTTCGGTGATTTCTCACTTGTATATGACTTCCATGTGAGGGTACGATTCATGCAAATGTATTTCACCCTAAAATATTGACTTTCCATCAATTATTAAAAATAATGGAAGACCACATTTCATATTTTCTTTTTTGTTTTAATTTCCTATAACTTTGATTATTTCTTTACTTCGAAGCCCATATAATATCTCTATGAGTACTGAGAAAATTCGAATTGTCGGCAAATAGTAACGTACGTATTTCACTTTGTAAACAACAGCAGTAATGACCTTTAAATACTCTTTTGAGGTTCGACAGCCCTTATTGTTGGACTGCACATAGGTCAATTTTCTTCCTAATCATAAATGATCACCTGGCCTGTACTTTGAACAACGTTTTAGCGATTCGCTGACGAGGTTAGCGCTAATGTAGATTACAAGCCTAAATATGAAAAGCTAGAACTACATTTTAAAAAAACCTGTGTTTTGGTGTTCTGTGTTTTTGCCTGAGTAGTGACATATTGCATTATCTACTGGGAGTGCATTTTTTTTAAGAGTTTAAACAAGCTCAAAGGTTTATTAGACTATAAATTCGAAGGATCCCGTCTAGTATTGGCGGATAGTATTGACGCAGAAATGTGGTGCCTAAAAGTAAGAGATTCAAAATTAGAAATTTGCGACAAGTCATTTTGTTCTTATTTTTAAAGTAAATACTCGTCGGATTCATAGCATACAGAGTTGCTTGAAAAATGGCCACTTCTGGTAAACCGTGCAGTGCTACAAACCCCCACAGAATTTCTATAGAAAGTCTGGAAACAACAGTCTAAAATTGACTTATATCAGTACATATTTTGGGGAAATATGTTTTCTTATCGTCTTTCAAGAATATCATGTATTTTTTCCTTCTTGCCCAGAAACTCTTCAGATTCTGTAGTTGTGGTTTAGTGATAAGGGGGTTTTTAAACATTTGAATGATAACCATAAAGAAAGGATTATCTAAGAATTCAAGTTTATGCTTTCAAATTGCTTCCAAATATTTCTTTAGCGTGTATGTGGGTCCAGAAAAATTCTGAATTGGTCTATATTTTTTTTTCTCTAAGCTTAGTTTAAAGCTAAAGCGATCTTTGTTTTGCTGTTTTTTGACAAAACTTTGTTCAGCAAGGAAGAAAAAATTCTTTCATTCTGGCGGTAGGTTGAAGAAGCATAATTTGCAGCTCTTCGTTTGTTTATTTAGGCTGCTAAGATAATTTTCATTATCTTAAAAAGTTTAACTTGCGATTTAATAAGGAATGCAAATAGTGCTTGTTGTAGGTGAATGATCTAAAGATATAAATCAAAGGAGGCTTAGATGAAACCTTTGGTACGATACCGGTAATGTCTGGAATATTAAAAGGACTATTTTACCAACACGTTTTTGCTCGGCTCAACTAACGCAAAGTTCAATTTCAAATTCAAAATCATACGAATCACAGCCTCTAAAAATAATAAGGCGGGAGCCTTAGTACGTATGTCTTACATTATGCAATTATGAAGCAGGGTTGTAAAAATTTATGCAAACTTCTTCGCGGATATTTTTTAATGTAAAAAATGTTAAAACAATAAACTAGCGAAATAATATAGGTTTTGAAAAATTAATCGTTTCATTACAGACATATGCTGCTTTGATATAATACTGAGAGGGATATAAGAAAGTTTGCTTCTGCAGACAGTTATGTTCAGATAGCACAGTTGTGTGCTCAATGGACCGCTAATAGGTATTATGGACCGATTACTAGTAGTTAAGCCAGTTTAGTCTTTGCACCAAAAAAATTTTATCCATATATCTTTAAAAATCCGACCTGTACTTTGAGACCAATAATGCATTAACACTCAGACGAACCTGTTTTAGTCGGTTGTTGGGGTGGTTTGGGTAGATTGGTAAAATTAAAGATGAGTCACAGACTATGTTTTTTGGCTTAAGACACAACTGCCTAAACACCCCTACCGCGTATGTGGTGTGGTTATAGTTAATATTACTCATACGCAAGCAGTAGTTGGAATCATTTGGTCCGTTATTTAAACCTAATAATTTCTTATGATGGAACGCTGTCTGGCAGATGATAAGTAATAAGTTATTAGAAATTCTTATTTTTAATTTAAGTTTTAAGTAAAACTATTTTCGATTTCAAGTTGCGGAAAAACAAATTTTTAAACATTTTAAGAAGAATATTAATGCTTATATCTTTTTCAAACAGTAATTTATATATAAAATGGGTTTATCTAATAGATTTAAGGCCAAGTTTTATTTAACAAAGATTATTTTTTATTACATAAACTCATAATAACTTGAAAAATTTAATTACAAGAAACTTAAATAGTACCCCGTTTGCGACATTTGTTATGTAAAGTTCAAACTTATTAAAAACTACAAACAAAATAAAATTTGTGCTTAAGCTAAATACTTTACGCTTCAAAACTTTTAAATTTAATTATAAGAAGTAATTAACAACTTTAATTATAAACATCTTTTATATCTAAAAATATTTTTATTTTCTCTTTATAATTGCAGTTCTTAAACAGTTTTAATGCTTTCAACACATGTTTGTATGATATAAACGAGCTACATTTACACAATCTATTTAAAAGGTAAGTACATAAGTACTAAAGTATAAGAGATAATTGAATTTTGTTGTAAAGTTTTTGTTTGCAATTGAAAATAATAGCGGTAATATAATTATCACTTCGATTAAATGATAAAATCTTGTTGTAAAAAGTACAACAATTTCCCCTTGGTGTGCTTTGAATAAGTTGTTCGTATCCTGACGTGTTTAAAACATTTTCTAAAAAAAACTTATGAAGCCAATGGCAAAAGCACTTGCATGGTTGCAAAATTGCGTGTTAACTTTATTACCAGGGATTACTTAGTAAAGTTCCCTACTATTCTATTAGTGTATTTATGTAAAGATTACATAAACTTATATCTATATGTGTTTCTACTTCAAATGACCCACCTGATCCAGTAAGATAGCAAAGGTATAAAGCTAGCCAAACAAAATTGCAATAAACTAAATAAACTGTTTAAGTTTTCTTACAATAATGATCATTTGTGCAAACGATAATACCAGAAAATAAAAAATTTCAAGAAATCATAAAAGAAAGGGGGATAATAAAAAAACCATTAATTAGTTGCGGTTAATATTAGCTACAGTATAGTATTTGGCATTTTGACATACAATACAGAATTAAATAAACGAAAATTGGGGGCAAAAATAGTTAAAAAAGAAAATTGAAAGGTTAAATAGAATAATTAAATTTGGTTTACACAAGAACATTAAATAGTTGGCATAATATTGTTTTAATACAAAGTAAATAAAACTAAACAAAACTTTCGAAAGAATTTAGTTAAATTATATTATTGGCAGATAGTCGTAACAGAAGTTAATTTTTGTAGGCCAGTGTTGTATGTTATATTTCAAAAGAAAATTATATTCCAACAGTTTGCTCAGTTTTGAAGTTTGGTTTTCTTAGTAGACATATTTTTTCTTCGCAATTTTTTCTAAGAGATGTCGTATACTCTGAAAACTTTTCTAACTCTCTCGAGATTATATTGTACGAAAAGTACTTCTGAAATTCCCTGGAGTAATGTGTCATAAAAAAGTTTTTGCCATGAACTTATACATTTTTTTCAAAGATATTTTAAAAGGAATGATTTTTACTTTAAAAGAGTATTATAGGCTTACCAAAAGCAAACCCTATTTTGATGTAAAAGTCCGTGTAATATGCTTTGTTTTTTAAAAAGCAAGCCTTTTCTGTTTATATGAAACAAAAGTTGAATGATAGATTAAACCTTCAAAAGTGAATTTCTTTAGGCTTTAAACGAGGCTCTATAGGATTTGCTCTAGACAAGTAAATAACGTCGTTGCTTAGAACTAACAAATAATCAATATAAAAGGAGACGTAATTCGTGGGAAAGCAATTGATTTATAGGCCACCGCCAACGGTATATTTAAAAAGTTGGGAGCTGAGGCAATAACGTAAAGAGAAGTTTTCCATTCTAGGCGCCAGCGAACCAGTTGAGTGTAAGTTCTGAAAAATTGTAACAGATGCTCTGTAGCATGTAACGTTTGGAATTATATTTAAAAACAAAAGAGTTGATTTATTTAAAGTAGTAAAAAGTAGTTGTAGCATGCATCTTTTCCTTCCGGCTTCTGTCTCGTCGGCGAATGGGTGAGTTCTTCACTAACTTACTCTTTACAGCCTACCAAACTACAACAAGGGAGAAAATTTTACTGTGCATGCTAATTTATACATAAAATGGACAGGACACGACAAGGATTGCGAAGATGTTAAGTCGATAAAATTTAAGGGGGGGAAAGAAAATAAGTCTGTTGACAGAGTTGTGAAAGGTGTAGTCACAACAAATATACCCCTCCCAGCCATGATCATGTATTCGGTAGCAAAGCAAATTTTTCATGATCCCAAATATACTTAACCCATACGATCAGTTGCTTCAAATCAAACAAAAAAAAGATTTAGTGACTTTCCATGTCAATAATATTTATTAATGAAAATCCCAACCCGAACATACTTTATTTGGGTAGCAAAAAAAGAAATTCAACAAAAAACAGTAAACTTACTCATTGTAATAAAAAAAAATTTAAAAAGATGGCAATTGAACAATTTAGTAATAAAATAAACCGACGGATGTAAAAATCACAACACTGCTGAAAAAAAAAAGTTTATGTAGGCATCCAGTTCGGTTACTTTTATTAGTTGCTTAAAAAAAATTAGGTAAATTTAGAAAAAAAATTTTGTAATGAATTATAACGGCTTGGCATACATAACGGCGAAACTTATTTTTATTAGTTTTTAAAAATTCTTTGAATTTCCGTTAAGCAATTGTAAATTAAATCGTATAAAAAAATTTAAATCTTCCTAAAATTCCGATTCATGGCTGTTTTGCATCTGTAGCTCTTCTTCTTATTTTTAGGTTTTTGGGAAAGAAATAAATAACGAGTGAGTGCGGTAACTCTAGGTATCCATTATAAATTATAATTTCTCAAAACGGTTCTCTTCTCTCTTAAGTTTTTTTTTCTTCTTCTTTCTTTCCGCTATGCTGTTAATTTATATTAAAATAATTATTCACGTTTTCCGTAATATCTTTAGTAAAATCAAAGGGATTTTAGACATATTTGCACTTATTTTCATTAATTTTTAATTTCCGACACGACTACACTAATAATTTTTAAATATACGTTTCGAGAAGAAAGTTGTACGCAACATTTACTAATGACCTAACATTAAAACGCGCTAACAGCGTTAATAACTGTTACTAAAATCAAATAATGTAATTGTTACATTATGTTAATGTTAACTGTTAAGAAGCAGGGAATGTTAATATATTTTCGAATACGGAAGTAAAAATATTGTAAATGTAATAATATAAAAAAATAGATAATATAAATAACTTACATTTTATGCCAGAGCTGGAACTCCCTCGATGAAAGATCTTTCAAAGCGAAGTGGCTGACTTATTGATGTTAATGTTTAAAAAGAATTATTTTTATTAGATAAAAGAAATGTTGCGTGTATTTTAAAGAAGAACCCGGACTCACTTTATGTATTTATTTCATATTTCATAAGTTTTTAGCTACGTGCGCAAACTTTTTGCTTTCACTGTATTGTTCTACGTTTTTATAAAAATTTATACTTTGACGTTTATTTTTTTCCCCGTTTTCTTTAGTTTGTTTTTATACAAATTTTTTTTTATTATATCGCACGCGGTGGTTGTTATTTCTACATTTACACTTTATTTAAATAATTAATAGAAATTTATATAAAGAGCAAACAATAATTTAAAAAACAAATTAAATTTAAAGTTAAAAAAAAAGAAAACTAGATATATAAACACATTTTTTCTTTTTGGTTTGTATCGAAATGGTAAGTACAAAACCTAGGTATATTCTTTTTGTTCTTATAATTTATTTATGTTTTTTTTTTCCCCCAGGCATTAAGGTAAAACACTTTGGATACGACTTCTTTTTGGTGCTTTTGGGGACTAAAAGTTTATACACCGACTAATTATAAACACTATTTTTATGTCACCTGGTAAAATGGTAAGTGTTACAAAAATTATCTGGCGTGTCTCTGATGTGGTGTTTGGTGCAGCCCCGTTGAAACACAAGTTGGGCTCCTGAATGAACAGCGGTAATTGGGTTAAGCTCCTCGCTCACTTTTGGAGTAGATTAACAACCAACCTGCCTGTAACTAGCAATTTTGGTGAAAGAAATAGGGTTATGATGTGGTGCCGAATGTGTGTATGTATGTAGGTGAGTATGTATGTATGTATGTATCTAGAAATTACTCCACTGCGCTGTATCCACACCTTTTTCCCAAAACTTCCGGCCAAGTTTTCTTTCCAAGCTCGTGCCCTTTTCCTCCAAAGGAAAATTGCATTACTATTTATGAAAATTCTGGAAATAATCCACACCACCATTTTATTAAAAAAAACTATTCCACACTTTTAAACTTACAAACAGCAAAACAGGAAAAAAATTAACACAAACCCCAAGGGTATCGAAATAAAACTTTGTACTTTAAAGAAAATTTAGGTTTAAAAAAAAATCATGAAAGCAAATTCTCTAATAATTAACTTGGAACACTTTTAAATCAATTTATCATTTTAATTTGCATAATACTTACATTGAACTCTGCTTATGTTGCAACACTCTAACAAATGTGATAAAATAAAAAACTTGCACTTTTTCTTATTTAAACTATTTAATTTAAATTTTGAATCTCTTCACAGACTAGTGTTGTTGAATGATGATTTGGTTGAAAAAGGAGGATTCTGTACCGGTTTAGCCCTTTTATACCCCCATTTTTCCACATTCCTTGGAAAATTCGTGTTATTACTAACACATACATACACCGATAAAAAACATACACGGCCAACTTCACACCAAATACCTGCTACTGCATTACCCTTTTGTTGAATGCCTGACGAAAAGTTAAGTGGTGTTTAGAGTTCGACATGCCACAAATTGCCTAACAAATTTTCACCCCACTAACAGAAATATTTATTTATAAGTATGTATAATAAGTTATTTTCATTTTTGTTTATTATTTATTTATTTATTTATTTATTTATTTATTTATTTATTTATTTATTTATTTATTTATTTATTTAATCCGTATGTGATTTATTTATAAGTAGATAGGTTTTATTTTATATTCATTATTGTTTATTAATTTCATTTGTATTTACATATATTTATATTTAAATTTATATTTCTATTTCTATTTCAATTTCAATTTCAATTTCAATCTCAATTTCAATTTCAATTTAAATTTCAATTTCTATTTCTATTTCTATTTTTATTTCTATTTCTATTTCTATTTCTATTTCTATTTCTATTTCTATTTCTATTTCTATTTCTATTTCTATTTCTATTTCTATTTCTATTTCTATTTCTATTTCTATTTCTATTTCTATTTCTATTTCTATTTCTATTTCTATTTCTATTTCTATTTCTATTTCTATTTCTATTTCTATTTCTATTTCTATTTCTATTTCTATTTCTATTTCTATTTATATTTGTATCTATATTTATATCTATATTTATATTTATATTTATATTTATATTTATATTTATATTTATATTTATATTTATATTTATATTTATATTTATATTTATATTTATATTTATATTTATATTTATATTTATATTTATATTTATATTTATATTTATATTTATATTTATATTTATATTTATATTTATATTTATATTTATATTTATATTTATATTTCTATTTATATTTCTATTTCTATTTCTATTTCTATTTCTATTTATATTTATATTTATATTTATATTTATATTTATATTTATATTTATATTTATATTTATATTTATATTTATATTTCTATTTATATTTCTATTTCTATTTCTATTTCTATTTCTATTTCTATTTATATTTATATTTATATTTATATTTATATTTATATTTATATTTATATTTATATTTATATTTCTATTTATATTTCTATTTCTATTTCTATTTCTATTTCTATTTCTATTTATATTTATATTTATATTTATATTTATATTTATATTTATATTTATATTTATATTTATATTTATATTTATATTTATATTTATATTTATATTTATATTTATATTTATATTTATATTTATATTTATATTTATATTTATATTTATATTTATATTTATATTTATATTTATATTTATATTTATATTTATATTTATATTTATATTTATATTTATATTTATATTTATATTTATATTTATATTTATATTTATATTTATATTTATATTTATATTTATATTTATATTTATATTTATATTTATATTTATATTTATATTTATATTTATATTTATATTTATATTTATATTTATATTTATATTTATATTTATATTTATATTTATATTTATATTTATATTTATATTTATATTTATATTTATATTTATATTTATATTTATATTTATATTTATATTTATATTTATATTTATATTTATATTTATATTTATATTTATATTTATATTTATATTTATATTTATATTTATATTTATATTTATATTTATATTTATATTTATATTTATATTTATATTTATATTTATATTTATATTTATATTTATATTTATATTTATATTTATATTTATATTTATATTTATATTTATATTTATATTTATATTTATATTTATATTTATATTTATATTTATATTTATATTTATATTTATATTTATATTTATATTTATATTTATATTTATATTTATATTTATATTTATATTTATATTTATATTTATATTTATATTTATATTTATATTTATATTTATATTTATATTTATATTTATATTTATATTTATATTTATATTTATATTTATATTTATATTTATATTTATATTTATATTTATATTTATATTTATATTTATATTTATATTTATATTTATATTTATATTTATATTTATATTTATATTTATATTTATATTTATATTTATATTTATATTTATATTTATATTTATATTTATATTTATATTTATATTTATATTTATATTTATATTTATATTTATATTTATATTTATATTTATATTTATATTTATATTTATATTTATATTTATATTTATATTTATATTTATATTTATATTTATATTTATATTTATATTTATATTTATATTTATATTTATATTTATATTTATATTTATATTTATATTTATATTTATATTTATATTTATATTTATATTTATATTTATATTTATATTTATATTTATATTTATATTTATATTTATATTTATATTTATATTTATATTTATATTTATATTTATATTTATATTTATATTTATATTTATATTTATATTTATATTTATATTTATATTTATATTTATATTTATATTTATATTTATATTTATATTTATATTTATATTTATATTTATATTTATATTTATATTTATATTTATATTTATATTTATATTTATATTTATATTTATATTTATATTTATATTTATATTTATATTTATATTTATATTTATATTTATATTTATATTTATATTTATATTTATATTTATATTTATATTTATATTTATATTTATATTTATATTTATATTTATATTTATATTTATATTTATATTTATATTTATATTTATATTTATATTTATATTTATATTTATATTTATATTTATATTTATATTTATATTTATATTTATATTTATATTTATATTTATATTTATATTTATATTTATATTTATATTTATATTTATATTTATATTTATATTTATATTTATATTTATATTTATATTTATATTTATATTTATATTTATATTTATATTTATATTTATATTTATATTTATATTTATATTTATATTTATATTTATATTTATATTTATATTTATATTTATATTTATATTTATATTTATATTTATATTTATATTTATATTTATATTTATATTTATATTTATATTTATATTTATATTTATATTTATATTTATATTTATATTTATATTTATATTTATATTTATATTTATATTTATATTTATATTTATATTTATATTTATATTTATATTTATATTTATATTTATATTTATATTTATATTTATATTTATATTTATATTTATATTTATATTTATATTTATATTTATATTTATATTTATATTTATATTTATATTTATATTTATATTTATATTTATATTTATATTTATATTTATATTTATATTTATATTTATATTTATATTTATATTTATATTTATATTTATATTTATATTTATATTTATATTTATATTTATATTTATATTTATATTTATATTTATATTTATATTTATATTTATATTTATATTTATATTTATATTTATATTTATATTTATATTTATATTTATATTTATATTTATATTTATATTTATATTTATATTTATATTTATATTTATATTTATATTTATATTTATATTTATATTTATATTTATATTTATATTTATATTTATATTTATATTTATATTTATATTTATATTTATATTTATATTTATATTTATATTTATATTTATATTTATATTTATATTTATATTTATATTTATATTTATATTTATATTTATATTTATATTTATATTTATATTTATATTTATATTTATATTTATATTTATATTTATATTTATATTTATATTTATATTTATATTTATATTTATATTTATATTTATATTTATATTTATATTTATATTTATATTTATATTTATATTTATATTTATATTTATATTTATATTTATATTTATATTTATATTTATATTTATATTTATATTTATATTTATATTTATATTTATATTTATATTTATATTTATATTTATATTTATATTTATATTTATATTTATATTTATATTTATATTTATATTTATATTTATATTTATATTTATATTTATATTTATATTTATATTTATATTTATATTTATATTTATATTTATATTTATATTTATATTTATATTTATATTTATATTTATATTTATATTTATATTTATATTTATATTTATATTTATATTTATATTTATATTTATATTTATATTTATATTTATATTTATATTTATATTTATATTTATATTTATATTTATATTTATATTTATATTTATATTTATATTTATATTTATATTTATATTTATATTTATATTTATATTTATATTTATATTTATATTTATATTTATATTTATATTTATATTTATATTTATATTTATATTTATATTTATATTTATATTTATATTTATATTTATATTTATATTTATATTTATATTTATATTTATATTTATATTTATATTTATATTTATATTTATATTTATATTTATATTTATATTTATATTTATATTTATATTTATATTTATATTTATATTTATATTTATATTTATATTTATATTTATATTTATATTTATATTTATATTTATATTTATATTTATATTTATATTTATATTTATATTTATATTTATATTTATATTTATATTTATATTTATATTTATATTTATATTTATATTTATATTTATATTTATATTTATATTTATATTTATATTTATATTTATATTTATATTTATATTTATATTTATATTTATATTTATATTTATATTTATATTTATATTTATATTTATATTTATATTTATATTTATATTTATATTTATATTTATATTTATATTTATATTTATATTTATATTTATATTTATATTTATATTTATATTTATATTTATATTTATATTTATATTTATATTTATATTTATATTTATATTTATATTTATATTTATATTTATATTTATATTTATATTTATATTTATATTTATATTTATATTTATATTTATATTTATATTTATATTTATATTTATATTTATATTTATATTTATATTTATATTTATATTTATATTTATATTTATATTTATATTTATATTTATATTTATATTTATATTTATATTTATATTTATATTTATATTTATATTTATATTTATATTTATATTTATATTTATATTTATATTTATATTTATATTTATATTTATATTTATATTTATATTTATATTTATATTTATATTTATATTTATATTTATATTTATATTTATATTTATATTTATATTTATATTTATATTTATATTTATATTTATATTTATATTTATATTTATATTTATATTTATATTTATATTTATATTTATATTTATATTTATATTTATATTTATATTTATATTTATATTTATATTTATATTTATATTTATATTTATATTTATATTTATATTTATATTTATATTTATATTTATATTTATATTTATATTTATATTTATATTTATATTTATATTTATATTTATATTTATATTTATATTTATATTTATATTTATATTTATATTTATATTTATATTTATATTTATATTTATATTTATATTTATATTTATATTTATATTTATATTTATATTTATATTTATATTTATATTTATATTTATATTTATATTTATATTTATATTTATATTTATATTTATATTTATATTTATATTTATATTTATATTTATATTTATATTTATATTTATATTTATATTTATATTTATATTTATATTTATATTTATATTTATATTTATATTTATATTTATATTTATATTTATATTTATATTTATATTTATATTTATATTTATATTTATATTTATATTTATATTTATATTTATATTTATATTTATATTTATATTTATATTTATATTTATATTTATATTTATATTTATATTTATATTTATATTTATATTTATATTTATATTTATATTTATATTTATATTTATATTTATATTTATATTTATATTTATATTTATATTTATATTTATATTTATATTTATATTTATATTTATATTTATATTTATATTTATATTTATATTTATATTTATATTTATATTTATTTTATTTTATTAACTTCATTTATATAAAAATTCATTTGTTAAGTTATGTATATTCCTATATAACTAATTTATTCAAATTCAATTATTTGTATAGGAACCTATTTACTTATTCCTCTATTTATTAATTCATTTTTTTTTTTTTTTATTATTTGGTTTCCTTAATTATCTTAATATAATGTAATAATATACTTTTATTATCCTTTTTTTTCCCTTCGACTATAAGGAAAGAAAAATAAAATTTAAATATAAACTGATATATAATGTTTTTCATTTCAAAAAAAAATTTTAAGCTCTAACTCAAGGAAATTTTGTGACTTTTACAAAATTATTTGTAGGTATATAAAGGAAGAAAATGCGGTAAAATAGAAGATTTTAACTTTTACTTTTATATCATTTTCTTGCTACAAGCGCCCCTACAGCTCCTCGTAAAGAATTATATTCTCTTGTTTTTTTAAGCCTGATTTATAATGGTAAAACCCCGACCGGGCAAGGTAGTAAAAAGATGAATCTACCACACCTCTAAGGTTACCTAATGGTGGTTGAGGTAACCTGATCTCATTGGAGTTTCAGGTAGGAATTTCAACCTACTGATAGCAAGAAAGGTGGTGCTACCTTATTAATACTTAATTAGAAGACCATCGGGCGCTGTTATTAGGAGGGCTGCCCAGCTTTTAGAAGAGAATACACCTAGACATTCACTTTTGTCAGCCAGATGGTCCTAGCTTTAAGCAAGTTGACAATTAGTTAATAAAAGTCATAACAAATGGAAAAGCTGATAAAGTTTTTGTTCTTGCCAAACCGAAAGAGGACTAGAATTGGCAAAAATGGTTGGTTATGAAATATGCTAAGCTGGGATACTTAGCTTGAAAAAAATATGAATACTCACATCACAACCCTCGGAAGCTTTCTGTGCATCCATTTAAGGAAAAAAAAGAAAACGGAAAATAAAACACAACTTTAATAGGAAAAAAATTGAAAGTAGTTTTGCAATCTCAGGCAGAGAAATAAAACATTCCATTGTCTCTAGTTTTGCTTTATCCTTACACATCCTGTAAAAATCTGGAGGGCCGCGACCTATTTGTTTATCACAAACCTAACCGCAAATTGCCCGGTTACGATTCCAATTGTGGTCCTTAGGCCTATTCTTCCTAAGTGCCTGCTGAGCTCTGCCCCTTCCGCATAGCATATCTACTTTGCAGTCACTCATGTTTTTCTATTAAAAATTCATCATATCAAGCATTCATCTACTAAACTTTCCAAAATGGTGGCCCATTGGTTGTCTTATAGTTTCTTGCCTTGTATAACATCTGGGGCCTGGCCACTACGAGCGAGCTCTTTTTCAATATCACATCCAATTGTGTCGAGTTATCCCGGAACCCAACAAAGCCTGACACTGAAAGTTTCCGTAAACATAGGGAAAGCCTTCGTACAGTCCTTCACCAACCAAGAGCTGGTGCAACTCTCTTTCAAGGCTCTAAGGGCTACCTGACTGTCAACACAAATAGTGACTTTACTATCCCTTGAAATATGTTCCATTAAAAGCTGGCCTTAAAGCAGCTGCTGTGTTTGCTTGATAGTCTGTATGCCAATCTGGTATTTTCTTTCATGACATGGACCCCGGCTTTAAGGCCTGGTGTCTATACACATCTTTGCCCAACTATTAAAAACTGCGACCCCCCCCCCTGGAAGTTTTTTCAGTAAAATTATTTTAAAATTCAACTATGACTGTATGGTCAAATTCATTTTTAATTCCCGGACTAAACTTATCCCATAAATGCCAATCTCTTATAATATTCAGAAATCTTCCTAACACTGACTCGCCTTATCAATCAATTTTCTTCCTGTCAATTTGGTAGTTTAGTACTTCATAGGAACCATGAGAATAATGACGTTTACTGCCCCTTAAAGTATATTTGTGACAATTTCAGTGATGCCAAGTGAAGCACATCTTTGGACCTTGGCACGAAGCTTCCTATAGCCTCTTGGTGCCGCCTCCAAATATACACTGCAACAATACATCAGAATAGGCATGGAAAGCATTGTGTAAATCTAGTTTACCTTAATTTTCTTTTATGTATAATATGCACAATGACCCTTTGTATATTTTCTGTGTATTTCCTTTGATGACAGCTTACTACTAAGACTACTCTTAAGGTACGTTGCAGCATTTTCCAATTTAATTTCAATTCTTTGAGTATTGGGCTTCTTGAAACCCTGGTTTTATACTTTCTGCTACAGAAACCAGGATTCAACTTTCAAGAGCTTAGATTTAGACGTGATTCATTCAATATCTCGTTAATGTAGAGTTAACACTGGCAAAAGATGAATAGTTCTAAAACTGTCATATAAAAATAATTTCTACTAAAGGGCCAATAGGCGCCTTAAATCATGGAAAGAACTTAGATTGTCATCAAAAGATGGCTAAACAGAGCAACACAGTAGTTTTTGAGCTCATTCCAACAAATTTGTGTGAAAGAATGCGGTGTAAAAGGACTTTTTTAAGAAGCTACTGACTAAGAACCTAAGATCTAAGAAGAACAGTTCTTCCATCGTTAGCCCTACTTGTAAAATGTGAAGGCTTTTAGTCAACATCTTTCGTAAAAATATTTCTTTATGTGACGAAACTAAATTTAGGTATAATTTCAGATTTCAATTGTATTCCTGCAACAAACATTTTAAGGGTGTCAGTTGTTTTGAAAATTAATTTGACTGAGAAAATCTCCAATGTTTTTTTTATAAAATCATTTGATAAACAATTATTCATTCAAGTTTTTTCAAAAAACACATATTTTTTAAACTATGCTCTGCGGTTTTAAAGGTAAAATATTGAAAATAATAAATCGATAGTTAAATATGAAAAGATCGTAAATTTATTTTTTTCAAATAAAATTTTTTTTTGTTCACTCTGGCAAACAAATATCAAACCCATAATAAAATTTTTTTTAATAAAAATTATTATTAAAAAAATGCATAAAAACTTTTTTTGTGAAATTTTTTTCTTTATTTTACTTATTTTTTAGTTTTCTGTAAATAAAAAATAACAATTTTTGTCTTTTTCATAATAAACCATCGCTTTGTAAGATCATGTTAATGTTTCTAAAATGACTTGCAAAAATTGTAAACAGATCATATTAAGGTCTCCTATCTAAAATCAAATTATACGACCATTAAAAGGGTGAAGATCTTATTTGTCGTTTCATTTTTTCAACATTTTTCTTAGAAATATCTAAATCCTAGGCAAGACGTAAATTACTGTTAAAAGCACAATCACCATTTGCTGCTTAAAAAAGTAAAAACAAAAACAACAACAAAGCAAACAATTTTAAATATCTTTAAACAACTATAACTACAAATATTATTACCATCATGCAATATCTTTCAAGTTTCTATGTTGTTATACTCATAAAGTAAAATAACTAAAAGAGGTATTTTAAAGAAAAAAAGTTTACAAAAAACAAAAAAAAAGAATAATTTATTACAGTTAAGCCTATTTTCTTTTCTTTTTGTTTTTTTTTATCCAAATTCCTTACATATGCAAGACCTTCTTTCGCCTTTTTAAATTAAAAAGCAAGAAACAAAGTGTGTTAATGGGTCTTCTTGTATTTAATAAAAAATGGCCAAAGTCGTTAACTTTTTTCTGAACCAGAAGGAAAATTATAAGTTAAAACCACAATAACAATAACAAAAGTGCCTGCAATTTTCTTGAGTTCATTAAATGTAAAAAATTGAAAATAAACATGAAATACCTACAAAATACCCTTATACAGGCCACTTTTATTTTATGCATTTATAATGAGAATATTAAAACTTGTAAAAGAAAAATATTATATTAAAATAAAAAAAAAACAAATTAAATATTTTGTAGTAAAAGTAGAAAAATGTTAAATGTAATGGCACTTAAGCTTTCTACTTAAGGATTTTTCTTTGCCAGTAAATGGAAGAATAATATTTTATACCTAAGAATGTTTATCAAAATAGTTGGAAGGTTGTTCTAGAATAGATACACTTTAAATATTTAAAGTAAAACCTTTACTGAAGGTCCTTCAAATTAAATTTTGGAAGACAAACAAAAAAAAAAATTACCAAAAAAAGATAAACTTAAAAAAGATGAGTGAGATAATTTCCGGGACCGTATGTATTATATAAACTTCTCTTAAAAAATAATTCATTTTATAATGTTGTATTGGCTTTTTGTAACAAATAAAATTTATAACTTTTGGTGTTGTACTAATATCTTTACACCAATTTTGTTCGGAGTTAAACTTTATATTTTTTTGCTATATTATCGTTCCACGAAAAGGATATTATTTTTCCCTCGTATTTCTGATTTTTAAATGACTCTTCGCAGATTTACAAAATGGTAGCAAAGTGGCAAACTTAGAGCTACCAGCGCTTGACGGAGTTTAATTAAAATTGGGGGGTAGGGCAGGTATCCGGCTACCATCCTGGGAAGGCTTCGCTGCTTGAACTTCAGCAAGGAGATTAGTGAGTCAGCTTGTTAGGGCAGGGACAGTTGGACACGCTAACAGATTTGATGGGCTATGTGGTTGAAAAATATAGCTTTTGGATCTGAGGTAGTGTTTCCGGACAGGTAGGCATGTCAGGAATTTGGGAGGCTGTACGAGAGGTGCGCAGTCTTTACTGATGGATCGGAGATTGAAGTTTGGCACCTGGGCTGGATATAATACAATTAATACAGGAGAAGAGATGCCATCCCACCTTTTAGACGAGTGCTGCGTATCCCAGGCTGAGATTTTATTCATGGCAAAGGCCGCGGAATTGAGAGAAGAGGACGAGAATGCAAAAAGGGATGTGACAGTGTACGATAATGGTTAGTGTAAGCTCAAGGCTCTAGAGGGAAATTATTTCAGGTCTAGACTTGAAGGCGTCTGTAAAGTTGCTCTAAGGACAATCCTGGCGATATGCAGTGTTAAGAATTCCGGGTCATTGTGACGTGGCCAGCAATGAGACTGCTGATAAATTGGTGACCAAAAGATCGGCCTGAGACACTGGGCTTTGCTGTAAGCCGGTGGGTTTCTAATATGAACCGACAGACAAGGTGAGTCAAACGTGGAGAAACATGGACAATTACGGGATCTCCTGACTTCCGTGGCCCAGGACAATGGGCACTGGCCTTCTGCTCAAGGAGAGCAGGCAAGTTCTGAGGTACATTTTTGAGACTCTCATAGAGCACTGCAATGCTAGATATATGTTAAGCAAATGAGATAAGAACTCTCCATATTTCTGCAGGTTGTGCAGGCTTGAGGAGAACATAGAGACTATAAAACAGTTTGTGTGCTACCAACGTAGGCTGCAGATACGCTGACAGAGGTAGTTTGAAGGGCGATTCTTAGATGCACTTTGTGAGGTCTCTGACTGTGGCTGGGGAATATCATTATATCCATTAAATATATTTTGTGGTGGCTGGGTAAATAGATTGTTCAGCCCCTATGCGCGATTGACGAATATTAGCTGATTTCTTGCGGTTGATTTTCAGGATGTTATCTTGTGCTTTTACCACATTGCCATGTTGTTCCCTACGAAAGAAAACTCAACCGTAACCCTTAACCGGTTTTTTTTCCGCCGCAAGATACATTTTTCCTTATTTTTTTTCTATCGATACCTTTCTTTTAGCAATATAAAAAAGGATCTTAGAAATAGGTCTGGCGGCTTATAATCATTAAACTTAATTGATGGAAATCTACAACATTGGCACAATCTGTGAATAGCTTCAACTTCAGCAAATTATATAAGAATTTATGTTTCTCAGTACCGTCATAGAAAAAACAGATAACATCAGTTAAGAAATATGTCGAAGAATAATACATACTATACAATGAACTTGTTCTTCCTAATCTGCTATAAAGTGCAGATGCGTGTTCTCTTGCTCAAGCTAATGAAGGTATTTTTGGAGCGTTTGAAAGAAAAATACTTGGAAAAATAATTTGTGGCGCCAGTAAATAACATGCAGAAAAAAAAAAGCAATTATGTAAGAAAGCTCTGGTAACTCATCTCAGTGGATTCCAAGTAGAATCTTTCCAATGTTCTTAAGTCTCTTTTAAGCACCAGTAGACAGCTTCGCAGGTTTTTACCAAAGCGTTACATCCGCATAGCTTGAAAAAACCTAGCAAAGAATAATTGCTAAACAAGTTATTAAAGCAAAATGCAAATGATAGCAATTTAAATTCATAAGAAAATAATCAATGATACTGAGTTATGTTAATTTAAAAAAATAATTACTTATATACTTTAACTTACCAACATGTCATATCTAAAACAGGAAATGACCACTGTTACAGTTATCAAAAAGGTCTATGCAATTTTTTTTCATACTTTTTTAAGTTATATAAGTCACAATTGATTCATAATTACAAATAAACCTTTTATGTTATTTACTTTTAAACAAACAAAAATGTTTAAAATTACAATATTGTGCAATCTTACTGCTGTTTTTGGAACCTTTTTAAATAAATATTTATAAATTATTTTCAAGCTGTTTATTTCTCCTACACCTTGAAAATATTACGGATATTAAAAAGATTTTTTTTCTTATAATATTAGTTTTCAAGTACTATAAAAAGATTATGAAATTTTTAAGTATGTAACATCTGTTTTTGTTCACATCTTTTGTACAAAAATAAAAAAGTTTTTTATAAATTTTTTTATACCCAAGATGAGGGTAATTTTTTTTTTTGCTATAACATCTTTAAAAAAGGTGATTATAATAGTAAACTTAAGGAAAAGAGAGAGGATGAAGAAAATGTATTGAGTTCTTAAACTTAATGGAATAAAAATGGACTTGGCGATAACAGCTTAGCAAAAAACGGATGTAGGAGACGGATGTAGAAGTAGAAAAATAAAAATTATTTTAAAAAACGTAGTTTGTAGGCAACTGAAGGGTGTTTTAAAATATTTTGTGGTTTTTCTAAGGTACAACTTTTACAGCTTTATTGTTAATAATTTGGGGTGTAAAAAGAATTAAGCGTTTGCTTACATACTTACTTACTTACTTCCTTAGGTGGCTATTGCAAAATGTTTGTTCCACTAACTAAACGTAGAATCGATTTCTAGGTACTTTGATCTTCTATGCTTCTTTTTTAATTTCTGACACAAATTTTCAAGATGTCTTCTTCTACTTGGTCCTTTCTTTGGAGTTTCGGTCTTCCCTTTTAACTGTTTCGTCACCAGGTTTGCACTCAAATGCACTCCTAGCTTGACCATCTTTTTTTCTTTTGAATCAACGTAAATGTTTAATTTTAACACGCATAACTATATCAATGTCGACAAACCTCTCTTACATCTTACAGATAATACGACACCGGTATTCGCCTTCAATGCAGATTAATCAAAAATTTTCCAAACATTTTTTTCTCGAATACTCCAAGCACTGCCTCGTCTGCTTTCAAAAGTACCCAGAACCATATAGAAATATGCGTGTTATAAGTTTGTTGTAGAGAGTGATTTTTTTTATGTCGGGAGGTGGCTTTGCTTTAAAACTGCTTACTTATTACAAAGTACCATCATATTGTTTTTCTTTTTAAATTTATTTTGTTTGTTTTGCTTATGTCGTAACCGATGTTGATGAAATCGTTCACTAATTCATAGTTGTTGTTTTCAAATTCTTCTGTCTGCTCAAGTCTACTGGATATCTTGTGCGTTGATACCATCAACTTGGTTTTATTTGCACTCACTGCCAGGTACATTTTGCATAACTTTTTCTCGACTTTTTCAAAGGTGGAATTTACTGCTCACAATATTCGCCTCATAATGTTGATATCGTCAGTTTAAACAAGTAACATGTGCTGTTTTGTGTATAGCGTGCCAATTCTATTTACATTTTTGTCCTGTATGACCTCTTTTAAGAGGATGTTAAAAGGATAATACTAAAGGTTGCTTCCTAGTCTGACACCAAGTTTGAAACTGAAAGACTCACAGATATTCATGCTTATCTTTGCTTAATATCTCGCTTAAGTAAAGGTCATCCCATTATCGCAGACTTAGCTTGAAACACTTCAAACGGATGGGACTGTCGAAACGGTTTTATAGTCAACAAATTTATGGTACGTGTCGATCTATTTTTCTTGGGTCATTTCCAGGATTTGGTGTGGTGTGTATAACTGGTCGATGGTGAATTTGTCGATGGTGAATTTGTCAGGTCTAAAGCCGCACTTTGCCCAATTATCACGTTGATTTTTAAATTTTATCTTCCACGCAATACGTTAAATATAATTTTATAACCAATGGCAAAAAGACTTATCCCTGTAATGCTGGCACTTACTTTCTTGTACCCTTTTTTGTTGTGCACAGGACATAAAATACTGATGTCTTAATCCTTGATCATGAGTTCCTATAGCTTGATTGCACAAACAAGTTGATGCCTACGACTTAAAAGCGCATCGTTTCCGGTCTAAAATGGTTCAGATTGCATCCAATTGGCTTTTACTGCCCTGTTTTTCTTAAACTGGTTAACTGCTGCTTCGACCTCATTCTGATCAGGCTGTATGCACTCAATACTTCTTCTGCGACTGGTTCAGTGTTATTTTCAAGTAGCTACTATTAGATTACAGCAGGCACCTAAAATGGGGTTTTTGTGTCCTCAACTTACAATCTATTTCAGCCACCAGAGTACCTTCTTCATCTTTGCAGGGAAATGGGCCTATACCAAAGCCCTCAGTGTAGTGTTTTACTTTCTGGAAAATTTTTGGACTTCATTCTGTTTCCTGAACATCTCATTACGCCTTTGAATTTCTCTCTTCTTTTCGCGAAAGAAATCCCTTTGCTTTCTTCTGATACCTTTCCGTTGTAAGACGCATTGCTACTGATCACAGTGTTGCTTTGTATGCCGCATTCTTCGCTTCAGTAGCATTTCGATCCTTCTGATAATACCATGGGTTCCTTAGAGTAGGTCTTTGATACCCAAGTACGGATATTGCGGCTTTCTTTTTAGAATTGGCAGTTTTTTCTCATTACAATGCAATATTATGTGGTCAAGGAGCCCCTTCTTCAGGCATTAGGATCAATTCAGTTATGTAATATGATGCTGTTTGTTGTGTATGCAGCTTTCTGATGTCAAGCTTCCGCGATGTGTCAGATCTTATGTTTCTCGCTGCATCCAGATGAGTGTAAAGCTTTGCTGCAACAAGTTAGCAATTGGAATCCATATTCGCTCCTTGGATCGATCATATGTTTAACACAATGGATTAATGTCTTCCGTCTATTACAACACCATCAATCTGGTTTCTTTGGTTTTCATCTCTAGTGACAGCCACGTGGCTTAATGTTAATCGAGATGTCGAAATTTTATGCTGCTTACTGCTATATTTTTTTGCCGCGGCAAAGTCTACCAGCCTCATTCCATTGTCAGAGGTTTTCTTGTGCGAGCTAAACTTTCCAAAAATATTTTTCCTTTCTATGTTTGCGTTAAAATCTCCTAGAACGATTTTTATGTCATGGTCGGGGCAGCGGGCATATGCTCTCACTAGGCGCTCGTAAAATATATCTTTGGTTTGCTCGTCCTTATATTCCGTCGGGATATGGGCAGTAGTAAATCTGATGTTGAAGAATTGTGGCTATCCTTTCATTTACCGTAGTAAATCTGGAGACAAGACTTAGAATTTCCGGCTTACCACGAATCCACAACCAAACTCATTCTACGTCCTTTGATTTATTGTACAAGATTATTTAAGTGTTAATTGAATTTTATAGCACTACCAGGTTTCTTCATAACCCGTTTGTAAATTTATATGTTTATACATTTTTAATATTGCATTTTTTCTCATAAGAGTGTGAATACATATTAAGTTATAAAAAATGCATATTGTGGTATGCCAACAGAAAACTCCTAGAATAATATTAAAATTATACGAGTAATTTAATATATATTTGATCATAACTATTAACTGGTATTTTAACTGTAGAAGTTTGTACTTTTATAAACTTATTGATAGGTGTAAAGATGTGTTAAGTTAGAAGAAAGAAATCAGCAGCAAATAAATGCATACTCTCAGTAATATGTTTGCAGTTTTTATAGTTGGTCTCCTTATGGCTTTCCTGCCATTTAACGTGAAAGCTTCAAGAAAAGCCAACATATTTTTTCTTTTTTCTTCTTTTTCTTATTCTTAAGGCATATGCATATGTTAGTATACTTGCGGGTATTTATATTTTTATAGCTTTTGGCTTATTTATGTTCTGATTTTATATCCACATTTGAATGTTTGTATAACAGCTGTGTACCTATGAAGAATTGTAAAAGTATACGCGCTTATGTGAAATAACCGTATATCGGGTTTTATTATTCTGTTAACAGCTTTTATTGTAGTAAACTATACACAAGGATATGATAACAATATGGTATAAAATCTCTTTATATTTATTTTTTAATTTGTTTTAACTTTTAGACAAGATAGTGTCTTGAGTATTATTTTGAAGAATAAAGGCATTTTTGCTATGATTTTGTGGAAATATAAGGGTTTGTTTCATACACAAATATATCTGTCTTTATATGCAAAAATGCACACAATCCTAACTTTGTTTGACTTTAAGTTAAGCTAAATGAATTCTGTGTTTAAGGGCAAGGCTAATGGTTCAAATTTAGATATTTCAAAACTCTAAATGATATGATAAATTTGTTTAGTTGCGTTTTAATTATTGTCACCTTTTTGTAAAGCCTTGCTTAACTTAAATATCTTCTTCAAAGGTTTTTTGTTCAAAGTTATATTTAGAATTTGTAAAAAAATGCGTAAAAATATTCTAAGAAATAGATTTTTTTTTTAAATAAATAGTTTTTTAAATAACGTTTTTGAGGCAAAGTTTTATACCGTTCACATACTGATAAGGGTATGTACTCGTATTAGTTTGTCATTCCGTTTGTAATTCCTACAATATTCACTTTCAATTACATAAAGTATACATATTTTGGATCTTAATAAAAGTAGAGGTCGATGTATTCATGTCCATCTGTCCATCTGTTAAAATCAAGCTTCCGATGCCAAATGAAATCGTAAAGAAAACGTTTTTCTATCAAACAACCAGAAATATTTTTGAAACAATCATTTTTAAAAATCAACAAAATTGGCTTGCTATTGACCGAGGTATAAGTTAAACCCAAAATAACCCAATATTTGGGCCAAATTCAAGGCACAATTTTTACGACATTTTTAATATGTTTTACCTACATATATAAATAAAGGTGTTATCGACTTTAAATAAACTGAAAGAAATAATTGTACAATTATGCCTACATTTTGAAAAAAAAAAATAGTTGAATTAGAACAGGGAGAACTGCACCACTAAAATAAAAAAGCAGTTTTTTAATAAAACTTTATAAAAATTCTCCAAAAAATTATTCTTCTTATTTAATGATTTAATTTATGGAAAAGATATTCAACAAAAAATTATTCAATCTCTTAAATATTTTATTGATTTGAATCCTTCGAAAAATTTTAAAATCCTTTAAACATTTTTAATAGATTTTAATAAAATGTAATTAAATTTTTTTTTTACATATTTGTTTCATTTTTAAGTCTTCAGACCGGTGAACTAGCAATAAATTTTCATATTTTAAAACTAAATACAAAGTGTTATTTCAGCCGTGTCCGGTCTAAAATTTAGGTTGCCAAACAAAAATTAATTAGTTCCAATATTTATATAATCCATTTTATTTCTAAAAGGAAGGTGAAGCTGTTTTGATTTCAATGATTTAATCATCGCTCCAACAATCAATTCATGCTGGTGCCGGCTTTTCAATTATTTATTCTGACGGGATCTTGCTTCAGATCCTTAGGTCCCCAGCCAAAGCCAAAACCAGTTTTCCTATTCACCTACTTCCAAATACACTTAAACCTTTTCAGCTATAAACCTACTTCATAAATTGCTTATGTGCCTGGGTAGACCAGCCAAAACTTAGAGACTCTATCTTGTGAACCCTAAGTTCATATAAGACCGGTTACGCGATCACTCTGGGGCTCGCAAAATACGGACCTTAGCATATCAACATTCATTTTAAGTTGCTCTTTTGGGGATAACCACAACCGCCACGTGTACTCCCAAAGGCGACCACACCAATAATCAAACCATGTACTAGTAAGTACACGGGTGCTTTTTGATTACCGTGGTACCCAAAGGGACTCTGGTCAGCCTCAACATGGGCAACCTGCCTCAACCCAGATCAGTAAGTAGGTAAACCTTTTAAGCCCAAGACAAACTGTTTTAACTTAACCATGCTTGTTGTGCTTCCTGGAAACTGAAAGTTGCTCTGTTGATACCACGAGAAGGTAACCATTGGCACTTAACTTGTCCATGACATAAGACTTTGTAATGAAAAGAAATTTTTTAGCTTGTGCCAGAAATAAATAAATTTAAAAATTGTTAAAAACAAAAATGTTTGACTGCAAATATAAAACACTCTTTGAAAATCTATTGCTTAGTTTTTAAAAATGAAATAATTATTTGAACAATATTTAACTTGTTTAATATGTTTCATTTTCTTAATTTTTTTTTAAATATGTGCTCCGTTATGCACACATTTTACCCTTTTAATTTGACCTTTTTTAATATACAAGTAATTTTCCAAACTTTTTTGCCACTTTTTTAATCTAAAATTAAAAACTTATATCCCAAATCTACTTCACCCTTAACACTTTAGTTCATTCATTTTCTTATCTCATTTTCATTCTTAAGAAAGAATATAAATAATTTTAAATAAATCTTAAAACATTTACTAAAATGCTAACAGGAAAACACACAACTTGCAAATGAAGAAAAAAAAAATTTCTTTTTAACACCAAAACAACAACAAAAACAAGTGTAGAAGAAAAATTTTAATTTTATCTTTTTTGACATTTTTAACTTTAAACATAATTCATTCGGGTATAAAGTTTATTTTATTCTTTTTATGTAAAACAGTTTTTAAGACAGAGCGTTAAATTAAACATTTATGTTTTCTAAATTTATGCCTAAAGTTTTACTCAGTTTAATTTTATACAAAAAAAAAAAAAATTAATGAAGGGAAAAGGAGACAGGATGTAGTGATAAGAGGTGTTGTGAGAATATATTTGTGGTAAAATTTTTGATTTAGTAAAAAAGTTATAAATGTAAATAGAAAATATGTTTAAAATTTATGTATTCGTGAGATCTTTAGGTTTAACTTGACCCAAAAAATTCATAAAATATACATTTTAAATTTAAAATTTGGTTTTAAGAATAACAGTGTGTAAATGATTTAAAAATACATTAAAGTTACAATTAGCAAAGTACAAAACATGAAAATATACAATCGATTTTTTTAATAAAATAATTTTTTTATATTCATTTATATATGAATAAAAATATATAAAAATGTATGTAATCTCTTTAGTTTTACGCTTAAATTAATTTAATTTAATATATTATTTAAAACATAATTTTAAGGGTTAATGAACTATTATTATATTACGGCCCTTAATGCCTAATTGTTAATGTTGCTTAAAAATTATTTCCTTAGAAATTAATTTTAAAGTCACATTTAAAAAATCTACATTTAAGTCTTCCACGTAGCAAATTTGTTTGCTGTAATCTTTTACGAAGAACATAAATGGCTGATAAGAGTAAAAGTTTAATGTTGTGTGAGATACAGTTGAGTCAAGCTATGGCAAACTCGTGAAATAAGTGATAAATTTTTCAACGGGCTTTCATTTTTGCTATTAACTCAAATGGAAAAAATGAAAAAACACCTTCTCCAGGGTAATAAGGGCTTAAGCACCCAAATACAAATTGTGTATAAGTGTGTATAAGTAAAGCAAAATTATTTTGCGTAGCCTTTTATAAGATTTTAGCAGAAAAGTGTAAATTTTTTGAACAAGTATAGATGCATAAAAAATCATTTCTTTGGGAGTCCTCGTAATTTTAGTATGAACGGGTTATAGTGAGCTAAAAGAGACACTAACAATTTGGACAAGATAGAACAGAGCGATGGCCGTCTGCTGAGTACACATTTTGCCATTTTGTGATGTCATAATCAAACATAATAGTTTATACTGGTGTCGTATTATATATTTACCATTTTTCGTTATGTGGCGTTAAGTTTGAAAATATTTTATGCATTTAATATGAACGGGTTTTAAGTGCACTAGAGCCAAAACTGGAATATGACACCCTGTTGTCATTCGGTCGCACTCTGCAGGTATTATATATGTGACGTCAAAAATGACAATAAAATACACTCTTTTTCACGGAAATATTTTATCTTAAGACATGTAAAAAATTTGAGAATCACATAAGAGTCGAATCGTGAAAACAGCTTTTGTCTTGAGAATAACACACAGTATGACTTCATGTTCCAAATATGATGGCTTTAAATTTTTTTTAGTTCCTCATTACATCATACACAAATGTAAAAAATTTGAAATATATGTTGTTATTTTATCTGGCGTCTGTGAGCGTGCGTACATACACACAATTTTTTTATTTAAAAATAAAATGGGTATCTTGGTACCCTGTAACTTACTTAGGGGTTAAAGGCAAGAATAATTTTTAACTCTTTTTTAATTTTTAGTTTTTAAAAGTAAATATAAAAATAAAAAACTAACGCAAAGGAAACCAAACAAATCTGTTAAGTATATATGCTTAACCCTAGAGCTGGCTATAATTATTTTTGACTTAATTTTTTAGTGGCAAAAGCTATTAAATAAATAATTTATGTGCTGGAAGGTTGCTTAGTTGGTGTATTACCAATTATAAGGACAATCTTATCTTGAATTACTTTCCTACTTCTAGGGCATGTAGCTTTAGTTTTAATTCGTACTAAATTATCTGCAGGGCAATTAGGGGATAAATAATAGTAGGGAAAATCAATATTTAAAATATTTAACCACCTAAAGTGTTGTGATATCTAACTATTATTTTCTTAGACCTTGGTAAGAGTTGCAATAAGATTACATTTTCTAAAATTAAACTTTTACAACATAATAGTTTTTGCGCTTATTTATGAATAGTTGAACCATAAGCTTTTAAGACAATTTTTAATTTTAATTTTTAGGCTCAAGTTTAATGCTTAATAAATTCTTATTATTTTGCAAATGAAGTATTTGAGTTTTTTATTCTATTGGCGTTAGTTGCATTGTAATTTTGTAATGAATAATAATTTTTGCAAAAAAAATTTGATTTGGTACTAGCGTGAATGGTAAAGCCGAGTGGTATTGGTGTTTTTCACCATTTTCCTAATTTATATCTCTTAAAATTAAAATGACTTTTATTTTGAACCTTTTTTCAACCCCCTCTGTTTATAATATTTTACTTAAGTTTATAACTGACTTAAGAATACCGCGCTTTCAATAGTTCTTACCAAGTATGTCCTGTAAATTAAAGGCTTAAGCATTCTATTGTGACAAAATTTTAACGATTTTAAATTGTGAAATAAGTCTAAAAGTCTTATCTTAAAGGTTTTTTTAGTAAAAAGTGACAAAAAATTATTATCACAAAAATTCAAATTTTTTTTAAATATTAACTTGATTTTGCCATGGGGCACAACCATAAAAATATATGATTATAAATTATTATACTAATTAAACATAATTTTTTATCAGCTCAATAAAAAAAATATCTTCGTTTTTCTTTAAATTTATTTATAAATTTTTAGATTAATTTTTTAGATTTTTCTATCATGAATAATTTTTTGTTGGTTTATTTTTTAATATATTATTTGTTCATTTATTTATTTATTAATTTATTTATTTATTTATTTATTTATTTATTTAATTTTTTTTTATATTTTGTTTTTTTTCTTACTCATTAATTAATTTATTTATATATTTATTTATTCATTTATTTATTTATTTATTTTTTTTATTTATTTATTTTTATTTATTTATTTATTTATTTTTTTATTCATTTATTTATTTATTTATTTTTTCATTTTTTTATAATTTTTTTATTTACTTACTCAATAATTTATTTATTTATATATTTATTAATTCCTTAGTAAATGCTTGTATATAGTTTTATATAAAAACTAGTCTTTAAAATATGTAAGCATATATAAACATTTTTTATTAATAAATTTTATATATGTATATAGTTTTAAAGTTAAATTTTTCTACCTAATGTAAACTTTTTTTATCAAGTTAAAAATTTCTTAACAAAAGTTTGCGTTGTTTCCCTCAATACATTTCACACTGTTATCCCCAAAGGACCCATACTTGACAACAACAAAAGTTTAATTTAAGATCTTTCGTGTTATAGGTCTTTTCTAATTTTGTTTGTTTAAGAAACTTCCAAAGTATGTGTAAGTGTGTATGCTTTAGACTCATCATGTAGATAAAAAAGCTTAAACGTTTATTCTTGTGATTTCTTGGTAACACCTTAGGCAAAGAAACACAGGAAGGAAAAATAATCGTTTCTCTAGTAGTTTTACTTTTTAAAGTTTTAACCCAATATTATTTAATATTTATACTTTTTTACAAAGAAAACTTTTAGGCAACACCATAAGGCAGAAAATCCTTTAATGCTCTTACATTTGTATTAACATTGGTATTTAGACACACGCATACAAAGAACTGAACAGGTAGACGGAAACATGCAGGCATACAAACATATATTTTTGAACGTACACACACATATTGCTTATGGCATATCTTTAAATAAATTTTTTTGGAGCTTAAAGCATGTTTTAATATAAAATCTTAGGTCGTTTACATATTAAACGTTATCAAATTTGAAACAAATAAGGTATTTTTATATTTTTTTAATTAAAATTAAAAAAGAGAATAAATTCAAAAAAAGGTTTTAAACAAAAGGTTAATAAAATAGTGATTCCTTTAAAATTGGCTTATGCCTGAATAAGTAAAACAAAACTCTGTAATAAATATTTTTTTTAAATAATAATTATTATTTTATACCGATAAAGCTACCGTTGTGCGATATGTATTTAGAAGTGTATAAGACTTTTTTGTATGTATATGCCGAATAATCATTTCTCATTATAATTCTTGAATCTTTAATATCGTTTTTGCAATATATGTAAACGTGATTATTTTTTCACATACGTATGCGTATGTATGATTTTACATACTTATTTATATGATAGCGTACTGACGAAGGTGTTTATGTAAAAAACTTTTTTAAGCGCATTTGTTGTAAACAAATATACATTACATTTACAAACTCTGTTAAACTTCTATACAATACTGCCACTCTTCACAAAAGTTCAACACAATTCATACTTGTTAATGGAATTCTCTCATGCCCTTTGGGGATCATAGTGTAAGAGTTTGTATTGTTTGGTTTACCGACGTTGTTTTATGTACAAATAAATAGTTTAAGAGATGCTGTTGAAAACGTCTAGGTACTTTAGTAGTTTTTTAACAAAATTATAGGATTATAGTAAGATAATTTTTGCTCCTTGGAGAGAGCTAAAAACACAGAAAATAATTTTTTAATTAGGAATTATATCCATAACCTATTAGACAATTTCGTTGTTTTAAGCCCTAAATTTTGGAAATATTTTTAGATGGATAGAATTGAAATTATATGGGGGAATTCAAAAATGATTTATTTATTTAAGAAAAACCCTTTATATTAAGTTATGATTAACTGAATGTTTATTTAAAAGTTAAATTAAACATTTACGTAAAACTGCACATGATGAAAAAAGGAATATTCAGAATTGCAAAAAATAATTTTTACAACTATATTCTTGGCTTTCAGACTAAAATAACCGAGATAGCTATAGAGATTTAGTAAAGCTAGAGCTTGAGGAATTTGGCTGGCTTACTATAAGCTATGGTTTGGCTAAAAGTTTCTTTAACTATACCTAAAGGGGAGATAAGTACAGGTTTTCCACAACTCTTTTTTAGCTTAGCTTGGTGTACTTCTCATTTAAATAGCTACCAGTTTCTCTTCATATAGTTTTTTTTACCTATCTTTTCATTGGCAAAATAATTCTGGGGAGTACTTTTTCACTTTTCTGAAAAAATCGATTTGGTGATTAATTAGTTTGATTAAGACAATTTTAATTTTCTTTATCAGGCTCAAGTTCAATACTATACTAAATTCTCATTTATTTTCAAATGAAGAAATTAATATTTTTACTTTTTACTACTTTATTAGCGTTAGTTAAGAAAGGAAAATTTTATTGAAAAAACAAGATTTTTACCGATACTAGCCGAGTAGAATGCATTTTCGAAAAACAGCTACGATTTTCATCATCAGTACTCTTTGTTCGGTTGTTAGTTATTAATTTGGTTGTAAAACCTCAGCCATTTAACCCACTGATCCTTTCTTAACTAACGCTAATAAAGTAGTAAAAAGTAAAAATATTAATTTCTTCATTTGAAAATAAATGAGAATTTAGTTTAGTTTGATTAATTTTACCAAACAATCTTTGCAATATGCCTGTATCAGTACTTGACATCAATTTTTGATTGATGCTTTTAGAAATCTTTTATTTAATATAAATAGATTCTTAATAGAGTTTCACAGCAACCTGGAAAGAAAAAATTCCACTTAAGCCGATTTTATAAAAAAATCAAAGACAAGCGAATAATAATGCGGCGGTATTGAGAAGTGATGTGTAGTAGTGAATATTTAAGTCATATTTCAAAACTTTGGTTTTAATAATTTTCGGCATGAGAAATAAGGGATTTCTTAAGTTTAGATGTCGCTGTATTAACTTCTTCATTTTGCGTGCATAATTAGGCTATTTGTATTTGCAAGACCATCGTTCCCCAGTATATATTTGAGTAATTCGAGAAAGCCTTATTAATTTTTTAGGTGACAATGTATAATTTTTTATATTTTGTTTCGAAGAATCGAAGATGAAAGGGTAAGTACTCAACCCTTCCATCTTTGAGCAAACCGGTGAAGTAATGACTCTTTTCGATCGAAGTGGTAACGAAAAAATAAGGTTGGTTGAAGCCACGGGTAATATTCTAAACAGCCTTTATGCGGTGCATTTGGTAGAAAAAGACCATTGAAATCCGCGAAACGAATATCTTTATTATATATCTTTAATATTTAAAATTTTTATTAATTTATCGTATTCAATACAAAAACTCGTTCTGCTTCTATTAAACTTGTCCCACCTTAGGACATGACCTTTTGAGCTAAATGGCCAGAGGCAGTTTTGTTACAATATGCCTCTAGGTTAGGTTAGATAGAACTGGCAGCCGTTAAAGAAAAGGATGCAGCTCACTTGGGTCCGCTTAATCCGGTCCCTTTGTGTTGCCTGGAGAAGCATATAGAATAGGTTGAGATTAAAGGAAATAAGAAATTTAGAGAAGGATCAGAAAGAAAGAACAGAAAAATTAAGCAAACTTACCAGGGTCTCTGGTGGAAATCGAACCCACAACCCCCAGACTGGTAGACTCGTGCCCTTACCACTCATCTACCGGGGCTCCCAAGTCTTTTGAAATATTTTCTTTTATTTTTATTACCTTTTCGCAGAAAGTCAGGTGGTATATTTACTTGAAGACATAAAGATTGAAATAAAGTTATTCAAAAAGGGAAATAAAATCCGGAACCTCTAGTTTGTCTGGGCAAAAATACATAGAACATACAAAACGCCTTCTTTTTTTTTCTTAGAAAGCAACACTAACAGAAAGTAAGGGGAATTCATTTTTTAAGCCCAGATTTGAATTAATCATCTTCACACTAATTTGCAATTATTGTTAGATATAGTTATGATATTTGTGTTCTCATAATTTTTCAAAAACTTGATACATATATTTCTATTCTATAATATCGAAGAAATACAAGATTTAAATTTTTCTTTAATACAGCAATATTAATGGAATATATTTTTTCAAAAAAAAAATAAATTAAATTATGAACTTAAGCCAAAACAAAAAATCAAAAAATTATAATAAAACAATTGTTTTACCGAAAAACAATACTAACATACCTATTTTTTTATCTTTATTATTTTTATCTTAACAGATTCAACTAAAAATTCTTTTAAAATGAATTAAAAACTTTGAACAAAATATCGAATAAGATATTAAATTAATTGTCTATATATATTATCGATGAGTATTGAGGAAAGAAGATTTACAAAAGATTATGCCTTGCGCATTGTTTCCCGCTAGGTGACGTTTCTTTTCACATGGGCTTCTCATGCCTTTGAAAAATTTATTTAAAAAAGGACATTCAAGGATCAAAATATTCTGCGAGAACTTTTTTTTACCAAAATTTTATTGGGTCTACCAAAGACACCAAAAAGTTGACAAAATGTTTTACGATTCGTACTTTAACAAACGCTCTTTGCTGCTAAAATATAAAAAAAGGAAAATAAAAACTATTAAAATCACAAAAATTTAAATTTGCATAAAATATTCACATAAAGTGAGTGCAATTTGAAAAATAAATTTGAAATTTATTTTGGTGCAACTTAGTTTAAGCTGGCCAATTAAGAAATTGCCAATTTTCTCATTCAAAGAGGGAAGTGCACAAAGTTTTTATTTAAATGAAATTCCAAATTCGTAGTTCAACTTTATATCAAACAATTAAAATTGTTTATATATTTCATTCTTTGGGTTACCGAATTTTAGCCAAATTTTGATTTAAAACATCTTATAGTGAACAATTTATATCTATAAAACATCAAAAGAAAATTTAAATTACATAATAATTTTAAAACTAGTTTTCTTATTCGTACATATGATAACAAAAGTACGCATTTGCTACTTCTAAAATTTATCAACACCCTTAATTCTTTACAATATTTGCTGAAATTGTTGAGCAATATGTCGTCAATGTATTGTGTTATGTTGAGTGTTTTCAATTTATTTATTTATTTTTTGTGTTTAAGTATGTATGTAAGTGTATTTGTGTAAACTCTTTTATTTGAACAGTTAACACCATCTAAGAAAGTTTTGAAATTTTAATATTCCTTTAAGAAAACAATTTCTAAATCAAGTGTTGTATAAGAAAATTTTATTAAAGTTAGATTTTATATACATTTACATTGAAAGAAAAGTTATTTATTTTCCATAAACTAAGACGTTTAGGGTCACATTATTTAGATTTTTTCAAGCGTAGATGGTTTTCAAGTCAAAAAATTATAATTTATGTTTCTAAAACAGCTAATATATACACAATATAAATGAAATATTTAGCAAAAAAAAAATCTTTCAAAAATGAAATGAAATATTTAGCAAAAAAAATCTTTCAAAAACAAAACAAGTTTTCAAACTCGAATAAAATTTCTAAGTGTACCAAAGTAAAAAACACAACATTTGTGTGTGGAAGTTCAAGTAGCGGTGGTTTTGTAGTTGCACAAGTACTTAGACAAATAAAAAGGGAAAATGAAAAAAAAAAATAATTGTCTGCTCTAGGGAAATTTGTTTAGATTTTAAATTGTTGATTTTTTGTGGCTAAATTTTTATTTCGCAGACTTTAGCTACAGTTTAAATTTAGAAAAAGTTTTTTCGTTACAAGGAATTAAAAAACCATAAAATATTTAACTTCAAACTAAGGCTAACAAGTTTTTGTTTGCCTTGTTTTAATTTAACTAACTTATGAAACATTATTGTAAGTATATTAAATATAATTTAAAAAACTTAAAGCAAAAAGAATAACAAGAAAGAAAAGCAAAACTTTTTTTAGGAAAATAAAATACGCAAGTAACTGTGAGCTTAGAACAGACGTGCTGGATCCTTTCCAGCCTGTAATATTGTCAATTATAATGTTAGGCAATGTCTGCACCCAATTTTTGGACATTATTCTTAGGAACTGTAATGAACACGTTGTTCAGATGGATTTATTGGTTTTTGTTTGTTAAAAAAAACAAGTAAAAGAACCATAATTAAACCTTGGTACGAAAAGGATTGCCGGAACCATCAATAGACTAGCAACAGTCGGGCATAGGGAGGGTTCTTTCAAAAGCGAAAGTCGGAGTTTACATAGTTTTTATTACAGACTCCCTTTTATTCTTAATATAAGATGTTTAAATTTATTTGGTGTATGTTGAATTTTTGCTGCTCAAAATTTTTAATTAAACATGTGGCTGTTATACATACTTATGTTTTTTTAAAATAAATTTTGTTCCCAAAAATGGTTAATTAAAACTGACAAATGAATTAATGCTCAGGCTGTATCGACTTTAAAAGATTTAGAAATTCAACACAAAATATTAGTTATAATAATGACCACAAATTAGTAGCAGATTCGCAAATGAAAAAAAATATAATCTAAATTGACTTCTGGTTGTTAGGTATCCTCCTCCACTTGTGTTGTTTTAAGCTATGCTTTTTCTTCGGAGATGTTGGAGATGTAAATGATTTAACTCAAAGCAATAATCCAATCATTTATTTAAAGCCTGTTATGATGACGTATTTAATTTTTCAATTCTTTTTCTTACAATTATTTTATTGGACCTATTATAGTTTTTAATGCAATTCGGTGATGTAAAGCAAAAGAATTCTTATTTATTAAAATTTATACGCGGCGTAACTTTTATTTAATATATGCTAAAATATGTGCAATCTATTGGAAAAAACAGACAAAAGCTCGTATAAAGACCAAAGAAAGAATACTGATATATGTGTTTTCTAAAATACCTGGCAATTAGTGCAGAATAGGTTTACTTTGATCAGGTTAACCACATGGGCTAATCGACCAAGAATCGACAGTTCTTTCCGAGGATTCTGATACAACATGCAGTCACCAGATTGTATATTTTGGATTTCTTTTGTTTAAAAAAAAGTTAATACAGAGAGTGCTGTAGATCGAGATTATAATTAGGCTAGGTACGTAACCTTTAATATATTTTTCTGCAGTTTGTTATAAAGAAAATGTTTTTGCCTAGGTTATGTTTTTTTTTAATAAATTTTATAATATATGATATAATATAATATACTTATCTTTTCAGGTGTGTGGTCGAGAAGAAAATGGACGAGAAACGGATATGTAATGTATCTAGGCCCTTCTTAAAATTGACAGAAAGGACTTGTAAAAAAAACATTTTCGTTAAGTTATTTAATAGAATTGCCATGCCGATCAACTCAAGCTAAAATCGACACTTACCCAATACAAACTTTTACACTGAAAAAAAAAATAATTGAAAAAAATGTTAAAAATGGGCATTTCTGTTAAGCAAACTTGTAAGTCAGAAAATATTTATGATTAAAACTCAATAGAAAAAAAAAGTAAAAACGTTTTTTACAGAACTTTGTATTTTGTGTTTTGTATTATTTCAAAAATTCAGAAATTTTTAAGACCTTGGGCTACAAAGGGTTAAACAAAAAATGTTTAGCAAAGTAAGCATTTTCTAAATAGCTCAATAAGAAAGGAGCTTAAAGAAAATGTGTTATACTTACCATTCATCAAACAAGTATGAAAGAAAAAATTTCAGCCAAGTCTTTTGTAGTCTTAAAATAACAAGTTTAAAAACGTCAATATTTCGTCACTTTTAAGACACTTTTTACTTAAAAAACATGTAAGAATGTTATAAGTGGTCAAGCCAAACCATATTATACATTAACCCTCATTTGTATGCGGCTTTTTGAAAAAATAGACCGATAATATTTCAATTCAGTATAGTAGCTGGCGGCATTCAGATAAACATGTAAGAAAAATTTTAAGAAGCTTAAAAAATATTCAAGTCAGTTTTAGCCCATAACGTGAATTCCATGAAAACATTTGTATGGAGGCTATATCAAGCAATATACCGATCATCAACAAAAACCAAAGGTTTTGTGCCTTCTAAATTGCGAACTGTAGCGTGTTCCCAATAATACGTGGATACCCAGCCAGACGAATGGGCGGATGGACATGTTAAATTTGACTCAGGATGTGATTCTTAGTCGGTTGATATACTGTGAGGTGATCCTCAGACCAATACTTTTGGGCGCATTTTCTCAATGTAGAAAAAGCTACCTTTTGCACAAAAAGTATAAGTAATTAATTTTATCATTGGTTGTTTAATGCTTTTTATTTTGTTTTTGTGCGAAAAAAAGTTTTTTTTTTACATTGAGAAAAAGTTTATAAAGATCCTTGACTATTTCCAATTGGTGTTTGTGATAATCAATTATTTAGATGTAGTCTTAACATTACTCTCGGTTCTTACTAATTATTTTTTTTTTGATTTATTGATATTACCTGCCTAAAAAATTAATCACCAAAATATTTTTAGGGATGTGAATAAAAAAATTAAGTCTTTTTCTTTAAAATCTTAAAAATGTAGACTCCAACCCTTTTATATATAAACAAAATTTGTGGAACTTGTAGTAAATTTTTATACTCAAGGATAAGTAAATTTGAAGATTATACGGGATAGATCCAAGGACATAAAAATATCAAAAAATTATCTTAATAAAAGGTTTAGGTTGAAACAGCTTTGATTAAGTAAAATTATATTTGAGCCGTTTATTTTGAAAGTGGCATAAGTCAGTTTTTAAAAAAAATTTAGTTAATGGCAACGCTAAATAAAATTGAACGGTATTTTTTCATGTCCTTAAATATCTCGACAGTAAAAAAAGTGACTTATGCCATTTTCAAAATAAACGGCTCATTTATTTCTATTTTAGAGAAGCTTTATTATTTACATATGTAGGATCTTCTTAGCAAGGATCTTTTTAATTTTTTTTTATGGAATGAATGGGAAATTTTGAGACAAAGATGTTTAGATTCAACACATCAAAGAAAATAAACTTTAATTTATATTAAATGACTTAAATATATTTTTGATCCTCTGGCAAAGTAGTAGTAGATACGTTTTTTTTAAATTCACTAAGAAGAAGTCAGAGATGCGTATAATTTTATTACTTGCAGTCGAATAAACAAATCAAATTCAAAACAGCATGACACAATATTAGTGATACTGTGATGTATAAGTAGATATAAAAGATGTCTATTTGTGTTGTTGCTAGCTTTATCATCGTCATCAGCATCAGCATTATCATTATTGTTGTCATTCTTGATTCCCAAGTGGGGAATGCTTGTTGTCTTTAGTAAGTTTTGTCATTGTTTTTGGATTTCTTGTGGGTGTATATTTTTGCGCCTAGATTTTGCGATTTGTATGGGCGTTTATTCCACCATCTTTATTTTTGTTTAGAATATTATTTCTTTGTTGTAATTGCTGTACTAACCATTTTATATAAAATTTAAAAGTTTCTTATTTTTCTTTAGGTTTTTTGCGCTTTTGTTTTCTTGCTTCCCAAAAGAGCCTGTGGCATGTTTTTAAATAAAGTTTTGTTTGTGTCTTTTGTATTAAGTTACTCATTGCTTTTTATGGTTTTAAGTCTCTATTGAAACTGATTTAGTCGTTGTCCCGATCAATGGGTCATGTTACTACAGTTTTTTCTATATTTTCAGTATTTTCTAGTAATGTATTGAGCGTTTTCTAAATGTTTTTATACATTTTATTAAAAGATAACATTTGATTTGTTTTAGCTTTATTTTAATAAATATATTTAAACTTAGATCTGTGTTTTACTACCCGTAAATAAATAAATTCTTTTTTTTAATTTTATCAAAGTGACGCTTAATATATTTTTGACCGAATTTTACATTTTATAAAAAAACACACTTTATTAAATAAGAAGTAAGAGCGCTATAATTGGCTGTGCCGAATGTAATATACCCCTCACATTGGCCTTTCGAAATCCCAAACTTTTTGTATTTTTATCCTTTTTTTTACTTATGAAATATTTTTAACTTTTAAATAGGGGTCGGTGTCATTTTTTAATACTACACGGGTGACTAAGGGGAAGTTGTAGGGGTTTTTATCCTAATTTTTTCAAATTTTGTATGGCAACTCCGTTAGAGGGCGGAGATAGAGGGTAAGTATTTCTAGGCATATGTTTGGGAGAAGAAACTAATGGGGGACGGTTGTACACTTTATTGCTCTAAGGCCGACCCTGAAGAAGTTGTGGGCATTTCTTCATCATTTTTGCAAATTTTGTATGGGCGTGGTGATAGGGGGTAAGTATACTCTAAGAATACGCTTGGAAAGAAAAACTAATAGGGGTTTGTGATACATTTTATTCCTCTAGGGGCGACTCCGGGGAATTTGTAGTGGTTTTTACATTATTTTTTTAAATTTTGTATGTCAACCATGCTAGGGGCTGGAGATAGAGGGTAAGTATGTTCCACAAAAATGTTTAGGTGGATAAAATAATTAGGTTCGATCTTACCCTGGAAATCGTAGGAGCGATTTAAAAAAATTTTTAAATTAAGCTTTGTATTACAACCCTGTTATATGTATAAATACTAATCTAATAAAATTTTCGTTTTGGGTGTGGTTCAGTAATATCAACATGACTGAATTGGTTTTTTCTTTTTTGTTGTTTTTTTTTTTGTTTGTTTTATTATTATATACATAAATATGTTTTTGTTGTTGTTTTGGACTAAAAAATAGGAGGTAGTCTTGGTTTTTTGCTTTTATCTCGGCCATTTATCGGGTGATTTTGCTGAATTTCAATACCATTTTTTTCGCAACTATTTCCGACAGTTTAATACCACTTACGGGTCTATGCGACTTCGGAGGGCTTCAGAAAGTTGATTTCAGCCATAAAACGGACAGACGGACATCACTAAATCGGCTTCCCTATCTATAAGAATCCAGAGTTTATATACCTTATGGGATCCCAATTAGATAATAAAGAAATTAAAAACGGAATGACAAAGTTATATATAGTTATACCCTTTTCACTTATGTGAAGGGTATAAAAAACAATTAATATTCGCATTTTAACTTTCGATTACGCCGTCTATGAATTCGTTATTCATTTAAAAATAACCTTTGTGGTTTGAGCTAAATTTTAACAGATTTCTTAAATGCATTAACCCAAACATTTTACTCTTATTTATGATAAATACAAGGCGGACAAAAAATCCTTTTATATGGAAACCCCCATTATACTTGTTTTTTCGTGCTAACTTTTGACTTTTGAATATTGTCTTTTTTAAACAATATCCAAACCTAAGCTCTTCTTGTAAAAATATCTTAATTCTTAAAATCCCATCAATAATAAGGAAATAAATTTACATTTTTAAAAAATAAAATGTCGCTTTACAAAGATAAAAATTCCTTTTAACCATTTTTACGCTTGTATTAAAAAGATGAAAATTCATTGGCCCTTTAGGCGTTTGATATGAGTTACCATTAAATTTTGTGCAATAACTTATAAATATTGTATTTCGTTTGTGTATTTTGTTTAGGAAGATTATGAAAAATTGATATTTATAGAGTAAGAAAAAACGTACTCTTGATAAATTGACGTTTTAATGGCTCAATTAGTAGTCGATTAAATTTTGATATATTCTTTGCTTTTTGACTTAAGAGATAAGAAAATATATTTTAAATTTAAATCTTAGTCAAATATTATTGTTCATTCCTGAGCTTAGGCAATAAAAAATTATCGTCGTTAAAAAGCTGTCAGCTGTCGTTTTTTTTAACAAAATAAGATATAAAAATTTGTGTAACGATATATGTATTAGTCTCAAGTTTAAATAAAAAATACAAACTTCGTGGCTAGCAACCTTATATCAGAAGGAATAAATAAGTAAGTATTCTCTTGTAAAAATTAAACATTATTTTTAAAAGATAATCTTATACAGGGTATATGGTGGCTAATTTATATTTTTAAATGCGATTTTTTCAAAAAGTAATAAATAGGGCAGAGGGATCATGACGCCGTTGGAATAATCGACTGTGCGGGTTTGTCGGTCACGATATCGCAGTGGTCGAGTGAGTATCGCGCGTTCGCTGTGGAGAGATCAGTGATGATTCTTAGATAATTGCTTGTCGATTATTTTGTTTAAAGTTCGGTATTCGGCGAACAGGTGATGGACCGAGTGTAAATTTAATTCCTATGTGGATTTAGAAATTATGCGCTACTGTTTTAGCTGTGAATATCCAACAGCCCGGGCTCAGTCGATCTTCAAACACTTCCGAAAACACTGAGTTTGTTGAAAGCAGTTTACGTAGAAATCCGCGACTTTCAATACGGAAAAGATCAGTCTCTCTGGAATTTTCAAGAGCAATTACTCAAAAATGTTAAAAAGGGTCTGAGGCTCTATTATCAGTAAAATTATTGACGTATCCATCGTTCTCTTCACACAGGTGGTTTCAACAGGATTGGGCGACTAAACACACAGCCAAAGCTTTGATTAATTTGCTTCGGGAAAATTTCCTAAGAAACAAGTCAGTTTATTTGGGGTTATCCCATGGTTACCTAGGTCACCCGATCTAACTCCCATGGATTATTTTAATAGGCTACCTCAAAGAAATGTTTTACAGTACCAATCTCCAAGCTCTTCTGACTCTAAAGGAAAATATTTGTCGATAAATCAGCTCCATTGAACCAAGTTTACTGCAGCGTGTAGTGCAGAAAATAAGCCTCCGTTTCAAGCAGTGTGTTCAACTCGACGGAAGACATCTGGATGACATAGAATTTTTGGACTTGTAACCTTGGTAGAGGTCGAAAACCAAGTCGGCAAAAAGTACTTCTTATATTAAAGTTAAGGGTATT